>CM024753.1:58766476-59369246 GCA_014218235.1 Colocasia esculenta | reverse complement strand
ACATTAGTCGGCCTTTCCCAGTTGAGTACGGCTTCTACCTTGGAAGGATCAACAGCGATACCATCCTTGGAAATAACATGGCCTAGGAACGACACCTCCTTGAGCCAGAATTCACACTTGCTCAATTTGGCATAGAGTTGGTTGTCCCGCAAAATCTACAGAGCGATCCTCAGATGCTCCTCATGCTCTTATTTGGTCTTGAAGTATATGAGAATATCATCAATAAAGACCACAACGAACTTGTTGAGGTAGGGCCGATAGATGTTGTTCATTAATTGCATGAAAGTTGCAGGAGCATTGGTTAGTCCAAAAGGCATGACTACAAATTCGTAATGACCGTACCTGCTCCTGAAAGCTGTCTTGTAGATGTCCGCATCTTTTATTCTCATCTGATGATATCCTGATCTAAGGTCAATCTTAGAAAAATACTTGGCTCCTGATATCTGATCAAATAATTCATCGGCACGAGGCAGAGGGTACTTGTTCTTGATAGTGAGATTATTCAGCTGCCTGTAGTCGATGCATAATATCATAGATCCATCCTTCTTCTTGACGAATAGCAATGGTGCTCCCCAAGGAGAAGTACTCAGTCTGATAAACCCTTTCTCCAGCAGTTCCATCAATTGTTCCTTTAATTCTTTCAATTCAGCGGGGGACATCCTGTAGGGTTGCCGTGAAACCGGTGTAGCTCCAGGTACGAGATCAATTGAGAAATTCACATCTCTCTCGGATGGAATGCCTGGTAGCTCATCGGGAAATACGTCGGCATATTCTTGCACTATATGAATGTCTGATAACTTGGTTGCTTAATTTTCTACTATGATTGCGGCAAGAAACGCCACACAGTCCTTTCTTATCATGTTTTGTGCTTTAATGGCAGAGATGAGAGACAAGTGCCTCTTGTGTCTACGTCCCGTAAAGGTCAATTTAGGGAATTCACTAAAGGTAATCTTCTCTCTTCTACAATCAACACAAGCCCCATAAGTAGATAGCCAATCGGCTCCCAATATAACATCGTAACCCTCCATGGGCATACAAATTAGGTCGACTCTAAGGTTGAGTTCCCCAATCTCAACATCAGCTAATGGAAAGTAATTGTTGAGTTGTGCATTTTCTCCCAATGGTGTTGTGATAGGAAATTCAAATTGCAAAGATGCAGGTTTTTCATTTAATGTATCAGTAAATACTTGTGATATAAACGAATGTGTTGCGCCAGTATCAAACAAAACAAATTCTAATTGAGCACGGTTGGCCGTACCGCACCGTGCCTGGGCTCCTGCGAGCCCAGGCACGGTCGGGGCGGGTGTGCCGCAGCGGTACGCAGCGGCACACCACAGACCGGACCGGTCCGGTTCGATCCGGTCTGTTAATTCTATTTTTTTCATAACTTTCTCATATTTGATGTATTAAAGTGATGTAAATGGTGTCCAATTAAGATGAAAATTAAACATAGGCTACTTAAGAGATGATACAAATTATAGTAATTTTAGTTTAATTTTTTTAATTAATTTTTTATCAAGTAAAAATTATCCCAAAAATCAGTAAATCGACTTAATCTCAACATCTAAGGGATCCAATGGTGTCTAATTGAGATGACATTTCAAACATAAGTTAACTAATAGGTGATACAAATTGTAATAATTTTAGTTTAATTTTTTAAATTAATTTTTTGTCAAGTAAAAACTGTCCCAAGAATCATTAGGTCGACTTAATCTCAACACCTATGCATCAATAACTCATGATATTTATATTTTTAGAATTAGTACATTTTTTTAGTAATTAGGATGACTTCATATTTGACTTTATTTTTGAAACCAAATGTCGTCCCGTTGAAGTACGCGCACAGAGAGTTCATCGTACCGCGACAAACTCTGTGTGTACTTAAGGGGTCTAAATAGTGTCTAATTGAGATAAAATTTCAAACATAAACTAATTAAGAGATGATACAAATTATAGTAATTATATTTTAATTTTTTAAATTAATTTTTTGTCAAGTAAAAATTATCTCAAAAATCATTAGGTCGGCTTAATCTCAACATCTATGCATTAATAATTTCTTATATTTTATATTATCAAAATTAGTATATTTTTCTAGTAATTATGATGACTTCAGATTTGACTTTATTTTTGGAACCGAATGTCGTCCTGTTGAAATACACACAATCAAAGATAGTACCAGAATTATATTAATAATATGAAAAATATTCTAAAATTAATGATAATTATGTTTTACATAAGTGATCATGCCTCTAGATACCAACATTATGATGATGGTTCTTATATGCAAATTTCAATCGTTCCACCACCAGGACCTACAATAGTAAGCCAAGGAACACGTCAATATTTAGAATATTAGTGTATGTACGAAGACCTATATCAAAATTACATGCCTTATGCTGATTATTTGCACTTCTTGGAGAGCACTTATAATGTGAGGTTGTTCGGAGATGGAAGTTATACCCCCTACTACGAGGGTTTTGTGGACATATATGCTCAGCATGATGAGGAAGAGTAGGCAAGAACTTGTTAAATGTTCTTAGTGACATGTTAAGGAAGATGATATTAATATGTAATTTTTCATGCAAAGAAAAATGATGAATGTGAGGACGACGATATGAGTATTGTATTTGGCTCGCATCATGATTATATCCTTAATATTTAGATGAACACTAAATGATTGTGTCATGATTTTGGTATGATTGTATGTATGTTAGATGAATATTAAATGGTTGTGGTGGGTTCACTTAAATGACTAAATAGATTTATTTATATTTTTCAACCTCTTTATGTGATGTTCTTATATTTTACTCATTTTCTTTTGAAATTTGCTCATTTTAAATATTAACCAAGTAACAAAACTAAAAAAACAAATCAAACAAGCCATTTTTCCACCGTATCTCAACGGTACGGTACGGTACGTACCTTCCCACGGAGAATGTGGTACGGTCGATCCGGGCGGTACGGCGAACCTTATGATTGAGAAAAGACTGGTAGTGTACCTTCCACCTGTAAGGCCCTCTAATTTCCGTCGTATTATTTGTATCTATGTGTGCATATTTGTGCTTGTGTATGTATGTACATATTTACGTACGCATTAATTAGTATAATTATGTGTGCATGTGTCTATATTAAACATAAATAATGTATGTATTGCATGATGATAGTATGGATACAATACCATATACATATTGCATGTATATATGCTTGGTATGCATGGTTTTCTGCATAATTTAAAGTTCTGGCCGAAGGCCACCTTGGCGTCAAGCCCAGGCCGTTTAGCTAGTGTCAGCGTCCAGACCTGGAAGCCAATTCTCATCCCGGCGTCCAGCGATATGGACGCCAACATCTCTGACCTGCATGCGTTGCAGAGCCAGAAAATCCGGGAGCAAGGTATGGCCTCCATTGGGGGGATGTCCCCCAACGGCTCTCAGGTTGTCAAATCGGTATGGTGAGTGGGTGAGGGGCTCTCATTAGGTCTGAACCCGAATTTGGTCCCTCCCACTCCTCACTTCACCTTGCAAGAGGAGAAATAGAGGAAGAAAAACCCTAGGAGCAAGCTGTGAGAAAAACCCATCTTACCACCCTCAAATCCGACCCCTTGGAGCTTGGTCTGGAGATCTACTGCGATAAGGAGGAAGCTGGAGCAAGGGAGAAGGCATCCCCATCGTCCCCTCGGCGTGGAGATCACCCAGGAGCCCGGAGGAAGGCGATCTAGAGGGAGGTTCTGCAACTTTCTTGGAACTGCCCAAGGAGGTCTTCACCGAGCCATAAATCCCTTGGAGGAATTTTATAAAGGCAGGTGACCTATCCCTGATGTTCCCTTATGAGTCTAGGTTGGTTTTGTGATTTTTAAGGATTTTTCCTCGAGTCCTAGACCCTCCAATTCACCCAAGATTCAGAGCTCGGGTCTGTGTTTCTGCACAGACCTGGTTCGACGGCAAGGTCCCTGGACGCCTGTGATGAGCTTGGCGTCCATCGACCATGCCGCTGACCCTGAGTCAGCGGCCAGAGACCGCCGTCGAGTTCTTCTGGACAGAACAGTGAGCTGTTCTGTCCCTCTTATACATAAATTTCGGTATGTTTTACGTGATGAGTATATACGGTAAACCTTATACTCTATGTATATTGTGCATTGTGGTGTGTGGATGAATGTGGTGTGATGGTGAATGTGAGATAATGGTATCTTTTAAGCTTGTGAGCATGACTTGTAGACAATCTTCAAATCCTTGTTCATGATTTGAATTAGTATGAATGCCTTGGTTTTAGTCTAATCATGAAGATCAGTGGGTTAGCATATGTGTTTGCAAATTTTGGTAATTTATCCATGCTTGTGTAATTTGCAAATAAATTTGGTTCGGTAAAATAGAAGCATGCAATAATGATTTGTAGTGTTCAATCCATAGATGTGTGAATTAGGGAAATTTTGTATTCTCAGTTCATGCATATGTGATTAGCTTATGTATAAACAGCAAGTGGCTAATTTGCAAAATGTGTTAGACCCATGTTAACTTAAGTTGTTAATAGCAAGCTAATTAGGTGTTTTATTTTCTGTAAATCCTATTTAGCTCAGAAAAATCTGAAAATTTGAGGGTATGACCTTGAACCCGAAAACAGCATGTGGTTAAAATTTCAGGTCATTTGGATCAGTAAATAAAAAGTTATGTGTTTTGCTTGTGAAATGTGATAATTCGTGCATATGATCGTAATGTGATTAGATTTTTGTTTAAACCCAGCATGATTAGTGTGTTTACTGTGTGTTAAACCTTGAAACTCTGTAGTACCATGTTAGGAAAAACAGAGGTGTTCATGTGAGTAAGAAAGTGAGTGAGATGAAGTGTTATGTGCAAAACCAAGTGTAAAACGGTAAATGTGTAAATGTGTAACTGTGCCAATGTGACACTGCTTCCGTAGAGGGCAGTGGAGCTGTGTCAGGGAAAAGTCCCCCTGAGAAAGTTCATTGTGTTAAGTGACCCTAAGGGCATTAGGGGGAAATCCTGGAGGTGGACAAGTACCACTGGTTAGGGTGGAGACTTGTTCTCCCGGTCTGCGCAGTCCAAGAGTCGCCATTGGAATGCCTAGATGGCGTCTATGTGTAATGTGATGTGTATATGTCCTTCTTTGGTGGTTTGGACTATGTGTCACGGCACCTAAAAATGTGTAATGTGAAATGTGTAAAGTGTATGTGTACATGTGTAAATGTGTAAGTGACAATGTGAATGTGTATGTGTAAAGTGTAACCATGTGAAAAGAGGAAACTAGTGTAAAGAAAAGTGTGAAATTCTAGATGTGTAAATGTGTTATTGGAACCCATGTGAGACTAAATCTGAAACCATGTGAATTCAGAAAATGCATGTTGTTATTCTTATGTTATGTGTGCAAAAATGTTTAGAGTCCATGTTAGGGACAACTAATGAATATGTGTGCAAATAGCATGATAGATTGTTCATATGATATGTTTTAAGCAACATTGTAGCCCTCATGTGTAGATTTATAGCCATTGAATCATGTGAAATCAGCAACCTAAAGCATGTGAAAAGGTTATGTATGTACTTAAGAACATGTGGAATCCATGCTAGTTGTGTTTCCCGTCCATGTATGTAAAAGTTCATGTTGATAGCCCTCATGTTTGATTCTTTAAAGATTAAAGTTTCATGAGTAAATTGAATAGGGACCATGTGATAGGTGAAGCTTATTTTAGAAATCTGAAAGCATGAGTTATGTATAAAATGGTAGAACTTTCATGATAGGTTGAAAACTTGAAATGACTAGCATGCTATGTGTTGCTAATTGTAATGTGCATGTAGAAACCACTAGGACTTCTAAGTGTACATCATGAGTAGTGTTGCTTGCTGAGTCCTTGGACTCACTCCTTGCTTCGGCGTACAGGTATAGTTGGTGACACAGTACCTTTGGAGGAGGCAGCAGAGACGGACTCCGAGCGTGGAGACTAGCTAGTTTTTGGAGTTCTTGAGATTTGTGTATTTCATAGTATGTACTTGAAACATTGTATTAGAAGTATCATGAGAATGATGTATAAGTGTGGACATTTGTATTTAATTTCAGCAATTTAAATCATGTGGATTTCTAGTTCTTTTATGTTAAACGCGAACTGCATGTATGTTTAATGTGGATGATGAATGAATGAAGACATTGGTCTTTTACTTCCGCTACTCTGTTGTATATTCGCGTGTATCTCAGCTGTATGTATCGTTTGGGTAAATGTCCCACTGTGGCAGCACTTGTTATACCGACGTGGGTTGGTATAACCGTACCGGTATAATGAGGGCCGTCACAGAGATTGGTATCAGAGACACCGGTTGAGATTGCACATGAATATACCTAAGTCATCATCCCCATTGCATGCTAAGTATGTCCACATGTGTAGAAAACATTAATAGGAAGTGAAAAATAGATAAGAAATGGTTAGAAAATTTAGTAACCTAGCTCTAATAGTGGCTGAAATTTTATTACAGCCATGGCTTCCCGTGGACGACGTGGAGGTGCGCCAGCTCGCGACGACGAGCAGAGGCGTGAGGAGCGGGCGGAGCAGCAGGCCCCGGCCCCACAGGGTCTTGTGCTTCCCCCACCACCGCCAGTGGACTATGGAGTATTCATGCAAGGTCTGGTGCAAGCCATGCAGACGCAGGCCCACACCCAGGCAGCACTCCAGGCCCAGTTGGAGGCCCAGGTAGAATAATAAAACAACCTAGTAGTTTGCTATTTAAATTGCATGATATTGTGTTTATTGTATATTGTTATTGTTTAATGTAGCAGGCTCAGGCCCCAGCTCAGGACCATGGTGGACCTTCCATCATGGAGCGATTCAAGAGGATGGCCCCACCCTCTTTTAAGGGGGAGAGTGATCCGCTAATGGCAGAAAGTTGGATGAGGGAGACGGAGAAAATCTTCCGAGCTATCAGGTGTCCTGACGAGGACAAGGTGACCTTAGCCACCTACATGCTACAGGTATGTTTTGGTTTATGCTTGTATGTTGTTTGTCAAGTTAGAAAATGTTAGTTGGTGCTTATGAAGGTGTATTGCAGGAGAGAGCTGATGTATGGTGGTCCTCCCTACTGTTGCCCTGTTGACAAGCCCAGAGGGGGGTGAATGGGTTTTTAAAAAATTCAATCTAGGAGATACCTGTAACCAAAAACAATCACACAAACGATCTTCGAACTACGTTAGTTACTTGTTAGTTTAAATAACAATTACGCAATGAAGACAATCACACAACACAAGGATTATCCTGGTTCGGACTTCCTTTTCTTAGGAGTCCTACGTCCAGTCCCTGAGCAACAACTCAGGATTGCACTAATTAGGGTACAGTCCCCCTAAGGACGCTAAAACACCCAGCTCAGCTGGTCTTCCTTCACACACGAAGGGAACAACACCCTGGATGCCACCAGGTCTTCCTTTACAACCAAAGGGAGCAACACCCTAGATACCACCAGGTCTTCCTTCACACCCGAAGGGAACAGCACAGAGAAGAATGAAAACAGACTTTCACGCCCCTAGATCCAGCTTTTGACAAGAGAGGATCTGAAGCAACTAGAACTAAGAGCGAAGAGATTAAGAACTATTCACACTCTCAGAACTGAACAGGCTCTCTCAAGATTTTCACAAGAACAAGCGGAGAGCAACAGAGCAAAAGCGGAGTGAAGGATCTTGGCTCTTGAATTTCTTCAGAAGAATTTGAAAAATAGTCTTTCGATGCGATGTCCTTCTATTCTTCTGTCTTGTATATATATCTTCAATTTGAAATCTAGTCGTTGAAGAGATCGTTGTCTCTCTCTTGAGTAGCCGTTAGACTGAATGACATCTGGAGTCTTGGAAGCTTCCTGTCTCAGTCTTTTGATCACTTGAGCACGCATAGAGATGAAATCTTCACAGAGATCCGTTGGCTTTTATTTGTCTAACGTTGTACAATGAAGTTACATCAAAGGTCTGCACAGATGTCAAGCTCAAATAGCAGACCGATAGGCTGTCTCTGATATCAGTCAACGTCAGTAGCAACAGTCAAGAAAATAGTAATACCAACTGGCTTAAGTCTAAAGGACGTTATCAGACTAAGCACGATAAAGGAAGATATAGTCTGCATGCATGCAGAGATACGTTCAGATCTCATAAATGCAAAAGCGTCAGATAGATGTCTACGTGGATTTTGACTGGTCAATGCTTTAAGATGAACAAGATATCAAAATATGACGTTGAAGACTATATGACTTATGAAATCGTTATGAGTTATAGCAAATCGTTCTATGACAGAGGATATAGGAAATCGTTATGAATTATGGCAAGTCATTTTGATTCTAAAGAAGTCGATGTGAAACACTTAACAAATCGTTACACAAAGCAAGTCGTTATGAGTATTAAAGAAATCGTTACGAGAACTAAAGAAGTCGTTGCGGCTATCAAGTCGTTACGAGTATCAAAGAAATCGTTACGAGAACTAAAGAAATCGTTGCGGCTAGCAAGTCGTTACGAGTATTAAAGAAATCGTTACGAGAACTAAAGAAGTCGTTGCGGCTATCAAGTCGTTACGAGTATCAAAGAAATCGTTACGAGAACTAAAGAAATCGTTGCGGCTAGCAAGTCGTTACGAGTATTAAAGAAATCGTTATGATAACTTATGAAGTCGTTACAACAAGCAAGTCGTTGCGAGTTCTAAAGAAATCGTTATGATAACTTATGAAGTCGTTACAACAAGCAAGTCGTTGCGAGTTCTAAAGAAATCGTTATGATCACTTATGAAGTCGTTACAACAAGCAAGTCGTTGCGAGTTCTAAAGAAATCGTTATGATAACTTATGAAGTCGTTACAACAAGTAAGTCGTTGCGAGTTCTAAAGAAATCGTTATGATCACTTATGAAGTCGTTACAACAAGTAAGTCGTTGCGAGTTCTAAAGATATCGTTATGATCACTTATGAAGTCGTTATGACATCGACTTGATTGAAACGACATGACTTTTCAGTCTCATAAGAGAATCGTTATGAACTTTAACAGAAATCGATATGGACTTAGAGAAATCTCATGTTTGAAAAGATTAAAGCTTCAGAGTAGTAATGCATACCTTATTGGCTTGTTTGACTTCGATGATTTTTCCTGTACTTAAGACTTATGAGATATTCAGCAGATATAATTGATAAATTCTTGTTTGGTTTTGTTAATCATCAAAATATGTATATATATACAATTAATTAAAATTGCATGGGGACAGACTGATCATCAATCTCCCCCTTTTTGTGATGACAAAACTGAACAATAAGCATAAGAAAAATGTCTGAATTTTTTGTACTTTTTCTCCCCCTTTTTGTCATTAAGCAAAAAGAAACACTTTGACAAAGAAAGAAGAGAGAAAGAGAAAGAGAGAATACTCATAGAGTCATGGCATTCATTGCGGAGGTACAGGCAAATAGAAGGCAGGAGACAACAGAGAGGCAAAATGGGAGATGGTTTCCCATGCCTGAACTTCCTGCTCTTCAAAAAGAGACTTAAAAACGCCAAAAGACACAGAGTAAGATGGTCCCATGGTGGAAGCCATCCGTTTGATATGAAGATCTAAATGCCTATAGAGAAGATCAGCATAGGCATCTTTGTCCATGTTGAACTTGAGAAACCGAGAAGTGCCAAAGCTGGCACAGGAGAGGAACTGGTCCATGGTGACCGGATAGTGATTGTGGTTGGCTCTGAGAGCTTGGTGCAAAGCCACATACACTTTGTATCTTTCTTCCCAGATTCTGAAGGGGTCATCAACAAGATTGATGGAGTTCATATCTAAAAAAGTGGCTGGAGAAATAGCTGGTTTGCCTTCCCTGGCCTGAGCTTCATTGAGTGCAGACAGCTGCTGAGCTGACAGAGGGTAGAATGTGGTCCAATCAGAAGATGTGAGCCTTTCACATTCAGACAAGATAGGGGAGAGAACTTCAGCCTTGACATGGCCCAGGTGATATTCCCTGAAGAGGAATCTAGTAAAGGAAACCATGCATCCTTTCTGAACTTTAATTCTGCCCAAAACCCTGGCATAACGCTCAAAGATGATGGATCCTACAGAGGATTCCATAACTAGAAAGTGAATTTGAGGCAGGGCTATCTCCTCAGGTATTTGAAGAGTAGCAAAGTCTACCTTAATATCTGAAGAGTGAGCTGGAACTGGAGACAAGGATGAAATGGCCTTCTTGAACTGACAGAGCTGAACTTCTGGAAGTTTATTAATGTATCTGAAGTTGTTGAAGAGCATGAAATGCCTGATCATCTTGATTTCTGATTGAATGAAGGGTGCCCAGAGTTCTTGTGATACATCCTGAACCATTCAGAGAGAGTCAAGGAGTGGTCCCTTGGAGGAAATCTGGCAGATCTGGCAAGAGTGAACTTCTTGAGAAGATCCTTGTGACCTTTGCCCCACTGCTCTTCAGATTTGGAGTGAGCAAGAGAGAAAATTTGGATTTTTCGGTTTTTGAAAGAGAAGTATAAGGAAAAATAGTGTGCAGATAATCTGTAAGGTTTTGAAAAGGAAGGTGATGATGGTGGCATAAGCAACTTTAGAAAGGTATTCCCTATACAGTGAGTTATGGTGATTGGCTACTGTGAGAGAAAACCACAAAGGAGGGTATTTGGGTTCAGAGGAAGAGGTAGAAGTAAGTTTCCTCTTTTTGGAGACATGAACAGAAGGATCTGTCATGTGAATATGGTCTCCCACTTTCAACACAGACCTGAGGATCCCTTCCTCAAATTCATCCTTTATCTTTTCAATAAAGGGAGAACTGAGTTGAGCATGGATAGGTATGATAGTGATGAAAGATGGTGGAGGATTAGGATGAAGAAAAGAATGTGAAGTAGTGTGAGGAGCATCAGTGGGTCCAAGGGAGGGACCGGAGGAGGAGGATGATGCTCCAGCTGAGGATCCAGGAGGGGCCTCAGATGAAGGAGAAGGAATGGTGGACTGAAATGGAGTAGGAGATGAAATGGGTCTAGATTGAGGCTTCTTGAATGTTTGGGGAGCAGGAGGTGCTGTAGGAGCTGATGGTGGAGTGGGAGGAATAGGTGTGTGAGAGGGAGAAGAGGGAGCTGGGGGCTTGGGTGCCAAGATCTCTTCTGCCTCTAACTGCACAGGCTCACTCTCCAAGGTGCTGGAATCTTGCACAGATGGCCCTGATGGCCCCGCATCCTGAACATCTGGCCCTGTTGGCCCTGCATCTTGAACATCTGGCCCTGTTGGCCCTGCATTTTCAGATGCTGCTGCTGCTCCTGGTGAAACTGCTTCTTCTTGAGGAGGAGGAGCATGAGCTCCAACTACCTTGATAATATCTGAGAGCATCCCTTTCATGCTGCGCATTTCCTGGTTGAACCAAGTCATAGCATTTCTGATTTGGGCCAACTCTTTGTTAGCCGAAGCTTGACTCATAAAAATAGAGTTGACATCTGACTGGAGAGAACAGAGAAGTTCACCTTGAACATTTAACCTCTCAATTACTGGCGTCAGATGTATGACAATTTTCTTCTTAGCCTTCCTCTGAAATGGAGAATCAGCCAGGAGGGGAGCTCCAGAGGCAACCGCTTTTCCTTTCTTCTTACTTTGATTTTCTGGGGGAGGGACATCATCATCTGAGCTCGAAGAGCTTGCAGTCACTCCTTCTCTGTCATCCAGATTGGAAAAATCTCTTTGCTCTTCAACCTTCTCAACATCTGGAGATGCACCTTCATGACCTTCTTTTGATAGCTCCCCCTCAATAGGAGCATTTTCTTCATCTGATACTTGCTCCCCCTGACTGGGAGCAGGTTCCACTTGAGAGACACCTTGGGCAGCTTGGTGCTCGACCTCGACTGGAACATCTTCCATCTGTTCATCAATGTGGCCTGGTGCCACAGTCTCTTTTGCAACAATGCTACTTGCTTCTGGAGCACTGGAAATAAAAGGAATGGAATCTAAGATGTCTGCCAGAATGATGCAACTACAATTGAGGGATGTGGGTCCTCAATAGGAGTAATGTCCTCTGGGAGGAGATCCTCAATGCGCCTTTCTGCAAAGGTTTGAACTGGTTCTTCTGGAAATCCTGAAGCTTCTGCAATCACCCTTTCTTCTTCTACTGCACTTTCATACTGAACTTCTGCAATGGAGGGTCCTGAAGATTCTGCTACTTCAACTGCTGGAGCTAAAATTGACTCCACTGGCAGTTCTGGATCCATATTTGCTGATTCCATCTCTGGAGGAACAACTGGAGTGTCGATAATGATGGCCTCGCCTCGGCCACTGAAGCCTTGAACCAAATACCATTCTCCACAGAGAAACCACTCTTCTTCAAATTCCTGGACCTGATTGCTTGGCCCATTTTCTCTACGACTGCCCCAGAGAAATCAACACCGAAGTGTTTGAAAATTTTGGTGAGTAGATGGGCATAAGGCAGGGACACATTTAACTTACTCTTGGTGTCCCAAATCTGATCTCTTGCAAACTTCATTCTTTCCATTATCACTGCGGCCATATTTATTTCCTTATTCTGAATGGCCCAGTACATCATGTCCGAATCGGCCTTTGTGCAAGATGAAAACGTTGCACTTCTGGGAACTAGGATTTGACAGACAATAAAATGGAGAAGACGATTGAAGGCTGATAATTGATTTATGTCGATCTTGCCGTCTCTCAGCTTGAATCCAGGCCCTATAATTCCCAGCCCTTTCACTTGGGCATCCTCAGAGTGAATCCCACTAAATCCGGAAGTCTTTACATTGAATAACACTCTCAGCAACTCAGGGTCTACTCTAATCAAAGTTCCCTTTACTGACGAAACCAGAGACCCATCTTCCTCTGTTCGCATACACACAAAAAGGCTTTTACCAAGTCCGGATAACTGACCTCTGAAAAGGTGGAAATTTCTGTCCACTGCATCTGATTGATCAACTCTACTAAGCTGCTCATTCCACTTTTCCGCAGATTAGCTACATCTACTGCTTTGTTGCCACAGAGCTTCGTCTTCACAAATGTGAACCTCTCCTGCTCCTCAGGAGTGAGGAACTCGGCGCTGTAGCCACCCAAACTGCCGGCGATGATAGGAGCGGCCATTGATTCAGGTGGGGAAGATAACGGAGGGTGGAGACGGAAGGTGAGGAGAAAGAATCCTCAAGAAATTTTGCGGGAAGTAGGAGGAAGATTCGAATTTGCAGAGGATTGAGATGGAGTTGTTAGGGCATCGGCTCGAGCGGCAGGCTAAAAGAGGGGAAAAAGGTAGACGATGAGGCACGAATCGTTCTGACATCGATTTTATGAATAAATTAATGCTACGTGGAAAGTGAGGCGCCAAGCGGCGGGAAAAACGACAAAAGATTTTGACCGTTCAACTGGACTTCAATGAGAGAGAGAGTTTATGCAATAATTTGATTTTTTTTTTTTTTTTGCTTATCGCCAAGGAGGGAAAAATTACTTTAATTTGCCACTTGTAAGCAAACTTTTATCACAAATACACATGCCTAATTCCCTTCTAAGAGATGTAAATCTCTCTTCAGGTAAGGCTTTTGTGAAAATGTCTGCTAATTGGCCATTTGTATCAATAAAAGATATTTCAATATTTCCATTTGCAACATGACCACGAATAAAATGATATCTAACCTCAATATGTTTGGTCCTTGAGTGCTGGACTGGATTCTTGGTGAGATTAATGGCACTGGTGTTGTCACATAGCAACGGGATCGATTTGATATTTAATCCAAAGTCCTCAAGCTGTTGCTTTATCCATAAGAGTTGTGTGCAGCAGCTTCCAGCAGCCACGTACTCAGCTTCAGCTGTAGAGAGTGCTACTGAATTTTGTTTCTTTGAGGACCAAGATATCAAACACCCTGCAAGGAACTGGCAACAACCACTGGTGCTCTTTCTATCTAATTTACATCCAGCATAGTCAGCATCAGAGTAACCTACTAGGTAATTTCACATTGTTTTGGATACCATAGACCTAAGTCATGAGATCTTGCTAGATATCTAAATATTCTTTTCACAGAAATTAAATGTGATTCTTTAGGATCTGCCTGATATCGAGCACACATGCATACACTAAATAAAATATCAGGTCTACTAGCTGTTAAATAAAGGAGTGAACCTATCATACCTCTGTAGATCTTTTGATCTACTTTCTTACCATCTTTGTCACTGTCCATTCTTGTTGATGTACTCATTGGTGTTGACAGTGGCTTGGTATTTTCGAATCCGAATTTCTTCAATAGTTCTTTTGTGTACTTAGCTTGACTGATGTGAGTTCCTTCCTTTCCTTGCTTGATTTGTAGTCCAAGGAAATAGTTGAGTTCTCCCATCATACTCATTTCAAATTCTCCCTGCATTAACTTTTCAAAGTACTTGCAAAGAGACTCATCAGTAGACCCAAAAATGATATCATCTACATAGATTTGAACCAGTAGGATTTGTTTGACTTTTGACTTTATAAAAAGTGTACTATCTACCTGACCTCTGCTGAAACCATTGTTTAGAAGGAAAGAGCTAAGCCTTTCATACCAGGCTCTAGGAGCTTGCTTTAAACCATATAATGCCTTGTGAAGTTTGAAAACATGATTAGGAAATTCTGTGTCATCAAAGCCCGGAGGTTGTTCCACATAAACTTCCTCTTTTATGAAACCATTTAAGAAAGCGGATTTAACGTCCATTTGAAATAGTGTCAAGTTCAAAGCAGATGCATATGCAAGTAATATTCTAATGGCCTCAAGTCTAGCTACAGGTGCATAGGTTTCATCGAAATCTATGCCTTCCTCTTGAGAATAGCCTTGAGCTACCAACCTGGCCTTGTTTCTTAAGATTGCACCAGTTTCATCCAGTTTATTTCTGAACACCCATTTGGTGCCAATGACTGGATGGTCTGATGGTCTAGGAACAAGAGACCATACTTGGTTTCTCTTGAATTGATTTAATTCATCTTGCATGGCTACTATCCAAGATTCATCAGAGAGAGCTTCATTGACTGTCCTAGGCTCTATCTGAGAGACAAAAGCTAAATAATCACAAGGAATAACATTACCTCTTGTTCTTACCCCAATGGATGGATCACCAATGATATTTTCAAGTGGGTGATCTTTCTTGTATCTCCACTCCTTTGGAAGGTTTTCATGAGTAACTTCTTCTTGTTGTAATTCTTCCAGAGGTGGATCATCCTTGTCCTCAATTGATGCATCCTTTAGTTTCTTGGATAGTTCTTCTGCATCATCATCGTCACTATCTACTTCCTTTCTCAAGGAAGGGTTAGTTTCATCAAAAATAATGTGCACAGATTGTTCAATCAACAAGGTACGTTTATTAAACACTCTATAGCCTTTAGGTTTAGATGTATACCCCATGAAGATGCCTTCATCTGATTTGGCATCCAACTTACCGATATCTCTTTTTCCATTGTTGTGAATGAAGCAAGGGCATCCAAAGGTTCTGAAGTGACTGATCTGAGGCTTTTTCCCTTTGAATAGTTCATATGCAGTCTTCTTCAGGATTGGCCTGATCATTACACGGTTGATAATATAGCTTGCTGTATTGACTGCTTCAGCCCAAAAGTATCTAGGCAGATCATATTCTGAGAGCATAGTTCTTGCCATGTCCAATAGGGTTCTGTTCTTCCTCTCAGCGATGCCATTCTGTTGAGGTGTCCTTGGTGCTGAGAAGTTGTGCTCAATTCCCTGATCATCACAAATCTAGAGAATTTCTCATTTTGAAATTCACCACCATGATCTGATCTGATGGACACAATGCTGAACTTCTGATCTTTCTGAACTTTCTTACTGAAGCTTACAAAACTCTCAAAAGTATCATCTTTGTGCTCTAGGAATGATACCCATGTAAATCTTGAGTAGTCATCAACTATGACAAATCCAAAATTCTTTCCTCCAAGACTGGTAGTCCTCATTGGCCCAAATAGATCCATATGAAGGAGCTCCAAGGGTTTTGAGGTGGTCACCACCGTCTTTGACTTGAAGGAGACCTTGGTGTGCTTACCCTTAGCACAAGGTTTACATACACTTTCCAACTTTGTACTGACCTTAGGTAGACCTTGCACAAGATTCTTCTTTAGTAATTTTCTCATGCCATCTATGCTGCAGTGTCCAAGTCGTCTGTGCCATAATTCTGTGGATTTATTTTTATTTGCCGCCAGGCAAACATTTTGAACCTTGAGTTCTTCAAGATAGAGCACATACAAATCTTTTCTCTATTAGCTTCGAAGATGACTGTTCCATCCTTTAGTATACTGCACTTTGACTCTTGAAATTTGATCTGATGGCCTCTGTCGCACAGCTGGCTAATGCTAATGAGATTGTGCTTCAATCCCTTGACTAGTAGCACATCTTCTATGACTGTTTTTCCTTTGTTTTCCACAGAGCCACTGCCTATTACAATTCCTTTCCCATTATCTCCATAGGTAATGTTCCATCTTCAGCTTGGGATGTTGGTTTCTTCATTATACTGGGGGTGTATATCCTAATCCATTTTTCTTCTTACTGATCTTCTCGCACCTTTTAATATTAGAGGTTTTACCATTAGTAAATTTTTCTAGTGTGCTGATAGTTTATCATTTTCTTCATTTAAGTTTCAATTTCTTTCCGTAATTCATCAGTACTTTCATGTTTTTCTAGTTTAGTTATTTGTTTATTTTAACTTTTAGGTCTTCACATAACAGTTCATTTCTTCGTTTAAGTTCAATTATTTGACTTTCTAATTGTTCATTTTCTGATTTTAGATCTGAGTTTGTATTTTCTATACAGACTATGTTTTTCTTACTTACTTTTAATAGTTTAGTTACTTCTTTATACTTTTCATAAAGTTCATTGAAAGCCTCTTCTAAACTATCGGAGTCTGAACCATTGCATGAATCAAAGGATGAGTCAGAAGTTACCTTTTCTTCAGTGTTTGCCATGAAAGCCAAGTGGGCTTTTTCTTCATCACTGCAGGAGCTCGACTCACTATCTGAGTCGCTACTGTTTTCCCATGCTGCTGCCATTGCTTTCTTTTTGAACTTTCTAAACTTCTTGGAACTGTCCTTCTTCCTGAATTCTGATTTCTTTAACTTAGGACACTCAGTCTTAATGTGTCCTGGCTTCTTACATTCGTAGCAAATGGGTTCTCCTTTCTTCACTTCTTTTCCATCTGGTTTCTTGAAGTCCTTATTTCTTTTGAAATACTTTCTACCAGATTGAGACTTTTTCTTTTTAGCCAAGATTCGCTGTAACCTTCTGGATAACATAGCTTCTTCATTTTCGCTGTCTGTATTACTTTCACTTTCAGCTGAGCTTGCTTCTGGTGAATCTTCTTCAGCTTTTAAGGCGTTGGAGTGCTTCTTTTTGCTAGAGGACTCTCCTAGCCTTTCCATATTGATTTCATGGGCCATAAGGGACCCAATGAGTTTTTCTACAGACATTCTCTTCAGATCATTAGCTTCTTCTATTGCTGTGACTTTTGGAGTCCATGAGGACGGTAAGGATCTAAGTATCTTTCTTACCATATCTCCCATTTCATATACTTTCCCCAGGCTAGCCAGTCCATTTGTGATGTCAGTGAACCGGCTGAACATTTGGGTTATGGACTCACTTGATTGCATCTGAAATCTCTCATATTGAGTGACAAGAATATCAATTCTTGTTTCCTTCACTTTGTCTGTGCCTTCATAAGTAATCCTGAGCTTTTCCCACATTTCCATTGATGATTTGCAGGCTGAAACTCTGTTGAATTCCTTCTTACTTAGAGCACAACATAGGATACTTTTTGCTTTGCAATTCAGGGAAATCTTCTTTCTGTCATCATCTGTCCATTGTGCTTTCTCATTTGTGACTAACAGATCACCTTCTTCTACTATGGACCAAATTTGATAGTCGTGTCCTTGTAAAAAGTATTCCATTCTGGTCTTCCAGTAAGGATAATCTTCACCATCGAAGAGAGGGGGTCGGTTGACTGACTGACCTTCAAAATACCTTGGGCTGCCATGGATCTTTACTCTTCAGATCGTTGGATCCTTTCTTTGTCGAAGAGACTCGCTCTGATACCACTTGTTGCCCTGTTGACAAGCCCAGAGGGGGGTGAATGGGTTTTTATAAATTCAATCTAGGAGATACCTGTAACCAAAAACAATCACACAAACGATCTTCGAACTACGTTAGTTACTTGTTAGTTTAAATAACAATTACGCAATGAAGACAATCACACAACACAAGGATTATCCTGGTTCGGACTTCCTTTTCTTAGGAGTCCTACGTCCAGTCCCTGAGCAACAACTCAGGATTGCACTAACTAGGGTACAGTCCCCCTAAGGACGCTACAACACCCAGCTCAGCTGGTCTTCCTTCACACACGAAGGGAACAACACCCTGGATGCCACCAGGTCTTCCTTTACAACCAAAGGGAGCAACACCCTGGATACCACCAGGTCTTCCTTCACACCCGAAGGGAACAGCACAGAGAAGAATGAAAACAGACTTTCACGCCCTAGATCCAGCTTTTGACAAGAGAGGATCTGAAGCAACTAGAACTGAGAGCGAAGAGATTAAGAACTATTCACACTCTCAGAACTGAACAGGCTCTCTCAAGATTTTCACAAGAACAAGCGGAGAGCAACAGAGCAAAAGCGGAGTAGTGAAGGATCTTGGCTCTTGAATTTCTTCAGAAGAATTTGAAAAATAGTCTTTCGATGCGATGTCCTTCTATTCTTCTGTCTTGTATATATATCTTCAATTTGAAATCTAGTCGTTGAAGAGATCGTTGTCTCTCTCTTGAGTAGCCGTTAGACTGAATGACATCTGGAGTCTTGGAAGCTTCCTGTCTCAGTCTTTTGATCACTTGAGCACGCATAGAGATGAAATCTTCACAGAGATCCGTTGGCTTTTATTTGTCTAACGTTGTACAATGAAGTTACATCAAAGGTCTGCACAGATGTCAAGCTCAAACAGCAGACCGATAGGCTGTCTCTGATATCAGTCAACGTCAGTAGCAATAGTCAAGAAAATAGTAATACCAACTGGCTTAAGTCTAAAGGACGTTATCAGACTAAGCACGATAAAGGAAGATATAGTCTGCATGCATGCAGAGATACGTTCAGATCTCATAAATGCAAAAGCGTCAGATAGATGTCTACGTGGATTTTGACTGGTCAATGCTTTAAGATGAATAAGATATCAAAATATGACGTTGAAGACTATATGACTTATGAAATCGTTATGAGTTATAGCAAATCGTTCTATGACAGAGGATATAAGAAATCGTTATGATTATGGCAAGTCATTTTGATTCTAAAGAAGTCGATGTGAAACACTTAACAAATCGTTACACAAAGCAAGTCGTTATGAGTATTAAAGAAATCGTTACGAGAACTAAAGAAGTCGTTGCGGCTATCAAGTCGTTACGAGTATCAAAGAAATCGTTACGAGAACTAAAGAAATCGTTGCGGCTAGCAAGTCGTTACGAGTATAAAGAAATCGTTACGAGAACTAAAGAAGTCGTTGCGGCTAGCAAGTCGTTACGAGTATCAAAGAAATCGTTACGAGAACTAAAGAAATCGTTGCGGCTAGCAAGTCGTTACGAGTATTAAAGAAATCGTTATGATAACTTATGAAGTCGTTACAACAAGCAAGTCGTTGCGAGTTCTAAAGAAATCGTTATGATAACTTATGAAGTCGTTACAACAAGCAAGTCGTTGCGAGTTCTAAAGAAATCGTTATGATAACTTATGAAGTCGTTACAACAAGTAAGTCGTTGCGAGTTCTAAAGAAATCGTTATGATCACTTATGAAGTCGTTACAACAAGTAAGTCGTTGCGAGTTCTAATAGAAAGAAATCGTTAAGGTTCACTTATGAAGTCGTTATGACATCGACTTGATTGAACGACATGACTTTTCAGTCTCATAAGAGAATCGTTATGAACTTTAACAGAAATCGATAGGACTTAGAGAAATCTCATGTTGAAAAGATTAAAGCTTCAGAGTAGTAATGCATACCTTTATTGCTTGTTTGACTTCGATGATTTTTCCTGTACTTAAGACTTATGAGATATTCAGCAGATATAATTGATAAATTCTTGTTTGGTTTGTTAATCATCAAAATATGTAATATATACAATTAATTAAAATTGCATGGGGACAGACTGATCATCATACTGTGTACGCGCTTCGAGGACGGAGCAGTGATGTGGCATGGGACGCGTTCGTGAGACTCTTCCGAGCCATGTTCGTCCCAGAGCATATCCAGGACAAGATGGAGCAAGAATTCCTTTCCTGACGCAAGGATCAATGACCGTCTGGAATACGAGGCAAGGTTTTCTGAACTTTCTAAATATGCACCGCATATAGTAGAGGATGAGCGCAGGAAGACCAAGAAGTTCGTGATGGGTCTCAAACCATCACTGAGGACGAGGCTCGTGGGTTCGACACCGCACGCTAGACGAGGCCCTCAGCGCAGCTGCAGACAGGAGGGGAGAGATCTAGAGGAGAAGAAGGCTTCGCAGAAGAGGCTGGCAACGACTTCCAGCGGTAGGATAAGAGGAAAATGGTGTACCAGACACCGCAGAAACAAATGGCAGTCAGCAACTCTCAGGTACCTTCTGTACATTCCCCCGGTGCGAAGAAAGAGTGTCCCCATTGTGGGAAGACCCATGGAGGTTCCGAGTGCTGGTTAGTAGCGGGTAGATGCTTAAAGTGTGGAAGCAGCGACCACAAGATCAAGGATTGCCCAAGACTTCAGCATGGAGCGCCAGTACCAGCAGTAGCGGCAGCCGTGCCAGCTACAGGACGACCAGGAAGGCCTCGAGCCCCAGCTCGAGTGTTTGCGTTAGCTCGTGAGGACGCCGAGCAGGCGGAGCATGTCACCGAAGGTACAGTTTTACTTTTCGGTGTGCACGCTCGGGTTTTGTTTTTGATACGGGTGCTACTCACTCGTTCATTTTGAGCGGTTCGCTAGGCAGTTAGCCCTAGAGTCAGGCATAGAGTCTGAGGAGTCCCTTTGTCTGTGCACACCCCTGCGGGTACGGTATCGACTAGGAAGTGCATTCCGTCGTTACCTGTGTGCATTGAGGATAGATTCCTAGATGGGTGTTTCTTCTTGCTAAAGATGAAGGATTATGATTGTATCCTTGGTCTGGATTGGCTAGAGGAGCACTATGCGTTAGTGGATTGTCGTAGGAAGAAGATTGTTTTCCGCATTCCTGGTGAGGATGAGTTCTCTCATCCCTTGCCAAAGAACTTAGCGGGAAAGTTAGTTATCTCTGCCATGAAGGCGATGCGCATGGTAAACAAGGGTTGTGACGCATTTCTTGCCAGCGTTATGCTAGTACCCGATGCTGGTTCGTCACTGACTCTTGCAGAGATCGATGTGGTGCAGGACTTTCCAGATGTCTTTCCGATGACTTGTCTGGATTGCCACCGGATAGAGAGATAGAGTTCACTATAGAGTTGCTTCCAGGCACCTCTCCTATCTCGAAGGCCCCATATCGGATGGCCCCTGCAGAATTAGCCGAGTTGAGGAAGCAATTGCAAGAATTGCTCGATAAGGGATTTATTCGCCCCAGTGTTTCCCCGTGGGGCGCACCTGTATTATTCGTCAAGAAGAAAAACGGGTCACTTCGGTTGTGCATTGATTATAGGAAGCTAAACCAGGTGCCTGTGAAGAACAGGTATCCCTTACCTCGGATTGATGATCTGTTTGACCAGTTGCGAGAGGCATCAGTCTTTTCCAAGATTGACTTGCGATCTGGTTATCATCAGTTGAGGATTAGGAGTGAGGATGTGTCCAAGACGGCATTTAGAACCGTTATGGACATTATGAGTTTTTGGTTCTTCCTTTCGGGTTGACCAACGCCCCTGCAGCGTTCATGGATCTCATGAACCGGGTGTTTAGTCCGTATTAGATAGCTTTGTTGTGTGTTTATTGATGACGTGTTGGTCTATTCTCCGATGAGGCCACACATCGTCAGCATTTGAGGTTAGTCTTAGAGGTTCTCCGTGAGCACAAGCTGTATGCGAAGTTCAGCAAGTGCGAGTTCTGGTTGCGCGAGGTTCATTTTCTCGGGCATGTTATCTCCGGCGCTGGTGTTGCAGTTGATCCAGCAAAGTCCAGGGTTAGTTGGATTGGGAGATTCCCAGGACCCCTTCGGAGATTCGTAGTTTTTGGGTTAGCTGGTTATTATCGGCGATTCATTGAGGGTTTCTCATCCATCGCCGCCCCTTTGACAAAGCTGACCAGAAAGGGTGAGAAGTTCGTATGGTCTGAGGCATGTGAGCGTAGCTTTCAGCTATTGAAGGCTAAGCTTACTTCTGCTCCGGTATTGGTATTGCCTAGTGGTCTAGAAGGTTTTGCCATTTATACGGATGCATCTCAGATTGGTTTAGGCTGTGTGCTCATGCAGCAAGAGAGGGTAGTGGCTTATGCTTCTCGTCAGTTGAAGAAGCATGAGAGGAACTATCCGACTCATGATTTAGAGCTCGCAGCAGTGGTTCATGCACTAAAGATCTGGAGGCACTATCTTTATGGTGTCAGATTTGAGGTGTTTACCGACCACAAGAGCTTGAGGTATCTTTTCTCCCAAAAGGAATTAAACCTGAGGCAGAGAAGATGGATTGAATTGTTGAAGGACTATGACTTCGACCTTCAGTATCATCCTGGAAAGGCGAACGTCGTAGCAGATGCTCTTAGTAGAAAGAGGTCTTCGCTCCAACAGGATTGGAAGATGTTGGAAGATGCAGCGTGCTCTATGACCGAGTTAGAGCCATCGTTGTGTCAGGCTTTTGTAGCTCAGCTATCCCTTAGATCCTCAGTCTTGGATGAGGTGATTGAGCAGCAGAAAGCCGATCCTAGATTGTTAGAGTTAGTGGGTAAGGCGGGCATTGCTCGTGATGAGGACGGTGTGATTAGATTTCAGCACCGTGTTGTGTCCCCGATGATAGATGTCCGTGAGCATGTGTTAGCGGAGGCTCATAGATCGCAATTCTCTATTCATCCAGGTAACACTAAGATGTATCAAGACCTGAAGAGATCATTTTGGTGGTCCGGCATGAAGAAAGATGTTGCGGATTATGTGTCTAGATGTCTAGTATGTCAGCAGGTGAAAGCCGAGCGGCAGCGACCATCCGGCCTTATGCAGAGGATGGATATCCCCGTATGGAAGTGGGAAGCTGTCACTATGGATTTCGTATCGGGTTTGCCTCGATCTAGAAGGGGGAATGACTCGATTTGGGTAGTTGTAGATAGATTCTCGAAGACTGCTCATTTCTTGCCTATGAAGAAGAAGCAGTCAGTAGAGAGTTTAGCTAGATTGTATGTTAGCAGTATCATCAGGTTGCATGGGTGCCGAAGTCGATCATTCGGATCGAGATCCGAGATTTACTTCGAGATTGTGGAAGGGTCTTCAGGATGCGTTAGGTTCGGAGCTTAAGCTCAGTTCGGCGTTTCATCCCCAGACCGATGGACAGTCTGAGAGGACTATCCAGACGCTCGAGGATATGTTGAGAGAGTGTGTGTTCTGGATTGGAAGGATGATTGGGAGCGTCATTTACCTCTTGTGGAGTTCGCATACAACATAGCTTTCATGCTAGTATCGTATGGCTCCATTCGAGGCGTTGTATGGTAGGCCCTGCAGATCTCCTTATGTTGGGAGGAGACTGGTGATAGCAGTTGATCGGACCGGAGTTAGTTTAGGAAACTTCGGATAAGATTCAGCTTATCAGGAAAAGGCTTGTTGCGGCACAGGATAGGCAGAAGAGTTATGCCGACAACAGGAGAAGGATTTGGAGTTCGAGGTTGGCGATCATGTCTTCTTGAAGATATCGCCTACTCGTGGAGTTGTCAGATTTGGCAGGCATAGCAAGCTAAGCCCTAGGTTTATCGGCCCATATGAGATTCTCAGACGTTTGGGCAACGTGGCGTACGAGCTAGCTTTACCCCCAGCTTTGGCTAGCGTTCACCTGTATTCCACGTGTCTATGCTCAGGAAGTATGTCCGAGATCCGTCTCATGTGATTAGTCATGAGCCCGTAGAGATCCAGCCAGATCTTTCGTATGTCGAGCAACCAGTAGCCATTCTTGACGGAAGGTTCAGCATCTCCGGAACAAGAGTATCGCATCGGTGAAAGTTCTATGGCGGAACTTCTCACGTGAGGAGGCTACGTGGGAGCTTGAGATGCGATGAAGAAGAAGTATCCCCTTTTGTTTGAGTAGTGTCGTTCTAACTTCGAGGACGAAGTTTCTTTAAGGGGGAGAGGGTGTAAGGCCCTCTAATTTTCGTCGTATTATTTGTATCTATGTGTGCATATTTGTGCTGTGTATGTATGTACATATTTACGTACGCATTAATTAGTATAATTACGTGTGCATGTGTCTATATTAAACATAAATATGTATGTATTGCATGATGATAGTATGGATACAATACCATATACATATTGCATGTATATATGCTTGGTATGCATGGTTTTCTGCATAATTTAAAGTTCTGGCCGAAGGCCACCTTGGCGTCAAGCCCAGGCTGTTTAGCTGGTGTCAGCGTCCAGACCTGGACGCCAATACTCATCCTGGCGTCCAGCGATATGGACGCCAACTTCTCTGACCTACATGCGTTGCAGAGCCAGAAAATCTGGGAGCAAGGTATGGCCTCCATTGGGGGGATGTCTCCCAACGGCTCTCAGGTTGTCAAATAGGAATGGTGAGTGGGTGAGGGGCTCTCCTTAGGTCTGAACCCGAATTTGGTCCCTCCCACTCCTCACTTCACCTTGCAAGAGGAAAAATAGAGGAAGAAAAACCCTAGGAGCAAGCTGTGAGAAAAACCCATCTTACCACCCTCAAATCCGACCCCTTGGAACGTGGGAGCTTGAAGAAAGAATGAAGAAGCTTTATCCGTCCTTGTTCGGTGAGTAACTTAACTCAATCTTCGAGGACGAAGATTATTTTAAGGGAGAGAGGATGTAGTACCCTAGAATTTCCTTGAAATTATTCTGTACAATGTGTGTTTATTTCTGCATAATTTGAATGTTGTTATGTGTAAGAACTAGGCGTCAAGATCGTTTGACGTTAAGGCTTGTAAGCGGCAATATCGTATGTCGTTTATATGGTGTTAACGACGATAGGTATTGACGTTTAATATTTTTCTGAATTATTTAATTATGGGCAAGACTATAAACGACATCAACGATGGACGTTTATATTTGGGGTAGACGACAACCTATGTTGACGTTAAGTTGACTTGCCTGTTTTTGAGCTTTCCGTTCCGGATCAAGGAGATCGGCCGTTTCGGGAAGGCTTTAATGAGCTGATCCGAGGTGTTTAGATCTGAGGGTCAGGATTAGGTTTGGTCTTTGCTTGAGAGGTCTTTATAAGACCAGATCTCGCAGAAAGAAAAGGGGGTTTTGCTTTGGTTCTGGAGGAGAGAAAGAGGGCCGAGGAAGGGATTTGCAGAGCGATCTGGTGCTTGTTCGTGCGGTTCGAGGGCTTCTACACCAAGGAGATACATAGGACTTCGTGCCCAAAAGCTCATCCGGGCGGAGGAACTTCATCGGAGGAGGTTTCGGGAGTGCTTGAAGACGGAGGAAAGAACTGTCTCCCTGGTGAGACGGGCTTCTTCGAGCTCGGATTCGACACTCCATTAGGAGGGATTGAGGCAAGTTACATGGGGGATTAGTTTAGGATATGATATATTACGTATTTAACAATTTCTGTATTTTTAAAGCATGAAAACAACCTACGGGAAGGGTTAGAAACGCCGTTATTTCATGCAGGTTTTCTGTGTTTTCTGCGTCGTAGAACTAAGACGTCCAGGGGTATTGCCGTCTATATAATGTAAACGGCAATATCGACTGCCGTTTAGTTCATCCGAAATATATATGTATTTTCTGTCCTTACTATATGTAAACGGCGCTATGTGCCGCCGTCTGTTGTGTTAACGGCACTATGTGCCGCCGTCTATAATTACTTAACGACAACATTGTGGACGTCGACCATAGTAAACGTCGTATGATGGACGTCAAGATTATCAGAATCATGTATTCCCTGAAATCTGAGTGAACTTGTTTAAATGTATAATTTATGAATGTATGCGTTTCAGCCATGAAATATGAGCATGTGGTTGTTATATTATGGACTGTCTATTGCTATAATGTACAGGTTACATATATATATTAATGAAATTGCATAATTACATGACAACGATCAATGTTAAGTTAGTAAAAGATAAAGTATAATGATTTAAAAGAAAGCATGTTGATTGATGTTTAGATTACTGCAATAGATATGATATGTCAGTAATCTCTGTTCCATGTGAAAATGTGAACTTTTTCAATATTAAACCATGTTAGTTAGTTGATTTAATAGAGTTAATTTCATGAAAAATAGCTGCAGAAATCAGAAAATTATGAAATTTGGCATGTGTATTGTAATTACTGATTTCGAATTTCTGTTAAAATTTCAGAATTTTCAGACATGTGTACGTTCTGTTATGAATTTCTGAACAATATATTACACATAGAATTGAATAAAAATGCATGAAAATGCAAGAATGAATATAGTATCATGATAGAAATCTGTTGTACAGTAAATAGGATTTCAGAACTGAAAGTGTTGTACTTTGAAATATTGCATTAACACATGTTAAATAGTATGAAATGAAATGTCACTATCTATTATACATGTTAGTATATGCATTATAACAATGATGCCAATAAGACATTGCTATCTTAGAGATTCCTACAAGGAACTACACCGTAGATGCCCCTATGGTAATGGTTCACCTACATGTAAAGAAATGAATCCGTGGGCAACGGATTGAAATCCTGGAGGTAGTGTGTTCTACTGGTCAAGGTGGGAAGGACTTTCCCCGGTTTTGCGCAAATACTATGACTTCATCACCGCATTGCCTAGGTGATAAGTGAATGTTAAATGACTACTGATCTCTAATTTAGTGTGGGCTATGTCTTGGCAATTATATGAAATGACTACATGCTACAAGTTACATATCTACATGCTACATGTTATATGCCAAAGTTACATGTCTACCTGTTCTACATGCTACGTACTACATGTTATATGCTTACATTCCTACATGTGAACTTGTTCAAAGGATTTCTTGTTACATGTCAATGTTTTAACATTACTACATGAAAATTGTTGTGTAAAAGAATAGTGCATGCATAAATGAAAATTTGATACATGAGAATTGTGTAGGTCACATAACATCGAATAGATTCCATGAATAAGTAATTCTATGCTATATGTGAAACATGTTTTATTTCCTTAATAGTTAGAATCACTATGAAATGAATGATTGTCAATGGACTTAGAACTATCGTAAGAAAAGTATATGATATCAATGAATGGAATGCTAATGTACTACCATGTTTTAAAACTAATATACTGTTAATATCTTGAACTCTTTCATGTGATTTGCTGGGTCTTGTAGACTCATACTTGCCTAACATTTCAGGAGAGCCAGAGGATACAGAGGAGTTAGTGCAAACTGACTCAGAGCGTGAGGACGTGGAGACTTAGCTTGGCATAGAGAGATTTAGAGTGAATCTTGTATGTGAGGATCTTATGTAATTTCTTTTATGAAGCTGATCTTTGAATTGTAATAAACTTTGGACTATTGCTACCCTTTTTATGCATTAGATTTGCTTTTGAATAAATGCTGATTACAAGTGTTTAATTCCATATTCGGTCATTTATCATTTGGAATTGAATAGTTATTTGTGTATATTTCAACCTGTATTGTAATTGTTGGATTCGTTCCACTGTAACACCTCTATTAGATCCAATGTGAGTTGGTGTAACTGTACTGGGTCTAAGAGGGGCGTTACAGAGATTGGTATCAGAGCGATCCAGGTTGAACATGTACATAAATAGAATATCAGTCTTGTATTCATATTTCAAGTCTGCATAAAGAATTAGTCCAAGTTATGTAGAATGATAGGTTATTAAATAGGACGCTTATTTTGCAGACTATGGCGACTCGTGGACGTAGAGGAGCTGGCCCGGCTCGAGGTGATGAGTCAGCAGGTGATCAGCAGACTCCAGCACAGCAGGCTCAAGACCAGACAGGTGTACCTTTGCCACCCCCACCACCACCTGTAGACTACGGAGCATTGATGCAAGGATTGGTGCATGCGATGCAGACTCAGGCTCAGACTACAGCGGCATTGCAGGCGCAGGTTCAGGTCGGTAGCTGCAAGAATTATTCAAGGTGCTAACTGAAGAGTTGTTATCTAAGAGATGTTTTGGATTGTAGGCACAGGCACCTGCTCAGGATGCAGTTTTTGGAGGAGTGCCTATGATGGAAAGATTCAGGAGGATGACACCGCCTTTCTTTAAGGGAGAGAGTGATCCCATTCTTGCGGAGAGTTGGCTTAGAGAGACGGAGAACATCTTTCGTGCCCTTCGTTGTGCGGAAGAGGAGAGAGTGTCCTTAGCTACTTATATGCTGCAGGTAAAGATAGATTTTAAGGAGTTTATGGGTATTGGTTGGAATATATCTTAGATGTACTTACTTCTTTTCAGGAGCGTGCCGATGTGTGGTGGTCCTCTGTACTACGCACACAGTTTGAAGATGGTGCTATGGAGGTTGCATGGACTGAATTCGTCCGCTTATTCAAGGCGAAGTACATTCCAGAGCACGTGCAGGACCGCATGGAGCAGGAGTTTTTGACGTTGACCCAGGGGTCAATGAGTGTACTTGAGTATGAGGCAAGATTTGCGGAGCTGTCCAAGTATGCGCCTCACATTGTGGCAGATGAGCGGAGGAAAGTAAAGAAATTTATCATGGGGTTGAAGCCGTCCCTGAGGACGAGACTGGTGGCATTAGGACATCGTTCCATGGAGGAAGCTTTGTCAGCAGCTTGCATGCAGGAGGCAGAGATGGAAGTTTACCTTGAAGAGAAGAGAGCTTCTTTGAAGAGGTCAGCATCAGCTTTTCAGCGGCAGGATAAGAAGAAGAAGACCCCAGTTTTTCAGCAAAGAGCAGTGGTTCCAGCGAGAGCAGCGGCACCGACTCCAGGCCGGAGGTATGATTGCAGAGAAGCCAGTGTGTACCCAGTGCGGGAAGCGTCATGGAGGCTAGGGGTGGGTGACTTCCGAGAGATGCTTGAGATTTTGTGATAAGAACCACAAGATCAGAGACTGTCCGAAGATGGCGCAGCAGACTGCAGTGGCAGCAGCACCAGCAGCAGCGAGACCGGCACCGAGAGCAGCAGGAGACCGAGGGCTCGGCTCGAGTGTTCGCCTTGGCGAGAGACGAGGCAGAGTTGGCAGAGCACGTCACTGAAGGTACAATCTAATTATGGGAATGCATGCTAGAGTCTTATTTGATACCGGTGCCACGCATAGTTTTGTTTCCGAGAGATTTGCCAAGGTCTTGATAACGAGAATGGTCTAGTTCCAGAAAGTTGGAGGTTCCCTTGTCTGTGCATACTCCAGCAGAACTATCTTGACCGAGCAATGTTTTTCGTCGCTTTCTGTGTGTAGGAGGATCAAGTTTTGCCTGGTAATTCTATTTGCTGAAGATGAAGGATTATGAGCTATCTTGGGCTTTGATTGGCTCGAGGAGCATTATGCTCTGATGGATTGTCGGCGGAAGCTTATTGTTTTTCGGATTCCTAGAAAGGAGGGTTTGTTCACCCCTTTGCCCAAGGTCTTGTCGGGGAAGTTTGTGATTTCGCTTTGAAGGCAACTCGGATGTTGAGCAAGGTTGTTCTGGTTTTCTGGCTAGTGTGGTTGTGACCGAGGATTCGAAGAAGGTTCTATCTGTAGAGAATATCGAGGTGGTTAGAGATTTCAGCGATGTCTTTCCTGAAGATTTGTTGGGTATGCCACCTGCAAGGAGTTAGAGTTTGGCATGAGCTCGTACCCGGCACAGCACCTATTTCCATTGCACCTTATCGCATGGCGCCAGCGGAATTGGCAGAATTGAGGAAGCAGCTACAGGAATTACTTGATAAGGGCTTCATCAGGCCGAGCGTTTCGCCATGGGGAGCACCTGTTCTTTTTGTGAAAAAGAAGGATGGATCGATGAGGTTGTGCATAGATTACCGTAAGCTTAACCAGGTAACTGTTAAACAAGTACCCTTTACCTCGTATTGATGACTTGTTTGATCAGTTTGCGAGGAGCTTCTGTATTCTCTAAGATTGATCTTCGTTCTGGCTATCATCAACTCCAAATTAAGCCGGAAGATTCTACTAAGACGGCTTTTAGGACAAGATATGGCCATTATGAGTTCCTTGTCTTACCCTTTGGCTTGACTAATGCTCCAGCAGTTTTCATGGATTTGATGAATAGAGTTTTTCGGCAGTATCTGGATTCTTTTGTGGTAGTCTTCATCGATGATGTGTTGATTATTTCGCCCGATGAGAGACTCTAGTGAGCATCTGAAGATTGTGTTGGGATCCTGAGGGAGCATAAGCTGTATGCTAAATTCAGCAAGTGCAACTTCTGGATGAAAGAAGTCCATTTCTTGGGTCATGTTATATCGGGAGAAGGTGGTGTCTGTAGATCCAGCTAAAGTGGAAGCTGTTCTTGATTGGAGACACCGAGATCTTCAAACTGATATCAGGAGTTTTTCCTCGGTTTGGCTGGCTATTATAGGAGATTCATCGAAGGATTTTTCTCTATTGCGGCGACTTTGACGAGGTTGACAAGGAAAGGAGTCAAGTTTGAGTGGTCAGAGGCTTGTGAAAAGGCGTTCCAGGATTGAAGGCTCGTCTGACCTCAGCGCCAGTGCTTGTTGTTTTGCCCAATGATGTAGATTCTTTCTCTATCTACACAGATGCTTCGAAGATGGGCTTGGTTTGTGTTCTGATGCAAGGTGGTCGAGTTGTGGCGTATGCTTCTAGGCAACTTAAGGAGCATGAGCGCAACTACCTGACCCATGACTTGGAGTTAGCAGCTGTGGTCTATGCCTTGAAAATTTGGAGCACTATCTATATGGAGTTAGATTTGAGCTCTTCTCAGACCACAAGAGTCTCAAAACTTGTTCTCGCAGAAGGAGTTGAATCTGAGGCAGCGGAGGTGGTATAATTCATGAAAGACTATGATTTGATCTGTCTTACCATCCAGGGAAGGCCAATGTAGTGGCAGATGCGTTGAGCAGGAAAGACAGATGATGAGGCAAGACTGGAAGATGCTAGATGACGTTTCAAGTTCTTTAGCTGTCCGAACCTCAATTGTGTAACTTGTTCATGGCACAGTTTTCTTTGAGATCTTCTATTCTTGATTGGGCATTGCGTTGCAGAAAGATGATCCGTTGTTGCAGAGTTGGTTTGGAGAGTGGAGTTACTAGAGATGAAGATGATGTAATTCGTCTGAATCTTAGGGTTTGTGTCCCTAATAATGTTGATCTGAGAAAGGAAATTTTGGAGGAGGCTCATAGATCTCAGTTCTCTATTCACCAGGCAGTGGGAAGATGTACAAGGATCTGAAGCGTTCTTTCTGGTGGTCTGGCATGAGCGAGATGTGGCTGATGTTGTGGCGAAGTGTCTGATTTGTCAGCAAGTGAAGGCAGAGCGTCAGCGACCTTCAGGCTTGATGCAGAGGTTAGATATCCCTCAGTGGAAGTGGGAGCAAGTGACCATGGACTTTGTATCCGGATTGCGTAGATCGACTAGAGGAAATGATTCCATTTGGGTGATCGTTGATAGATTTTCGAAGAGTGCTCATTTCCTTGCCATGAAGAAGAAGCAGTCCGTTGAGAGCTTGGCCAGGCTGTACATTGATAATACGTTGAAGCTGCATGGGATTCCGAAGTCGATATCTCAGATCGTGATCCGAGATTCACTTCCAGGTTTGGCAGAGTTTGCAGCAGGCTTTTGGCAGTCAGTTGAAGTTGAGTTTGGCATTTCATCCGCAAACGGATGGACAGTCCGAGAGGACTATTCAGACGTTGGAAGATATGCTCGTGCTTGTGTTTTAGAATGGAAAGGTGATTGGGAGCGCCATCTATCTCTTGTGGAATTTGCTTATAATAACAGTTTCCATTCGAGCATAGGAATGGCACCTTTTGAAGCTTTGTACCGAAGACCCTGTAGATCCCCATTGTGTTGGGAGGAGTCAGAGATCGACATCTGGTGGCCCTGAAGTAGTGCAAGAGACTTCAGCAAAGATTTAGATGATTGTGCAGAGAATAAAAGCGGCTCAGGATCGTCAAAAGAGTTATGGCAGATGCAAGAAGGAAGGATTTGGCATTCGAGGTTGGAGACCATGTTTTCCTTAAGGTTTCACCAACCAAGGTATAGTAAGATTCGGAAAGAGGGGTAAGCTGAACCCGAGATTCATTGGACCCTTTGAAATTCTGAAGAAGATCAGGAGTGTTGCATACCAGTTAGCTTTGCCACCATCTTTAGCAGCGGTGCATCCAGTATTTCATGTATCCATGTTGAGGCGGTATGTTAGAGATCCGGCTCATGTGATCAGTTATGAACCGATTCAGTTGCAGCCAGATTTGTCTTATGCTGAGCAACCTGTGGAGATTCTGGACAGGAAGGTGCAAGAATTAAGATCAAAGTCCATTCCATTTGTGAAGATTCTATGGAGGAACTTCTCACGTGATAAGGCAACGTGGGAGCTTGAAGAAAGAATGAAGAAGCTTTATTCGTCCTTGTTCGGTGAGTAACTTAACTCAATCTTCGAGGACGAAGATTATTTTAAGGGAGAGAGGATGTAGTACCCTAGAATTTCCTTGAAATTATTCTGTACAATATGTGTTTATTTCTGCATAATTTGAATGTTGTTATGTGTAGAACTAGGCGTCAAGATCGTTTGACGTTAAGGCTTGTAAGCGGCAATATCGTATGTCGTTTATATGGTGTTAACGATGATAGGTATTGACGTTTAATATTTTCTGAATTATTTAATTATGGGCAAGACTATAAACGACATCACGATGGACGTTTATATTTGGGGTAGACGACAACCTATGTTGACGTTAAGTTGACTGCCTGTTTTTGAGCTTTCCGTTCCGGATCAAGGAGATCGGCCGTTTCGGGAAGGCTTTAATGAGCTGATCCGAGGTGTTTAGATCTAAGGGTCAGGATTAGGTTTGGTCTTTGCTTGAGAGATCTTTATAAGACCAGATCTCGCAGAAAGAAAGGGGGTTTTTGCTTTGGTTCTGAGGAGAGAAAGAGGGCCGAGGAAGGGATTTGCAGAGCGATCTGGTGCTTGTTCGTGCGGTTCAAGGGCTTCTACACCCAAGGAGATACATAGGACTTCGTGCCCAAAGCTCATCCGGGCGGAGGAACTTCATCGGAGGAGGTTTCGGGGTGCTTGAAGACGGAGGAAAGAACTGTCTCCCTGGCGAGACGGCTTCTTCGAGCTCGGATTCGACACTCCATTAGGAGGGATGAGGCAAGTTACATGGGGATTAGTTTAGGATATGATATATTACGTATTTAAAATTTTCTATATTTTTAAAGCATGAAAACAACCTACGGGAAGGGTTAGAAACGCTGTTATTTCATGCAGGTTTTCTGTGTTTCCTGCGTCGTAGAACTAGACGTCCAGGGGTATTGCCGTCTATATAATGTAAACGGCAATATCGACTGCCGTTTAGTTCATCCGAATATATATGTATTTTTCTGTCCTTACTATATGTAACGGCGCTATGTGCCGCCGTCTGTTTGTGTTAACGGCTCTATGTGCCGCCGTCTATAATTACTTAACGACAACGTTTGTGGACGTCGACCATAGTAAACGTCGTATGATAGACGTCAAGATTATCAGAATCATGTATTCCCTGAAATCTGAGTGAACTTGTTTAAATGTATAATTTATGAATGTATGCGTTTCAGCCATGAAATATTTGAGCATGTGGTTGTTATATTATGGACTGTCTATTGCTATAATGTACAGGTTACATATATGTATTAATGAAATTGCATAATTACATGACAACGATCAATGTTAAGTTAGTAAAAGATAAAGTATAATGATTTAAAAGAAAGCATGTTGATTGATGTTTAGATTACTGCAATAGATATGATATGTCAGTAATCTCTGTTCCATGTGAAAATTGTGAGCCTTTCTCAATATTAAACCATGTTAGTTAGTTGATTAATAGAGTTAATTTCATGAAAAATAGCTGCAGAAATCAGAAAATTATGAAATTTGGCATGTGTATTGTAATTACTGATTTCGAATTTCTGTTAAAATTTCAGAATTTTCAGACATGCGTACGTTCTGTTATGAATTTCTGAACATATATTACACATAGAATTGAATAAAAATGCATGAAAATGCAAGAATGAATATAGTATCATGATAGAAATCTGTTGTACAGTAAATAGGATTTCAGAACTGAAAGTGTTGTACTTTGAAATATTGCATTGACACATGTTAAATAGTATGAAATGAAATGTCACTATCTATTATACATGTTAGTATATGCATTATAACAATGATGCCAATAAGACATTGCTATCTTAGAGATTCCTACAAGGAACTACACCGTAGATGCCCCTATGGTAATGGTTCACCTACATGTAAAGAAATGAATCCATGGGCAACGGATTGAAATCCTGGAGGTAGACTTGTTCTACTGGTCAAGGTGGGAAGACTTTCCCGGTTTTGCGCAAATACTATGACTTCATCACCGCATTGCCTAGGTGATAAGTGAATGATAAATGACTACTGATCTCTAATTTAGTGTGGGCTATGTCTTGGCAATTATATGAAATGACTACATGCTACAAGTTACATATCTACATGCTACATGTTATATGCCATAAGTTACATGTCTACCTGTTCTACATGCTACGTACTACATGTTATATGCTTACATTCCTACATGTGAACTTGTTCAAAGGATTTCTTGTTACATGTCAATGTTTTAACATTACTACATGAAAATTGTTGTGTAAAAGAATAGTGCATGCATAAATGAAATTTGATACATGAGAATTGTGTAGGTCACATAACATCGAATAGATTCCATGAATAAGTAATTCTATGCTATATGTGAAACATGTTTTATTTCCTTAATAGTTAGAATCACTATGAAATGAATGATTGCCAATGGACTTAGAACTATCGTAAGAAAAGTATATGATATCAATGAATGGAATGCTAATGTACTACCATGTTTTAAAACTAATATACTGTTAATATCTTGAACTGTCTTTCATGTGATTTGATGGGTCTTGTAGACTCATACTTGCTTAACATTTCAGGAGAGCCAGAGGATATAGAGGAGTTAGTGCAAACTGACTCAGAGCGTGAGGACGTGGAGACTTAGCTTGGCATAGAGAGATTTAGAGTGAATCTTGTATGTGAGGATCTTATGTAATTTCTTTTATGAAGCTGATCTTTGAATTGTAATAAACTTTGGACTATTGCTACCCTTTTATGCATTAGATTTGCTTTTGAATAAATGCTGATTGCAAGTGTTTAATTCCATATTCGGTCATTTATCATTGGAATTGAATAGTTATTTGTGTATATTTCAACCTGTATTGTAATTGTTGGATTCGTTCCACTGTAACACCTCTATTAGATCCAATGTGAGTTGGTGTAACTGTACTGGGTCTAAGAGGGGTGTTACGAGATTGGTATCAGAGCGATCCAGGTTGAACATGTACATAAATAGAATATCAGTCTTGTATTCATATTTCAAGTCTGCATAAAGAATTAGTCCAAGTTATGTAGAATGATAGGTTATTAAATAGGACGCTTATTTTGCAGACTATGGCGACTCGTGGACGTAGAGGAGCTGGCCCGCTCGAGGTGATGAGTCAGCAGGTGATCAGCAGACTCCAGCATAGCAGGCTCAAGACCAGACGGGTGTACCTTTGCCACCCCCACCACCACCTGTAGACTACGGAGCATTGATGCAAGGATTGGTGCATGCGATGCAGACTCAGGCTCAGACTACAGCGGCATTGCAGGCGCAGGTTCAGGTCGGTAGCTGCAAGAATTATTCAAGGTGCTAATTGAAGAGTTTTTATCTAAGAGATGTTTTGGATTGTAGGCACAGGCACCTGCTCAGGATGCAGTTTTTGGAGGAGTGCCTATGATGGAAAGGTTCAGGAGGATGACACCGCCTTTCTTTAAGGGAGAGAGTGATCCCATTCTTGCGGAGAGTTGGCTTAGAGAGACGGAGAAGATCTTTCGTGCCCTTCGTTGTGCGGAAGAGGAGAGAGTGTCCTTAGCTACTTATATGCTGCAGGTAAAGATAGATTTTAAGAAGTTTATGGGTATTGGTTGGAATATATCTTAGAGCGACAAAAATATTTTTCATGGGTTTTTCTCAAAATTCTTATGAAGGCGACATAGGGCTATAAAGATGGCGACATGGGCCAGGCAGAACGCGACAGGGTCTTGCACAGGTTGCGACAGGGCATGCAAATCGGGTACTGAGAACGCGACGGCTCACCTGTCGCCTTCTTGGTCGCGACAGGGAGGCTGTCGTAATCAGGCCCCAGAAAGCGACATGTCGAGGCGTCGCCTTCTAGTTGACTACGCCTGACTCTGACAGGAGTCAGACCAGACATTGGATTGCGGACCAGGGATTTCAATTTTTGATAGAGGGTTGTTCAGAAATCCATAACTAATTATATACACGATGAAAAATCATGAAATCAATTGCAAATTAAACTAGACATGTAAGGGTACTTCCAGTAAATCGGAATCTGAGAGAGAGCATGGTTTGAACATGGTTTGAGAACGAACAAGGACGAGTAACATAGTACATGACATAGAGAGCAAGACTGATTTAATTCGAGCAACATGCTCAATGAAATTTAGGCTTTTTAGGGGCAAATGATCCCTAACACATGAAGTATCTACAGTAAAACTTTCGTAGCATGGGATCAAGTATAATAGAGATTTGAATTAAACATGACACCTCGGGGTTATCATGTTTGCAGTTCTTCAAAAATTAGGAACAAAGATAGGATGGATGGAAAAATATGAAACTTGGGGTTTCGTTCAGGAGGGTAGGAAGAACCTACAGAAAAAGTTTCATGGTTTATGCTTGTGAGAATGCCTACCTTTGACTCGATTTGTCTTCTAGGGCTAGAACTTGAAGAACAAGGGAAGAAGCTTCAAGCTCTTCTTCTCTCCACGAAATCCTCTCCTCCTTAGCCTCTTTTCCACGTCCAGCAACTCTTGGCAACGACCTAGGGTTGCCCAAGAGAGTTTAAGAGGTGTATTTATGCAAGTATGAATTCCTATTCCTATTTCTACTCTAATTCCTCTAAATTCCAAGATTTCCTAACTCCAACCCTCCTTCCTTGCTTTCCAATCCCTATTTAGACTTGGATGAGATCTAAATTCGTGCTAAACCATATAGGGTAGGTTTAGGAATTCTATTATGACTCAAACTAGCTATTTAATGTATTAAATAACTCTTTTCTATTTAAGTAATATTCTAGTTACGAATTTAGGGTATTTTCCTATTATTCCCCTTTTATAATTTCTTATTTTGACCCAAAAATTCTAGAAGATCCATTAAGCAAAGCCCATTACTCTTTTCCATTTAATGAGTTTTATTTAATGCTCTATTTAAATATCCATTTAGCTCGGTTTTAAATTCTTTATTTAAATTTTTATTTTTCGCAAAAATTCAGGTTGCTACAGTCCAAGTATGGAGAGTCGTGCTTAAAGGGATCACCCTAATATAGAACATATCGCAATCACGTTTCTGACTTTTCTCTTCGTCTGTCGACAGATGCTTTATAGCTGTCGACACCTACTGCAGACTTCTGGTTTCCAGAACCATGCTAGTTCCTGGAAGACTGGATCTATCGACAAGCGATATGCTGGCTGTCGACAGGCATCCTGTATCTGTCGACAATTGCATCTCATCTGTCGACACATACTGCTGTAAATGTGTTTCCAGTAGCCTGTTTGTTCTGGATGGGTCTATCTGTCGACACATGCCTTGGGGGCTGTCGACACATGACCACTTGAAGTGTATTTCTTGGTCTTTTACACTTGACTTTGGTTGATTGTCTTGTGTGCATTCACGCCTACATCAAAAGACATTCTATGTGAGATATAATGGATACAAGAATAGTCATAGAAGCACTATTTTCATTTGTCCATTTATTTCATGTCTTTGTCATATTTATCATGTTTCCAACATCAATGTACCATCAATTATGTTAAACATCATCAAAAACATTTAAGTACATGTTATCATACACATTGTAACCCAACACAAGAGGGGGGGCGGGCTGAGGGCGTCGTCGTGCTGGGGTGGTGCGATTAGCAGGGGCAGGCCAACAGCGAGGGCATCACCATGTCTGCAAGGGATGAGGCCACATGGGGGTGAGGGGCTGACCAGCCAAGGGCATGGATGGCCGGCGTCGATGGCCGATGGCGAGGAGGACGAGGGCAGGAGGGCAACAACGATCGAATTTTAGATTTCCCTAGGTCGTTTGCTGATGGGATTTAGGGGAGGGGGAGGTAGGGTTTCAAATATGTGTAATATTTATATATTAGGTATGGGCCATTAGATCTAAGATCCAATGGCCATGCATATTAATTCAGTTTCTGATCGGATCTTAAACGGAGCGGATCTCCTATTTCTGCGTCCGCTCCATTTATTATTCAGATGATATCTGTATCCGAATCTGGTTGTGGAAGTCCAAAAAAATGAAAAGATGAGGCACATGTGTAGCCTTGTGCAGGCCCATATGTACAAGAATTTTCGCCCATGTGCGGGCCCAAGAAGCAGCAAAACAGGCCCAGAACAGACCCCAAATGCACAGCAATATGTAGCCCATGTGCTGGCCTTGAGCAGGCCCAAAAGTGAAGGCCTCATGCATGCCCAAATGCACAAGCCCACAGCAAGTTGCCCCTAAAGAAAATAGAAGAAAAGTTGGAGGGCAAAGAGGTAAAGGGGATTTTCCCATCCGCTTAAAAGGACCTTTCTTGTGCAAGGGGCAAGGGGAGGAGAGGCCAAAAAGGGTGAAGAGAAAAGGGGCTTTTCATTTTCCTAGTTCTTCCTGGGCAGAAAAGGGGAGAGCAAGAGAAAAAGAAGAAGAGAAGGAGGGCCTGGTTCGTGGCTTTCCAAGAGAGAAGAGGAAGAGAAGAAATAGAAGAAGAGAAGGAGCTCTTCTTCCCCAAGGAGGATGTTGTGTCCCTGGTTTTGATGATGTCATATTAAAATATAAAATGAGAAGGAAGTTGACAAGTATCAATTATTTTGTAGGTACAACTCAACTGGATCAAAGAAGACTGAGAAACTGTCAGACAGTGTCGACACTACCAGGGACTTAGGTCGACACTAGAGGACTGGATGGTGCTGTGAGAAGATAAAAACAAGTCAACTCATCTTTACTCAAAGTATTAGTAAGCATCAGAGTTATCTTCAATTCATTTCAAGATGGTGAGAACTTCAATTGTGTCAACACTCTTCAGTGATAAGGTCGACACTAAGCAGGGGCAGAGTCTACTTCGAAGGAAGATGAAGCTAGAGTTGACACTCTGTAATTTGACACTCTGTAATGATAAGGATGATCAAGTCATCAAATAGGCATGTGTTCCAAGGCTAACTAACTGAGATATTCTCTGTACACGTCAGCGGCTCTAGAAGGCTCCTAGTCTTGGCGGCAAAAAGATTCCTCCATTTTTGGGCGAATATTTTGACGGGCCCACGACATGGAATCCCGCACATTTTAAGAAAAAAAGGGGATAAAGGTTCCAGCTCGAGGTCAAAGAGAAATTGCACATTATTCTGAAGGAAGAAGGGCGGAGCAGAGCGGAAGAGAAGACCTCAGATGTTGTGAAGTAGCAATTCGCGCAAATTGGAAAGTGGAGCTGTGATATGACGAAATCAATGACGATTCAAGCAAGATCAGGAGCTTCCAGGAGTGGATGCTGAGTTCTCAATAACGAAGGATCGGAAGTTTCCTTTTTACCTAATTTCTGAAGTCAAATTGCAGCAGAATTCTGAAGAAGTTCTTCGAACAGGAAGTTGACTCTATAATTTGAGAAGAATCCATTTGAATTCAGATCCAGATCAGGAAATTTGATGAAATCACCATGTTCTTCAGCAGTTTTCATTTTCCTATTTTGAATCTACTTTTGTTCGTTTGAATTGTCTGTTGTCTACTTCTTGGTGAAGCAGATTAAATTGATCATTCACAAGCTGTGATTAGATCAATTTGGATGAAGCTGTGTATCAGCGGATTAGTTAAGCTGTGTATCAGCATGGTTCTCAAGCTGTAAATCAGCGGTTGTGGAGTAGCTGTGAATCAGTGATTGTTTTGGACATACTGTCGGGGTGCTCGATAGTGGTACCTCACTGGTTTGGTGAGGGGTGGATGTACGTCTCCTCATTGGAGCCGAACCACCTTAAAATTTTTCTACTCTCCTGTGGTTTGTGCTTTCGATGATTTGTGTTTTTGTGCATCCATCCTATAGAGATTCAAAATCAGATTTCTTAATCTCAAATCGAGTCTAAATTTCTGAGGATTCTCTATTCACCCCCCCCCCCCTCTAGATAATCCTTCACACACACAACACGTGGTATCAGAGCAAGGTTCTCCAATTTAATTGATTTCACGACCAGGAGTTAATTGTGTAGTATGGAATCTAGAGGTTATATTGCTGAGGGTCATTCTGTGAACAGACCGCCTTACTTTGATGGTACTAACTATGCTTATTGGAAAACTCGTATGCAGGTGTTCTTACAAGCTCAAGACCATCAAATATGGAGAGTGGTGAACAATGGACCTTATGAGCTGTCCGAGGATGAAGAGAAATGGACTTCGGAAGAGATCAAAAAGTCAAATGCAAATTGGAGTGCAATGAACATTATGCAGTGCTCACTGTATCCAACCGAATTCTCAAGAGTTTCATCGTGCTCAAGTGCCAAAGAGATCTGGAATCGCCTCATGGTAATATATGAGGGCACATCTGAGGTAAGGAAACTAAGGCTAATATGTTAGTTTCTGAATATGAAGCTTTTCGGATGAAACATGATGAAACTATTTCTGAGATGTATGGTAGATTGACATTGTTAACTAATGGGCTGAAGAATCTAGGTAAAGTTTATTCTGACAAAGAACTAGTGAGAAAAATTCTTAGATCTTTAACATCCATTTGGCATACTAAAGCAACTGTTATTGAAGAATCTAGAAATTTGTCCACAACTACTGTTGATGAATTAATAGGTTCTTTAATGACATATGAATTGGGCTTAAAAAGATCAGAGGATGATCTAAGGAAGAAAAAACCTCTTGCTCTTAAAGCAAGTCCTAGCACCAAGGAGGTTACTGAAGAAAGTGAATCAACCACTTCCGAAGATGAGTCAGGTGAGTTTGCCTTGATAACTAGAAAGTTCAGAAAATTTTTGAGAAAAGAAGGTAAGAGTTTTATGAAAAAGAAACCTTACAATAACAACTTTTCTAAGTCCAAGCCAAATGCTAACAAAAGGACTGATAGAATTGTTTGCTACAATTGAAGGAAACCAGGACATGTTAAGTCTGAATGTCCTGAGGTTCAAAAGAAGATTCAGCCTAGATGGAACAAAAACAAGCAAAAGGCTATGGTTGGTACCTGGAGTGAAGAAGAGGAAGATGAAGAAGAGGGAAGTTCAGATGCTGAGGACACTCATTCAAAGATCCTGAAGAAGAAGAGGAAGAGGTAAGTTCCTTATTCAAGGATTTCAGTTTGGAATATTGGGAGCATGTCTACTTTGAATTAATGGATCAGTATGATGCTCTTAAAAAGGAAAACAAAATTTTAAAAAAGAAACTGAAACATTCTTCTCACAAAGTGACAATAGAAGAAAATGAAAAAGAGTGTTCACAAGAGATAAATGCTCTAAGAGAAGTAGTTAGTAAACTAAAAAAACAGAACATTGAAATTCTTAATGAAATACCTCTTGTATCAGAAAAGAATGTAGCCTTACAAAGTGTTAACACAGAGCTACAAAAGGAAATTGAAAGTCTGAAAGATAAAGTAAACAACAAACAGGAGGCTCTTGAAACACTTGTAAATGGCAGGAACAACCTTGAAATTCTTCTAGGAACAAGGGTAAATCGTAAAAAGGAGGGATTAGGTTTTAATCTCACAAAGAAGAAGGAAGTAGAGCTGAAAACAATATCATTCCTTTCCTCAAAAACATCTGAAGCTTCTACTTCTACAGGACAGAAAATTGTAAAAATTGCTAAGAATACCAAACAGGATGGAGAAGCCAATCTAGTTAATGATCAAAGAACAACTGGTAGAAAGTCAACAAAAGCTAGAAATGAACAAGTTTTCCAAAGGAACAAAAATCTGGAATCACCTGGTTGGAAAGGTCGACACTACAGCACTGGCAAGTCGACACTATCATACAAAAAATCACAAAATTTGCCAAACTCGACTAACAACATATCAACAGCATTTCAAAATTGGTCTTTCAGCAAATGGACTCACCAGCCATCAAGATCCACTTATGCCAATATTCAAAAATGGTCAAAAAGGAATTTCTCAGGTCGTCATTATCCCTTCAGAGTGTCGACACATGTCTATGATTCTGTCAGAAGTAATAAAACACAGTATCTTGGTAAGCTGTGGAATCAAACTAAGTTCAAACCTTACTCTGGACAAATAAAGAAAAGGCTCAATGAAAATTTTGAAAGAAGAAATGGCTCAAACATCATGAAAAATAGCAGAACATTAGAAGTGAAGAAAACATGAAAGCGAACAAACAACTCTGGATTCCGAAAAACCTGCTCTATCATATTCTTAATTTTGAAGGGATTGTGGGACCCAAATATATTTGGGTTCCAAAGAATCTTCTTTGATGGTGTGTTTGCAGGTATGTCTTGCAGCCAAGAAGAACTTATGGTACTTAGATAGTGGCTGTTCAAGACATATGACAGGGGATAAGGACAAATTCTGTCAATTATCTGAAAAGAAGGTTGGTCATGTCATTTTCGGAGGCAACAACAAAGGTAAAACCATTGGCTCAGGTAAGGTTGGTAGGAATCTCACAAATTCAATTGATGGAGTTCTTCTAGTGGAAGGGTTGGAGTATAATCTCCTGAGCATAAGTCAATTGTGTGACAAAGGTCACAAGGTAATGTTCGATTCTCTGAGCTGTACTATTTTTGAACCTGATTCTGATGTTGTTAAATTTTCTGGAAAAAGATCAAATAATGTCTACTTGGTAGATCTTGATGATTCTGAGAACACAAATTTGTGTTTAACTGCAAATAAAGATAACTTGGCATGCTTATGGCATCGTAGACTAGGTCATGCTAGCTACCATGTGCTTCATAAACTTGCAAAATTCAACATGGATAAAGGTTTGCCTGATATATCTTTTAAACAAAATTTGATTTTGTGTAAAGCATGTTCTCAAGGTAAGCAAACCAGAAAAACCTTTAAAAGTAGATTGGAAAGTCAATCTACCAAACCATTCGAGCTTATTCATATGGACTTGTTTGGTCCCATAAGAACAAACAGTCTGAATGGAAAAAGGTTTGGATATGTTTTGGTTGATGATTTTTCGAGATTTACTTGGGTTTACTTTCTTGCTCACAAAAATGATGCTTTTATTGAATTTCATGAGTTTTATAAGAAGATTTCACAAGAAGGGAAATTCAAAATCAATTCAATCATGTAAAATCATGGTGGTGAGTTAAGAATGCTAACTTCGAGGAGTTTTGCAGGGAAGAAGGAGTCTTCCACAAGTTTTCGTCACCAAGAACTCCTGAACAAAATGGAGTTGTGGGAGAAGAAACAGAACTCTTGTAGAGATGGCAAGAACCATGCTAATTGAGAGTGGGCTACCAAGAAAGTTTTGGGCTGAAGCTATAAATACATCCTGTTACATAATAAACTGTGCAATGGGAAAAATAAGATGTAGAATTTCTGGAAGGAGAAGTCTCTAAAGGAAAGGAGGAGGAAGAAAAAGCAACCAAAAGGGACTCAGCTCACGGTGTTTCACATGAACCATAAAGTGAGCATAAAGGAAAATATGAAATGAATGTAAGAATGCTCAGGGACCATCCACAGGAAAGCATAATTGGTAATCTGCTCGACCCTCCTAGGACAAGGTCTCACTTTAAAACAGTTTCTGAACTTGATCAACTTGCCTTGGTGTCTCAAATTGAACCTAAGAATGTAGATGATGCTCTGAAAGCTACCTGTTGGATTAATGCAATGCATGAGGAGTTAAATCAATTTGAGAGAAATAAAGTATGACATTTAGTTCCAAGGCCTTCATCACAAAGTGTCATTGGAACTAAATGGGTCTTTAGAAATAAAATCAGTGAAGATTGGGAAATAATAAGAAATAAAGCTAGGCTTGTAGCAAAAGGTTACAATCAGGAGTTTGGCATAGATTTTGAAGAGTCTTTTGCTCCTGTAGCCAGGATTGAAGCCATTTGAATTTTGCTTACATTTGCATGTGCTCATGGCATTGAATTACAGCAAATGGATGTTAAAAGTGCATTTTTGAATGGGTTAATTAAGGAGGAAGTTTTTGTTGAACAACCTCCTGGTTTTGAATGCACTAACTTTGCTGACCATGTGTATAAACTTGACAAAGCTTTATATGGACTGAAGCAAGCTCCCTGAGCCTGGTATTACCGGTTGAGTTCTTTTCTTACAGGTAAAGGGTACTCAAGAGGTAAGGTTGATCAAACACTTTTTACAAAGATTCAAGATAAGGATATCTTGTTAGTCCAAATTTATGTCGACGACATTATCTTTGCATCAACAAAGCCATCCTTATGCAAAGAATTTTCAGAATTAATGACAAATGAATTTGAAATGAGTTTAATGGGAGAGCTAATTTTTTTTCTTGGATTGCAGGTTGCTCAATCAAGAGAGGGAATTTTCATAAATCAATCCAAATACATTCAAGAATTGCTGAAAAAAGTACAACATGGAGAACACAAAATCTATGGCAACTCCTATGAGCACCACTGTGAGTCTTGATGCAGATCTGAAAGGTAAACAGGTTGATTCAAAGGTATATAGAGGTATGATTGGTTCCTTACTCTACCTGACTGCATCCAGACCTGATATTCAATTCTCAGTGTGCATGTGTGCTAGATTTCAAGCTTGTCCTAAAGAATCTCATTTGAGTGCAGCAAAAAGATTTTTCAGATATCTTGCTGGAACTCAAGAATTAGGATTGTGGTATCCTGCATTCAATGAGTTTAGCTTGGTTTCTTATTCAGATGCAGACTTTGCTGGTTGTAAACTAGATAGAAAGAGCACTAGTGGCTATTGCCAATTCTTGGGAGGATGTTTAGTTTCTTGGGCTTCTAAGAAACAACACTTGGTTGCTCTCTCTACTGCAGAAGCAGAGTATGTTTCTGCAGGGAGTTGTGGCACTCAAGTGTTGTGGATTAAACATCAACTCCAAGACTACCAAGTTGATCTTGGATGTGTCCCAATATTGTGTGATAACACAAGTGACATTTTTCTAGCAAAGAACCTAATTCAGCATTCTAGAACTAAGCATATAGAAATCAGGCATCATTTCCTAAGGGATGAAGTGAGTAGAAACTCATTTGAGTTGCATTTTGTGGAAACCTCAAAACAAATTTCTAATATTTTTACAAAACCCTTATGCAATGAAAGATTTTCTTGTCTAAGAAGAGAACTTGGGTTGTGCTTGTTTAATTCTTGAATGAATTTGTTGATTCACTGTGATGTTGTGAGTAAATGTCTGTGCTGAAATCTGCTTTGTGAAATATCTCCTGAAGGAAAGATGAGATTTGATTGAAAGTCCTTGGCTGATGGATCAAATTATAAGTAACAATGGTTGAAAAGCAATAAAGTAATGTTCAGTTGGTGTAACGAAATTTTCATTGTGATTACGTGTTATCTTGACTGCCTAAGGTCGACACTCTCGATAGCAGTGTCGACATGATCCCTCCTTACAACAGACCTCTTGTCATTCCTGAAAATTCATACATCCTTAATTCCTTTGATAACTACAATGGTTCATCCATCAAATAAAATCCCTGTCCTCAGTCTTCACATTGGTCTATCGGTATATAAAATGGTGAATTGAGGAAGGACAGGTTAAGCCTGTCTGGATTCCTTCACTATGCGTGAGTATGTGTCTCCGCCAAGTACCAAAGGCTTATGTGCATTCACTGAGGGGGAGCTCAATTTCAGTTATCCACCATCCTTGATTCAAGATGTTTTTGGAAAGGAGAAAATTTCATTTTGAAATACTAAATTTCTGGGCATGTTTTCAGGGGGAGATGATTTATGCTACTCATTCATCAAAACTCCATTATCTCAAATTTCAAAGATTATGGTTTAAGAGTTCTAAATTTCTGATTAACTATTTAAAATTCTTGAAAAAGTCATCTTGTTTAATCTAATAGTGAAAAGAAAAATTTCCTTAATGAGAAGTCATTAATAATGATAAACCTTGAAAATCCATGTAACTTGATCTCTTGGTTAGATTTTTCAAAGCTCCTGAAATATTTTGATCTGATAAATTATCCTGATCCACAAAAGTTTGGGTGGCAGTGTATCGTCTTACAAATGGCAGAACAATTTCTATGCTCTGAGAAATTGCAAATGTTTGATAAAATCATAATATCATTGTATGTCATGATGAGCTAGATATTTCTGTTCAGGAATCTAAGATGATCGTGATGAAGTCTGAGTAATTGGGGATTCTGGTGTTTGGTAGACATGTATCCTCACATGAAAAGATGAATTTAGTTTATTTCCTGAAGCAAAATGATTTCCTAAGTAAGTAATCAGGGACTCTGGTGTGTACAAAACATGGGTTCTTGCATGAAAACAAAGGAAAATCATATTGTTCATTTGTACTGTCATTTTTTTAAAAAAAAATGAATAGAATGATTAAAAAAAGGGGGGTTTAATCTAGTCAACATATTTTGGTATACTTGAAAAAACTTCCAGTGTTATCTTGATTCATGTGATGAGTAACTGGTTTATCTTTGTTGTGACTTTGTCATCTAAAATGTTTTTCTCCTATTTGTTCCTCTCAATCATGAGTTTTTCAGCTGTTTTATTAATGGTTAATTTAAAATTTTAAATTTTTAAACCATTAATATGGACAAAGTGAGAAAGGGTAAGATAAATGAGTAAATGTAATTAACTTCTCCAGGATCTTCAAAAATTCAGTAATTCATTATGAAATGGTATCCTTCCAATTTCCTTGACATCTGAACCCTCATAGTCATTCGTAGTGTTGACACTATTCATCATAGAGTCAACACTATAACATTTTTGTTTGTCTTGGAACATGATAACTTTCATTGTTCCGTGCGAGCACTGTTCTCATCAAAAAGCGGTTGATGCTCTCTCTCACGTCTCTTCGAATGCAAAAACTCCAAATAGTTGTTTTTTGAAAAGCCATTTTTCTTCTCTATTAGTTCCCCAGAAAAACCTTTTTTCTCCCAGAACTGTGCCCTAGTGATCTCTCCAACCCGACACTCTGCTCCATCGATCATGGCTCCAAAGCTTCAACCTAGTCGTGGTGCAAAGAGGAAGCTTGTTGATGGTTCAGACTCTGAGAGGTATTTCAAGGCACCAAAAGGGATTGTGTTTCGAGAAAAGCCTGCTGCTCCTACCTTCTCAAATCGAAGGTTCTCTCATCCGCGCACAGCTAAAGAAAAGAACTTTGCCAAAGGTAAGAAGAAGTTAGAATTTATCGATTTGGGTAGTTCATAGGAGGATTCTTCCAACCAACAAGAGTCTCAGGTTCTTCATGAAGAAAGCCCTAAATCCCAGGAAACGGGTAATGGCTCTGATCATGGTCTTGAGCAGGAAATGATGTCATCTCCATTACAAAAATCTTCAGAATCTTCAGAAGAAACAGACGATGATAATGATGATCAACTGCTAGTTGAGGAAAATGAAGAAGAAGTACGCTCAGAACATGCTGAAGAAAGAGGGTATGAAGAAGAGGATGATGTCATAGTTTCTGAAGAACAGTTTCCAAAACAGGAAGAAAAATCAGACAAAGAAGATATTGATTCTGATGGTGAAGAAGCTATCCATACACCCTCAAAGGCAAAAAGAATGGTTATTGGCAACAAACCAATTTTACATCCAAGGATTATCAACATCAATGATGAAGGTATGGCAGCATTGGTACCAAAACTTCAGAAAATGTTGGAATTTCAGGGATGGTCTGAGTTTGTGAGTATGCATAGGTCATACTACCCTCTTTTAGTAAAAGAGCTTTTCAGAAATATGGTAAGTAAGATGCAGTGTCTCTGTCCAATGTACAAGGGGTCTACATTGAACTTACACCTGCTAATGTGAGTCAATTGTTGAGAATACCAAATGAGGGTGTCATTCGTCAAAGCTTCGATGTTATTGCTCATGAAGCTTTCTCAGTTCTGACTGGTTTACCCCATGATGTACTTAATGTGAATCAGGCAAAGGTATCAAATCTTAATGCCAACATATTTCCACCTGCTCATAGACTATTACACCATTGGTGCACAACAATTCTAACTCCTCAAGGAGGAGGACGTCAAAGAGTTACAAGTCTGCAGAGGAATCTCAGGTTTTGCTTGATCAAGAAGGTGAAGATCAACCTGGCAGCTATCTTCTGTCAATTAGTCCAGGAAGCAACAGTACCAAAGTTAAGGAGAAGCTTGCCATACGCCACACATCTATCTTCCATAATTCAGTTGCTAGGAGTCTCTGTTGCTGGATCAAAGGTACAAAAACTCACCAGATTTCACATTTATGATCTGGATCATATTGTGAAATTTATGAAGCTTGACTGGGGTCAACAAGAGGTTGACAACGTTGGTGTAGAACAGAATCAGGAATATGTTGCTGAGGAGGTTCATCAAGATCAGACATATGATGCTTCAGAAGAGGTTTTACCAGAACAATTTATCCCTTCTCCTCCATCCATTCCTGTTTTTGATAGTTTTGTTGGATCTGATATTCCACACAATTCTTCTCCTCAAATTCCTCAATCTCTTTTTGCTCCATCTATGCAAAATTTTCCATCATCATCCATAGCATCAGCTTCGATCCCACCAGCTCTTCTCACATTTCTAGAAAAGCAGTTTGCCTCAGTTCATAATTCTCTTGACTCACTGAATACCAAGTTGGCAGAGCAAGCTTCACAATTTGATACTCATTTAGAATTCATTGAGAACTATCTTCAAGCAAATATCAACATATAAGAACAAATTCACAGCTTCACAAAGGTCAGGTCTGATCAGCTTGTTCAAATAATTGGATATGTGTTTGATAAAGCTGCCTTTACACAAGCCAAAATTTTTGATAAAATTGAGACTATTACTCAAGAGCTATAGCAGAATGCAGACAGTTTTAATGCTATTCCTGGTCTGGCTACTTCACTCAGGCTAATTCTTCATCGCATGAACTTCTTGAGGGTCACCAATGAGGATATTTCTAAGGAGCTTTAACTGATGAGAGATGAGTTCAACAAAGTTTGGAGAATGCATGACTTCAATGAATCTGATCACAGCAATCAAGCTACCTCTTCTGCAGTTGCCCCAACCATGCCACATGGTGTTGACAATGTGCCAGTAGTTATTGAGGCTCAGATTGAAAAGTTGATAGAGTTTCTCAATGTCAAATTCAATGCAGTCCAAATCTATCTTAATGAAAACGATGAAGACTTGAACTTTCGTCTTTCCAGGATTGAGAACAGACTATTTCCTAGACAGCCGACACCTCCTCCTCCATGATTTGCTTATCTTTTTTATTATGTCAAAGGTGGAGAGGGCTCTTGGATGTTGATCTTCATGTTGCATTTTTTTTTGGGATATTGTATGGATTGTAAAATCTTCATGTTACTTAAATAGGGATTGCTTCAATGGATGCCAATATTGTGTAGGATTGAGTTGTACTTGAGTGCTGTGATTGCATGGTTGTGAATGTCATTTAAATTTCAAAGATCAACTATCAATAAGTTGCCATCATCAAAAAGGGGGAGATTGTTGTATCCCTGGTTTTGATGATGTCATATTAAAATATAAAATGAGAAGGAAGTTGACAAGTATCAATTATTTTGTAGGTACAACTCAACTGGATCAAAGAAGACTGAGAAACTGTCAGACAGTGTCGACACTACCAGAGACTTAAGTTGACACTAGAGGACTGGATGGTGCTGTGAGAAGATGAAAACAAGTCAAGTCATCTTTACTCAAAGTATTAGTAAGCATCAGAGTTATCTTCAATTCATTTCAAGATGGTGAGAACTTCAATTGTGTCGACACTCTTCAGTGATAAGGTCGACACTAAGCAGGGGCAGAGTCTACTTCGAAGGAAGATGAAGCTAGAGTTGATAAGGATGATCAAGTCATCAAATAGGCACGTGTTCCAAGGCTAACTAACTGAGATATTCTCTATACACGTCAGCGGCTCTAGAAGGTTCCTATTCTTGGCGGCAAAAAGATTCCTCCATTTTTGGGCGAATCTTTTAAGGGGCCCACGACACGGAATCCTGCACATTTTAAGAAAAAAAGGGGATAAAGGTTCCAGTTCGAGGTTGAAGAGAAATTACACATTACTGTGAAGGGAGAAGGGCGGAGCAGAGCGGAAGAGAAGACCTCAGATGTTGTGAAGCAGCAATTCGCGTAAATTGGACAGTGGAGTTGTGATCTGACGAAATCAATGATGATTCAAGCAAGATCAGGAGCTTCCAGGAGTGGATGTTGAGTTCTCAATAATAGAGGATCGGAAGTTTCCTTTCTACCTAATTTCTGAAGTCAAATTGCAGCAGAATTCTGAAGAATTTCTTCGAACAGGAAGTTGACTCTATAATTTGAGAAGAATTCATTTGAATTCAGATCCAGATCGAGAAATTTGATGAAATCACCATGTTCTTCAGCAATTTTTGTTTTCCTATTTTGAATCTTCTTTTGTTCGTTTGAATTGTCTGCTGTCTACTTCTTGGTGAAGCAGATTAAATTGATCATTCACAAGCTGTGATTAGATCAATTTGGATGAAGTTGTGTATCAGCAGATTAGTTAAGCTATGTATCAGCATGGTTCTCAAGCTGTAAGTCAGCAGTTGTGGAGTAGCTGTGAATCAGCGATTGTTTTGGACATACTGTCGGGGTGTTCGATAGTGGTACCTCACTGGTTTGGTGAGGGGTGGATGTAGGTCTCCTCATTGGAGCCGAACCACCTTAAAATTTTCCTGCTCTCCTGTAGTTTGTGATTTCGATGATTTGTGCTTTTGTGCATCCATCCTATAGAGATTCAAAATCAGATTTCTTAATCTCAAATCGAATCTAAAGTTCTGAGGATTCTCTATTCACCCCCCCCTCTAGATAATCCTTCACACACACAACAGAGGAGGGCAGCCACGTGAAAGGAAGAGAAGAGCTTTGAGAAGAGAGCTTCTCCTTCTCAAAAGGTGTGCTAAGAGAAGGGAGGAGAGAAGAGAGAACCATCGCCCTCTCTCTAGCTTGGTTCTTTTTCTCTTTTGTTTATTTCCTCCCCTCCTCATCTCTTGTCTAATCAATGTACTTGTTTATTCTATTGCCTCTTCCCATTCCCCATATGTGATGAGAATGGCATTTAATGCATCTTCTCTTTTGAATAGAATATGAGTTATGAGAAGCATGTGATCTTTTGCATTTATTGCATGTGATGTGAATGCCTCTTTCTTTAATTTATTTGTGATGCACAAGTGCATGGCCCCTTTCCCCATGTGTCCTTTGCTTTTATAAGAGATTTTTGGGTCCTCTGCCATGGAAGAACCCCCTCCCTTTGCTGTGTTTTTTGTTGTTTGCCTTTGAAGGCACCCTGTCGACTTACCTGGATGTGAGCTTGAGGGCTCCCAAGGGTGGGCCAATCGATGCCCATTCCTTATGGGAGCTCCAAAGCGGGACTGACAGCCCTCCAATCCATCATGGGGGTGCTGCCTTCCCCATGGCAGTAAGGATCCCCCCTGTTAGGATCGGATACTCGGTGATGGCAAAGCTAGAAGGGGGGGTTGAATAGATTTGCAGCGGAAACTTAAGCAATTTAAAAACTACTTCGGATTAAAAGACCTACTCAATTAAAACCCCTTTGATCTGATGCAATGTGTGTGAGCAAACTAACAGTTAGTGTGTAGACGAAATCCCTATGCATGCATCTAGCGCAATACAGTGCAAACCATAAGTCAAACCACAGTGCACAAGGGATTTTTTAGGTGGTTCGGAGATCACACCATGTGACTCCTACGTCCACCCCCCACACAGTGAGGACACACTACTCAAGAACTGAGTACAACACACACACGAGCACACCGGCTCAACCACACACACACACGCTAGATCAAGTCCACAAAAGATCAGATCCTCTAGCCTTGATCTGACCAACACACCACACACACGTTGTCTGATGCAAACACGCAATCAGAACAACAATCCACACTTCCACAACATCCACGTACTGATCTCAAATCAGTGCACACACACAGATATATGAAAGTAGTGAAAGGAGAAGAGTTTTGAGATGAAGAATCAAATCCCGATGTAGATCTCTTCTCGTTGGTCGTCCAGAAGACTCAAAGCTTCATCTTGACAAGTATCAGTTGATGGAGAAGCTTGAACCACGGACGAACCGGCTTCAACTCCGCTTGGAAGGTTGTTCTTCTTTGTTCTCGGCAGAGAGATGAAGCAGGGCAGCAGGAAGAAAGCCTTGATCTTGACCTTTGCTTAGGGTTTTGGTATGGTGGCTCCTTTCTGCGAAAATAGCCTCATATGATCCATATATAGTGGTGTCCAAGCATAGAGAGTCGTGCTAAAAGGAAACACCAAAATATAGATCATATCCTGGCCACTAGATCTTCCCAAAACTCCGTCTGTCGACAGCCGACTTGCTGCTGTCGACAGATGCTGACAGGTTTGCAAGAACCGGAAGACTGGGCTTCCTGGAAATAGATTTCTGAGTGTATCTGTCGACAGGCGAAAATCATCTGTCGACAGATGCATCAGATGCACTATTCATCTGTTGACAGATGCACTGTCATCTGTTGACAGGTGCACTATTTCAGCAACTTGTCTTGTTCTTTGCACTTGGATTTTGGGCTTTGTCTTGCATGGAATCTCACCTACATTAAAAGACATAATTAGTGAGATATAATGAACATATAAAACATGTGTTTCATTTGCATCCAATTGTCATTCTCATCATGTTTCACACATTCATAACACAACAATTTTATCTTGTTCATGAAATGTTCATCATCAAAAACAAACATACCATTTGTGAACATTTCACATAACATCAATTAGTATTGCTCATCATCAAAAACATTTAAGCACTTGTTGTAACCCAACATTCTCCAATATGAGAACCCAACACCCCCCCCCCCATTTTATGAGTTTTTAGGCTTGAATATTGCTTGCCAAATCACCGTGATTCCAAGTCCAAGCACAAAGGGTTGGATAATATGATATCCATGCCTTGCTTGGGACTTGAATGAGATGTAGTCCGTCCCAACTTCATGACAATACCGTGCTTCTCCCGTTTCCTGGGGCGAAAGCCATGTGAATCACCCTTTTTTTGTTGAAAGTTTGCTGCCGACTCACCTGGGCAGTGAGCTTTCAACATTTTAAGATCGGTTGGCATGGTGTTCCGACCTGTCTAAAAGTTCGAAAATGACCGGAATAGACCTCGGTCTTTCTCGTGAATTTTTCCCGCCTTTTGGCCATGAGTTAAGTGTCATCCCTTTATGAATGGGTGCTGCCAACTCACGGAGACAGAACTGTTTACTGCCGACTCATGCATGCAGAACAGTCTGCCGTTGACTCACATGGGGAATGAGACGTCTATGATATCCCGGGTTAGGTAACATGATATCTATGCCCGAGTACCTAGTCTCAAACATTGTTGGATCGTCAACCGGATTATTTTTTGGTCTCGGTACTCATCGATTCCCTCGTAGGCACGCCTCGGGAATCGGTACCGTGTACCATTTGGGTGATGCCATATGTGGCGAACACCCCGTTTTGGAACCATCTCCTTTGTGGTGGATGGATACCACGAACTCCCCCACATCTCATAAGCCCGGGGGAGATGCCGATGAATTTTTTCCGTGAGATTTAAACTGTTAAGTGTTTCTGGCTGGTGAGTCGGCAAGGACTCAGCAGGCTGCCGACTCACTGAACCAGTGAAGGGATTTGGACTGGTGAGTCGGCAGGCCTCATGGACAATGAGCCAGTAAGCCTTGGTTGATGAGAACATTTGCTTTGGTCTTGGTGCTTATCAGTTCCCTTGTAGGCAAGCCTCGGGATTTGGCATCATGTACCGTCTGGGTGACGCCCTATACGGCTAACACCTTGTTTTAGTGTCGTCTCCATCATGGTGGACGAGTACTGTGACCTTCCCCTTTTGCTATGAGTAAGGGGAGGTGCCGCCGAATTCTTCTCGTGCATTCTTATGAGATTAAAAGACTTTAAAACCATGTTGGCTAGGTGATTCGACAGCATCGCGATAGTTTGCCGACTCATTGGTTCAAAAAGATCCTGTCGACTCAGTCATGTTCTGACTCAAGAGTCTGCCGACTCATTGAATGCAGCAAGGTTCTGCCGATTCAGTCATGCCCTGACTCAGCAGTCTACCGACTCATTGTTGCAGCAAGGGTCTGCCAACTCCCTTAACTCAGCAGTCTGTCGACTCAGCTTAGTTCCGCCGACTTAGTAGTCTGCCAACTCACCAACATAAATATAACTGTCATGTTTCAAATGAAACCAAGAGAGCATAACTTGCATTAATTGACAAACATCAAATGAATGAGTGAATAAAAGACTCCATAATTGTACAGAAGATGATAATGATCACAATGAGTCAAATGCTATTCAATAGACATATTTCTTGTTGCCATTTTCTGGCATCACTTCAGCACGCACTTTGCACCTTTATCGGATGTTTCCATTTTAGGTCATGAAACTTTCTAATCTGGCGATTAATCAAGGGTTTTCTCTCTCAGAGAGATGTAATTAATGTCGTTGCACTTAGGCAACGGCGGGATCTTGGTCCCGACTTGATCTCCACTTTCGTTTGACGAAGTCAAACGGTGCGCAAACAGACCTAAAGTCCTTCGACTCTCGAAGGCAGAATATTTGTTGTCACTCCGGTGACTGGCACGCATGCGCTATGCGATTGCCGATTCATCTCTCATCCCCATCGCTCGAGTAGCACTCAACGGGACTTGAATTTGCAATATGCATCCATGAGAACATGAGAAACATGATAAATAAAAATTTTAAATAATTAATTTTAAAAATCTATTTCCACAGCGTGGCACGCCCGGTGGGACCAAACTTCCCTTCATCTCTTCGCCAGAATAGAAAGCCTTGTGGCCTTAATACTCAATATTAACTGTCATTTTTAATTAATTGGCAGGTACTAACAGACCAATGGCTGGAGTACGCTTTGGACCCCTAGTCGTCTAAGATCATGCACAGTACAGCTATCTTGTTATGCCGACTCGCTTCGGAAGCTTTCCTCCGGTCGTAGAGTTCCCCAACTTCTTGGGGGTCGCATTCGTCAACATACTGCACCCAAAAGCTGGAACAGAAGCTAAAGCTAAAGGTGAACTTGAAGCTGAAGTCCATGAGACCGTAAAGAAGCTAAGCTGCCACGTTCATCACATACAACATGGCAACAAGAACAAGGGAAAAAGAACCGAAGGACATTGCCAACAAGCAAGGGAGAATGAGGAGATCATCACTCGCAAAGCGCGAGTCTTCGACTCTGGAAAGAGTGTACTAGTCGGTGGCATGAGGATCCACCTACAAGCCAGACGAGTTGAAGTTGTGCCAGAGCAGGTGGCACCAGCAGTATCTGTGAGGAATTCATTCCAAGCTATAGCAGGAAAAAGAGAAATGTATAACACTTTCAAGGGCAAGCTGCGCCCAAAACCAATGAAATTCAAGCAAATTTGGAGGCCCAAGAAAGTCAGGGTCCCTGAGGACAAAGAGCCAGCAACACATGAAATAGTACTAAAGGAGATGGCTGAGGAAAAGATCTCAGGCCATAGGTGTCCACCTCGGGTCTTCAGATCCAAGGTGCAACAACTAAGTGCAATCACATATACTCACTTCCACCACAAGACAGTTGAATTGCGGCGATTCGGGGGTCCTTTAAGTTCCCCTTCAAGGCGTTTGAAACCTTTAATGGATATGGAAGTTATCCCAGCTAAACGTGAAAACCACATATTCAAGAATGAAGATCCCTATGAGCACACTCTTGCTCAGCCTAAAGCAAACAAGCACAGTATGACAATCTTTGAGAGGCTATTTTGCTCATCTGAGCCATCTCAAAGAATTGAAAGAAGAAAATATGGTTCTCGGCAGATCTCCACTTCCCGTATGGCTGGGGTCGACATGGTGCTTTACCAACTGAGCCTGAAGAATTGATAAATCATGTTGAGAGATCAGGGCCGCTCACCAGAAGAAGAGCAGCAACAACAGTCTTAATAGTAGCATCTAGAAATGTTGATGCCACTGCAATGGGTGGAGTGGTTATCTCTGTTAATGTGATTAAAACTCATGGAAATGGTGGTAATGATGGGATCCCTCCCCCACCACCCGAAATAGCACCTGGGGGCATGGCGACAGAAGCTTCTGTCATTACCACCCTAGATCCAACAATCCTAACTTTACTACAGCAGTATCAAGCAAGGATTGAAACACTCAAAAAACAAATGGCAAGTAGAGACAATACAGAGCATGTGACTTGAGAAACTGGAGTTTTAGGGGAGACTTCTCAAGGAGCCCCTGGATCAATGGAAGTTCTGCCGCAACCCACCGTTGCACAACAAATAGATGAGCAGTGTGAACACTAGCCTGCTGTTCCAGACCCACAACAACAACAACAGCAACACAACAACAACAGTCCCAGCAACAACCACAACAATACCAGCAACAACAGTATCCCTTCTTACAACATCAACAACTGGTGCTTGATCAAGTCCCCGAGCATCAAGGGGCAAGCTAGGCACCTATTCCAATTTCACTAGTGGCTATTATTGATACACCAAATAATCAGGCAGCCTACTTCTATCCTCAACCAGTAGGCCCCGCAACCATTAGCAAATTGATGGTGGAACAGATGATTGAAATGAAGCTCGCCAAATGGGGTGATGTTCAGATATCCTTTATTATCATGCTTCTATATCAAACACTTTTTATATAGCAGAATGCCATTTCCATTTTGGTGAAATGTCTTACTACATGGATTCTAACGTTGACAACAAGAGACAGCATAGCTGTCTATGGTTTAGCATTTATTATGTGCAGGTCTCTGATAGCACAACCCCATACAACGTTGGACAATAAGAAGCTGAAGACTATCAAAATGAATCTTCTTCTTGCGTGCATGTCTTGTAACGCATTAAATGGCTGCAAGCTCACCTATCGTACACGATGATCCTTGCAGTCTAACGAGCATCCAACTCAGAGACAATGGATACTTTAACGAATATATTTTGAAGAAAAGATATATAGAAGACTGATGTCTCAGTGAAGAACAACTTTTGCAACCAAGAACCTTCAATTCACAACAAGCGAGCATCAGAAAGAAAAGAGCGATAAGCTTTACTCTCCCTAAATTCCTTAGCTCTTGCTCTCCGGGTCTATTATTCTTTCCTTTGGAGAGCCCTTGTGATCTGAGAGATTTTGTTATTATTGTTGATCTTTCTCTCTCAGTCACTGCCTCAGATCGAGCGTTTGCTTTAAGTTTGGTCTAGGGGCATCTTGCCTGTTTTCTCATCCTTGTGAAGTTCCTCTTCTGTGTGTGAAGAGAAGACCTATTGGGAACAGGTGGTTGTAATTCCTTTCGTGTTGAAGGAAGACCTGTGTATCAGGGTGTTGTATACCTCTTCGGGTTGTGAAGAGAAGGCCAACTGCGGCTGGATGTGTAAGTGTCCGTAAGGGGGACTGTACCCTTAGGTAGTGAAAGCCTGAGTTGTTGCTCAGGGACTGGACGTAGGACTCCTTTGAAAAGGAGGTCCGAACCAGGATAAAAATTCTTGTGTCGTGTGCTTGCTTGTCCTATGTTTGTTGTCTTCTTTATTTCTAACACTAACAAACAATCGTAGTGGTTTGTGTTGAACGTTCTTGTTGATAGGTTTTAGATAATCGAATTTTAAAAATCCCATTCACCCCCCCCCCTCTGGGCTTCCTAGTTGGGCAACAAGTGGTATCAGAGCCAAGTCTCTTCGATAATGAAGATCTCATGATCTGAAGAGAAAAAGATTAAATGGCAGCTCAAGGTCACTTTGAGGGTCAGTCCGTCAACAGACCACCGATGTTCGATGGAGAAGACTACAACTATTGGAAGACCAGGATGGAGTTCTTTCTTCAAGGTTTCGACTTTCAAATCTGGTCCATCATAGAAGAAGGAGATCTAGTAGTTCTCAACAACAAAGAAAATTGGACAGAAGATGATCTCTCTTAACTGTAAAGCTAAGAGCATACTGTGTTGTGCTCTCAGCAATAAGGAGTTCAATAGAATTTCAGCGTGCAAATCCGCGATGGAGATGTGGGAGAAGCTGAGAATCACCTATGAGGGAACAGACAAGGTTAAAGAAAAAAGGATAGACATCTTAGTAGCTCAGTATGAGCGATTTCAAATGCAGCAAGGAGAATCAATTACACAGATGTATAGCAGATTCACAGATATTACGAATGGTCTGGCTGGGCTTGGAAAGAATTATGATATGGGAGATATGGTAAGAAAAATATTAAGATCCCTACCAGCCTTGTGGACTCCAAAGGTGACAGCCATAGAAGAAGCAAATGATTTAAGGAGGATGTCACTAGAAAAGCTCATAGGGTCACTAATGGCCCACGAAATAAATATGGAATGACTTGGAGAATCCTCCAGCAGAAAGAAGCACAGTAGTGCTCTCAAGGCAGCCGAAGATACATCTGGTGAAGAATCAGATGGTGATAAGAGCATAGGGAGCAGTGAAGATGAGGAAGCGTTCCTATCCAGAAGACTGCAGCGCATACTTGCCAAGAAAAAGTATCAATCAGAAAGAAGATACTTTAAGAAAGGAAAAGAGTTCAAGAAACCTAAAGCCAAAGATGTTAAGAGGTCAGTACCCACATGCTACGAGTGCAAAAAGCCTAGACACATCAAGGCAGAATGTCCAAAGCTGAAAAAGGTGGAGTTCAAAAAGAAAGACAACATAAAGAAGTTCAAAAGGTTTAAGAAGAAAGCCATGGCAGTAGCATGGGACAACGACACCGACTCAGATAGTGAATCAAGCTCAAGTGAAGAAGAAGAAAATGCCAACCTAGCATTCATGGCCAACATCGAGGATAAGGTAACCTCTGACTCATCATTCAATTCCTGCAATGAATCTGATTCTGATAGTTTAGAGTGTTGCCCAGCTAGCTAGCCCAGAGGGGGGGTGAATGGGTTATTACAAAATTAATCTTTGATTGAAACCTGTTCACTAATAAGATTACACAACAACTTAAACGAAAGTTAGAGTTAGAGGAAATGAAACAGCAAACGCACAAAACACAGCCACAAGACACAAGGATTTTATCCTGGTTCGGAACTCCTATCCACAGGAGACCTACGTCCAGTCCCTGAGCAATACCTCAGGATATCACTATCAAGGGTACTATCCCCCTCACGGATCCTTACACCCAGCCACAACCGGTCTTCCTTCAACCTGAAGGGAAAACAACCACCCTGGATACCACCAGGTCTTCCTTCACACAGAAGGGAATACAACCACCCTGGATACCACCAGGTCTTCCTTCACACAGAAGGGAATAAAACTAATAAAAGTAAGCACAAGAACAGGCTTCAGGAACTAGCTCAAACAGCTATAGTCTGAAGCAAATAAGCCTCAAGAGAGAAAGGATTTTGACACTGGTTTCTCTCAAAAGACTTCACTAACTCTCACAGGAATTTCTTTTTCAACACAGAGAGCTAAAGAGCTGAGATCTATTGGAATGGAGTGCTTCGCTCTTGTTTTCAACTACTGAAGACTTGAAGGATTGGCTATTCTCTATCACAGAATGTTGTTCTCTTCAAAAGTATATCCTTCTCAGTCTTGTAGTCTTGTATTTAAGCTTCTACTTGAAATTTGAACGTTAAAGAACCGTTGTCTCTCATTCTGGTGTACGTTAGACTGGTCTGCAAGGAAGCTTCTGATCTTCAGTCTTTTATCCTTTAGTACACGTCAAAGAAATGTTTGATATCTTGTATCTTTTGTGTCCAACGTTGTACAGATAAATCTTGTCAGGTATCTGCAAGCATATCAACAATAAATAGGAGACAGCTAGGGCTGTCGTTGATTGTCAGTCACAGTTGGAAAAGATATTGCTAGATTTAGCAAAGCTCCTTTCTGTCAAAATAAAGATGTAGATAGAATAGCACAATAGTGGAAGATATCGTTTGCATGCATGAGAGATATGTTCAGAGTGCATTGAATGCATAGCAGTCAAACAGACGAGATGCGACTTTGACTATTCAACGTATATTAAAGAGTATTGATATAACAATGAAATCGATATAAACAAAGCTGATGCTTTATGACTTATGAAATCGTTATAAGTTGATAGGCAAATCGTTATGACAGAGAACCATTAAATCATAATAATGAAATCGTTATAAGCACTTATGAAATCGTTATAAACAAAGCTGATGCCTTTATGACTTATGAAAATCGTTATAAGTTGATAGGCAAATCGTTATGACAGAGAACCATTAAATCATAATAATGAAATCGTTATAAGCACTTATGAAATCATTGTGATCAAAAGAGAATCGTTATGAATTCTTCAGAAATCGTTATGAGATGCAAGTCGTTGTGTTTCTGAAGAAATCGATATGAAACACTTAGCAAAAGGCAAGTCGTTGCGAGTTCTAAAGAAATCGTTACGACAACTTATAGAGTCGTTGAGACGAGCAAGTCGTTATGAGCTCTAAAGAAATCGTTATGACAACTTAAGAAATCGTTACGGCGAGCAAGTCGTTGCGAGTTCTAAAGAAGTCGTTATGACAACTTAAGAAATCGTTGCGACGAGCAAATCGTTACGAGGTCTTAAGAAATCGTTATGACAACTTAAGAAATCGTTACGGCGAGCAAGTCGTTGCGAGTTCTAAAGAAGTCGTTATGACAACTTAAGAAATCGTTGCGACGAGCAAATCGTTACGAGGTCTTAAGAAATCGTTACGGTGTCTTAAGAAATCGTTATGACAACTTAAGAAATCGTTGCGACGAGCAAATCGTTACGGTGTATAAAGAAGTCGATGCAATGACTTAGGAAAGAATATGAAGTGAGAGTTTTACCTGATTGTCTTGAACTTCCTTTTACTTTTATTTCCTGTCCTCAAGGCTCAAGTAATTCATTAGTATTGTTTTGTTAATCATCAAAATTAATATATAAATAAGTGAATTAATTTATATGGGGAAAGTTTGGTCATCAATCTCCCCTTTTTGATGATGACAAAATATACTAAACAGCATAAATGAAACAGACATGTTTTTCAGAGTTGCTTTAGTCTTCTCCCCCTTTTTGTCAATAAGCAAAAAGATAGTCTATGAGACAAAGAAGAGAGAAAGCTTTGGATTAATTAGGAGTAAGATAATACAACGGAGACAAAAGAGAGGCATGCTGGGAAATGACAGCCCATGCCTTGATCTCCATATCTTCAAAAGTCTGGTGGAAAACACCAGGAGCAACTGAGAAGGAAGAACCCATGGCTGGAGTGATCCTCTGAATGTATAGCTGCCGCTGCTCTTCCAGGAATTCTCCATACTGATCTCTGTCCAGTATGAATCTGAAGTAGGTGCTTTTTCCAAAACTGGCACGATGGAGAAATCTATCCAGAGAGATTGGATAGAAAATCTTCTGATCAAGAAGATCCTTCTTTAAGGCATAGAAGGCAGTATATCTGGCTGCCCACTGAACATAGATCTCTTGAATGGGATTTATGGAGTTGAGATCCAAGAAGGCTTCGGCTGATAGAATAGGCTTAGCTTGACGGATCAAGGAACTGTTGATGGCTTGCAACTGAAGATGGGGTTCCTTGTAGAGCGTTTCCCATACGGAGGGAGAAAGCCTCTCACACTCAGAAATGAGTGGAGCCAAACTTGGGAGGAAATGCGGCCAGAGTGGTATTCTCTGAAAATAAACCGCAAAAAGGAAGGCATTCTACCCTGCTTAGCTGACATTCTGCCCATCTGCTTAGCAAACATATCAAAGGCATGGGAGCCTGCATCTGAGTCAAACACTAAGGAGTGTAGCTTCGGCAGAAGAACTGGAGAGTCAACTTTGAGGTTTGCAAAATCCACTGTGAGGGGAAGATTTATTGGATGTTCTGATCTCAGCATCACTATGGCTGAATGAAATTGGTAGAACTGGACTTCAGGCAGCTTGTTCAGGTAGCAGAAATCACTGTACAACTGGAAGTTCTTGGCTATCCTGATCTCTTTCAGAATGAATGGGCCCCAAGAGGTCTTATGCCGAAGAAGGAACCACTCAGAAAGAGTGAGTGGGTGATCTCTATGGGTAAGGGTTTCTGCACGGGCAGTCAAGTATTTGGAGTACTGAGGCTTGTTTCCCTTGACGCTGGCCCACTGTGCTTCAGTCTTGAACTCAGTCCCCTCATAGATTTTGGATTTTTGAAGGTGGGAGAACTGGCAAAGAGGAAGAACAATGTTTAGATGCTCAGAGAGGTTGAGGAAGGGAATACCATAGATAGTGGAAAGGATACATTTTTGAAGGTATTCCTTATAGATGGATCTTCTCTGAGGGTCGAGGGTAAGAGAGTACCAAAGAGGAGGAAATAATGGTGTGGAAGGGATGCTGACAGAGGATGAATGTTTCCTCTTCTTCTTGGCAGGACTGGGAGGATCAGTCCTGTGGACATGAGTGGCAGTGGATAGTATGGAGATGAGGGTACTTCTCTCAAAGTCATCCGGAAGATTAGTGTCAAAGTCACTGTGAATTTGAGGTGATTCCGGAATGAAAGTGACAGAAGAAGGAGGAGTAGGAGGATAGAAGAGATGTTTGGGATTGAAGGATGAAGATGGGTGAACTGGAGTAGTTTTAGAGAGAGGTGAAGATGGAGCTGAGGTTTGAGAGGAAGTGGGAGAGAAGGAAGGTTGAGATGGAATGATAGAGGATGAGGTTTGGGTGCGAGGCATAGGGTGTTTGAAGGTTGGTGGAGCTGGAGGGGCTGTAGAAGAAGATGAAGTGAGGAGGGGATTGGAGTTGCAAGAGTAGAAGTTTCAGGGGCCTTGGTAGCTGCTACTGGCTCTTTCCCTTTTGCTTGACCTTCGCTGACAACTGCAGACGGCCCAGATGGCCTAAATTCCTGATGAGATGGTCCTGATGACCCTGAAGCTTGCACTGATGGCCCAGATGGCCCTGACTCTTGTGCTGGTGGCCCTGGTGGCCGAGGAACAGCTGCTGGTCTGCTCTGAGTAGCAGAAGGAGAAAGTCCACCTGTCCTGGAAATTGCTGATAGCATGGTCTTCATGTCTGACAATTCCTTGTTGAACCACCTCATAGCATTTCGGACTGAAGACAGTTCAGAAGTGGCTGTAGCTTGACTGGCAAGAATGCCTTGGACACTGGACTGAACTGATGATAATATATCTCCTTGAGCCTTTAGTATTCCATAACAGGCTTCAAATAACTTTCCTGTGGCCTTTCCTTGCCTTCTGTGAACCACTCTCTTTATTTTTCTCTGAGGTACTGGTTCTTCAAATTCACCATGACCTGTACTAGGTCCTTCATTTACAGGGGCATTTTCAATGGGCTCCCCCTGTGATGGTGCTTCTTCTGTACCAAGCTCTTGCTCCCCCTGAATAGGAGCAGATTTAACAACATTTTCTTGTTCCCCCAGAGTGGGAGCTTCTTCCAAAATAATGTCCTCACTGTGGCCTTCTGCCACTAATTCTAACATTTGAGGCTCACTTCCAATTGGCTCCACTTGGCTAGGAGCTTCCTCCATTTCAATGTGACCCTCGGCCACAGAAGTAGATACTTGAGACACACTTGCAATTTGCTCCCCCTCAGTATCTTCATCCATCACTACTTCCCCTTGCGCAACTGTTGGCTCCTCAGAAATAATATTTTCTGCATTGGATCTTTCAATATGGCCTAGTGCCATAGCTTCTGTCTCTGTAAGTCCACCTATTTCTGAAGTAACTGAGGTGGAAGGAAAGGAATCCAACACTTCTCTTAGAATAGAGGCAACTCTGGAGGTGGGCAAGGGATCTGCCACACCTGCTACTGCTTCTCCCATTGGAGTTTCTGGAGGACGAGAGTCAACCTCCATAACAGGTGATCCTGAAGTCTCTGCTTGTTCTTCCACTGCAGGTTCTGCTGCTGCTTGTTCTACTGCTACTGATTCTACCTCTAATTCTGCTGGTGGATCTGCTGCTTCTTCTGGAATCTCTGGAACATCTCCAATGATGGCCTCTCCCTCTGCCACAGAGGTCTTGGTCCATATCCCATTCTGCACTGAGAATCCACTTTTCTTTAGGTTCCTGGACCTTATAGACTGGCCCATCTTTTCCACAACTGCCCCAGATAGATTTACTCCAAAATGGTTGAAAATCTTGGTAAGTAGATGAGCATAGGGCAATGAAACATTCAATTTGCTCTTTGTATCCCAGATTTGATCATGGGCAAACTTCATTCTCTCCATCATGACCTCGGCCATGTTAATCTCCTTTTGCTGGATTACCCAGAACATCATATCCGAATCTGCCCTAGTACAAGTTGAGAAGGTGGCACTGCGGGGAACTATGATTTGGCAGATAATAAAATGAAGTAAACGGTTGAATGCAGTCATCTGATTGATATCCAATTTCCCGTCTCTCAGCCTGAAACCTGGACCTATAATGCCAAGACCCTTTGCTTGATCGTTCACTGTGTGAACCCCACTGTGTCCAGAAGTCTTCACCCCAAACAACAAGTGCAAAAGCTCATGATCTACTTTAATTTGGATACCCTTTACAGAAGAGACAAGGGACCCATCCGCCTCTGACCTTAGACAAACATAAAAGGCTTTCACCAGGTCGGGATAGCTTACCTCGGTGAAGGTGGCAATATCCATCCACTGCATCCTTCTCAAAGTTTCTGCTATACTGCTCATGCCATTCTTTTCTAGATTTGATACATCCACTGCTTTATTTCCGCAAACCTTCGTCTTGACGAATGTAAACCTTTCCTGCTGCTCAGGGGACAAATACTCAGCACTGTAGCCCCCTACACTTCCGGAGATCACTGGAGCGGCCATGGGTAGAGTGGAGAAAAGGTTCTGGAGAAAGGAGATGATGGAAGGGATGGAAGCCCTCAAGGGATTCTTCGCGGGAAGAAGAGAAGGCTTCAAATCTTGCGGAGAGTCGATGCCGGAATCGTTAGGGCATCGGCTTTGGGCGAACAGATAAAGGAGAAGGAAGGGTAAAGGTGGGAGATGAGTCGTTCCCACAACGATTTGACTAATTAATAATACTTTATCGAAAAAGGAGGCGCCAAAAAGGGTAACGGCAGAAAGCGACAAAAAGGTTTGACGGGTCAAACTATTTTTAACACAATAGCGGTCAAATAAAGTAAATAAGCTGAGTTTTGCTTAATGCCAGAGGGAGAGAGAAGATTTCATTATAATCTGAAAAATTTATATGCCAATTTAAATACAGAAATCTTTTCACAAATTGCACATCCCTAATTCCCTTCTAAGAGATGTAAATCTCTCTTCAGGTAGGGCTTTTGTGAAGATATCTGCCAATTGACCATTTGTATCTATAAAAGAAATTTCTAAGTTACCACTAGCTACATGATCTCGAATGAAATGATATCTAACCTCAATGTGTTTAGTCCTGAGTGTTGCACTGGGTTTTTGGTGAGGTTGATGGCACTTGTATTATCACACAGTAGTGGAATTGACTTGATATGAATGCCGAAATCCTCAAGTTGTTGCTTTATCCATAGGAGTTGTGTACAGCAACTTCCAGCAGCAACATATTCAGCTTCAGCTGTTGATAGAGCTACTGAGTTTTGTTTCTTGGAAGACCAAGATATCAGACATCCTGCAAGAAATTGACAACAACCACTGGTGCTCTTTCTATCTACTTTGCATCCAGCATAGTCAGCATCAGAATATCCTACTAAGTTTATTTCACAAGATTTTGGATACCAAAGACCTAAATCATGAGTTCTAGCTAAATATCTAAATATTCTTTTCACAGAAATTAAATGAGACTCTCTAGGGTCTGCTTGATATCTAGCACACATGCATACACTAAATAAAATGTCTGGTCTACTAGCTGTTAAGTAAAGTAATGACCCTATCATACCTCTATAGTTCTTTTGATCTACCTTTTTACCATTTTGATCCTTGTCCATTCTGGTTGATGTGCTCATTGGCGTTGAAAGTGGCTTTGCACCTTCAAATCCAAATTTCTTTAACAGCTCTTTGGTGTACTTGGCTTGACAGATGTGGGTGCCTTCCTTCCCTTGCTTGATTTGTAATCCAAGGAAGTAGTTTAGCTCCCCCATCATACTCATTTCAAATTCTCCCTGCATAAGCTTTTCAAAGTACTTGCAAAGAGATTCATCAGTAGATCCAAAAATAATATCATCTACATATATTTGCACAAGTAGTATATGTTTGACTTTTGATTTTATAAATAATGTACTATCTACTTGACCTCTAGTGAAACCATGATCTAATAAGAAAGTACTGAGCCTTTCATACCAGGCTCTAGGTGCTTGCTTTAAACCATATAAAGCCTTATGGAGTTTAAATACATGATTTGGAAATTCGGTGTCATCAAAACCTGGAGGTTGTTCAACATACACTTCCTCTTTGATAAAACCATTTAAAAAGGCAGATTTGACATCCATTTGAAACAATTTTAAATCTAATGCAGATGCATAAGCAAGTAAAATTCTAATAGCCTCAAGTCTAGCCACAGGTGCATAGGTTTCATCAAAATCTATGCCTTCCTCTTGGGAATAGCCTTGAGCAACCAGTCTGGCCTTGTTTCTTGAGATTACTCCAGACTCATCCAGTTTATTTCTGAACACCCACTTGGTGCCAATAACTGAATGATTGGATGGTCTAGGAACAAGTGACCATACTTGGTTTCTCTTGAACTGATTTAGTTCATCTTGCATGGCTATTATCCAAGATTCATCAGTTAAAGCTTCATTGACTGTCTTAGGCTCTATTTGAGAGACAAAAGCTAAATAATCACAAGGAATTACATTACCTCTTGTTCTTACCCCTACAGATGGATCACCAATAATGTTCTCAAGAGGGTGATCTTTCTTATGTCTCCATTCTTTTGGAAGATTTGCATGTTGAATTTCAGTTTGCTGCAGTTCTTCCAGAGGTGGATCTTCCTTGTCCTCAATTGAGGTATTCTTTAATTTTTCGGACAAGTCATCTGCATCATCAATGTCACTAATTTCTTCCTTTTTCAAGGAAGGGTTAGATTCATCAAAAATAACATGCACAGTTTGTTCAATTAATAATGAGCGTTTATTGAAAACTCTATAACCTTTGGGTTTAGAAGTGTACCCCATAAAGATGCCTTCATCTGATTTGGCATCTAACTTACCAATGTCCCTTTTTCCATTGTTATGGATGAAGCAAGGACATCCAAATATTTTGAAGTGACTGATCTTAGGTTTCTTTCCCTTGTAGAGTTCATAAGCAGTCTTCTTCAGAATTGGCCTGATCATTACCCTATTAATGATGTAGCTTGCAGTGTTGATGGCTTCGGCCCAAAAATATCTTGGCAAGTCATATTCTGATAACATTGTTCTTGCCATATCCAAAAGAGTTCTATTTTTCCTCTCAGCAATTCCATTCTGTTGAGGTGTCCTTGGTGCTGAGAAGTTGTGCTCAATTCCTTGGTCATCACAGAACCTAGCAAACTTTTCATTTTGAAATTCACCACCATGATCTGATCGGATAGAGATAATGGTGAACTTCTGATCTTTCTGAACTTTCTTGCTGAAGCTGACAAAATTATCAAAGGTGTCATCTTTGTGCTCTAGAAAGGATACCCAAGTAAATCTTGAGTAATCATCAACTATGACAAATCCAAAATTCTTTCCCCCAAGACTGGTAGTCCTCATTGGCCCAAATAGATCCATGTGAAGTAGTTCTAACGGCTTGAGGTGGTCACTACTGTCTTTGATTTGAAAGAGTTCTTGGTGTGCTTTCCTCTTGCACAAGGTCTGCAGATGCTATCCATTTTTGTGTTGACCTTTGGCAGTCCTTCCACTAGATTTCTTTTTCTGAGCTTGTTCAATCCATCCAAACTGCAGTGTCCCAGTCTTCTGTGCCACAGCTCAGTTGATTGATCTTTGCTGGCTGCCAAACAGACATCTTGATCCCTGAGTTCCTCAAGATAGAGTACATACAAATTTCTTTCTCTATATGCTTCAAAGATGACTGCTCCATCCTTTAATATGCTGCATTTTGATTCTTGGAACTGAATCTGATGGCCTTTGTCACACAACTGGCTGATGCTAATGAGATTGTGCTTTAATCCTTTGACCAGCAACACATCTTCAATAACTGATTTTCCTTTGTTGTTCACGGACCCACTTCCTATCACTGTGCCTTTTCCATTGTCTCCATAGGTAACTGTTCCCTCTTCAGCTTGGAGATTGACAAAGAACTTCTGGTTTCCTGACATGTGTCTTGAGCATCCACTATCCAAGTACCATTTGGATGCTCTTGAGTTTCCCTGAAATTTAAACATTAAGTTTTAGGTACCCAAGTTCTTTTTGGGTCCTGATGGGTTAGTATCATTAATTTTACCTTTTATTATCCATTTTTTATGTTTTGTTGGGCATGTTATTGCGATATGTCCTAATTTGTTGCAGTGATCACAGCAGGATAATTTTGTTACCTTTTCTATATACTTGAACTCAGCTTTATATGCTATATCTTGTTCAGGTATAAACTTTGGTGTTGGATATGTTTTAGGGTAGACTATGGTTTCTTCATTTTCTGGGGGTGTATATCCTAACCCATTTTTCTTCTTACCTGTTCTTCTAGCACCTTTTAATATTAGAGAGTTTTTACCATTAGTAAATTTCTCTAGTGTGCTTGATAGTTTACCATTTTCTTCATTTAAGTTTTTAATTTCTTTTCTTAATTCATCTGTGCTTTCCTGTTTTTCCAATTTTGTTATTTGTTCATTCTTAGCTTTTAGGTCTTCACATAACAATTCATTTCTTCTTTTAAGTTCAGTTATTTGTTTCTCTAATTCTTCGTTTTCTGTTTTTAGATCTGAATTAGTGTTTTCTAAACAGATTACATTTTTCTTACTAACTTTAAGTAATTTAGATACTTCTTTATATTTATCATAAAGTTCATTAAAGGCACTTTCTAGATTATCAGAATCTGAATCATTACAGGAATCAAAGGAAGAGTCAGAAGTTACCTTTTCTTCGGTGTTGGCCATGAGAGCCAGGTTGGCTTCTTCTCCATCACTGCTTGAGCTTGACTCACTGTCTGAGTCACTGCTGTTCTCCCAAGCAGCTGCCATTGCCTTCTTTTTATACTTCTTGAATTTTCTGAAATTATCCTTCTTCTTGTGATCATTCTTCTTAAGCAATGGACAATCTGCCTTGATGTGTCCAGGCTTCTTGCATTCATAGCAAATCATTTCTCCTTTCTTCGAATCCTTTACTTCTGGTTTTCTGAAATCTTTATTTTTCTTAAAAAATCTTCTCCCAGACTGGAACTTCTTCTTCTTTGCTAGAATTCTTTGAAGTCTTCGAGACAGCATTGCTTCTTCATCATCACTGTCCTTACTGCTTTCACTGTTGTCCTGTGATTCTTCTGATATATCTTCATTTGCCTTGAGAGCGTTTGATTGCTTCTTTCTGCTGGAGGATTCTCCTAATCTCTCCATATTTATCTCATGAGCCATGAGGGATCCTATTAACTTCTCCAATGACATTAGTTTTAGATCATTGGCTTCCTCAATGGCTGTTACCTTTGGAGTCCATGAGGATGGCAGAGATCTGAGGATTTTCCTGACCATATCTGGTACATCATAGACTTTTCCTAATCCAGCTAACCCATTAGTGATATCTGTGAATCTACTAAACATTTGGGTTATGGATTCACCTGACTGCATCTGGAATCTTTCATATTGGGTCACAAGAATGTCGATTCTTGTCTCCTTTACCTTATCTGTTCCTTCATAGGTAATCCTGAGCTTTTCCCACATTTCCATTGCGGATTTGCAGGCTGAAACTCTGTTGAATTCTTTCTTGCTGAGGGCACAGCACAGGATGCTCTTGGCTTTGCAGTTTAATGATATTCTTCTTCTATCATCATCTGTCCACTGAGCCTTTGGATTGGTGACTAGAAGATCACCTTCTTCTATAATCGACCAAATCATGTCCTTGTAGAAAGTACTCCATTCTTGTCTTCGAATAGGTATAATCTTCTCCATCAAACAAAGGAGGTCTGTTGACTGACTGACCTTCGAAGTTACCTTGGGCTGCCATGGATCTTTACTCTTCAGATCGTTGGATCTTCTTCTTTGTCGAAGAGACTGCTCTGATACCACTTGTTGCCCAGCTAGCTAGCCCAGAGGGGGGGTGAATGGGTTAAAAAATTGATCTTTGATTGAAACCTGTTCACTAATAAGATTACACAACAACTTAAACGAAAGTTAGAGTTAGAGGAAATGAAACAGCAAACGCACAAAACACAGCCACAAGACACAAGGATTTTATCCTGGTTCGGAACTCCTATCCACAGGAGACCTACGTCCAGTCCCTGAGCAATACCTCAGGATATCACTATCAAGGGTACTATCCCCCTCACGGATCCTTACACCCAGCCACAACCGGTCTTCCTTCAACCTGAAGGGAAAACAACCACCCTGGATACCACCAGGTCTTCCTTCACACAGAAGGGAATACAACCACCCTGGATACCACCAGGTCTTCCTTCACACAGAAGGGAATAAAACTAATAAAAGTAAGCACAAGAACAGGCTTCAGGAACTAGCTCAAACAGCTATAGTCTGAAGCAAATAAGCCTCAAGAGAGAAAGGATTTTGACACTGGTTTCTCTCAAAAGACTTCACTAACTCTCACAGGAATTTCTTTTTCAACACAGAGAGCTAAAGAGCTGAGATCTATTGGAATGGAGTGCTTCGCTCTTGTTTTCAACTACTGAAGACTTGAAGGATTGGCTATTCTCTATCACAGAATGTTGTTCTCTTCAAAAGTATATCCTTCTCAGTCTTGTAGTCTTGTATTTAAGCTTCTACTTGAAATTTGAACGTTAAAGAACCGTTGTCTCTCATTCTGGTGTACGTTAGACTGGTCTGCAAGGAAGCTTCTGATCTTCAGTCTTTTATCCTTTAGTACACGTCAAAGAAATGTTTGATATCTTGTATCTTTTGTGTCCAACGTTGTACAGATAAATCTTGTCAGGTATCTGCAAGCATATCAACAATAAATAGGAGACAGCTAGGGCTGTCGTTGATTGTCAGTCACAGTTGGAAAAGATATTGCTAGATTTAGCAAAGCTCCTTTCTGTCAAAATAAAGATGTAGACAGAATAGCACAATAGTGGAAGATATCGTCTGCATGCATGAGAGATACGTTCAGAGTGCATTGAATGCATAGCAGTCAAACAGACGAGATGCGACTTTGACTATTCAACGTATATTAAAGAGTATTGATATAACAATGAAATCGATATAAACAAAGCTGATGCTTTATGACTTATGAAATCGTTATAAGTTGATAGGCAAATCGTTATGACAGAGAACCATTAAATCATAATAATGAAATCGTTATAAGCACTTATGAAATCGTTATAAACAAAGCTGATGCATTTATGACTTATGAAAATCGTTATAAGTTGATAGGCAAATCATTATGACAGAGAACCATTAAATCATAATAATGAAATCGTTATAAGCACTTATGAAATCGTTGTGATCAAAAGAGAATCGTTATGAATTCTTCAGAAATCATTATGAGATGCAAGTCGTTGTGTTTCTGAAGAAATCGATATGAAACACTTAGCAAAAGGCAAGTCGTTGCGAGTTCTAAAGAAATCGTTACGACAACTTATAGAGTCGTTGAGACGAGCAAGTCGTTATGAGCTCTAAAGAAATCGTTATGACAACTTAAGAAATTGTTACGGAGAGCAAGTCATTGCGAGTTCTAAAGAAGTCGTTATGACAACTTAAGAAATCGTTGCGACGAGCAAATCGTTACGAGGTCTTAAGAAATCGTTATGACAACTTAAGAAATCGTTACGGCGGGCAAGTCGTTGCGAGTTCTAAAGAAGTCGTTATGACAACTTAAGAAATTGTTGTGACGAGCAAATCGTTACGAGGTCTTAAGAAATCGTTATGAAACTTAAGAAATCGTTACGGCGAGCAAGTTGTTGCGAGTTCTTAAGAAATCGTTATGACAACTTAAGAAATCGTTGCGACGAGCTAATCGTTACGGTGTATAAAGAAGTCGATGCAATGACTTAGGAAAGAGTATGAAGTGAGAGTTTTACCTGATTGTCTTGAACTTCCTTTTACTTTTATTTCCTGTCCTCAAGGCTCAAGTAATTCATTAGTATTGTTTTGTTAATCATCAAAATTAATATATAAATAAGTGAATTAATTTATATGGGGAAAGTTTGGTCATCATAGAGGACGTGTTTAATGAGCTGTATAGTAAATATAAAGATGTTTGCAAACTACTAAAAACTACTAAGAAAAATCATGCTTGTTTAGAAAACACTAATTCAGATCTAAGATCCGAAAATGAGCAATTAGAAAAATAAGTTTCTGAACTAAAAAGAAGAAATGAATTATTGTGTGAAGATTTAAAAGATAAAAATGATCAAATAGCTAATCTGGAAAACCAAGAAACTGTAAGGAAACTAAATCAAGAAATTAATACATTAACTAAAGAAAATGAACAGTTATCCAGTACGTTAGAAAAATTTACAAATGGAAAAACAACATTAATACTAAAAGGAGCTAGAAGGTCAGGGAAAAAGAAATATGGCCTAGGATACACCCTTCCTGATAATGAGGAAACAATAGTGCATCCTAAAATATATCCAACACCTAAGTTTGTAGCCGAACAAGACACTGCATACAAGTCTAACTTTAAATATATTCAAACTGAAAAAATAAGTAAAACATCTTGTTGTAGCCATTGTAACAAATTAGGTCATATTAAAACAACATGTCCAACTAAACACATAAAATGGATAATTAAAAGGAAAATTGAGGAAACTAACCAGCAAAGACCCAAAAGAACTTGGGTACCTAAAGTTTAGTGTTTTCATTGCAGGGAAGCCTTCGAGCATCTAAATGGTACCTGGACAGCAAGTGCTCAAGGCACATGATAGGGAATAGAAAGATGTTCTCCCACCTTGAAGCTGAAGAAGTTACATTAACATATGGCGACAATGGAAAAGGGACAGTAGTTGGTTGCGGATCAGTTGGCAGTTAAGGCAGAACTCTCATAGAGGATGTTCTATGCGTGAAAGGACTCAAGTATAATCTAATCAGCATCAACCAGCTGTGCAACAAAGGCCATCAAATCAAGTTTCAAGAGTCAAGATGCAGTATCATGAAAGATGGTGTAACAGTATTTGAAGCCTACAGAGAGAAGAATCTCTACGTACTTCATTTAGAAGAGTTGAAAGATCAGGATGTGTACCTTGCAGCAAGAAAATATCATTCAGTTGAGCTTTGGCACAGAAGATTGAGCCACTGTAGCTTGGATGGAATCAGAAAGCTAATCAAGAGAAATCTAGTGGAAGGACTGCCCAAAGTAAGCACAAGAATGGATGTCATCTGTGAACCGTGTGCAAAAGAAAAGCACATTAAATCATCCTTCAAATCAAAGACAGTTGTAACAACCTTAAAACCCTTGGAATTATTGCATATGGATCTATTTGGACCGATGAGAACCACAAATCTTAGAGAAAAGAATTTTGGTTTTGTGATTGTAGACCACTATTCCAGATCTTTCCTGGAGCACAAAGATGACACCTTTGATAGCTTTATTAAGTTCAGTAAGAAAGCTCAGAAGGATAAGAAGTTCAGCATTGTTAGCATTCGATCGGATCATGGAGGAGAGTTTCAAAATGAAAGATTCGCTGAGTTCTGTGATGATCAAGGAATAGAGCACAATTTCTCAGCACCAAGGACACCACAGCAAAATGGAGTTGCTGAGAGAAAGAACAGAACTTTATTGGATATGGCCAGAACTATGCTATCGGAATACAACCTACCAAGGTACTTCTGGGCCGAAGCCATCAACACAGCCTGCTACATAATTAATAGAGTAATGATCAGACCAATCTTGAAGAAGACATCATACGAGTTATTCAAGCAGAAGAAACCAAAGATCAGTCACTTCAGAACCTTCGGATGTCCTTTCTTCAGTCACAATAACGGCAAAAGGGATATTGGTAAGCTAGATTCCAAATCCGATGAAGGTATATTTATGGGGTATGCTTATAAACCTAAAGGCTATAGAGTATTTAATAAACAAACTTTATTAATTGAGCAAACTGTGCATATTATTTTTAATGAAACTAACCCTTCCTTGAGAAAGGAAGTAGATAGTGATAATGATGTTGTAGATAATTTGTCCAAGAAATTAAAAGATACATCTATCAATGATAAAGAAGATCCACCATTGGAAGAACTGCAACAAAGAAAGATATCTCATGATGATCTTCCAAAGGAATGGAGATATAAAAAGGATCACCCGTTGGATAACATCATTGGAGATCCATCGGTTGGGGTAAGAACCAGAGGTAATGTAATTCCCTATGATTATTTAGCTTTTGTATCTCAAATAGAGCCTAAGACAGTCAATGAAGCACTGACTGATGAATCTTGGATATTAGCCATGGAAGATGAACTTAATCGGTTCAAGAGAAACCAATTGTGGTCCCTTGTTCCGAGACCATCAGATCATCCTGTGATTGACACCAAATGGGTGTTCAGGAACAAATTGGATGAAGCTGGTGTGATCACAAGAAACAAGGCCAGACTGGTAGCTCAAGGCTATTCCCAAGAGGAAGGCATAGATTTTGATGAAACCTATGCATCAGTAGCTAGACTTGAGGCAATTAGGATTCTACTTTCTTATGCATCAGCATTGGATTTAAAACTTTTTCAAATGGATGTAAAATCCGCCTTTCTAAATGGTTATATAAAGGAGGAAGTTTATGTAGAACAACCTCCAGGTTTTGATGATATCGATTTTCCAAATCATGTTTTTAAGTTGCATAAAGCTCTGTATGGTTTAAAGCAGGCACCTAGAGCATGGTATGAGAGGTTAAGTGCATTTTTATTAAACCATGGTTTCACCAAAGGAAAAGTAGATAGCACATTATTTATTAAGATAAAATTCAAAAATATATTACTTGTTCAAATTTATGTAGACGATATAATATTTGGTTCTACTGATGAATCCCATTGCAAGTATTTTGAAAAGCTCATGCAGGGAGAATTTGAAATGAGCATGATGGGGGAACTCAACTATTTCCTCAGATTGCAAATCAAGCAAGGAAAAGAAGGGTCTCACATTTGTCAAGCCAAGTACACCAAAGAACTACTAAAGAAGTTTGGTTTTGAAAACACCAAGCCACTGTCAACACCAATGAGCACATCTACAAGGCTAGACAGTGACAAGGATGGTAAGAAAGTAGACCAAAAGCTCTACAGAGGTATGATAGGTTCTTTACTCCAGTAGACCTGATATATTATTTAGTGTATGCATGTGTGCTAGGTATCAGGCAGATCCTAAAGAGTCTCATTTAATTAGTGTCAAAAGAATTTTTAGATATTTAGCTAGAACTCATGATCTAGGGTTGTGGTATCCAAAATTATGTGAAATAAATTTAGTAGGATACTCTGATGCTGACTACGCTGGATGCAAAATAGATAGAAAAAGCACCAGTGGATGTTGTCAATTTCTTGCAGGATGTCTAATTTCATGGTCCTCAAAGAAGTAAAATTCAGTAGCACTGTCAACAGCTGAAGCTGAGTATGTGGCTGCTGGAAGCTGTTGTACACAACTCCTATGGATTAAGTAGCAACTTGAGGATTATGGACTACACATCAAGACAATTCCCCTGCTGTGCGACAACACCAGTGCAATAAATCTCACCAAAAATGCAGTTCAGCACTCAAGGACAAAGCATATAGAGGTTAGATATCATTTCATTTGAGATCATGTAGCGAATGGAAATATAAATATTTCTTTTATAGATACTCAAAATCAATTGGCAGATATCTTCACAAAGGCCTTACTTGAAGAGAGATTTACGTCTCTTAGAAGGGAATTAGGCATGTGTAATTTGTGATAGATTCATCTGTATATAACTGAAATAATAATAATTTCATAATAACAATTATTCTCTCCCCTGAAATTAAGCAAGTTATTTTAAAAGTCATTTACTTCATTCATATCTGTGACGGTTCGCTAATTTAAAAGTATTTATTCATCTCGAACCTATCTCCATTTGTCGTTTTCTGCATTTATGGCGCCATCCTTTCAAAAGGCACTTTATCTTTATGTCTATCTCTAAAATTCTAAAATCTGTGTCATATCGATTCACCTCTCTCTCTCTCTTCTCGTTTGACTTTCCTGGAACGATAACCCTATTGTCTCTGGCATCGACTCTGTGAGATTTCAAAGCATCCATCCCTTCCCGCGAAAAATTTCTTGAGGGCTTTTGCTCCAATCCTCTTTCTGATCTTCCAGAACCCTCCCCTGTTCAATTCCATGGCCGTTTCTGGAGTTTCCGGCACCGTCAGGGGCTATGGTGTTGCGTTCCTCATAGCAGAGCAGCAAGAAAGATTTGCAACCGTGAAGATGACGCTTTGCGGCAACAAGGCAGTGGACGTGGCTGATTTGGAAATGAATGGAATGCACAGTGTAGTGGTAGCTATCCAGAGGATGAAATGGTCAAAGATGGTAACTATTTCTGAAGTAAGGTATCCAGATCTTGTGAAAGCCTTTTATGTGTGCTTGAAATCTGAAGAAGATGGATCCTTGACCTCCTCAGTCAAGGGTACCCCTATTCACATTACATATGATTTGCTAGCAAGTTTGTTTGGAGTGTCTACCGCCGGTAATAGTGGGGTAAACATAGTAGACATTCGCACCAAGGGTTTGGGGATTATTGGTCCTAAGTACAAGCTAAAGGACGGTAAAATCGACATCAACCAGTTAAATGCTTTCAATCAAATTCTTCATTTCATGGTTTGCCAGATTCTAGTTCCCAGAAGTGCTACCTTCTCCTCATGTCCGAAAGGAGACTCAGATATGATGTTCTGGGAATTCAGAACCAAGAAATCAACTTGGCCGAAGTCATTATTGAGAGGATGAAACTTGCATCAGCTGTAATATGGGACAAGAAGAACAAGCTCAAGGTGTCCCTTCCTTATTCTCATCTCCTGACAAAGATTTTCCAGCACTATAACATAAGTCTAAATGGTGAAGTATCCGAAAAGATGGGGCAGTTCATCAGAGGCAAGAATTTAAAGAAAAGTGGGTTCTCCTTGGTTGCTGAAGTTTGGACCAAAACTGCAGTAGCAGAGGGCGAGGCCATTATTGTAGAAGCCCAAGAAGTCCAAGAAGAGACAACTCAGGCAGAAGCAGCAGCAGCGGATCCAGCTGTTCAGGTTCAGCAAGAGGAAGCCAGGGCAGAAATACCAATAGTCCAGGAGGAGGTTGTCACCCCCACCTCAATGGTAGCATCAGTCCTTCGAGGTGTGCTAAACTCTGTCACCAACACTTAGAGGGAACCCAAAATGGTTAGTGATCAAGTTGCAGAGGTTGTGGCATTAGGCCACAAAGAGGATATCTTGATGGAGGATGCTCCCAGTCAGGGGGAGCATGTTGCTGAGAAGGAAGCAGAGCTTCAGGGGGAGCACACTGCAAACCCCCCAGTTGATCAATTTCAAGAAGGTGTCATGGAGAGCACCTCCGATGAAGAAAATGTGGAGCCCGTTGCTGGGGCAAGTGAAAAAGGGAAAGAGGTAGCTCCTCAGATCCCTCTCCTCACCAGGAAGCCACATCAAAGGCTGAAGAAGAAGAAGAAATTGAAGATCAATATGAAGCCCATCATTGACAAACTGGATGAACAAGGTAAAATTCTTTGCTCTGTGCAATCTGATATTGTTTCTATTTTCATCAGTCAAAGCACTTCAGCAAAGGAAATGGGAATGGTGCAAAATGCAGTCAGATGGGTGAGAAGTGAGCTGAGTAGCATAAAGGACTCAATAGCTACTCTTTTCGATCTAATAAGGGCACAATCTCCTGCCCCCTCTGCTCCCATTTCATCAGTTCCACAGGAATCAGGGCCAAATATTGAGGAAGTTTGGCCAGCAGGGCCATCTGTTGATAAGAAGTACGGGCCATCAGGGCCAGAGGTTGTTGAGTCTCCAAAGCAGTCATTGGATAAGCAGCCAGATGATATTGGTTTGCATGAATTGGTCGAGGTTTTACTAACCTTAGGTGATGATCTTGAAGGGGCTTGTCTGCAAGTCGAAAGGGGAGATGAGCACGAAGTTGCTTCTTGCTCTAGCTTCCAACTCAAGATCTCCAGCCATCATAGCCTCCAAGCACAACCTCAGCAACCCTAGGGGCCGTCCCATGGGAGAGAGAGGGCTTATTTAAAGGAGGATGGGTCTTTAGTTTCCTAATTAGATTAGGAAACTAATAGATACGAATTTGGGTGTATCCTTCCCTCAATGGAGGATTTCTCTCCCCAATTCATGATGGATAGATTATGAAAGCCTCCCATAGGTGGTAAGCACAAATTTGGGCTTTGTTTGAAATCCAATGGAGGTCTATTGGGTGAGAATTTACCCTATCATGGTCCATTAGTGAATATTTTCAAATTTTGGGTTATTTTCTTAGCATGATTATTTTGTGGCCCAAAAAACTTCCTTTGGTCCAATTATTTTATTGGGTTATCAATACTCATTGTTTAAAGTCCATCCATGATTTTTATTTTATTCTTGGACTCATTTAAGTATCTATGATAGTAATTATCCGACTTATTCCTTAATTACGATGATAAGTCGCAAAACACCTTAAACTTGGCCAATCAGATTTTTCTTCATACAAATTCCTTTGTAGGACATTAGGGAGTATTGTTTAGAGTTGAACCATGATTTTTATAATTTTTCCAATGTGTTTTCGCATCCGCTATAATGGTACGTATGCAATTTCTACTTCGGAAATATTAAGTTATTATTTTTAATTTATTCTAATTTTTTAATTAATAAAATTTTTGGGGTGCTACGGTGATTTGGACACCAATCATAATCTTACTGAAGCTTTGTTCAGTAACCGGATTGCGTATGACACTAATCAAAAGGTTACTGAACATTTGTTCAATAATCAGTTCGATTATAACACTAATCGTAAGGTTATTGAACTTTTATTCAATAATCGGAATGCTTATAACACCTATCGGAAGGTTACTGAACCTTTATTCAGTAATCGATTCGATTATAAAACCAATCAGAAGAATTACTGAACATTTATTCAATTCGATTATAAAACCAATCAGAAGAATTACTGAACATTTATTCAGTAATCGATTCAATTATAACACCAATCAAAATGAGTGGTCCCTGTAGTCTCTTCCTATGGCAGTAGTCAACATATGTACTAGTAGGAGTCGAAGTCAGACTTTATGTACTAGCGGAAGTCAAATTTAGGGCTAGTGGAAGTAGTGGTACCTAGATGTGGCTCAAGTACAGTAGGTTTGTCCCTTCCCATGGTGGAAGTCAACTTTGGGTATGGGTAAAAGTATGGGCGCATAGGTATGGCTCAAGTACGATAGATCTTTAAATATCTATCCTCATGGACTAACCTAGGTTGAATACATTATATGACCCTCCTTGATCACAAGAAATCTTTCTGGATGTTGCTCGTCATGGGACGAACCTCCTGAAGCAAGAGGGATGATCTTGAAGCTTGGGATTTTGGAGTTCGTCTTCCTCTTGTCTCTACTTTGAGCTATAAGAACTAGATATTTGAAAGTGATAAAAGGTAGGTGAACTCGGGCTTAACCATAATAAGTCAAATACCATCTGAAAGTTCTTCGAGTCTACTTTCTTTTACTTCTATTTTGGGCCAATATTCATTGTATGTTTGTAAAGAGCATTAATCATTTCCTGGTTGTCGCTCAGAGTTAGGACTCTTCTGGTTCATCCTTGATTCATGCCTTCCTAGTTGTTTGATAAAACTAGATCCATAAAGTGCCTCTACTTTGAACTTCCAACAGTTTTCTTATCGATAGGTTGGCCTGTTTGTTCTCGAAGAACCCTTGTAACTGTTTAGAACTCTTGAAATAGTCATCGGCGATCCCCAACGCAAGTTTTAAGCCTTCCAGAACTGTTCTTCTCTCTAGTTTGTCTAGTTAGATCATGTTCTGGGCTGTCCAATACCCCAAACACTATCAAAACAAATGAAAACACTTTAAGTACATGAAACTTATTCTAACTACTTCTAAGAATCTCAAGTGATCTTCTCTTCATGTGATTGATTGGAATCCTATCTTGGAAGTCTTGCTTGCCCTGCAAACTGGAAACAATAAAAAATCATGCCTTAACGTGTGGGGACTCATGTTGATATTAGCCTGCCTACCTTACTACCTATCATGACTTCGTCGTTACTATCCGTTACAGTCTTGAAATTCCTATTTCCTTATTATTCTAGAGCTATTATTGTACCTTGAAATCCATGAGAAATCAAACTCTAGTTACTTTGTGTTTTCATTTGGAATCCATTGGCCATAATATGTTCGATGTGATTGGCACTATGTGGGACTTCGGTCCATGATCAATGTCTATGCAAATAAGGGTCATATCTGGTCCTGAGGAGGAGCACCCCAACATACTTATTAACCGCAGGAGTATGTACTTGTGTGTTGAACCACTCTCTGTTTGTCCTTGTATTTTGGTGATAACAAAACTTATAATGATATCGAAGTATATCTTTGTGATAACAAAATTTATGAGTAATTAAATTGAATATCATGCTTCATTTGTGTCGCATCAATCTCATAACAAATTGAGAAGTCTCACATCGATTTCATAAATCAGTAGAACGATTCATACATCGATTTCACTAACAAACGATTTGATAAGCTACGCAACGATTTGATTGTATAACGATTCGTTAAGTGAAACATCGATTTGACCGTATAACGATTTCATAAGTGAGAACAATGATTTGCTCTCATATCGATTTGGTTCTCATAACGATTTTATAAGTGAGAACAACGATTTGCTCTCATATCGATTTGGTTCTTATAACGAATTCATAAGTGAGAACAACGATTTGCTCTCACATCGATTCATCAAGGCTCATAACGATTTGATAAGTAAGCACAACGATTTGTTCTCACATCGATTTGCTTTCTATAATGATTCATACATCGATTTGTTAAGGCTCATAATGATTTGATAAGTGAGAACAATGATTTGCTCTCACAACGATTTGCTTGCACAACGATTCAATAGTCATAACGAATTGATAAGTTTGCTAGTCATAACGATTTGATAAGTCATTCTTACATAGATTCACTTCAATTTAAACATAGATTTCTTATAATCCTCTGAAGTGCTTTTGGCGTCTAAGTGAGAAGTCAAATATCCTCTGACAAAAAGGCTGCATGCGTATCTCAGAGTTTTGTCAGAAAAAGATATGACCTATCAATTTTTAGCATGTTAATAGAAACACAGTAGTATGCACTGTTATGTTGTAAACACTCTTTTATGCTAACACTCTCTTCTATGCTTACGGACCTCAAAGACCACCAGAGTCTGATTAAGACAAATGAAGAGAAGATCAGCAATGACTAGAAGAGCTCCAACGGATCTCTTCAATGGATCTATTCAAAAGCCTCTCATATAAAAGATGAAGCAAGGTTGAAGAAAAATAGTAGAGCCTTCCTGAAGATCTTTGAAGGAGTGTACAACCAGTGAGAAACCTGAACGCCACATACACTCCAAGGAAAAGAGAGAAAGAGCCTGAGCTAAGAAGAAGTGTTCAAGCATCTGAAGCATTCAAGCCTTCAAGCTTTCTTCTCTCTCTTCATTCTCTCTCTGTATGCATTTTGTAATCTGGGGGAGAGAGTCTTTTCGCTGAGAGTTCTTCTAGTTGGATTTCATTTGTTCCAACTCTCAGCTTTGATATTTCTTTTCTAAGAAAGATTTCTGTCTAGCTGTAGGACTGTATACAGTGTAGAACCTAGCTAGGGGTTTGTGTCTAGAAGAACTGCACTGGGGTTTGTACCAGGAGGTTTGCTTTTGAGCCTATAAAAGAAGTGGGCTGCCTTCTTGCCCAGGAAAGAGAAGTAGACCACTGGGGTACTGGGTGTTGTAGTGTCCTTGAGGGGGACTGTACCTTTAGTTAGTGAAATCTCAAGAGGTTGCTTAGGGATTGGACGTAGGACTTCCATGTGGGAAGGGCCGAACCAAGATAAATCTCTTGTGTCATTTGTGTGATTGTTTATTTGCTTCCGCACTGCTACTCTTTATCACACTAAACAAACCAAACTTTCAAGTGTTAATTTTCTGTGTTTAAGCTTGTGTTTCAGATTTCAGAAAAACCTGTTCACCCCCCCCCCCTCTAGGTTAGTTTGTTGCCGTACCAAAAGGGCCAACAAGTGGTATCAGAGCGGATCTCTGAACATTCAAAGAAGATCCAATGATCTTAGAGCAAAGATCCATAGTAGCTCAAGGATATGCTGAAAGTCAATCAGTCACCAGACCTCCATTCTTTAATGGAGAGGACTACCAATATTGGAAGATGAGAATGGAATGCTTCATTCGAGGCACAGACTTTGATCGGTGGCAGGTAATCGAGGTAGGTGATTATGTTATTGTTCCTATTTCAGGCACTACTACCATTACAGCAGCAGATAAAAGTAAATTATCTTTGAATTTTAAAGCAAAGAATTATTTCTGTTGTGCCCTATCTAAAAAGGAATTTAGTAGAGTTTCTGCATGTCAATCTGCTAAAGATATGTGGGACAAATTGAAGCTCACATATGTAGGAATACCCAGTACGGATGAAATACCTATTGATGCTCAAGTGTTTAAAGAAACAAGACCAGAAGCTATAACTCCATCATCTCCAATTGTCGCCATTCAAGGGGAGCAATAGGAAGCACCTCAGGAAGTTATCCTTCCACATGAGGAAGAAGATGTAAAGGAGGAACCTCAGATTGAGAGGGAGCCTCATATCTTTTTTAAAAAGGATATCTCTGAAGAAATAAGCCTTAAAGAAGCTTCTGATGAAGAAGAAGCTAAGGATAGTGCTCATAAATTCCAAGTAACACCTCAGGAGACATCTTCTGTAAACAACTCCTCAGGTAGCTTCAACATTAAAGAAGAAAATGCCTATCTACTCTTGATGAACAAAAGGAAAAGGCATTCAAATGGGTACGGTTAGAGGATGTTCAAAAAACATCAAATTGGTGACTACCAGCTCTTCATTTGAAGAAGAAATAGTCATCCTTTAGTTTTAGTTTCCATTCTTAAACTTATATTTCTATTTGTTGTATTTAGTAAACTACAATGCTACTAACAATGTTTGCAAGTTTTTTTTAAGATAAATGTAGGCAATAATTCTGAAGACTTGACAAACAACATGTATCAGGTCAAGAGCAACAAGATCTGACTTGCCTCACATTAAGGGGGAGTCTCATGCTCAGGGGGAGCCGTTACTAAGGGGGAGTTATTCATTAAATGTCTATTATTGTTGAACCCCTCAATGGTAAGAAATTCTCTCAAAGGGGGAGAATATGCATGGTAAGATCCTTCCTTTTTGGTTAGTGACAAAAAGGGGGAGAGTATGTATGTTTTGTGAATTTTCTGTGTTTTCTATGCTTAAGTATTTTTGCCAGAAAATTCTCACAAATTTTGTCATCACCAAAAAGGGGGAGATTGTTGAACCACTCTCTATTTGTCCTTGTATTTTGGTGATAACAAAACTTATGATGATATCAAAGTATAACTTTGTGATAACAAAATTTATGAGTAATTAAATTGAATATCATGCTTCATCTGTGTCGCATCAATCTCATAACAAATTGAGAAGTCTCACATCGATTTGATAAATCAGTAGAACGATTCATACATTGATTTCACTAACAAACGATTTGATAAGCTACATAACGATTTGATTGTGTAACCATTCGTTAAGTGAAACATCGATTTGACCGTATAACGATTTCATAAGTGAGAACAACGATTTGCTCTCATATCTATTTGGTTCTCATAACGATTTCATAAGTGAGAACAACGATTTGCTCTCATATCGATTTGGTTCTTATAACGATTTCATAAGTGAGAACAACGATTTGCTCTCACATCGATTCATTAAGGCTCATAACAATTTGATAAGTAAGCACAACGATTTGTTCTCACATCGATTTGCTTTCTATAACGATTCATACATCGATTTGTTAAGGCTCATAACGATTTGATAAGTAAGAACAACGATTTGCTTGCACAACGATTCAACAGTCATAACAAATTGATAAGTTTGCTAGTCATAACGATTTGATAAGTCATTCTTACATCGATTCACTTCAATTTAAACATAGATTTCTTATAATCCTCTAAAGTGCTTTTGGCGCCTACATGAGAAGTCAAATATCCTCTAACAAAAAGGCTGCATGTGTATCTCAGAGTTTTTTCAGAAAAAGGTATGACCTCTCAATTTTTAGCATGTTAACAGAAACACAGTAGTATGCATTGTTATCTTGTAAACACTCTTTTATGCTAACACTCTCTTCTATGTTTAAAGACCTCGAAGACCACCAGAGTCTGATTAAAACAAATGAAGAGAAGATCAGCAACGACTAGAAGAGCTCCAACGGATCTCTTCAACGGATCTATTCAAAAGCCTCTCATATAAAAGATGAAGCAAGGCTGAAGAAAAATAGTAGAGCCTTCCTGAAGATCTTTGAAGGAGTGTACAACCAGTGAGAAACCTGAACGCCACATACACTTAAAGGAAAGAGAGAAAGAGCTTGAGCCAAGAAGAAGTGTTCAAGCATCTGAAGCATTCAAGCCTTCAAGCTTTCTTCTCTCTCTTCATTCTCTCTCTGTGTGCATTTTGTAATCTGGGAGAGAGAGTCTTTTCGCTGAGAGTTCTTCTAGTTGGATTTCATTTGTTCCAACTCTCAGCTTTGATCTTTCTTTTATAAGAAAGATTTATGTCCAGCTGTAGGACTGTATACAGTGTAGAACCTAGCTAGGGGTTTGTGTCTAGCAGAACCGCACTGGGGTTTGTACCAGGAGGTTTGCTTCTGAGCCTGTAAAAGAAGTGGGATGTCTTCTTGCCCGGGAAAGAGAAGAAGACCAGCTGGGGTGCTGGGTGTTGTAGTGTCCTTGAGGGAGACTGTACCCTTAGTTAGTGAAATCCCAAGAGGTTGTTTGGGGACTGGACGTAAGACTTCCATGTGGGAAGGGCCGAACCAGGATAAATCTCTTGTGTCATTTGTGTGATTATTTATTTGCTTCCGCACTTCTACTCTTTATCACACTAAACTAACCAAACTTTCAAGTGTTAATTTTCTGTGTTTAAGCTTGTATTTCAGATTTCAGAAAAACCTATTCACACCCCCCCCCCCCAGGTTAGCTTGCTATCGTACCAAAAGGGCCAACATTGTGGTGTGCGGCATGACACCAGATATGTGCAAGATTTGAAAGTGCCTTCGTATTGAGATGATATGTTTACTACTTGAATGATTGTTTGTTACATTTGAAATATGGCCAGTTCATACCTTGATCAATCGTTATGTATTTGTTCTTGAATCCTAGTTTGCTATCAATTGGTAATCCATTTCATGAATCACCTTACAACCCCTTTGAACTACTATTCTTACTCTTGTCATATGACTCCTATTTGTTGTCCCCCTTATACTATCGTTCCATCATTGTTGAAATTCTACTTGTTAATTAAAATGCTGATCATTTATATCATTGTCCGCACATTATGTAAATCTTACTAGACGTAAGCTCGATAAGTTACCTAACATTTTTAGATAGCCATGGAAAGGACTGAAGCTTAAGGATGGGGATGGTATGCCAAGCGTGGAGTACCTATAGAAGGTCATTTCATATTCTAGTTAGTTAAGGAGTGGGTTGTAACGTCGCGTGCTTTTCGGATCCATGCAGATCGTGTGTATTGTGGATGTGGCGGCCGTTGTGAGGCCAGTGTGAGTTGGTTGTGTGGAATGTGTGGTTTGGATGTGTGGTTTGTTCAGGTGAGGTGCAGGTTTGGTTCTGAAATGGAATAGGACCTGCTGCAGTTGACTTGGAGTTGGCGGCCAGGGGTGGCCGTTGACTTGTTGGCGTCCAGGTAGGGTGCCGTTGACTGCATGAACTTGGCGGCTTAAGATGTGGATGTTTATGGTGGCGGTTGCTCTAGGCGCAGAGGGGTTGACGCCAACCTGTGAATTCTGCAGGTTATAGGGTCACCCGAGAGTAGGTTCTCCACCTGGTTCTCTCTTCCCCTTGCCCCAGCTTCACGCCCCTGCATCCCTAAAGCTTCCAACAGGTACAGGAGAGTGGTTGGAGGATTGTGGGATGTGTGGCATTGCCGAATTGCGCGAGGAAACGCCGTGGTGAGGTGCAATGGTCGTGGGAGCTCGCGGAGGGTACGGTGTGAACCGGGAGATTTCGGGAGGTTTAAGCGTGTTCTGAGGTAGGGAATGACCCTTGTAATTCCTATAGGTCGTGATAATGAAATTAGATAACATGAATCTGCATGAAAATGGTGATTTCGGGTCATGGTATCCATGCGGGGTACATGGGTGGTTTGAGTAATTTAGCAAATGAAGCATGTTGTTATAGTTTAATTATAGTGTATGGATGTTAGAGGAACTATTTCTGCATGTCTTTCCGTTGTTTTAACGATTGTAAAACCTGTAGGATCGGCTTAGGGTTTCTGCAGGAATAGAGACTGAAGATATTGGCGTCAACATCGTGTGTCGCCAAGATCATCAGCTGGGATAGAGACGGCCATATCCCTTGCCGTCTACTTCCTGTAAGCGGCAGTCGATGTTGCCGCCGACTTGTATATAAGCAGAAATGACCGTTTATGGTATTTATCGATAATGCATGGTGCATTGGCACCTGACGTGCATTGAGTGCACGTGGTTTCTTTGTTTAGCATACAGGGTATGCAGTTAGTTACTCACTTTCGAGGTTGCGTGTTGTTCACAAGAGGCCAGTTGAGTTCACGTGTGGTAAACCGTTGTGACTTGAGGTTTACGTGAGGTTTTACGTGGTTTGTGTGTGACGCGCACGTGGTTTTGTGTACATAGCGAGTAGTACGATGCCTACCGTGGTTACCTCTCCAGTTGGGTGCCCCAGGTTCTTTGTGAGTCAGGCTGTTAGCTCGGGGCTTTGTCTCGGTACTTGTGTTGTACCGTCGAGGTCTGTGTCGTCTGACCTGGACACCCTCACTCTTGTGTTTGAGTTGCACGTCCGGCTGAGGGAAAGACGACAGTGGGACAGTGACACTTGTGTTTGTCTTTAGTCACTTGTAGCGCGCTCGTAGTTGGGGGTACGGACACCAGTAGACGTACTGGACCCCAACTAGTCCTTTTCCAGTGCCTCACTCTAGAGAGTTCCGGGCCAGGATCTCTAGAGGTGTTAGGCATGGGCCTGTGACCGTGTGGTCCGAAGGTGGTGGTGTTTAGTTGGTCTCCACAGTTTCTTGACCTTTTCAAGTGGAGCGGCAGCTGGACCTTTCGTCCGTGGCTGCGAGACTGAGAGGTAGACCTGTGTTAGCTTGTCCGAGTCAGTTTCTGGTGTCGCGAACTAGTTCACGTGGCTCGTGTTTGGCTGTCTCTACTTTAGCTTGTTCACCTGTACTGATTTTCCGTTTAATTATTACAGTTGTTTTTCGTAGTCGGAAGACGGTGAATACTTTTACAGCTTTTATATCCTGCTTAGCTGTTCTATAAATTGTTGGTACTGTTTATTGCTTGTGTACCTGTGGTTTTGGTTTGCTCGGTTTTGGGGGAGTTCCCTACTGAGCCAATGACGAGCGAGGCTCACCCCTACCCCCACAAGTGAGAGCGAGGAGGACGTTTCACCACCGTCATCCAGTTCAGAGCCGCGTCGTAGCGGTGCAGGGTCGATACCTCCAGCCGTGTAGTAGCAGCTCCAGTAGTGTAGTGTAGTTAGTTGTTTATTTTCTTCAGTTGTACCTCGGGTTATACCCCAGGATCTTGTACTTCCTCTCAATTTTGTGGAAATATGGCTATGTAACTTGTGATATATATATATAATGTGGTGTGTTCCTTTGTGTTTACACGGACTGTGGTTTGGTATCCCTTGCGAGGCTTCGGCCTGTTCGCGGGAGGCGGACTCGGATCAAGTACGTTATTGGTTTAACGGGCTTGGCCGAGGCGTTCCGTCACAGTTGGTATCAGAGCAAAGTCCGTGTTAATATAAAGAAACTAGAAAGATACATAGCCTTATTTCGGTCTTTGAACACTACTGGTAGGGACCCTGGTTTCTGATAATTTGTTGTTTTGATTTTGCTTGGTGTTTTGTTTATGTAGAAATTTCTGGAATGGCTGATAGAAGAGATTGGGGTGGTGGAGGAGATGATCCGGAGGAAAGTACTCAGCATATGATTGAGAGGATTTGGGAAAGCCTCACAGATATTCGGGCGAGGATGGATCAGCAGGCGCCGGTACCACCGGTTGCAGTGCCACCTGGGGATGGAGAGACTGTACCTGTAGCTCCAGTCCCGCCAAGAGTAGAGGTGCCTTTTGCAGCACCTGTGCCACCACCACCATCAGTGCTGATAGCAGAAGAACCAGTGATGCAGGTGGAGAAGTTTCTGAGATTGCAGCCGCCTACTTATTCAGGAGGGCCGAATCCAGATACAGCAGAGCACTAGGTTCATGAGATTGAAAGAGTTTTTGCAACTATGAGATGTCCGACACCAGATAGAGTTGTGTTAGCTGCTTATCAATTGAGAGGTTTTGCATTAGAATGGTGGCGACTGAAGATGCAGACCACCTTTGCAGGCAGGACAGAGGAGGCTATTACTTGGTCGGAATTTCTCGATGTATTTAACGATACATTCTTTCCGATTCAAGTGCAGCAAGTGAAAAGAGAGCAGTTTCGGATGCTCCAGCAAGGTAACTCTTCAGTTTTAGAGTACCAGATGAGGTTTATGGCACTTAACCGTTATGCACCTTATGTAGTTTCAGATAATAATATGATGGTTGAGTATTTTATTAGAGGTTTAAGAGTGGAGTTGCAAGATGCAATAGTACCTCTCATGTGTAAGACAGTGGAAGAAGCAGCCCAGAGAGCAGCTACATTGGAGAGGTCTATTCAGACTCGTCAGGTGGGCGAGTCAGGCTCAGGTAGTTTTCGGCTACCGCAGCAGTCAGTGGGTGCAAGCAAGGGTAAGGCACTAGTAGGACCTTCTTCATCAGGCTTTGGTAAATGGGGTCAGAAATTAAAGCAAGTATTTAAAGGCAAAGGAAGAGGATGGGGAGGTCGTCAGCAGTTTCAGCAAGGCCGAGGTAGGCCTAAGGTGGAGGAGTCGCAGCAGAGTACTGCCAGGCAGCCTATTACTCCACCAGGGTATCGGTGTTATAATTGTAATTAGCCGGGGCATTTGATCCGCAATTGTCCCTATCCGAGAGAATATGGGTATGGAAGAGGTGTGCAGCAGCAGCAGCAGCCTCAGCAGTTTCAGCAGCCACAGGCAGGTCGTGGCAGAGGAGTACCGCAGCAACGAGGAAGAGGCCGGGTTATGGCTATCACCCGAGCCCAGGCGGAGGCATCGAATATGATAGAAGGTACTCTACCTCTTTATAATTACTCAGCAAGAGTCTTATTTGATTCGGGTGCCTCTCATTCTTTCATTTCCGAAGAATTTCTGGATTGTATAGCTCATCCTTTAGAGGAGAAGTCTTGTGAGTTAGTAGTGGAGGTTCCTTCGGGTGAGTTCCTACTCACTTCAAGCTATATAGATGAAGCTCCTGTTATGATTGAAGGGAATCAGATGCCGGGTCGGTTGTATGCCCTGCAGTTGTTAGATTATGATATTATTTTGGGTATGGATTGGCTGGAGATGTATGGAGCAATGTTAGATTGCAGAAAGAAAAGGATCAGGTTTTGTCATCCTAATGGTGCAGTATTTGAATATCAAGGTATGCCTTTTTATACCTCTAAGTTTCTAATTTCTGCAATTAAAGCTAGAAAGTTGATAAATGCTGGATGTGTGGCTTATTTAGCCTCGGTAAGTCTGGTAGAAGCTAGTCAGCCAGTGGAAGCAGTTCCCGTGGTTAGGGAATTTACTGATTTTTCTTGAGGATTTGCCTAGTTTAGCTCCACATAGAGAGGTGGACTTTACCATTGAGTTGCTGCCAGGTACCATGCCGATTTCTAAAGCTCCATATCGGATGGCACCAGCAGAACTTAAAGAATTGAAAAAGCAGTTAGAAGAATTGTTGCAGAAAGGGTTTCATTAGACCGAGTCATTCCCCGTGGGGAGCGCCGGTTTTATTTGTGAAAAAGAAAGATGGAAGTTTTCGGATGTGTATTGATTATAGAAGTTGAATGATGTGACCATTAAGAATAAGTACCTGTTGCCGAGGATAGATGATCTGTTTGATCAGTTGCAATCAGCAAAGGTATTTTCTAAAATTGATTTGAGGTCCGGGTACCATCAGTTGAGAATTAAAGAGGAGGATATAGATAAGACAGCTTTTAGAACCAGATATGGTCACTTTGAGTTTGTGGTTATGCCATTTGGGTTGACTAATGCTCCTGCAGGTTTTATGAATCTAATGAATAGAATTTTTCATCCATATTTAGACCAATTCATTGTGGTCTTTATTGATGATATTCTGATTTATTCAGCATCTGAAGAGGAGCATGCAGCTCATTTGAGGTTTACCCTGCAGTTGTTAAGGGATAACCATTGTTTGCTAAATTCAATAAGTGTGAATTTTGGTTAAAAGAAATTCAGTTTCTGGGTCATGTTATCTCAGCTAAGGAGTAGCAGTGGACCCAAGTAAAGTGGAAGCAGTGATGAGATGGGAAGTGCCTAAGACAATAACCGAGATTAGAATTTTCTGGGATTGGCAGGTTATTATAGGCGCTTTATTCAAGATTTTTCTAAGATTGCAGCACCTATGACTAAATTGACCAGGAAAGGGGTGCCATTTGTGTGGTCCGGTGAATGTCAGAAAAGTTTTATGGAATTGAAGAAAAGACTTACATCAGCACCTATATTGACATTACCGGCAGGGAGTGGTGGTTTTGTGTTGTATACTGATGCTTCAAGGAGAGGACTTGGCGCAGTGCTTATGCAGCATGGCAAAGTAATAGCTTATGCGTCCAGGCAATTGAAGCCAGCAGAGGAGAATTACCCCACTCATGATTTGGAATTGGCAGCAGTTGTGTTTGCTTTGAAAATGTGGAGGCATTATCTGTATGGCGAGAGATTTGAGATCTTTACAGATCATAAAAGTTTGAAGTATATTTTCTCGCAGAAAGATTTGAACCTTCGCCAGCGCAGATGGATTGAATATTTAAAGGATTATGATTTCAGTTTGGCTTACCATCCGGGTAAGGCCAATGTTGTAGCAGATGCCTTGAGCAGAAAGGCATATATGAATCTGATGATGATTAAAGAATGGAAGTGTATGAAGAAGTAGTGGAGAACTCCTTGTATGTGCCCAGTAGTCAGCGACGGGCATACTAGCTGCTAGTGCTGTAGAGCCGTCTTTGTATTGGCAGATTATTGAGGCTCAGAGAGCAGATGCAAGTTTAGCTGAAATTGTGAAAATGGAAGGAGTTACCATAGATGATAATTGTGTGGTCAGGCTCAGGGCAGGTTGTTTGTTCCTGTAGAAAGAGAGGTAAAGCAGCGAGTATTGGAAGAGGCTCATAAATCTCGGTACACTATCCACCCGGGTAGTACTAAAATGTACCATGATTTAAGAAAGCATTTCTGGTGGCCTCATATGAAGAAAGAAATAGCAGAGTTTGTTGCAAGGTGTGCTATCTGTCAGCAGATTAAAACAGAGCATCAGAAGCCTGGAGGTCTATTGCAACTGTTGCCCATTCCACAGTGGAAATGGGATGATATTGCTATGGACTTTGTGGCAGGTTTACCAAGATCGAGTTACGGGCATAATGGAACATGGGTATTTGTTGACAGATTAACCAAAGTGTGCAGACTAGTGGCAGTAAGTATGTCTTGGACAGTGGACAGATTAGCAAATATTTATGTTGAAAGAATTGTTCCACTGCATGGTATTCCGAAGACTATTGTGTCTGATAGAGATCCAAGATTTACTTCTGTTTTTTGGAGAAGCCTGCAAAGAGTAATTGGTACTGAGCTGAGATATAGCGTCGCTTATCATCCCCAGACAGATGGTCAGACAGAGAGGACTATCCAGACGATTGAAGATATGTTGCGAGCTTGTTGTTTAGTTTGGGGAGGTAGCTGGGAGCATCATTTGGGAATGGTTGAGTTTGCCTACAATAATAGTTATCATACCAGTCTTGGGATGGCACCGTATGAAACTTTGTATGGAAGGCCATGTAGAACCCCATTGAACTGGCATGAAGTGGGAGAAAGGCAGTTAGTGGGTCCTGAATTGATTCAGCAAACCACTGAAGTAGTGAAGCTTATTAAAGAAAAATTGCAGGCAGCTCAAAGCAGGCAAAAAAGTTATGCAGATATCCGGAGGAGACCACTTCAGTTTGAAGTGGGAGATTTTGTTTTCCTGAGAATTTCTCCAAGTAAGGAATTATGAGATTTGGCAAGACTGGAAAGTTGAGTCCAAGGTATGTAGGACCTTTCCAGGTGATTGAGAGAATTGGGGAAACAACTTATAGGCTGGATTTGCCAGCAGATTTTGCAGATGTTCATGATATATTTCATGTTTCTATGTTGAGAAAGTGCATTGAAGATCCAGCTCAAATAATCAGATACCAAGGTGGTGACCTAAGGCCGGATATGACTATGCTTGAGTATCCAGTGCAGATCACTGATCGAAAGATAAAGAAATTGAGAAATAAAGAAATTGAGCTAGTTAAAGTAAGATGGGAAAATAGGTTGGGTGGTGAGGATACCTGGGAGTTAACCGAGGAGATGGCTAAAGGGTATCCCTATCTGTTTGAATAAGCTTTTGTATTTCTTTTTAGATGATAGTGCTTGTAAAAGTGTGTATATTTAAGTTGTTTGTGTTTGAGTTGTGTTATGAATTTTGAGGTCGAAATTTTCTTTTTAGATGATAGTAATGTAACGTCGCGTGCTTTTCGGATCCATGCGGATCGTGTGTGTTGTGGATGTGGGGGCTGTTGTGAGGCCAGTGTGAGTTGGTTGTGTGGAATGTGTGGTTTGGATGTGTGGTTTGTTCAGGTGAGGTGCAGGTTTGGTCCTGAAATGGAATAGGACCTGCTGCAGTTGAGTTGGAGTTGGCGGCCAGGGGTGGCCGTTGACTTGTTGGCGTCCAGGTAAGGTGCCGTTGACTGCATGAACTTGGCGGCTTAAGATGTGGACGTTTATGGTGACGGTTTCTCTAGGCGGCAGAGGGGTTGACGCCAACCTGTGAATTCTGCAGGTTATAGGGTCACCCGAGAGCAGGTTCTCCACCTGGTTCTCTCTTCCCCTTGCCCCAGCTTCACTCCCCTGCATCCCTAAAGCTTCCAATAGGTACAGGAGAGTGGTTGGAGGATCGTGGGACGTGTGGCGTTGCCGAATTGCGCGAGGAAATGCTGTGGTGAGGTGCAATTGCCGTGGGAGCTCGCGGAGGGTTCGGTGTGAACCGGGAGATTTCGGGAGGTTTAAGCGTGTTCTGAGGTAGGGAATGACCCTTGTAATTCCTATAGGTCGTGATAATGAAATTAGATAACATGAGTCTGCATGAAAATGGTGATTTCGGGTCATGGTATCCATACGGGGTACATGGGTGGTTTGAGTAATTTAGCAAATGAAGCATGCTGTTATAGTTTAATTATAGTGTATGGATGTTAGAGGAACTATTTCTGCATGTCTTTCTGTTGTTTTAACGATTGTAAAACCTGTAAGATCGGTTTAGGGTTTCTGCAGGAATAGAGGCTGAAGATATTGGCGTCAACATCGTTTGTCGCCAAGATCATCAGCTGGGATACAGATGGCTATATCCCTTGTCGTCTACTTCCTGTAAGCGGCAGTCGATGTTGCCGCCGACTTGTATATAAGCAGAAATGACCGTTTATGGTATTTATCGATAATGCATGGTGTGTTGGCACCTGAGGTGCATTGAGTGCACGTGGTTTCTGTGTTTAGCATACAAGGTATGCAATTAGTTACTCACTTTCGAGGTTGCGTGTTGTTCACGCGAGGCCAGTTGAGTTCACGTGTGGTAAACCGTTGTGACTTGAGGTTTACGTGAGGTTTCACGTGGTTTGTGTGTGACGTGCACGTGGTTTTGTGTACGTAGCGAGTAGTACGACGCCTACAGTGGTTACCTCTCCAGTTGGGTGCCCCAGGTTCTTTGTGAGCCAGGCTGTTAGCTCGGGGCTTTGTCCCGGTACTTGTGTTGTACCGTCGAGGTCTGTGTCGTCTGACCTGGGCACCCTTACTCTTGTGTTTGAGTTGCACGTCCGGCTGAGGGAAAGATGACATGGGACAGTGACACTTGTGTTTGTCTTTAGTCACTTGTAGCACACTCGTATTTGGGGGTACAGACACCAGTAGACGTACTGGACCCCAGCTAGTCCTTTTCCAGTGCCTCACTCTAGAGAGTTCCGGGCCAGGATCTCTAGAGGTGTCAGGCATGGGCCTGTGACCGTGTGGTCCACAGGTGGTGGTGTTTAGTTGGTCTCCACAGTTGCTTGACCTTTTCACGTGGAGCGGCAGCTAGACCTTTCGTCCGTGGCTGCGAGACTGAGAGGTAGACCTGTGTTAGCTTGTCCGAGTCAGTTTCTGGTGTCGCGAACCAGTTCACGTGGCTCGTGTTTGGCTGTCTCTACTTTAGCTTGTACACCTATACTGATTTGTCATTTAATTATTACAGTTGTTTTTCGTAGTCGGCAGACGGTGAGTACTTTTACAGCTTTTATATCCTGCTTAGTTGTTCTATAAATTGTTGGTACTGTTTATTGCTTGTGTACCTGTGGTTTTGGTTTGCTCGGTTTTGGGGGAGTTCCCTACTGAGCCAGTGACTAGCGAGGCTCACCCCTACCCCCACAGGTGAGAGCGAGGAGGACGTTTCACGACCGTTGTCCAGTTCAGAGCCGCGTCGTAGCGGTGCAGGGTCGGTATCTCCAGCCGTACGTGTAGTAGCAGCTCCAGCAGTGTAGTGTAGTTAGTTGTTTATTTCTTCAGTTGTACCTCAGGGTATGCCCCAGGCTCTTGTCCTTCCTCTCAGTTTTGTGGAAATATGGCTATGTAACTTGTGATATATATATATAAAATGTGGTGTGTTCCTTTGTGTTTACACGGACTGTGGTTTGGTATCCCTTGTGAGACTTCGGCCCGTTCGCGGGAGGCGGACTCAGATCAAGTACGTTATTAGTTTAACGGGCTTGGCCGAGGTGTTCCGTCACATGGGTGATCATTATTGTCATTTTTTTTACCCATTCTAGTGAGACATAGATTAGTAAGTGGAGAGTTTTTTTTTAGTATTGAATATTTTTAGTATTGGAGGTTGTAATTTCAGTTCATGATGAATAAAGGAAGAGTTTTGGATTATTGAATTTGTGGGCCTGCTTGTAGCAATCATTTATCTCCTATTTCTAAATGCGTGTTGGTCGTGACTCTTGATTTATTTTCACTACTTATAAATTGGGTGTGTGACATACTTGATTTCTAACAGTTTTAAAAGACGGAAAACACGTAAAAATGCTTCCAGACATGCTTATAAACCTATAGAAAACTTGCAATAAGATCAAAATATGACTTTTGACATCAATTAAGGGGTTTTAGGAACAAGCTTTAAAACGAGATAATCAATCTCAAAAACTTTAATACACACAAATCACACAATAAAAATAGGAGAAAATAGGATATTCTTAATCTAGACATAAAGAACTATCAAATAGAGTTTGGCATGTGAGAACACTTACCTTTGGACGAAATTAAGACCTAAGACTTGAAATCGAGGAAGAACAAGGGTTTTTCCTGTTGATTTCTCCCCCAACAGCCTCCTTCTTTGTCCAAGACGTCCACAACAACATTTAGGGGTGGCCAAAGGGGGATTTGAGGGCTATTTATAGAGATATGGCTTTAGGAGTAGTGATGGGACTGTAACTTCAATTATTACAAATTATTTTAGATTTATCTCTTTAATTCAAGCTTTTCATCTCCAATTAGAGTTGGATTCCTATAGAAGATGTGCTCCCTAAGTTAGGGTACGGATTGGACTCGATTTTTTATATTTATCTAGTGTATTTATGCTAATTTAGCTCAATGTAATTAATGGGTAAAGAGAACTCTAAATTAAAATTATTTTCTTATTTTATTATTCCATTAAGCCCATTAGTAGCTTTCACTTATTGGATTTTATTTTAGCTCATTTATTCACTTGAAATTTTTAATTAATTTAATTTATTTTAAATATCTTGGGTTGCTACACTACATGTTGAGAATCCATGATACCCAGGTAACCAGAACCTTTCATCTTCAGTCTTTGCACCTAAGGTGGGAGCTGATTGATAATGCTCCGCACTAGTTCCTGTGGAAACAGTTCCTGTAGCTTCGGCACCTCCCAATTTCCATCATTGTTTAGTAGTCTGTCGAGATTAATTTGCATCTTCGTTAAGCTGATTGCTGTTATTGAAGGTACATGGATATTTGTTTAAACCTCTCCCTTGAATCCAGCCATCCTCCAATATGTTGATTTTTTTTTCATCTCCCGGGATCCATCTTATTAAATGTTTGTGCTTCTTATACTCATTTAGCATTCAGCACCATACATCTGATTTTGACACAGTGTTGAACTGGTTTCCAATACCTCCTCTTCCTAGATATTTCTCCTTGACCAAACTGCACCATTGTCCTTCCTGTCCTCTTACTATCTTATAAATCAACTTGAGCATCAAAGCACTGTTCATGTCATGCAGATCCGTCACACTTGGCCACCTCTGGAATATTGGTCCATTTTCAGATTAGCCCAGCTCACCAAATACAAACCTCTTGTGTCATTATTGCCTCTCCATATGTATAAAGTTTCTGCATATATCTTCAATCTTCCTCAATTGATTCACTCAGAAATTTGATGGGAATAGATTGCAGAATAACATGCTAACATAAAATGATCCTGGCTGCCATTAATGATAGTGTTTTCCTTTTCCAACCTGCTAGCTTGTTTTTTATAATTCTAGAGAGAACTTCAAAGAAGTGAAACATGCCCACATATGATCAAAAGTAAAAGATTGCCATGACGAAATTCCTCCTACTTAACGATACGTTCTTACCCCCAAGAGTCAACTAATTATGCGAGTTCCTCACAAAGGGACACGTACGTATAACAAGCCTTATTAGGCAGCATACAGTCATACTCTGACGGGATCACTACGACGACACCACCGTGATGGTCTTTTAATTTGGAGACAGACATGGTTAATATATAATAGGTGTCCCTTTAGTGCATGCTTCTGAAGAAGAGAGAGATTGTTTCAATAAGCCACGTAAGACCCCGGAGCTGGTCAACACAGTCGTGCGCTGCTTCAGACTTGGGGAAAGTTGGTGGAGGGTTCGATATCCGTAGTTATCTCATACACTGTCGTGCATGCATGGTTTACGGCATCAGGGTACACGCGCCAGTGTATGCATATAACACGTCTGATAGTGTTCACCAGCAGGAAGAAAGATGCTGGTTTTGTTGTCACCTCTTGGGGGTGAAAGGGAGATCCCAGATCGATCCCTTGGTGATCATTTACCCGTTAGTGTTAGATTACATCATCGATCCACTTATCCATTAGATATAAGTCGAGGCCCTGTACCCGTCCCTTGTTCTCTCTCCTTAGTTGTTTAATCACGCTTTTCGGAAAAAACGTGTCTGGAATTGTTAGGTTTATGGCTTTCATAAAGTAACGGTGACTTCCATGATCTCAACAAGGGTGCAGCTGGCTTGAGTTCTTACCTCGGAATTCTCTGAATGGTGCCACCAGCGCGTAGCAGACCTAATCCAACAAGCTTAGAATTATTGTCGACAAGTTTGAAACTTTTTGGATTAAGACTTCATCCATCGTGAAACAAGCAACCCCTCCTGCACTGTTTCCTGCCATGACACTGGTCGTTCTCTCCTTTTCTTCAGCTTGGCTTACCTATGATGCAACTTGTCCATTGCCCTTCACCACCTTGTTAATTAATTTATCATGCACCTTTTCTGCCCTTTACGTGATTGAATAATCTTTGAGTCTTGGTGTCTTAATCACATTCCCATTTTCAAGGGTTCATGGAGTTGTTAATTTGTGAGACAATCAGATGGTTAGTTCGACATCGCTTTCCCAAGGCCCAAACGAGTTGCTTATATATCATTTTAAATGCCGTCCAGAGGATATAGGCTAGGGCTAAAAACGAAATTCAAAAACTTAGCCTCAGTTTAGTAATGGGTTAGACTAAAGTTAACTCAGAATTAACTCAAAACTAACTCAAAAAATAGTTTGAAAATGTTACAAAGTTAACTCAAGTGGGTTAAATTAAAAGTGAGTTAAATATGAGTTAACTCACAATTTTTCAACCCACCTCAAGAGGTGGGTTGGAGTTAACTATTTTTTTGCTCTCACGGTACACAACATTAATTGTTACTTTTTCTTTTCTCAACATAGGTTAACTCACTTTTTCTAACCAAAATACATTTGAGAAAAATAAGTTAACTCACTATAGTCAAATGAGTTAACTCAGTTGCAAACAAAGGAAAAGTGAGTTAAAAGGGGGCTAACTTTAGCTCTGGATTAAAGTTAATTTTAACCCAACCCATTACCAAATTGAGGCTTAGTGTTTTGACTTGATTTCGATAAAAGTTTATTTGATTCAGAATTGAAAATTAACATTAGTAACTTGTCGAAATTGATATCAATTATTCTGATAAATTATCGAAATTAGAATTGGAATCGAAATATCTTTATTCTGAAATTAATTTTTATTCTAATTAAATTAAATATTAAAAAATAACAACTTAAAATATTAAATCCTAACATCTCACAAAAACTTGATATTAAATTAAATATTAAATAAAAAAACTTGAATTTCATAAAGAAAAATGATATCGATTCAAACTTCAATTTCAATAATGCAATAAGAATCAGAACAATGAAATGCCTATTTCGATTATATCGAAATCGGATGCAGGATATGGTTATCATGGTAGGGATTCAAGAGAGCCGGAGAACAGTTCTTAATATATCTTGCTAACCTTTATAGCAGTTAATCCCATTTAGGTCCTTGTTCCCTTATTTTATTGAAGGGATTTTTAGTTTTCGGTCCCTACAAAATTTCCTAATTGGGAAAATTTCCCCACAATTCATCTATTTATTATTAAATACCCAAAATCTCTGTCGTTACAATATGAAGAAGCCTCTATCCTCTAAAATCGTGAGAAAAAATTAGATTAGGCTAACCTAATAATGGTTCAACTTAACTAGTGTAAGAAAATTACACTAATACCCCTATCCCACAAGGGTAGCAGTAGCACACGGCAATGACAGAGGAGGGCGCAGTAGGGGCAACAACAATTCCTAGATCTCTCGATTAACAACTTGACATGCACCATCTTAGAAGGGTTAAGTTTCTCATCTTTCTGATCTCTAGTACCTAAACGTCTCAAAAACAACTTAGAAGATGTGATCCCCAAAATGCTGGACCTCTATTTTGACGTCCTCTGTGACCGCTGAAGGCGATCTACAAGGATGGGAAAAGGAGGCGATGGTGGAGGAGGGTTAGGCTGATCTGTCCATCTGCATCACTGCGGCCACAACAGTGCTCATGACCTCGAGGTAGCGGAGCGGAAGCACAGAGAGCAAGGTGAGCACAAGGTAACGCGGTGCTGGCGACAACGGATGGCTGAAGCTAGTGATGTTCAACAGCATCCCCCCCCCCTCCATCTTCCACCGCCTCTCCTCTGACCTTGTCGACCGCATTCTGAAGCGCCTATGGAACGACACCCATGTGCCCTCCTCTTCTTCCGTGCACTCCTCCGTCGCCTCTGCCTCCCGACCTCCACCTTCAACCACGCCCTCAATCTCGATGCCCGCCCTCGTGATCGCCGTGCCGTCAACCGCCTCCTCTCTCTTAAGTTGAAGCTCCGCATGGCGCCAACCCTGTGCACATTAGTCATCCTAATGGAGTGCCACGCCACCGCAGGGAAGCCGGACCATGTCGCAGTGCCCCTAGCCACCTCTGTGCACCTCACACACCGTGACTAGGGAGGCCGACTAATTAAGCAGCACGGTCTGCCACCACGAGCGTGGCGCACCAGGGAGCGTTAGCACCCAACTTGTTGGGTGGCACATGGGGGGTGATATGTGGGGCAGATATCGATAACAACGAGGGTGATGGTAGCCCTCCTCCAACGAGAGTGTGGTCGGGAGGTGCCGGAGGAGGCCCAAAGGTGGATCCCTCCTCCGGCATCCCTGATCTCCCTCACCTCTCTTTCACATACGCGCGTGCACACACACACACACATGTAACGTAAGCGTATTTATGTATTTTTCATTGCTACTTTACGGTTTCGTACGTCCACTAGCTATTTGACGAAATATTTTTAAATTTTTAATAAGAGGGGCTATTTAGTAAAGGTTAAGAGATTTTAGGGATTTAATAATAAATATATGAATTGCGAGAATTTTTTCTTAATTACAAAATTTTGTAGGGGCTGAAAACTAAACATTCCTTTATTGAAATGGGATATCCTGCCGTCCTAGCAAACTCTACCGTCCTGTCCTGTCTTCCAAATGTTGTGGTTCTATTTAGAGAGGTTGACATGACCTTATAGTAGTTGTATAGAAGAGGATATGCATAAGGAAGTTTACGTAGGATTACGCATGTCGTTCATTCCAAAGTGCGCTCATATCCATAACATTGTAACTCATACATGCTTGTGGTAATGGATCTCTTTCCACCTCGCATAGATAGGTAGACAAATTCCAAATTTCTCGCGCACCACAAGATTCTGTTACTTTTGTGATTATGTCCGGGAGCAACTCAAAATTGTTGTGATCAATTGGCAGTGGCACAATCTCATCTTCTAATCTCACCACCCATTCATGCATATTGTTTGTGCCACATGAACCTCGCTAACTACCCAACTTTTTTTTATGAGAAATAGTTCCTTCTCATAAGGAGGGGAGGAAAATGAACCCGTCCAGCACCAATTTGGACCAGTTTAGCGGGTGTAGGGTTATACACCATCTCTCTCTCTCTCTCTCTCTCTCTCCTCTCTCTCTCTCTCTCTCTCTCTCTCTCTCTCACTTGTTCTATATGTGTCTTGTGAATTTCTTTACTTTTCATTGAAATAGAAAATAAGCACTTTTCAATACACTTCTTACCGAGCACAATGTGTCGTCAATGTATTGACCAATGAAAAAGTTAAAGTACACTCAAAAGTGTAATTGACAAATACAATAAATACCTCTCATCTAAAAAATAAAACACATAATGTCAAAATGAAATATTATAATACTCAAAGAAGCTTTTTAAATTATCTTTTGCATATGCCATTATGTTTGCAGATCATCAAACCCAGAGCAAGAGAAAATAAGCATAACTTTTAATTTCTGAGGGGTTAACCTGGTTTAATTGCAATCCTCGAGATGTGTAGAGTCTAAAATTTTTTCGATATAATGGAGTAGAAAAATACAAATACACAAAAGTTAAGGCCCGTTAGATACTAATCATGGTGCTCACAAATACCAATCTTTGAACCTGCATAACCTCCAGGGGCGGGGTTATTTGTTACCGAAAAAAGAAACGTAACTTACTCCAAACACTTTTATAAAGATTACATAGTGATTGGATGGTCAAAAGAATTTTTTAAAAAATTAAGAATCGGTTGTCTTTAATTGGTCGAAAATAGTTGGCCCATCATCATTTTTCATTTTATTTAATTTCTTCGGAATATAAATATTTACCTTAAATTTTGAAAAGGACTCACAGAAATGAAAAAAAAAAAATACATTGCCCCCAGGAATGCAGCTCTACTCATGTGTAATACTTTTAACTTCACTGATATGGTTTGGAAGTACGATTGGTGTCCTGCCGATAACTCGCTGGGTCACACTTAGCCCAGAAATGGGCCCATTTCATCAGGCCCAATTGATGTCCAAGGGATGTTCCCTTTGAAAAATATGGTTTAATCACTTGTCATATCTACAAGTTTTTTTATATATATTATCTAAATTGACTCTGTTATAGTACTGATGAATTAAATTTGTTATCGTGTGCGTATGATCTAAAAATATGTAATTTGTAAATTATGTACTAATAGCTTGTAAAAGATGTGCTTGGGTTATATGTCAAGCAAATTAATGTGCAGGTGAAATTCAAACAGAGGACGGCGGTGCAATACAGTGATTTTGGAGAAAGTTACACATATTCACTTTGTCTGAACAAGGTGACGGTAAGACGAAGCAGATGCAGTAAGAGCTTAATAGATCAATCCACTTATGCATCTAATAAAAACAGGATCAAATAAGAACAAAACTATAAGAATGAAGAATGTGATCAAATGGCGTTACCATGGGGTTTTTTACTAGGGCAGTAGTGGAAACCAATTATAATAGAGGGTAGAAAGATTTTCACACAGGTGCTTTTAACTTCTAACTACCTCTTACTTCGTCGATGGAAAGGGGAATTATGTGTTGGGAATGTGTACCTGAAGCTGAGGAAGAAGATGACGAGGAAGAAAATCCAAGTACATAAATGTCGGGAAGAAAGACATGTTATTCTCATGTTCTCCCTATAGTCTACTCTATCTCTATCTATTCTAAACGGGTGCAATTTAAATGGGGAGTTACACTTACTCATATTGAGAGGAGAGACAAGTCTCAATTGGGTTCCAGTCAGGATCTTACTCATAACATGATCCTAATAAGTATTTAATAGGGTGTTTGGTTACACTTTTTTTTCAATTTTTTCTCTTAAATTTAAAAAAGAAAGAGAACAAACACAATGACATGTTTGGTAAACAAATTTTTATTTTAGAGAACAATTTTTACCTAATGTAAATCTCTCTTAAAATAAAAACAAAGATGAATCTGTTTTTTTTTTTTTTTAAACACACTCACTCCTCTCACAACCCCCCCCCCCCAACCAGCACCCCCCATCCCCTGCGTCCTCCCATCCCCACCCCCCCCCCCCCACCCCTGCGCCCCCCCCCCCCCCCCATCTCACCCCCCCCCACCCCCTGCGCCTTCCCCATCCCCCCCTCCCCCACCCAGCACCCCCCTCCCTCCCCCCACCCCTGCGCCCTCCCCATCTCACCCCCCCACCCACCCAGAACCCTCCCCATCCCCTCCCTGCCCCCTGCGAACCACACCCCCACCCAGCACCCTCCCCCCCATCCCCCTGCAAACCCCCCACCCAGCACCCTCCCCCCGCCATCTCACCCTCCCCACCCTTGTGCCCTCCCCACCCCACCCCCCAACCTGCAGCACCCTCCCCCCCCACTCTTGTGCCCTCCCAATCCCCCCATAGGCCTGCAAACACCCAACCCCCACCCGGTGCCCTCCCCCCCATCCCCTCCCCACCCCCCTGCGTCCTCCCGCATCCCCGCCCCCCCCCCCTCCCCCCTGCCCCGCCCCGGCAACTCCGCCCCCCCCCCTGCCCCGCCCAGCCCCAAACACATTAATATAATTTTTAAAATTTTTATTATTTTCACCAAATACATAACATCACATTCTCATAATTTTAAATTTAAAATTGAAAGAGAACTCAACATAAATTTTTAGATAGAAATAATTTTTTTAAAAAAATTGTTCTCAAACATCCTATAATAGATTAAGCCCAATAAATATATTCTACTAACTGGACTTGTTAGTGTGTTTAACTGTGAGACTCAATCATAAGTGGACCATAATATTAAGATAAGATCTAACATTCTCCTACTTGATCTAACTTGTCATGATTAAGCATATCAAATCTTTCTTTGAAAATATACATATAATATAGTCATATAAAGAGTTTAAAAAACGAAAATTTAACATCCGGTCCAAAAATGAGATACCAGATTAATTTTAGGTCCAACCTACTTCCTTACTTAAGTTCCGGTCCAAAAATTGCAAAAGACTTAACTTCAAATCCAATTTAAACGGCAGCTGTTAACCCCACTAACGGTGGCTGTGTAAAAAAAACGCCCTTCTCGCTTCCATGTGGGAAAGCCAAGCTGTTGTGGGGCGGCGGTGGGAAACCCGACGACGTGTGACGGTGGTTGTCGCGAACATCTGGTGACATGAAGCTTCAGGCTATGCCCACCTGTGCATGCAGTTCTTCAAATCATATCCATTCAAATGTTTTGTTGAACCAATGCGATAGACAGAGACAAGTCGGACTTACATGCCCAAAAAAATAAGAGACGAGTCAGAATTAATTGTCTTTTGCAGCATACTTCCTATGAGCAAGCATCGAACGGGTGGATAACTATAAATAGTACCCCATAAGAAACTGATTCATTTTATTCGAATGAAACCTCGTACATATATATATATATATAAAATGTTGCAGGACCCACATTATCCAATCCCTTTCTAGATGAATAGAAAAACTACCAGCTGAGGAGAGGTAAATAACGTTTCTCATCCTACAATGTATCATATTTAGAGGTAATTAGCCGCTCCAATCTCCGTGTTTATTTCTAATTTCTTTACAATAAACCATCTACATGAAAATGCCCTTTTGTACAAAAAGCCCTAAGCAGCATGGATTTATGGGGAGCAATTTCTCAAGACCCCTTTTAGGTATCAGCACCTAAACCTTGCTGCATTTCACACAAAACAGCGAGCCTGGACCACAAAACGCTAAAGATCACGTACATGCATGACTCCCAAGCCCTCTTATTCCTCCTAAAATCACCGCCAAAATGACTGATCTATGCCCCCAAAATTCTTTAGAACGTGCCATTGACGAGTTATAATAGCTCAGCCCTAAGTTCCATTTGCAATGTTAAACCGTTGTATGTGGACCTTTTTTTTCAAGTACAGAGATCAGATCCAAACGCATATACTACAAAGATCATCCCGCAATAAATTCTGATATCAAACATTGGGAGTTGGGGAAATAAGTAAACTTTGCCTAACACGGAAGTCAGATCATCTCGCAGGAATTACCAGTACATAAGGTGTGGGGGAGCAAGCAGAAAGCAACAGTGCATCACACACATTGTATGTCTGTCCACTTCAAAGACATGGAGAGACTACTGCAACATTCATGCTATGTCGACGAGTGATCATCACAAACCAAGTCGATTAGTGAGCTTTGTGGATACCACGAGATATGATAATGACGATGAAGACAACCACTGAGAGCATAAATGAAGATCGCAGTGCATCCTCGAAAGGATCCACCTTCTTATCCTTCTTCTCAGGAAGGGAGAAAAGTTCACCCAGAATCTTCGAGATTCTCTCTACAAATTCCATCATCCTGGTTTTTGTGCTCTGAAAGATCCTCAGAATTCTTGATGAAATATTGTGATCTTCAGCAGCATCGGGAGTCCTACCAATTTCGGCTGCATAGCATATTAACCATAAATATATACAAATTGCTCAATATGGATGAAGCACAGGATGGTTACGATTTTGGAGAGCAGTCTATCAATAGAAAAGTAGGATGAATACTCGATGGTCTTTACAATTACATTTGAAAGAGTAGTTGACAGAAACAATGAAATACGTGAGCAATGTACTCAAATTTGTACAGGCATCCTATTTCTTAGTTTAGTGATGAAAAAAAAAATCTGAACAAGACAAAATAAAAGCATCTAGAAACAACGACAATGTTCATCACTTCACTAGTAGGTGTAATAGAAATACATAAAAATCCATCTGAAAATTGAATAACAATAGATAAGGAAATGAATCTGATTTTATGAGCTCAAACAGTAAATTATCATGCTCAGTTTATTGATTGAATGATCTCAAACATCTAGTCAAAATAGCTGATTTGGTATCCTCAATGACAGCTCCTTCAGGATATCCTTTCATACCACACGTATCCCTCAACAGCGGAACCATTAAGCAAGATGTGCTCCTCACCGCTAAGCTTGTTCCACTAATCTAGGTTCCAACAATATTTCATTACTTTTTAAGAATCATCCACTAATGTGACGTTTCCCCAAGATTTTGCCAGTTTCCACCCACATGAGGATCTGGCAGGTAGTAACTTCTTTTATAAGTAGCTGGTGAATAGTACATGCTAGCTTCCGTTTTGTATTCTCATGATTTTGTTGACAAGATATAGAATGAGAATAGAAAAGTGCTGCGTGCCAAGCATCAAAAATTGATAACCAAGCAATCAAGTACATGCATACTGAGAATACACAGGGAATGCATGTAGCACACACATGGGTAAGAAGTTAATTTCTTTAACTAAAATATAAAAAACAAAGTTAACCAAAAGGCCATTAACTATTAGAAAAGCTAGAAATGATATTTATGCTTGCATGTTCTGACATAAACACATTTCAGAATGGGACATTGTATACTGACGGAGCAAGTCTTGCAGAAGATATAGGAAAATAGGCCCCAAAGGTACACAATAAACAGTCAAGTAAGACAACTAAGAGAACATTAAGATAAGGATTTATAAACAGGAAATGCTGGTGAGCCTGACCAAGGACTGAGGTGGCAACATTTTAAATAATATGCAGGATTAGCAAAGAGCTTTAGTTAAGATGATAAAGAAACAATTACTCGTCTACTGACTCTACTCCGCAAATCTTCATAACAACCTCTATAACGATGCCTTTAATGGAAGACTCCCAATACCTTACCCTCGAAATCTTCAAAGCTGCAGTTCTATGCCCTTAGCAATAACTACCAATTGTTTAACCCAAACAAACTTTGGTGTGAACTGTGAAGTGACAAAAAACACCAAAAATGATATTCAATTTCAGAGCTCAACCCCATGCCATGGCAGGATGACACAATCCATACCAGCAACAGCAACAGTTGTCTGCTGCCAGCCAAGAAAAATTAAAGAGAGACTGACAGTGGCCCTTTCTCCACCAATGTTGGCAGCATTTGTTCCCGCCGGCATCACACCATCTCCTGACAAAGGAGACAAAGGCTGAGAGAGTTGATGGTCATGAATGACCAAGGTCATGCACTCAGCAAGTTTCCTTTTGGGGAACCATGAACACACACAGCTGAGGTGGGGGTGTCGGTGGAGGGCAACTCCATCTTTCTTTCTCAAGTGGCTGGAGGGAGATCTAGGGGCAGAGGGGATGGAGGAGAAATGGAAGAGGTTTCTCTTTCTTTCTTAATTAAAGATCAGTGCCTTTTTTGGTGACTGTGATTTGCTTGACCAATTTTACTATGTAATACATAGAGGAAGCACAACCTTGAGCCGACAGGAGTTATCAACTCAAGGCCACTTTGATGGGGGGATAAATGCATGGTTAAAAGTTATTTTGGTTTGGGTAGGGTGTATGGGCTATCCATGGACAAGTAAAGTTAACTATGGATAAAGGGGGATAACTATATCCCACCCATGAAGGGGGAATAACTAGATTACTTAAGATAAAGGGGAATATGGAAAAGGGGTACCAAAGTAGGATTGCTTAAATCTATGGATAGCCTACACATGGTTAGACTATCCATGTATAAACTATCCAAAAATCAAATTGGTCAAGAATAACTCAGAAAGAAAGCAGAATTAGAAATACAAATCTCCCTCCTCCACCTCTCAACAGGAATACGCACATAACAACCACACAAGCTATATAACAAAGCCAAAACCCCTAAATGAATACACTTTAATTAGACTTCCCCAGATAAGTTCATTCCTCTCCTTCCAGATATCCCAAAACATTGCATGAGGCAAAATCATCATGATCTGATGTGTGATACATTTGCCACACTGCAATTTCATATTTCTGAAGAAGGTCCATGTACGCTCACAACATGACAAGGATACATTACATAGCAGTCAGTGGGCATAAAGCACACTACTTTACAAAGATGATTTGGAAGTAAAATCAAAGGGATGCAAGGCCCCCTTACATTTCTAAAGGCAGCCTCAGAAAGTGGGATTTATGTCCAATTCCCAAGAACCACACTCTTACACTAGAGGCCTAGGAACTGCCTAGATATTAAGGGATTCAAATGTATTTAGACATACCTTTATTCTTTGTACTTGTCCATTAAGGACTAGGTGACAAAATGAAGGAGATTGAAATAAGGGGACAAGGATTACTAACTGTCTATGCTTTCAGTGACATCTCAATGAGACGGAGATCAGAGATCCCAAACAGATATCTAGGATCAAGTGAGGATGTTAGACCCTAAGTTAGAATGGTGGAGAAATGTTTTGGAATCTAAAGTTTTAGTAGTCAAGCCATGTTAGAACATGTGGAAAGTAATTTGCATACTATGATGGTAGCCAGCAGGATTAGGTTATGACTGACAGCCAAGTTATTAATGAAATAGAAAGTTCCAATATTTCAGAGGCCCAAGAGTATTCTGTCCAACAAAAACCAGCAGTTCAATATCTCCACACATGCTAATGTTGCTTGATGAATTTGCATCACTTGATGAATGTTTGCTGCTATAGAATACAGAAGCTCATCATCATTGTAGAGATTTACTGGGAGGCCCAGTAAAACAATACAGAGCAAAGCCTTTCCTGAAGACCATGTAGCTTGTTGTTAGTTATTGCTTCAAATTTGGATATTTTTGTTTCTAAAAAAGCTGATAACATCTGAGGAATTTAACAAGTTCTGCTGGAACAATTAGATGCTTACGATAAGATATTTCCTTTTGGATCCTCTAACTGTCCCTCTCCTGCTAATGGCTACTAAGGCTTTTCCAACTGTCATGATGACTTCTCTGCTCATGCCTTTGTAGACACTTGACATTGTAAAGATAATGTGCATTCCTAAGTGTATGAGACTTCTTTGGACAATCTTACACAGTTTGGATTACTATAAATTGCATTAGGAATAGGAATTACACATTAAACAGCAGGATGTTGCAACAGAGGTCTTATTTCTATTCCGTTCTTTTGTTTTGCCTTGACTGTTTTCATAAATTAATCGCTTTTTAGCAGTTTCTAAGATCATACTCTACTCATGATTAAACTGCACCATTACGTTATGTGGTTGTCTATACAAGAATATGAAAATTTCTGCAATGATAAAATCATATGTATTCTAATTATATGGTCGGATACCAGCAACTTGAAAGTGCAGATTGTTTACCAACAATGTAAGTGGAGCAGATGATTGACTCTACTTGGTAGTATGCCATAACGAGTGATAAAACAGAAAATAGAGAAATAATGGATAAGGAAAGAAAGAAGTATACCCTACAAGTACCTACTGATTTCAGAAAAATAGTATGTACTCTTTAACAGTGGATGGTGTATAGTTCTTAATAGAAGGAAAAAATCAATTCCTATCGCTACCTGCAAACATGTTTGGCCAAAGTTGTTTGAATTTACAATAAAATCTAGCTGACCTAAGATTGATGATATAAAGCTTGTGATCAACTAGATTGCTTATCAAATAATAACTGATGCTCTATGTTGTGCATCTATCTTTATCTGTTAGCATTAGCAACACTTTGTGCCATCGTGCTGCAAATGCAGAAGTCACTTAAATAGAGAAAGCATAAACGTAAACCTGCATAGAAGGACTTCCTCAACTCTTGTACTGCCTCATTCTTCATAACAGCATCCCAGACTGCTTTATCTGACGACAATGAAATGACTGTCCTCTGCAAGCATTCAAACTTCAGAATTGAGCTAAGCATGAACAGAAACATATACTAAAGTACGTGAATAACTGTACTGCTTATCAGATGCCCCCAAAAAAAAAGAATCCATAAATCAAGATTGAGGGAAAGAACTCACACCCCATTGCTTTCTGCTGGACAAGGAAGATTTGCCAATATTAATTCAAGGTTGCAATAAGTTGGGGTCAACTCCTTGCCAGTAACTAAGATATTAACCATGTCCAGACTCCAGAAATAAAATTCAAAATCATTGGTCTCTACCTCAAGCTTGGTCATGCACATCATAAGCTCAGTTAGCAAATGGTTGAATTTTCAGTTTATTTTAAGGTATGTTCATCATTAGTTCAAATAACCAACTTATTTTGAAATAGTGGTTACACCTTCTAGTCATAACGATCAACATGCCTATTCCCACCAGGGCTAAGAACCGGTAGCAGGATCAAAGAATTTTGTTAGAAAGACGCCATACAGAAGGTTTATAAAACTAATAGCTTTATGCATTATTTTTAGATATTTACAAAGAAAAAAATGATCTTTTCACCACAAATTAAATTATCATGACCTCAGAAACTCTGAGCTCGTCTAGAAACATAGAGATCCAAGTTGCTTTTTTCCCTCTCTTTTTGAAACAATTTCATCAATGTGACTTCAAAAGTCCTTCTGGGCAGAGAAAAGAGATATTTTGGAAAACCACTGGAAAGGGCGAATTCTCAAAAAATCTAACAGAAGCACCTTTAAAAATATCTAAAGAAGGCATTCCTCTCAACCTTCTAACATATCAGGGTTGCGCTATCAGCAACAAGTCATACTATCCCTAACATATCAGGGTCACGCTATCAATTGTTCTATGGATGGACATTCTTAAGCTAAATAAGTAGCATACAATTTCTATCTCCTGCACAATGTTCTAAAAAGTATGGTTTACTGGAGCGCCGATTTGGGGCGAATCGGATTCTCCCTGATTCGATCCAAATTGGATCGATTCGGTCCGATTCGCATGTGTGTGTGTGTGTGTGTGTGTGTGTATATATATATATATATTACATGTAATATTCATATCATTATTTACTTAAGATATTACATGTAAATAAGAAACTACCCCTCCCATTTGAATTCAATAAAAATATTAAAAAAATCATATCTCTTACCAATAAAAAGTCAACTCTCATATCCAAGAAGAAAATCGCGATTTTAGTGATTCCATCAAAATAGCGACTTATATATATATATATATATATATATATATATATATATATATATGTATATAATGAGTACATATTACATACATATGTATATGTAAGGCATATATGCATGAATATATGTAACATATGTATGGTAGAAATGAGATTGGGCTCATGATTCACATGAAACGACATGAAACTCATACCTTATTTACATTTCATATCATTTTAAGTAAATGTTATAATTTGTTGTTTCATCTACTTAAGATATTACATGTAAATAAAGAAAGTACCCTCCATTTGAATCTAATAAAAATATAAAAAAAAAAATCATATCTCTTACCAATAAAAAGTCAAGTCTCCCATCTAAGAAGAGAATCGTGATTTTGGTGATTCTATCAAAATAGCGACTTTCTAATCCTTCGTCATTTGACCTATCTAAAATTTCATAATTCAAATAAACCCAATAGAATGCTAAAAATTTAAATTTCGGTGAAAAAATCAAACATACGTATAACTTCTCCAAAGGATAGGTCAAATTATGAGGGATTAGAAAGTCATATGTACGTTTGACTTTTTTCATCGAAATTTGAGATTTTAGTGTTCTATTGGATTTATTTGAATTATGAAAATTTTAGATAGGTCAAATTATGAGGGATTAAAAAGTCGCTATTTTGATGGAATCACCAAAATCGCGATTTTCTTTTTGGACGTGAGAGTTGACTTTTAATTAGTAAGAGATATGATTTTTTAATATTTTTATTGAATTCAAATGGGAGGGGTAGTTTCTTATTTACATGTAATATCTTAAGTAAATAATGATATGAAATGTAAATAAGGTATGAGTTTCATGCCGTCTCATGTGAATCATTGAGCCCATTCTCATATCTACCATATATATGTTACATATATCTATGCATATATGCCTTACATATACATATATATGTAATATAAACTCATATATATATATATATATATATATATACATGCGAATCCGACCGAATAAGGCGAATTGTGAATCGGGTTTCCCTTGATCCACTCTGATTCAGCCGAATCGAATCGATTCGATTTGCCATGCCAAACCTCGCTAAAAAGGACTAGGCAGTCAAAGTCGATGAATCCCTAACTAACTAGTCGGGCTGACTAGACGGTGAGAGTTGGACACCTCAAGTCCAAGTCAATTGTTTTTCAAGATTTTTTTAAAATTTATTATCCATGACTCCTCATCATCATCATCAGATTCTTATCCCATTATTTGAAGTTGGCTACGTAAATCCTTTTCTACCAAAGATTTCTATCAAGTGCTATGCTACATTCGTGTTTAAACCTACGAAGTCCAAGTTCTTTCTAATAACATCCTGCCATCTCATCTTAGGTCTTCCTCAAACTCTTTTAGGGGCATCCACTAAAATTTGGTCACATCTTTTAATCGGCGTCAAGTTTGGGCGATGGTACACGTGTCCAAACTACTTAAATATATTTTCTCTCATTTTTCTATCAATTTGAGCTATCCTCAAATCTTCACAGAAGTACTCATTCCTAATTTTATCTTTTTTAGACTCACTGCACATCCATCTCAGCATCCTCATCTCTGATACACATATTTTGTTAATATGTTCCTTTCACACTGCCTAACACTCGGTACTATATAACAAGGTAGGTCTCACAACCATTCTATAAAACTTCCCTAAGCTTCACAGGTATACGAAGATCGCAGAGGACTCCTGATGCACTTCTCCATTTTAACCAGCTTGTCTTAATCCTATGTGCAACATCGTAAAAAATCTCCCCATTCTCTTGGATGATAGATCCTAAATATCGAAAGCTACTACTCTTAGAAATGTTTTATCCATCAATTAGAACCATATCTTCCCATAACACCATTTTCTTACTAAAATTACAATGCACAAACTCTGACTTGATCCTATGATTTTAAAACCTTGAGACTCCAAGGCATGCCTCCAACTTTCTAACTTAACATTTAAACCATCAATACTTTCACCAAGTAAGACAATATCATCTGCAAATAACATACACCAAGGAATATTATCATGCAATTGTTTTGTTACTTCATCCATAATCAGAGCAAAGAAATACAAACTTAGTACAGAACTTTGATGCAGACCTATAGTGCGTTAGGTGCACAACTTGGGTGAGATGGGAAATGCCATGACTGATCCCAAGCCTAGGTAAGAAAGGAGGAGGGTTTGCATTAGGTCGACAGCCAGTAGTAAAAATAATGTCAAATCCTTATATGAATTCTGATCTAAATATTATCCATGACTCTTGCTAATTGATAATGTTGAGAGTATACATCTTGTATCTAAAGACATAAGCATCATGGAAAATAATATGATTAAATTAAAAGACTCGATTTAAAAGCCCCTACTAGAATCAAACTTGGAGTCCTATTTGTGGAAGGATAACCAAATATAGTTGGCAATTTGAAGTATGAAAAAGACAAAAGAGTTGACTAGAATAAAATCAAACATGTAAATTAAGGAGAGGCATACAAGTAACTTACAAAAGTAAAACATGCTAAATTAAATATTGCAGAAACAGTCCAAGTTGGGAACCACCTAGGTGGCTAAAGGGCGCCTGAGTTGACTAATTGGCCTGCCTAGTTGCCTAGGTGGACGACTTTTTAATCACTGATCCTGCATGATAACATACTTAAAAGGGTGATGTCACTTGCCCTCATTCCAATTAAGTCCCTCCAACCCATTTTAGAATTGGCATATGAGAGGATGAACATCTCAATATAAATAAAAATACTGATATACAAATGTTCTACACATCAACAGAGCATGTGTTTCAGCACATCATCTTCCCTTTTGCATAATCATCAAAACAAGAAAATCTGTTTTTGTTCTAAGAAATGAACACCGGTGATCTCTTTACTTCATTTGGTACGTTAAATATCATAACACAGTTTAGAAAACTCAATTGCACACAAGTTGAGGTTATTTTTGGAAGTATATTACAGAAAATGTGACTTTTTGCTCTTTACTGATGTAAACATTTGGAGTTGAAATCATAATGTATCTTATGAACTTTTACCCCTTTATTCATATGTTCCCCTAGATATTTTTTTCGAAAAAGGATCAATTAAGCTAAAACATACTCTGCAATGCACCAGCTGAAACCGATGACCCATGCAACAAGAATTAGTAAATAAGACCTCATATCACCTTGTCAAAGAGGAACAGTGGAACTATTCTTACATACGCAAACTATATTAGCTAGTCATGACAGGGAACCATGTCACTAGAAAGGAGGTAAGCATTTTCGTTACAAATTAATCTTGTGTCAAAATTTCCTCAATTTTCCTCCCTAAAGATTAAGTCTTGATTGTTGAACCACTCCTATATTTTATCCTTCTCTTTTGATGATAACAAAATCTCATGATTATCATAAATAACATGAATATATTTATTACCATTTTTCAATATTATCTATGCATAAGAAATAATATGTTTTATCCAAAGCTTAACTTCGTCATGCATGCTTTTAGTCGTGATCAGTCGAACCTTACTTCGTCACATACGAAACTGGCTCCATCATATCTGAAGTTGGCACTTCGTCATGCATATTTTTATCATGTTCAGTCGAATCTTACTTCGTCATATTCGAAGCTGACACTTCGTCATGCATGCTTTTGGTCGTGATCAGTCGAAGTCCTACTTTGTCATATCTGAAGCTAAGTTCGTCATATCCGAAATTATATGCGAAGTTCACTTCGACTGACTGTGTTTCAGCTTCGACCGACAACGTTAATTTTTGTACATCCGAAGTCTTTGTATGAGTCCTACTTCGACTCTTGAAAAGTCGAAGTAGTCCTTACTCCGACTCTAAAAAAGTTGAAGTAACCAGTCCAACTCTGACTCCTAGACATTCGAAGTTATACGTCGATTACTGAATATTTCACATCGATTGTATTTCACATCGATTATAGTTTATTCAAACATCGATTGTCTTCATGGATTGTTATTGAGCATCGATTATATCTTAAACACTGACTGCATGAACATCGATTATACTTTCACATCGATTGCATAAACATAGATTGCACTGAAACATCAATTACTATTATACTTAAACATCAATTGACTCTATATTTCAAATATTTCAAAATGTCTTTGGCGCTCAAATGAAAGTTCAAATGTACTTCATATGTTTAAATTATTATTTCTCTGTCTGACTAAAGATCTTTCTGCTATCTACCTTCTATCTTATCAGGGTAGGTAAGAAAATGAGTCAGCAAAAAATAAGGACTCCTTCCTTATGCTAAAAGGCAAAGGTCTTACCTAACATATCTAGATGTCAGCGGAAATCATGGACTTGCACATAAGAAGGTACGGGCTATCTGACGCAATATTTCTGAAGTCTAACATTCTCTTCCATGCATTAAATGTCTGCAGGAGTCTAGTTTTAACATGAGGAATCCGTTAAGACTCAAGCAAGCATCCATTAGATACAATGATAACAGAAGAAGATGAAGAAGAAGATGAGCAACGGCTAGAAGAGTCACAACGGATCCAAGAGCTCCAACGGTTACTCTTCAAAAGATCTGTTCAAGTTGCTCTTTAAAAATAATAAAACAAGGCTGAAGAACACAAGAGAGCAAACCTGAAAATCATTCAAAGAGTGTACATCTATTGAGAAACCTCAACGCCACACACACTCAAAGCAAGAGAGAAAAAGCTCGAGCCCAAGAAGAAGTGTGTGTGCAAGCAACCATCTGAAGTCTTCAATCATTCAAGCTCATTTTCTCTCTTCACTCTCTCTGTGCATCATTGTAAATCTGAGGGAGAGTCTGTGAGCTGAGAGTTTGAGTTCCTTAGTGTTTATCTTGTATAGCTCTGTTGTGCCGGTTTTTATCCGGCTTCCCACAGGGGAGAAACAAAATAAAGGAACATAAACCAAATAAATACAGGAAAGAAAAGGAGAGGGAGACCTCACCTCTGCCCAGCCGCTTGGGTTTGGGCTGCCCCTGCCCCAGCTTGGGCTGGCCGCAACACCCCTCTGCCGTCGCCCCCACTGGGCTCTCCCACGGTAAGCAAGAGAAGAAAACGGGAGCAGGGAAGGAAGGGGGGAGGGCTCCGTCGTCGCCGCCGCTTGCCTCTATTGCAGCTGCCTGCACCGCCGCCGCTCGCCGCTGCTGCTGCTTGCTCGCCCGCCCTGCCGAGGGCCGCCGCCCCTGGCGCGCCGCTGGCCGCCCTTGCTCGCCCCGCTGCTGCACCGCTTCTGCCGTGCCGTCGCCCTGCCTCCGCCGCCGCCAAGCAAGGAGTGAAGGGGAGGAGGGAGATCGCTCCTCTCCCTCCCTGCTCTGTTTCGCACAGAGCCGAGCAGGGAAAGGGGCGCCGGGAATAGAAAGGGAAAAAGGAAAAAAAACATAAAACAGCAGGCTAAAATGCAAATGTGCAGAGCGGAAATTGCACAAAACCCCTTAGAAAGGTGTGTAGACCTCTGGGGAGAGGCACAAACCTTCCCTCCATGGCCATCCTCTCCTCCCACTATAAAAAGGAGGGAGCGCCTAAGCCATAGGGGTGGATTTTTGAAGGCCGAAAACCAGAGCAAGGCTCTGGGAAGAGACTGCAAGGCAGTCTGGGAAAAGGGTCTGCAAGGCAGCCCTAAAGAATATCATGCAAGGCACGATTTAATTTTCTCAAGCATTAAGCAAAGTCCATTGGGCTTCCCTTTTATTGGGCCAGATTTCTTATTGGGCCTGGGACTGCTTATTGAGCCAGACTTGTATTTCCATATAGTTAATTGAGACGTTTTGTGCTTATTGGGCCGGCATTTGATAAATTCTCATGTGTGAAATTTAATGGGTCTATTGGGCTATTTTTAATCATACGTTATACGAATAATCACACGTAGTGTCACGTTTATTTTAAATACTTCGCTACTTGGTTTCTTAACCAAAACTAACCAATTTTTCAACCAACCTTAATAAAATACTTCACAAACATTATCATTTAATTTTCAATAACATAAAATCAACAAACAAGTTATGTCTCACGTCATTTTTAATCCACCTTAAGTTAATCCCCATTTAAATCAACTAAATAAATGAAGATATTAATTTAATCCATATAATCCTAATTTAAATAAATAAATAACGAAAATGTTTAAATAAATGGAATCAATAATTCTAAAATACCAAAAAAATGAGAAAATGAATTTAAAAATCAATAAAAATGAAATAAATATCAAAAAATTCCAAAAAAATAAACTACATGTTTGCAACTGTGTTTCTTTCCATGTATAATTCATTTCATTCAAATGTGAGTCACGTTCTTTTATTTCAACGGGTTTGTCTGATGGCTAATCAAGGGTATTCAGTCTTTGTGCTGATATAATTAACACTAACCGCAGTTAGTGGGGGAGGTCAAATGAACTAAATAAGACCATGTCCATATAAATAAATAAAAATTCAAATAAATCAAATTCAAAGATAAAATTTAAAATTTTTAAAGTGTTAAAAAATGGTTCTCACAAAGATGGCGACTCCACTGGGGACCTCCATTCCCTTCATCTCTCCATCAGACAACACCCTAACAATAAGATGTACTCAAACTATAATTTTTGTGCAGGTCATAGCTCTGCAATGGCGGCTCTCGCTCATACTCCGGGCGTGGTCTTCGGCCCACTTGTGGTCCAAGACCATATAAGGAATGGCTACCTCACTACGCCAACCAGGTTTGGAGCCTTTCCCCCGGTAGTGGAGTCTCCATACTTCTTGGGCGTGATACCGGTTGTGCTACCTGCTGCTAAGGCCCATGAAACAAGCAAAACAAAGGAAGAGCCTTAAGCTCAGGAGGCTAATTTGATGCAGATGTTCACAACTTATGCTATCAACTTCACCAACACTCCAACTATTGGAAAGAACAGAAGATGCAAGTCTAGCAAGAAGCCCACAACACGTGGCATTTCAAGTTCTGGCAAGACTTTCCGAGTTGGCGATCTCCGGATCCACCTGGCCGGGAGTGAAACCCTAAAGATACCGGAGCAGAATGTAGCTACCGTACCGGTAAAGAACAATTTCGGCATACTGCCTAAAGTGCGACAGAACAAGCCGAGTTTCAAAGTGAAAGATGTGAAGAAGTAATGGATGAAAGTTGAAACCAAGAATAATCAACATTACAAATTTGGCTTCAAGAAATACAGAGCCAATGTTGAAAAGAATGAGATATATAGCCCGCCTCGTGTTAAACAGGTGTGGGTCACCAAAGAAGAAGCTCAAGAACTCCGAAAGACAAAGGCCCTCGAATCTCTTGTAGGGCGAAAAAATGCAAGAACAATCATGAAGCAAGACCCAACGATGTGGCAAGCTTTCAGAAGAAGAAGAGTCCCAGAGAGAGAGAAGGAGCCTTCCCAAAAATCTCGGACCAAAGAATGCACCCCCTCTGTACCTGTTGATCTACAAAAAGGATCTAAAAGGAAAGGGGTATATAAAGAAAGAAGACAAGTAAGCCCAGAGACAAGGCAAAACTTCAAGTCTGAAGAACATAAAGGGGATGATGGTATCCCCAGAAGATCAGTTTTCGAACGCCTGGGTACCACTGTACGCCCTAGGCAGAAAAAGAGAAGAACAGTACAAATCGCTGAAGAAGGCATGCGGATATACGCTTACTATGCCTCCGACATCAACCTGCCTGCAATAGCTGATTAGGCAGAAACTTCAAATATGGAGCAGCATCCCGCGATGTCTAGTCGCAGAAGAGAGCAAGCTCGAGTCTGGCTTGACCGGGTAAATGCGGAGGTGGACTCGCCACACCAAAATGAAGGAGGCATAGGGGCTGCTGACATTACCACCACATCAAATCACCCTCCGGATCAGAGTCGGTTTGCTGAAAACCCTAATATCAGGGTACCCTCATTGCCGAATTTAGAAATGGTAATGCAAGAAAATCAGAAGTTAAAAGCCATGTTAGAAAGCCTTATGCAACAATTGGGAATGGCAACGCCGGGCCACCACAGCAATCACCACCAGTACAACCTCCAGAACAGGCACAACAGATATTGCAACCTCAGCAACTTCAACAAGCAAGCCAGCCAGCATTGCCCAGAACGGCACCCCAGCCTGGGAACATGCCACCAAGCACACCCTGGGCAAAATTCATGAATCCAAATTCAAGCCATGAAGAAAATCAAGAGGTGCATGTTACAGAACAAAGACATGATGCGCCACAATTAAATACTGCATTTGAAGGAACAATAGTCTCTCAGAGGGCCATGATTAAACAAATAATTGAAGCGAAGATGGCTGAGCAAAGCGAGGGGTCTGCCACCTATGACCTGTATAGGGTACCATACCCTGTACACCATCTCTTTAAAAAGCTCCCAGCATCACACCCAAAGGTCCCTAAACTCTCAAAATTCAATGGGGATGGTTCACCTCATGAACATATAGCTCATTACATGAGCATCATGGGAGAACTGGCAACTGAAGAGTCATACCTATTGAAATATTTTTCAACATCCCTTACTGGGCCAGCCTTTCAATGGTATGCCCGACTGAAGCCCAACTCAATAGTTGGTTGGGAAGATATGCAAAGAAAGTTCTTTGAACGCTTCCAAGTGACAGAAAGAAGAGTCACCCTAGCAGAGCTCATATCTCTAAAGCAAAATAAAAATGAGTCTGCTCTGGACTTCATCAAAAGATGGCGTGACATGAGCATGAAATGCGAGCAACCACCGGCATATGAAGATGCGGTGAAACTATGCCAAAGAAGTCTGAAGCCAGAAATCAAGGAAAAGCTCCTAGGGGCCAATATCCGGACATTTGAACATCTCAACAACATAGTGGCAGAGATAGAAATCTTCTTTGCCGAAAATCCCACTGCTTCATATGAAAGGGGTAAATCTCCTAAAGATGAAAACACCAGGTCACGAGAAGTAAATACCGTGGACTTTTCGGCAGCCCTGAAGAAAGCTGGGGGCAAGGGAGATACCCCTGCCTCTTCAAATTCAAAGAAAGAAGAAAGGAGATCAGCCCCCATCTTAAATGAGAGGCTCAACACTCCTTATTCATTTACCAGGGAGCACACAAAAGAATTGTTGGACATATGTCTCCAAGAGAATCTCATGACAATCCCAAAGCCCAAGTGCCCAGAAGAAGCAGCAATGGTGGACAAGCCCAATTATTGCCCATATCATCGCGTGCTGGGTCACACTCTAGAAAATTGCTATCTATTCAAAAATCGAGTAGAAAAGCTAATCCAAGTAGGAATTATTGACATGGCTGAGCACTTGGTAAATCCCCCAAAGCCACACCAACAACCAAAACTCACGTTCTCTGCCAACGTGACCCATGTTATGGCCCAGGCTCGGTCCCAATGAAGGCCAAGCACAAATGGCGCAGGCAGGATAGCTAGATGAGCTGTCCAAAGTCGCTGCATATCACTCCCGAGGGAGGTAGTGGAAGGTGCTATTTAGGCAACATTCCACCATAAGCAAGAAGAAGCTAGTTGGACCCTGGTGAATACAAACAAGAGGTCAGCCCCTAAGAAACTCCAAAAGAAAGAGCAACCTAAAAAGTCATACCTCAGTGGTGTCGTCCCACCGAAGGAAATAGCAAAAGAAACAATCCTCCAAGAATTGGCAGTCTTGAACAAAAAAAATCAAAAGAAGAATGAGAAGAGGAAGAATCTGCTGTTGAAATAAATAAGCCAATGCCCTTAGTGGCAATAAATGAGAAACCATCTCAAACACCAATTAAGGAGGGGACAAAAGGTTTGGTACCCCTCGGGGCTGAACAACTTCCTCTAGAAAAAGAATGAGAGCCGAAAATGGGCGACAATGCGGCAATCCTCCCTCCACCACAGACATGCAAGGGTTTAGCAAAATGATGTCCCCTTAACAAGACAAACAAAGGCAAAGAAATAATGGGGACATCTCCAAAAAGAAAAGGAAAAATCACCGTCAACAAAGAAACAACAACAACATTAAAGCTCAGCGTGCAGTTGGAGAATCCTGAGCGAAGGCATTACAACTGCATAGGCCCATTGTCAAGCTTGGAACTAATGCCATCAACCAAGTAATAGAAGCTTGCATACCACTTCCATGGAATCACATATAAATGACAATCCCTCAGGAGGTCCACACACTGGAGCCTCTAAAATCCTTTTTGGCCTACCATGATGAAGGACAGCCAATGGTGTTCTATAAAGGGAAGCCTGTACCCAAACAACCTCCAGATGATTTTGGCTAAAAGATGCCGCTATTAAATTGAATGAAATGGTCAAAGATCTGAAAGACATGCTAGAGCAAATGAAGACAATATGTCAAAGGCAAAATATTCAAGTTCAAAGTCAAACGAAAGCCAGGCTATATCAAGCAATGTGGTACCCACCTACCATTGTTAGGGGGCAACCGCCATTCACCCACAACGACAGAAAAGGTTTTGGATGGGAGACACGGGAAGGTCCCGTAATGCAAATATTGTAAACATAAAGCTTCCAATAATTGAAACATGGATGGATGAGAATGATGCCCAGATGGACGAGGATCTCTCCACAAATGAAATAAGGGTTGTTCAAAACCCCAAAGAAAATTCAAGAAAAAGCTTATCCTTCCGAGAGAAAGAATGGAATGTATCAACTCTTACATAAACTGACAAAGAAATGAGCACCATTCATATGGGATGACGAATGTCAGAAAGCCTTCGACAAAATCAATATTTGCTCAGTCCTCCTATGCTGGGGGCACCTATCATGGGCAAACCTTTAATTGTGGCCATGGGTGCATCACTAGGGATATTGCATTATTTAAATGCTCTCATGAAATCCCTCACAAATAATGAAGTAGCATACGAAGCCCTCATAGTTGGCTTGGAAATCGCCTTAGAAATGGGCATAAGATGTATTGAGGTATCTGGCGATTCATTGCTGGTCGTCAGAAAAATGTTGGGCATTTTTGAAGTCTGAAAAGAAGAATTGAAAACCTATTTTGAGGCAGCCACAAGACTCAGTGACAAGTTCTACCACTTCAAAATAGAACATGTCAGAAGAAGTCAAAACTCTCAGGCTGATGCATTGGCTGAACTCCATCTACCCTTAAACTTTCCTTGAAAGGTGAACTGGGAATTACTATAAAAAAATAGAAGATTGCTTCCGAGCACTCTGAATCACCATGACGGTTTGACAACCTTTGCAGCAAATGCACTGGAAGAAAATGAAAGTCAAGTAAAAGATGATTGGCGTATTCCCATCATCAAAATAAAAAATGGTTGGTTACCAGACAAAAGAGGGGAGCGAGTGCAATTGCTGCGAAGAGCTACTTCCTACAAATTGATAAATGACACATTATATAAGTTCACACATGAAAAGGACAAGTCGATACTGCTGAGATGCCTCTCTCTGAAAGAAGCCAAAATGGCCATGCGGGAGGTACATGCAGGATTGTGTGGAGCCCACCAATCTGGCTAAAAAATGAAAATCAACGTAAAAAGCAAAGGCTTCTATTGGCCAACCATGTTTGCAGATTGCGAGCGGTTTGCTCGAACCTGCTCCCAATGCCAGACCTATGGGCCCGTGCCAAGAAAACCGCCAAGCCAGCTCCATCCAACAACGCCTACATGGCCATTTGCTGAATGGGGAATGGACATAGTGGGTCCCCTCCCTACATCATCCAAGGGATACAAATACATACTGGCTGCCACAGATTATTTCTCAAGATGGGCTGAGGCCATACCTTTGAAAGAAACTACTGAAGAAGCGGTGGCTCGCTTTGTCCGTCACCATGTCATATATCGATTCGGGGTTCCGAGTCGAATCATATCTGATAATGGCACTCCATTCAAAAATCAAACAATATACAAATTGATAGCAAAATTCCATATTGAGTGGAGAACATCAACAGTTTATTACCCTCAAGCCAATGGGTTAGCCAAAGCTTTCAACAAAACTTTATGCAAGTTCATGGTCAAATTGGTAAATGGCCGAAAACGCGATTGGGACGAAAAGATGCATGAAGCTCTATGGGCCTATCGCAACATCTACAAAACTCCTACAGGATGCTCGCCCTTTTCCCTAGTCTATGGGACCGAAGTAGTCATCCCTGTTGAAATCAAGCTCTCATCTTATAGGGTAGCTCTCCACTACGGGCTCCTTACGGACGAGGAGAGTGAAATTGAAAGGCGGCTTGAAGAGCTGTCAAATTTGGAAGAAAAGTGTTTGGTTGCATACCAACGACTTCAAAATTATCAAGCACAGATGTCCCGCGCTTTTGACAAAGCCAGTGAAAGAAAGAGCTTTAAAAAAAAAAATGAGAGATCTTGTCATGGTCAAGAAAAAGGACGTCATGGCCTCCCAACCCAAAAGCAAATTCATAGCCAATTGGCTTGGCCCATTTGTGGTCGACAAAGTGTTTGAAGGTGGTCCCCATACAGTAGTTGACCAAAAAGAAAATGTTATGTTTTCGCCTTTAAATGGCGGACACATGAAATTGTACCATACTCTCGAGTGTGAGTGCGTCTATACAATGCAACAGGTGGATCTAATTTCGGTAGACACTGAAGATATAGAAGTGATCTCGCTGCAAGATCTTCCAAATGAATAAGAAAAAAGAAAGAAAAAAGAAAGAAAGGAAAAAAAAGGAAAGAAAGGGGCTTAAAAACGAGGTGCCCCGGCAGACGATCTATTACTCTGTTAAAATGGACCAAGGGCAAAAATGTCTAAAACCCAGCTGAGGTGAAAACCCGAAAGGACGCCTCAGGTAAAAATGGGAAACCCTGCTGCATGAAAATCTGAAAGGGCGTGCAGGCAAAAGAAAGAAGGGCTAATTATGGTGAAAACCCCAAAAGGGCATCATAATCGGTATATCAAAAAAAATGAAAAAAATGATGATGAGGGTACTCTCTCGACCTTTCTTAGAACGAGATTGAGTTATCCCGTATTCCTTATAAAAGGAAAGACACAAGAGTTGTCAATGACGAAACAACCCCCAAGTTCATTCGAACGAATAATTCAATTCTGGGGCTATGACCGAGACAACGATGATTGTGTCTTTCCGCCCTTATAAGAAGTATGGGAAACTCGAACTCTGCTCGAAGAAAGAGAGAGAAGGAGAACTCAAATAAAAGAGAAAACTCTCATCCCAAAAAAAAAAGAGTCAAATTTCGAGCTTCTTTGGCTAAACAAACCGCCAAGGCTAGTCAAAAAGCTCAAAATCCAAACCTCTTGGCTAACAAGCCGTCAAGGCCAGTCAAAGGTCAAAATCCATGTCTTCTGGCTAACAAGCCGTCAAGGCCAGTCAAAAGTCAAGACCCGAGCTTCTTTGGTTAACAAGTCGTCAAGGCCAGTCAAAAAGCTCAAAATCCAGACCTCTTGGCTAACAAGCCGTCAAGGCCAGTCAAAGGTCAAAATCCACGTCTTTTGACTAACAAGTCGTCAAGGCCAGTCAAAGGTCAAAATCCCCGTCTTTTGGCTAACAAGCCGTCAAGGCCAATCAAAAGTAAAATTTCGAGCTTCTTTGGCTAACAAGCCGTCACGACCAGTCAAAAAGTTCAAAATCCAAACCTCTTGGCTAACAAGCCGTCAAGGCCAGTCAAAGGTCGAAATCCATGTCTTTTGGCTAACAAGCCGTCAAAGCCAGTCAAAAGTCAAGTCCCAAGCTTCTTTGGCTAACAAGCCATCCAGGCCAGTCAAAAAGCTCAAAATCCAGACCTCTTGGCTAACAAGCCGTCCAGGCCAGTCAAAGGTCGAAATCCATGGCTTTTGGCTAACAAGTCGTCAAGACCAGTCAAAAGTCAAATCACGAGCCCTAGAGGAGCCTCAATCCTCTAAACATATTCACGGCTCTCAGGGAAGCCTCTAATTCCCTACCATACACAAATCTAACTTCTCAATTCACGGCTCTCAGGGAAGCCTCTAATTCCCTACCATACACAAATCTAGATTCTCAATCCATGGCCCACAGGGAAGCCTCTAATTTCCTACCATTCATAAACTCAAATTCTCAACCCACGGCTCTCAGGGAAGCCTCTAATTCCCTACCATACATAAATCCAAACTCTAAATCTATGGCTCTTAGGGAAGCCTTTAATTCCCTACCGACTATTGAACCCAAACTTTTGGCCAACACACTATCAAGGTCGGCCAACCTAATTAAAACCCAAGAAACAAATTCAAATTCTATGGCTCTCAGGGAAGCCCCTAATTCCCTACCATACATAAATCCAAATTCTCAATCCATGGTTCTCAGGGAAGTCTCTAATTCCCTACCATACACAAATCCAAACTCTCAGTCCATGGCTCTCAGGGAAGCCTCTAATTCCCTATCGACTATAAACCCAAGCTTCTGGCCAATACACCATGAAGGTTGGCCAACCCAGTTAAAATCCAAATTCAAATCCTACGGCTTTCGGGGAAACCTTTAATTCCCTACCGCACATAAAACTCAAACCTTTGGCCAACACACCATCAAGGTCGGCCAAGTCAGCCAAAATCCAAATCCAAATTCTCACGGCTCTCAGGGAAGCCTTTAATTCCTTACAAAAAAAAGAAAAAATAAATAAATAGAATAAATAGGGACTTAAAAAGGAGGTGCCCCGACGGACTTGGTCTACCACTTCATCGTGATAGATCAAGGGCAAAAAAGTCTAAAGCCCGGCTGAGGTGAAAACCCGAAAGGGCGCCTCAGGCAAAAATGGGTAAACCTCTCAACGCGAAAACCTGCAAAAGCGTGTTGGAAAAAGCTAGAGGGGGCCAATCTTGGCGAAAATCCGAAAGGGCGCTGAGGTTGGTAATGTGAAAAAAAAAAAAAGAAGAAGAAGAAGAAGAAAAAAAAAGAAGAAAGAGCAAAATCTGTCAGCCGTACTGTTATGGACATTCCCTATCCATGATGGCCAGCCAAGTCAAAATTTACATCTTTTGGCTAACAAGTCGTCAAGACCAGCCAAAAATCAAAATACGTGCCCGAAGGAGCCTCATTCCTCTCAACCAAAATACGTGCCTGAGGGAGCCTCAATACTCTCACCCAAATCATGTGCCTGAGGGAGCCTTAATCCTCTCACCCAAATCACGTGCCTGAGGGAGCCTCAATCCTCTCAACCAAAATACGTGCCCGAAGGAGCCTCAATCCTCTCAACTAAAATACGTGCCCAAGGGAGCCTCAATCCTCTCACCCAAGTACGTGCCCGAGGGAACCTCAATCCTCTCACCCAAATCACGTGCCCGAGAAAGCCTCAATCTTCTCACCCAAATACGTGCCCGAGGGAGCCTCAATCCTCTCACCCAATACGTGCCCGAGGGAGCCTCAATCCTCTCAACCAAAATATGTGCCCTAGGGAGCCTCAATCCTCTCACCCAAATACGTGCCCGAGGGAGCCTCAATCCTCTCAAACCAAATATGCGCTCGAGGGAGCCTCAATCCTCTCACCCAAATACGTGCCCGAGGGAGCCTTAATCCTCTCAATCAAAATACGTGTCTGAGAGAGCCTCAATACTCTCACCCAAATACGTGCCTGAGGGAGCTTCAATCCTCTTAACTTAAATACGTGCCCGAGAGAGCCTCAATCCTCTCATTCAAATCATGCGCCCGAGGGAGCCTCAATCCTCTCATCCAAATCATGTGCTCGAGGGAGCCTCAATCCTCTCATCAAAATTATGGCCCTAGAGAAGCCTTAATTCTCTAACACAAGCATGTCATGGCCCCAGAGGAGCCATAATCCTCTAAGTGAAATACCTCACGGCTTTTGAGGAAGCCTTAAAACCCCTGTTATCAATAAAGATCACATGCTGATGGTGGAACACAGAAGCACGATGTATATATCAAATAAAAGTCTTGGTCCCAAGATAGGCCCTTGGGATAGCCCAATAAGGAGAAGTCAAAATGAATGGATAGTATGTACTGATGCTAAAAACAACATCCCTCAAGCAACTCTATGCTCCAGTGTCGCCTGTCCTTAGAAAGACAACATGTACAAAAGAATGGCATGAATAACTCTATCAGGCATAAGCGAGGTCGTCAACTCACGCCAATTCATGGCCTGCACGATTCTTGTAGAAGCTATAGCAGTCTCTGCTTGCAAAATAGCCAGTTGGGTCTCCATGATTTTCAGCTCCAAGTAATCTCCTTTAATCTCATGGACCTGATCCAACTCTGCAAGGTCAAAACAACAAGAAATCATATTTTTGCCACAGAAGAACGAGAAAAGGAAAGGATAAAGCAGCTCATCAGAAGATATATTGCAGCAAAGTCACAATTTTCAATGCATAAAGCAAAATTTTGGCATTGTTGACATGAGATGATGGTCACTGGTACTACAAGTCCAAAAGAAATGGAAAGTTTACTGTAAGTATGTCATAAGCTGTGACATATCAAATTCACAAGTACAACATCTCCAGTATGGATCTCAAGAAAGTCAAAGTGGCTGAAATGAATTGGCAGAATAAATGAAGTTGACCCTCTGAAGGGCGACATGTGCTAAAATACAATTGGAAAGATTCACACGAGACAGTCGTCCTATGTTTCACTCTCGGACGCCAGTCTCGTGGGGGACATTTGTTGTGCCGGTTTTTATCCGGCTTCCCACGGGGGAGAAACAAAATAAAGGAACATAAACCAAATAAATACAGGAAAGAAAAGGAGAGGGAGACCTCACCTCTGCCCAGCCACTTGGGTTTGGGCTGCCCCTGCCCCAGCTTGGGCTGGCCGCAGCACCCCTCTACCGTCGCCCCCACTGGGCTCTCCCACGGTAAGCAAGAGAAGAAAACGGGAGCAGGGAAGGAAGGGGGGAGGGCCCCGTCGTCGCCGCCGCTCGCCTCTGTTGCGGCTGCCTGCACCGCCGCCGCTCGCCGCTGCTGCTGCTTACTCGCCCGCCCTGCCGAGGGCCGCCGCCCCTGGCGCGCCGCTGGCCGCCCTTGCTCGCCCCGCCGCTGCGCCGCTTCTGCCGTGCCGTCGCCCTGCCTCCGCCGCCGCCAAGCAAGGAGCGAAGGGGAGGAGGGAGATCGCGCCTCTCCCTCCCTGCTCTGTTTCGCACAGAGCCGAGCAAGGAAAGGGGCGCCGGGAATAGAAAGGGAAAAAGGAAAAAAAAAACATAAAACAACAGGACTAAAATGCAAATGTGCAGAGCGGAAATTGCACAAAACCCCCTAGAAAGGTGTGTAGACCTCCGGGGAGAGGCACAAACCTTCTCTCCATGGCCATCCTCTTCTCCCACTATAAAAAGGAGGGAGCGCCTAAGCCATAGGGGTGGATTTTTGAAGGCCGAAAACTAGAGCAAGGCTCTGGGAAGAGACTGCAAGGCAGTCTGGGAAAAGGGTCTGCAAGGCAGCCCTAAAGAATATAGTGCAAAGCACGATTTAATTTTCTCAAGCATCAAGCAAAGTCCATTGGGCTTCTCTTTTATTGGGCCAGATTTCTAATTGGGCCTGGGACTGCTTATTGAGCCAGACTTGTATTTCATATAGTTAATTGAGACATTTTGTGCTTATTGGGCCGGCATTCGATAAATTCTCATGTGTGAAATTTAATGGGCCTATTGGGCTATTTTTAATCATTTAATCATACGTTATACGAATAATCACACGTAGTGTCACGTTTATTTTAAATACTTCGCTACTTGGTTTCTTAACCAAAACTAACCAATTTTTCAACCAACCTTAATAAAATACTTCACAAACATTATCATCTAATTTTCAATAACATAAAATCAACAAACAAGTTATATCTCACGTCATTTTTGATCCACCTTAAGTTAATCCCCATTTAAATCAACTAAATAAATAAAGATATTAATTTAATCTATATAATCTTAATTTAAATAAATAAATAACGAAAATGTTTAAATAAATGGAATCAATAATTCTAAAATACCAAAAAATGAGAAAATGAATTTAAAAATCAATAAAAATGAAATAAATATCAAAAAATTCCAAAAAATGAACTACATGTTTGCAACTGTGTTTCTTTCCATGTATAATTCATTTCATTCAAATGTGAGTCACGTTCTTTTATTTCAACGGGTTTGTCTGATGGCTAATCAAGGGTATTCAACCTTTGTGCTGATATAATTAACACTAACCGCAGTTAGTGGGGGAGGTCAAATGAACTAAATAAGACCATGTCCATATAAATAAATAAAAATCCAAATAAATCAAATTCAAAGATAAAATTTAAAATTTTTAAAGTGTTAAAAAATGGTTCTCACAAGCTCTCAGTCTATTCTTTCTTTTCTAAGAAAGACTTGCGTCCAGCCGTAGGACTGTATACAATGTTCCTCTTCCTGTGTGAAGAGAAGGCTAGGTGAGTGCTGGTGGATTATGTCCAACTGTGGGACTGTACACAATGTTCCCCTTATGTTAAGAGAAGAACCTAATTGGGGTTGGTGTCAACAGAACTTAGCTGGAGGTTTAAGTCTAGCAGAACTGCACTGAGATTTGTTCTAGGAGGGTGGCTTCTTGACCTATAACAGAAGTGAGTTTCCTTCCTACTCGGAAAGGAAGAGGACAAACGAGGAGATGGGGGTTTATATATCCTTGGGGGGATTGTATCGTAGTTAGTGAAATCCCAAGATTTGCTTGGGGACTGGACGTAGGGCTTCCATTTCAGACTCTCCCCCAGATTGTTTGTTTGTCTGTGTTCATTTGTGTGATTGTTTGTTTAAATTGCTTCCGCACTGCTACTCTATCTATTGCACACAACTACATTTACTAACCAAAATTTTCAAGTGGTGATTTTTATTTATATTTTCAGATAAACTATTCACCCCCCTCTAGGTTTATCCTTGTTATCACATCCGTGGGCCAACAAGTGGTATCAAAGCCAAGCTCTTTCATTCATCTGATACCAACAAATGGTATCAGAGCACTGGTCTCTGAACTTCAAGAAGATCTAATGATCTTAAAACAAAGATTAAATGGCAGCTCAAGGATTTACTGAAGGCCAATCTGTCAACAAACCACCCTTGTTTGATAGAGAAGATTACAACTATTACAAGACAAGGATAGAGTTTTTCCTCCAGGGTTATGATTATCAACTATAGACTATCATTGAAGAATGAGATCTAATAGTTCTCAACCCAAGAGAGAAGTGGACAGACAATGACAAAAAATTGCTCTCACAGAATAGTAAAGCCAAGAACCTCATTTGCTGTGCTCTAACAAGTGAATTCAACAGGATCTCAGCATGCAAATCAGCCAAGGAAATATGGAACAAGCTAAAGCTTACATATGAGGGAACCAACAAAGTGAAGGAAACTACAATTGATATCCTGGTTACACAATACGAAAGTTCTAAATACTGACAGATGAGACCATTACCTAAATGTATAGCAGATTTACTGATATAACTAATGGTCTTGTAGGGCTTGGAAAGATATACAACACTGACGATATGGTAAGAAAAATTTTCAGATCCCTACCAAACCAGTGGACACCCAAAGTGACAAGCTAAGGACCTTACAACTATGTCATTAGAAAAGCTTATTGGATCATTGATGGCACATGAAATCAACATGGAGCGACTATCTGTAAGCACATCCAAGAAAAATGTCACTAATGCTTTTAAAGTCATAGTTGCTCCCTCCTCTTCTTCTTCTAGTTCAGAAAATGCAGACTCCGAAGACAGTGATGTAGATGATGTACTCTCCAAGCTTCAGAGAATTCTAAAGAAGAAGAAAAATGGATCAAGAAGGATCCAGAAGAAAAACAAAAAGAAAAAGGAATCAGTTTGTTATGAATGTAGGAAGCCTGGACATCTAAGGCCATATTGTCCAAGGCTCAAGAAAACTGGTCAATAAGATAAACCCAAGAAGAATCAAAGAAGTAATGAAAAGCACAAGAATTTCAAAAGGAGAGCCATGACACCTGCTTAAGACAATGAAGATGTCTCCACTTCAGATTCAGAAAAAGAGCAGGTAAGTCAAGCCCTCATGGTCGGATTAGATGAGGTACATTCTGACCCATCTTTTAATTCTTGCACTAATTCAGGGTCAGAATCTGAAGATTTAGAAGATGTCTTTAATGAACTTTATGAAAAACATAAAGGTGTTGTAAAAGAATTAAAGAATCTAAAAAATAACCTTACTTGCTTAGAAAACATTAATTCTGATCTTAAATCAGAAATGGAACAATTGGAAACACAATTAAAGGAAAGTATAACTAATAATTATCTTTTGAATGAAGATTTAAAGAGCAAGAATAATGAAAAATTAGAGTTAGAAGAAAAATTAAAAATTCTAACTGAAGAAAATCTTTATTTAAAAGAATCACTTAGAAAATTAACAAAAGGTAAAACATCTCTAACTCTATGCTTAAAATGCTCAAAATCTGGCAACAATAAACAAGATCTTAGATACGAACCTCCTAAAAAAGGAAAACAAATTAAGTATCTTAAAAAATATCTATTACCAAAATTTGTGAAAGAAACCAAGATGCCTCAGAAAAAGACCCCTGTAATGAACAAATGCTCTCAAAAGAAAAAGGTGTCTACAAATCATGTTCTAAATAAACATCACAAAGACAATAAGGCCTGCAAAACATATTATATTCATTGTTGTTCTCACTATAATAAATTAGGTCACACAGTAAACACCTGCACAACTAGGCGCTTAGTATGGATTCTGAAAGGATATTTTCATGCATCTAACCATCAAGAACCCAAAAGATTTGGATACCTACTTCTGAATAAGTTATTTGCAGGATATTCTTGGAGCATCAAGAACAAAGGATGCTCAAGGTATTGGTGACTGTCAGCTCTTCATCCAACTCAAATCTGAAGAGAGAGTAGTCACATATTTATATTTAATATATAATACTACTAATAAGGTTTTGCAAGTTTTTTTCTTTTTAAGATCAATGCAGGTAAAAATCTTGAAGACTTGACAAACAACAAGTGGATATGTCAAGAAACAACTAGATCAAACATCAAGAAAAAGATTGAAGATTCATTAAAGCATCACACTAAGGGGGAGCCTCACATTCAGGGGGACCATACACTAAGGGGAGATGAAAATTTATGACAAACATATTATTGAACCCCTCTCCTTAAATCTCACAGCACATGGGTAAGAAGTCTCTACAAAAGAGATGAAAGCAAAATGGTAAGATCCTTCATTTTTTGTTATTGAAAGGGGAGAATATTTTATGCTATGAATTTTTATTCATATGTTGTATTGAATATTTGTTGAAAATTCACATGAGTTTTATCATCATCAAAAAGAGAGAGATTGTTGAACCACTTCTATATTTTATCATTTTATTTTGATGATAACAAAATCTCATGATTATCATAAATAACATGAATATATTTATTATCATTTTTCAAGATTATCTATGCATAAGAAATAGCATGTTTTATCCGAAACTTCACTTCGTCATGCATGCTTTCAGTGATGACCAGTTGAAGCTTACTTCGTCATATACGAAGCTCGCTTCGCCATATCCGAAGTCCACTTCGTCATATCTGAAGTTGGCACTTCGTCATGCATGTTTTTATCATGTTCAGTCGAAACTTACTTCGTCATATCTGAAGTCCATTTCGTCATATCCAAAGCTGACGCTTCATCATGCATGCTTTTGGTTGTGATCAGTCGAAGTCCTACTTTGTCGTATCCGAAGTTATATACAAAGTTCACTTCGACTGATTGTATTTCAACTTCGACCGAAAACGTTAATTTTTGTACATCCAAAGTCTTTGTACGAGTCCTACTCCGACTCCTAAAAAGTCGAAGTAGTCCTTACTCCGACTCTTAAGAAGTTGAAGTAACCAGTCCAACTCCGACTCCTGGACAGTCGAAGTTACACATCAATTACTGAATATTTCACATCAATTGTATTTCACATCGATTACAGCTTACTTAAACATCGATTATACTTAAACATTGATTGTCTTCATGGATTGTTCTTGAACATCGATTATATCTTAAATATCGACTGCATGAATATCGATTATACTTTCACATCAATTGCATAAACATAGACTGCACTCAAACATCGATTACTATTATATTTAAACATCGATTGACTCTATATTTCAAATGTTTCAAAATATCTTTGGCGCTCAAATGAAAGTTCAAATGTACTTCATATGTTTAAATTATTATTTCTTTGTCTGACTGAATATCTTTCTGCTATCTACCTTCTATCTTATCAGGATAGGTAAGAAAAGGAGTCAGATAGCCCATACCTCCTTATGTGCAAGTCCATGATTTCCACTGACATCCAGATATGTTAGGTAAGGTCTTTGCTTTTCAGCATAAGTAGGTATGGACTATTTGACGCAATACTTCTGAAGTCTAACATTCTCTTCTATGCATTAAATGTTTATAGGAGTCTAGTTTTAACATGAGAAATCTGTTAAGACTCAAACAAGCATCCGTTAGACACAATGATAGCAGAAGGAGATGAACAACGACTAGAAGAGTCACAACGGATCCAATATCTCTAACGGTTACTCTTCAACAGATCTGTTCAAGCTACTCTTTAAAAAGAATGAAGGCTGAAGAACACAAGAGAGCAAACCTGAAAATCATTCAAAGAGTGTACATCCAGTGAGAAGTCTCAACGCCATACACACTCAAAGCAAAAGAGAAAGAGCTCGAGCCTAAGAAGAGGTGTGCGTGCAAGCAACTATATGAAGTCTTCAAGTATTCAACCTCATTTTCTCTCTTCACTCTCTCTATACATCATTGTAAATCTGGGGGAGAGTCTGTAAATTGAGAGTTTGAGTTCCTTAGTGTTCATCTTGTATAGCTCTCAGTCTGTTCTTTCTTTTCTAAGAAAGATTTGTGTCCAGCTGTAGGACTGTATACAGTGTTCCTTTTCCTGTGTGAAGAGAAGGCCAGCTGGGTGCTGGTGGATTCTATCCGACTGTGGGACTATACACAGTGTTTCCCTTGTGTTAAGGGAAGAACTTAACTGGGGTTGGTGTCAACAGAATCTAACTGGGGGTTTAAATCTAGCAAAACCGTACTGGAGTTTATTCCAGGAGGGTGACTTCTTGACCTGTAACAGAAGTGAGTTTCCTTCCTACTCGGAAAGGAAGAGGACCAGTGGGGAGCTGGGAGTTTGTATATTCTTGGGGGGATTGTACCCTAGTTAGTGAAATCCCAATATTTGCTTGGGGACTAGACGTAGGTCTTCTATTTGAGAAATACCAAACGAGAATAAAATTTTCTGTATTCATTTGTGTGATTGTTTGTTTAAATTACTTCCACACTGCTACTCTATATATTGCACACAACTACATTTACTAACCAAAATTTTCAAGTGATGATTTTTATTTGTATTTTCAAATAACATATTCACCCCCCCTTTAGGTTTATCCTTGCTGCCACATTCTTGGGCCAACACTGATCATCTCCAAGCCATTAAATACAGAGTAGACAGAAGACCTTCATATTTAACTCATAGTAAATCAGAAGTTTTTTTTTCCCTTCCATGATTGTTTACATTCCCAATCTCATGATTAAATATAAGGAGCTATTAATCTGCTAGAAAAGCCAAAGCTGTAAAAACGAGCAAAAACATCCAAAGGTGGGAAAGATATGCACAAAGAAAAAAACACAATGTAATATCAGTTATGCGGTTATGACCAACCTTAGTCATTGAAAATCATGAAAAATATTGAAAGTCACCTTAATAGATGGGTTTATCTGTAACAAATGAAAAGCATCAATAACTTTTTCCCGTGCTTGAGACTGGAAATTGTTACTGCCGCAAAGCTGAAAAGCAGGTTCAATCCAATCTGATTCTGATTCAGAAGAAGGAACTCTGTGCATGGAATTTATCATGACTGTCTTATCATTTATATATTTCTCCATGGTAGAAGAAGACTGATCTTCAATTTCCTCTGAAAAGGTAACAGGGACAAACATCCTGCAAGTTGAAATGCCATATGCAAACTTATGAAGAACTGATAATAAAGTCAACTAGACTTAATCACCAATAAGCAACAAGAGAAAGCTAAGGACTAAAGTAAATTGATCAATTTGTCCCTCCGTATCTTGTGGCATCAGAGTTATCACAATTTGGATAATTCTGCATTACAACATCCTCCACAAAAGAAACAATATGATAAAAAGCGTAATTCCCACAAAGGAAGCTTAAAATGTGGCCATCACACATTGGTTCAGTCAAGTTACATGAGTAGCATTAGCATACATACACATATTAGCATGCAGTTTCCATGTCAAGTGGAAACAGGGAGCTAAACCCTCTTGAAGGAAACCGGCACTTGAAAGTATTAGATGATAATCCAGGGGCACAAGATAATTTACTTGCAAAAGTTGCTTAGATTTGCGAATTAGGCCATCACTGGCTGTAATGGTTTCTTAAGAGCACTTAGAATGAGAATGATCAGATGGTAGCAATGACTTTGCAACTAGCATGCTCATATTAAGAAGTAACTTATATATTTGTCAGTTGTCTATCCAGGCTACTAACAACAATGAACCCAAAATTAGAAACGCTTGTGGATGGTTAGGCGGTCCCAAAAGAAATAAATGATGTAACATCAATCGGAATCTTCCTTGTGCAACCCTGTGGGTAGATTGTTATGTCCCATGGTCCACCACCAGACAGATGTTTAGTTTGCAGGTTATTGTCAACAGAGAGAGACCAAAATGATGGCGGATAGTCCCTATCAAGTGTAATCCTCACATGTAACGATCTAATAATCTACCAGCATCCTGAGGGAGCGTGGTTGCTGGGATTGCCAAAGGCATGGTGAAATCCTTCTCGTAATAAATTTGTTGTGTACATATATTTTATTTCACGATTCCTCACCTCTATACGGGTTACCACGCATTCCACGTTAATCGTATGGTTCAGGCTGTTTACCCGTCGGATTCGAAGGATTTTCCGTACAAAATATCAATGATTGGTGCCCCTCCTCCCTCCGAAGGCAAGTTTGACCCCACTGAACCCAACCCAAGCTCCTTCAAGTAAGCAGACCACGGCAATCATCGGCCCTTCCCCGATGCCACACCTGTAATCGCGCAGCTTTGCGCCCACGGCATACATGTGCCCTTTGTTTGTTTCCTAGTAACAGTGAACTCCCACGGCAATTAACATCCAAAAAGAATAAAATATTAAATAAAAGCGATGCAACTACGTCTTCGGATGAAACCGGACGTTCGTGAACAGTATCGATTGCGTCCCGTAGTTGGAAAAGAGATCATACGTGACAAAATCGCGCCACGAAGCAAAAATCCGCAAAAAAGTGGAGCGAGCGGCACAAGATAGAGTGAACAAAAGTCATATTCTGTATCCATGGCGGCATAACAACAAGCAGATAAACATCGTATCGGCGCGCTAGAAACGTACTGCTGGATCGTGGAGACGGCCTCCACCACCTCCTCCGTGGACGGGACCGGCCCGAAGACGAAGTGCTCGGCGAACTCGTACTCCGCAGACTCCTCCACATCTTCGCCCCCCACGGGCACCCAACCGTCCCCGTCGCAGAAGCAAGGGTGCGGGTGCTGCCAGCCAGACCCGTCCGTCGAGGACGCTGCGCGGGAAGAGGTAGGGCTCGCAGGCGACGAGGCCGCGACTGAGACGAGGCGCGCGGGCTTGCCGTGCCTGGCGGCGGCAGCGGCCGTGGAGACGGCCTCCTGCACGCCGCCCACGCTAGCCCCGACCGCCCGGCCCACCGCCCGAAGCATGCTCCCTCCGCCCATCCCAGCTGGCCCTCTCATCATCTCTCCCTCGGCAGTTGCACTCCACACCACCACCGCCAATCCCTATCCACTTCGCCGTTTTGGAGCGGAAATGTGCATCTGCCTCTTCTCTCTGCTCTTCTTGGGGATGATGACGAATGCTGAGTTGGATGGCGCCGCATCAGTTTCTTCTTGGAATCCACTTCATATCGGTTTCGCCGTCGTCGCCGAGATACCCCGTTCCGAATTATTATAAGGAAATGTCTTGTTGTCGTTGCAGGGGAAACGAACGAACCGGCGCAGCAACAACCCTCCCTCGCACTGCCGCATTTGATTTGTCTACATTCCAAAGTACATTTCTCATGTTTGTTTAAGTAGTTTGGGATGAGATTTTTTTTGTGCAACTAGATTTCTCATGCACGTCAAAGCAAATATGAATTTAAGATATATATATATATATACATTAAAATTAATTTGTTATCTTTGTAAATTTATAAATGACAAATTAATCTAAATTTTTTATTTTATTTATTTTTTAATCTCTCACAGATTTATAATTTATTACAATATATATTATCTTGTTAAATTCTGTTACAATAAAGACCACCTTATTATATATAGTCAGAGATTTATAATTAATTTACTCTTTATAATAAAACATCTCAAATATATTCTTCTAACTATATACTTTTGGAGTTAAACACCATCTCTAGTTATATCATTCAGAGACTCAATCAGATAACATATGCTAGAGATTTCTTTCTTAATTGAAAAATATTTGTTTCCAATGCGCACAACAAATGTGATTCTAAGGTAATATTCCACCTCCCCAAATGCCAACTACGTATGTTTTCACCTCTGTTTTCTTTTAAGCCAATGTGATTCGTCTGAAGCCTCTAATCTCTTCCAAAATTTCATGTGGCTATGTGAGCCTGATGATTCACTTCCTTTTCTTTAATCTTATAATTTGGATTCAATGACTTTTAAGTTTACATACATATTAGCATTATTTTTTCATGAAACTTTCTTCACTAACTTTAATTACATATATTGATCAGAAAACATGGACAAAATGACCAAATATCAATCATCATAGTATAAGTGAGTTTTCCGTGATAGAAAGAACTTTTCTTTGTAGAGGGTGAAATTTTGGCATTTTCTTACTCGTAATACTACTTCTCTTCTTTTACGAAGAAAACAAATTATTGAAATATAAATATCTTTTAAGCAATAACTAGATCATTTATGTTTTGTCCCCACTCAAATCCAAAATCCTGGCTATTTCCCTTGCCCATACACTTTTTTTTTTTAAATATTTTATTAATATTTAATTTCAACAGTATTCCTAGAACGAGAAATAAATTGTTTCATCTTTGATGTAATAAAATAAAATTTACTATATATCTATATTTCTAGTCAAAATTTATAATTGGCCTATATTCTGCCATCTATACCAAAAAGTTATCGTGTCGACAGATCGCGCTGACTCAGATTCTCTGTGGCCTAATAAGGTATGATACATACGGCATTGGGTCAACCCCTCCCCCCCCCCCCTTCTTTCTGTAGTAACGTCTACACACCCCTTGTGCACGCCCTCTTCTCTCTTTGCTCTGGTCTCTCCCCCCTCCCTCTCTTTGCTCTGATGCCCTCCCTCTCCGTCTCTTCGCTCTACACCCCTCCACGCGCAAACGACAACAGCAAAGCAACACGACAGCGTGAGCAGCACAACAACAGCGAAGTGGCTTCAACAATGCGAGCAAACAATAACGGTGAAAGGATGGATTTTCTTTTCTGTGCGAGTGGTAGCAACAAAGGTACGAGACTTTTTCCATGAGAGTCTTCTTCAAGCTGCCGGAAGATCCGAGCATCCGGACCATATCAGGGCCTACACTCACACTGGCACAGTCCGATACGGCCTAACGGGCGTGATATATACTCCTCAAAAAAGAAAGAAAAAGGGAAGCAAGGCATAGAAGGGCAATTAAGCAACATACATATATGGCTTAGTTTAGCTGCACGCAAGAAGAAAGTTTCTTCATATGATCTGCCGTCCACGAAAACGCTGGCGATCGATTACAAGCATGGATATCGTCCTAGATTTACCACTATTCTCTGTCGTGATACAGAAACGGGAAGAATTATTGTTTCACTTTCATAAATGTTATTAATCTTATACATATACCCCTATAAAAGTATTGTATTTGTACATATACTCCTTACTCATGCATAGGCTCATATATGTTTCTTAAAATAATATTCCTACTTAAACATAAGCTCAAAAAGTATCCCACCGATTAGCTACCGTCAAAACAACACAACGACTTGCAGTACTTATGTTTATGTAACATGGTTATCTTTTTAACAAGGTTAGTTTTGTGCGGGCGTTAACAACGTGAATCTAGGAGTGATATTTTTGTAATTATGTATGTAATAGAAACTGTTTTACAAAAGGTTTACCGTGGAAATTATCTTTGATACATATAAATTAGGATAAATTAATTAGAAATTCTTATCAAATATTTAATTTATTTTTTTAATCCTTGACATAATTATAATTTATTATAATAAATATTATCTCTTATTACAGTATACGTTAAATTCTGTTACAGTAAAGATTTCTCCTGTTATAATCAAAGATTTTTAATTAATTTATTTTATAAATTATTTTAATTTTAGTACTCTTATTATACTAAATTCACATACTTAACCTCCAAGTAGGTTTTGCTAAGGCATACTGAGTCATATGTTTTAAGAAACGCTTGGGTTTCTTGTTTTTGTAACGTATGATATTGGTACAAAGACTAGAAGTAAGAAAAATTCAATCATTTGGATATTTTATGTATGATCTTTACAAAGCGCGATATTTTAGATGGTGTATATAATTTACTTAAAAACATAGACATATGTATCAAAGAACCGAGACATTTATGATCTTGCTTAAGTCCGAAGTAAACGTCGACTATTACGAAGTGGCATATATATGTTGTTTAAAAATGGCGGTGCTTCGGACTACTTTAGTGTAGAAAACTTTTATCGGGAATTTGATTCTCGGTCTTTTTTTTTTCTTTTCTTTTTTTTGAGCCTCCTAGTCCAGGGAGATTTGATTAGTAATTTTCAGTTCTTCTTTTCCTTAGAATTAATTCCTAATCTAAATTTGACGGTTTCTGTGATGAACCAAAAAATGTCACCATTTTTTGATACACGCGACGATACATATATACAAAAATCGTTAATTTCTAATGGGATGGCCAACTTACTCGATCCAAAAAGAATATAGAGCATGAAAAACACTGGGCACCGTCAACATCGGATTTGGGCCCGCAATAGATTTAAACATCAAAGTACACCGATCTAAACTTTCATTTCAAAATAATAATAGTGTAGCTACGTGACCTTGTTTCCTTGTCTTCCCTTCTCAGTGGCATTCGAATCAAGTAAGTCTAAGTAAGGAATTCAGCCTTGACATTTCCTTGTTATCCATTCCTTAAAACTTTTCTAATAAAAGAATATCTCTCCCTAAGATGTCATTAGGTAAGCACTTGATCACTCATCCCCTTCCCCATCAGTGTGAATAGTTTCTGATACGGATCGTCCCGACCAACTTCCACTAGAGCAACTTGGCGCGTGCCCACCCTCGGCGTCGGCCGATCACTGGATACTTCTTCTGCTTGTCCGATCTACAGTCAATTGAGGAGACCTTCGAGGAGGAAGCTCGGTCTGCCCCTAAAAACGGGTCGGCACGTCGGTCTGGTGACCATCCGCCAAGCAGACCCCGACCTGTCCACTTGGCAGGGGCACCGGGAACTGAGTCCTCTGCGTCGGGGTTAAGCTGGCAGTTACCTGTAGACACGACAGCCTGGACAAGCATAATCGACCAAGGGACGGTGTAGCAACCCGGAAAAAAGTTAATACTTAAATATTCGAAATAGTAATTTCTTTAAATCGAAATAATAGAAACATGCGTACCATTATCATATGTACAAGAATACATCAGAAAATTTCTTAAAAATTATAAATCAACCCCAGACATTATTCCTAAGTGTTCCACGAAGAAATTCGTGCAACGAAAAATCCGATTGGCCAAGCGTATGTCACAATGTGACTAATTATTCAAATTAGGAAACTAAGTCGGAAAATCGTTAACACGGAAAGATAACGCGCCCATAAAACAAACGAACATGTCGGAGAGACTTCCAAACATCACGAAATGATTATCCATTATCGGGATTGGACTAATGGACCTCTCATAGTCCATGAATAAAATCAAGTAAGAAATATATAATAAGATCCGTAACTCTATTATTCCCTAATTAAAAAGGGAAATCCCATAAGATAAATTCTAATAAATAATGGGTTTTAATAAATAGACCATATAAAGTTTATTGGGCCAAAATAGAGATTTTTAAAAGAAGAATAATAGGAAAATACCCTAAATTCGTAACTAAATTATTACGTAAATAGAAAAGGGTATTAAAGTATTAAAATAAGTAGTTTGTGATGGAATTGGATTCCTAAACCTACCCATATAGTCTAGCACGAATTTAGATACTATCCTAACCCAATTAGAGATTTGAAAGCAAGAGAGGAAAGGTGGAGTTAGGAAATCTCGGAATTAAGAGGAATTTGAGTAGTAGTAGGAATAAGAACTTGTGTTTATATAAATACACCTCTTAAATCCTCATGGCTGACCCTAGCTCGTACAAAGGGGTTCTTGGACGTGGAGAAGAGGCCAAGGAGGAGGAGAAATCGAGGAGAGGAAGATCCATCAAGCTTCTTCTTCCGTTCTTCAAGTTCTAGCCCTAGAAGAGGAAATCGAGTCAATGTAGGCATTCTCACAAGCTAAAATTCTGAAATTTCGTCTGTAGGTTCTTCCTACCCTCTTGAACGAAACCCCCAAGTTTCATATTTTTCCATCAATCCTATCTTTTGTTCTTAATTTTTGAAGTTCTGTAAATATGATAACCCCAAGACATCATGTTAAATCCATATCTCCTCGTATACTTGATCCCATGCTATGAAATTTTTATGGTAAATACTTGATCTTGTTCGGGATCTTTTGACCCCGAAAGCCCTAATTTCTGTTGAGCATGTTACTCGAATTAAATCCATCTTGCTCCCTGTGTCATGTTCTATGTTACTTGTTCTTGTTCATTCTCAAACCCTATTCAAACCATGCTCTCTCTCGAATTCCTATTTACTGGAAGTACTCTCGCATGTCTAGTTTCATTTGCCACTGATTTCATGATTTTTCATCATGTATATAATTAGTTTTGATTTTCTAAACGACCCTGTATCAATTTGATTCAAGTTGGCCCGCAATCCAAAGCCTGGTCATATTACTGTCAGATCCAGGCACAGACCACCAATTGCGACGGGCCGATATGTCACCTTCTGGAGGTTGATTGCGACAGTCTACCCGTCGCGTTCAGAAAGCGACAGGTAAGTCGTCGCTATCCCTGTGTCTGTCCTGTCGCGACCCTTTCCCGCCTCTGTCGCGTTCACAAGGCCGTCGCGACAGTACCCATGTCGCGATCTGCCTACCCCTGTCGTAATCATCATTGGTCTATGTCGCCTTCATAGGTTTTTACATGAAAACCCATAAAAAATATTTTGGTCGCTTTCTAAATAATTCTTACGCCTTTTTACAGTTATACCCCCAGTAAAAACCCTGCTTTAAAATGGAGCTATATTGAATGTTTTAAAATACATAGTCACGACTTCTTTCTATCTATGATTTCTCTCACACGTTCACACACTTGAACCATCCAATTATGGCATAATTTGGCATGAAATTATTTCATAATATATCTGGTAATTTATGTAATTAAATTACCATATGTTAAATATACTTGTCTATTCTCGCGATGTTTTGGAACACCGATCTCGACGCTCCACTGTTCTAGAACTCCTCTAGAACGTCGGGCACTTGTTTCTATACACACTCTCTCTTGACTTGGACGAACTCTCCGTCGGATACTCCTTCTGCCGGACTAGTAAGTCTTTGTTCAAGACCTCCGTAAGTCTCCTCTGTCCATGGATTCCCACATGGTCGACGAGCTGGTTGTACCCTAAACACCTATGATACACTCTAGGGATCAGCAAGATCCAAACAGCCTTAGTTGCTCTCGCTCTTATCTTGAATCACGCCGGACCTCTGGACCTGTGCATAACGAGGCCAGCGGAAGGGTTGTGTATTCCACCTGACTGCCAACACCGTACGTGCGTGTTGTGCAACTGTTACTATCGCTCGTTACTCGACGTTTCATGTGCAATGACCATAAAGATTTCATCTATACTCTACTCGCTCGTCTATTCATATTCACGTTCACTCTACTATCTCGTCTCTCTCGTCTATTCATCTAGTACTCTCTTGTTACCCTTTGAGCTGTGTAGCTCCTATCGTTTGTACTATTTCATGACTGTCTAGCGCTATAAAATGGGTCTTGTGACTCTACTGTATCAATGCATACTGTGCAGGGCACAGAGAGTGTCCGAGGGGCTCCAATCTAGTCCTGGGGGCAGAGAGCCACCCGAAAATACCTGCAGGGGCTATTGACGGTTTTCTGCATTGCACCGGTTCTGACTATACTGTGTTGGCTAGACATCTGACTACTATCCTTTTAGTCTGAGGAGTTCAGACGTACTGTACCATTTCTGTGCTATTACTGTGCTAGCACTGACTGTTATAACATTAGTCTGAGGAGTTCAGACGTAATGTACCATCGTGAAACGGCTACTGTCCCAAAGTGACTATTGTCGTACTCTACAAGTGCACCATTGTGCAACCATACACGCTATCTCATTACACGCTATTTCGTTACACGATATCTCGTTACACGCTATCTTGTCATACGCTCTACTTGCTCTACTTGATACTCGCTATCTTGAGTTACTGTGTGCTATCGCGACTTGATCACATTCAAAGTGCAATTTACTCTTTACATGACCATCTACTATCATCTCTTCTTGCTATACATATCGCTTGCTACTCTTGACAATATCGTTACTTGCTATTGTTGTTATCGTTTTCTATCGTGACTTGACTTTAGTCATCGTGCTATACTTGATTCATCTGCTATTTGAACCATGTTACTTGTGCTATTACTTTCTCGACTTTACACGACTCTCTCTATCATTAGTTACTCTGTCATTTAATGCATTAATTATTTAAAGCCTGCTTGAGCCTGAGATTTAAGCCCTACTGGGCGTTATTGCTCACCCTTCGTTATTTGTTATTGTGTCTCAGGTTAGTCGGACAATGACGTTATACGTACCAATGGGACAGGACCGAGTGATGAGTGACCATGGAGTCAAATGACGAAGTTACCCTAGCACCATGGAGTCTAGTAGTGATTGTTTTAGATTTCTTTTCAATGTAATGATGTCATTGAGCCTTATGTGTGGCTCTGAATTAGTGGTTGTAATAGTCTTAGTGATTTTCTAATGAAATGAAGAGTTTGTTTCAATTATTGTTTATTAGATGCTATGATGTTTGCGAAAAAATGCACAATTGTCGTTACCATACTCGTTGTTCACGTCTCCCTCCGATTTATTCCGCTGCTAAATTGGAGGGGCGTGACAATTGGAATCAGAGCCTAGGATGTCCTTATTAGGATATTTTAAGTCTAGGGATGTTCTAGGTGAACTGCCATAACCGTGTCTAAGTCAACCACCATACCTATGTGAGAGATTGGGTAAAGCTTGGGGTTATGCTAGAAGCTTAACTATATGTACCCTAAGTATTAAGAAGGAAATTAATAAGTATTATTGCTCGCAGGAACTAGAGGAGATGGATGGCGAGCATGCACCAATGCACGAATTACAACAGACCCTACAGGGGTTGACTAATTCAAGCAAGAGCAAGAAATGGGGCAGGAGACTTATATGAGAACTTTCAACGAATAAATCCCCCTAGGTTTAATGGAACTTCGGATCCCGATGAAGCTGAAAATTGGGTGAAGGAAATGGAACGGATCTTTAGGGTTAGGCAATGTTCAGAGCAGGAGAAAGTCCTTCTGGAAACCTTCCAGTTGGACCGCGATGCTAGAGCCTGGTGGGAAGCTGCCAGTCGACAATTACCCAACATCAACATAGAGTGGGATAAATTTTTAGAACTCTTCAACACCAAATATTTTTCCGAGAGGATTTGTGAGAAGAAGGCAAATGAATTCGCCAATTTAAAACAACGAATGATGTCGGTAGCAGATTATGAAGTGCAATTTGAAAGACTAGCGCAATATGCACCACATTTGGTGAGTACGGAGAAGATGAAGGCCAAGAGATTCTTAGAAGGGTTGAGACCTGTATTCTGGGAAAAGTTGGATCCACTAGACATTGAAGTATATTCAGTCATGGTATTGAGAGCTCAATTAGTAGAGGACGCCATGGAACTCCTTGAAAAGATCCATAACAAGAAGGTGTTGAAAAGGGAACGTGCTACTCATTCCAATAATAATAAAGGAAGAAATACATTAGTTAGCAAGAGAATGAAAGGGAAAGTGGAGAGTAAGGAATTATGTAAATTTTGTAAGAAACCAGGGCATCAGATGGATAACTGTTGGAAGAAATTCGGCAGATGCTTGTGATGTGGAAGTCAACAACATCGAGTCATCGATTGTCCAATAAAGAAGAACCAAACTCCACGCCAAGGACGATTACAAGCTCTCGTGGATATGAATCATGCCAATGAAGGTGGACAAGGTACCATCATTACACCCTTAGTTAATTTTATACTATTTTCACGATATCAAAACTCTAAGTGGGGGAGATGATGGAATGAAATATCCATAATAAATTGGTAGTCGTATCATATCATATGAATTTGAGGACCAAATTCTTTTTAAGTGGGGGAGGATGTAGCAACCCGGAAAAAAGTTAATACTTAGATATTCGAAATAGTAATTTCTTTAAATCGAAATAATAGAAACATGCGTACCATTATCATATGTACAAGAATACATCGGAAAATTCCTTAAAAATTATAAATCAACCCCAGACATTATTCCTAAGTGTTCCACGAAGAAATTTGTGCAACGAAAAATCCGATTGGCCAAGCGTATGCCACAATGTGACTAATTATCCAAATTAGGAAACTAAGTCGAAAAACCGTTAACACGGAAAGATAACGCGCCCATAAAACAAACGAACATGTCGGAGAGACTTCCAAATATCACGAAATGATTATCCATTATCGGGATTGGACTAATGGACCTCTCATAGTCCATGAATAAAATCAAGTAAGAAATATATAATAAGATCCGTAACTCTATTATTCCCTAATTAAAAAGGGAAATCCCATAAGATAAATTCCAATAAATAATGGGTTTTAATAAATAGACCATATAAAGTTTATTGGGCCAAAATAGAGATTTTTAAAAGAAGAATAATAGGAAAATATCCTAAATTCGTAACTAAATTATTACTTAAATAGAAAAGGGTATTAAAGTATTAAAATAAGTAGTTTGTGATGGAATTGGATTCCTAAACCTACCCCATATAGTCTAGCACGAATTTAGATATTATCCTAACCCAATTAGAGATTTGAAAGCAAGAGAGGAAAGGTGGAGTTAGGAAATCTCGGAATTAAGAGGAATTTGAGTAGTAGTAGGAATAGGAACTTGTGTTTATATAAATACACCTCTTAAATCCTCATGGCCGACCCTAGCTCGTGCAAAGAGGTTCTTGGACATGGAGAAGAGGCCAAGGAGGAGGAGAAATCGAGGAGAGGAAGATCCATCAAGTTTCTTCTTCCGTTCTTCAAGTTCTAGCCCTAGAAGAGGAAATCGAGTCAATGTAGGCATTCTCACAAGCTAAAATTCTGAAATTTCGTCTGTAGGTCCTTCCTACCCTCTTGAACGAAACCCCCAAGTTTCATATTTTTTCATCCATCCTATCTTTTGTTCTTAATTTTTGAATTTCTGCAAACATGATAACCCCGAGACATCATGTTAAATCCATATCTCCTCGTATACTTGATCCCATGCTATGAAATTTTTATGGTAAATACTTGATCTTGTTCGGGATCTTTTCACCCCAAAAGCCCTAATTTCTGTTGAGCATCTTACTCGAATTAAATCCATCTTGCTCCCTGTGTCATGTTCTATGTTACTTGTTCTTGTTCGTTCTCAAACCCTATTCAAACCGTGCTCTCTCTCTAATTCCTATTTACTGGAAGTACTCTCGCATGTATAGTTTCATTTGCCACTAATTTCATGATTTTTCATCATGTATATAATTAGTTATGATTTTCTAAACGACCCCGTATCAATTTGATTCAAGTTGGCCCGCAATCCAAAGCCTGGTCTGATTCCTGTCAGATCCAGGCACAGACCACCAGATTGCGATGGGCCGATATGTCGCCTTCTGGAGGTTGATTGCAACAGTCTACCCATCACGTTCAGAAAGCAACGGGTAAGCCGTCGCTATCCCTGTGTCTGTCCTGTAGCGACCCTTTCCCACCTCTGTCGCGTTCACAAGGCCGTCGCGACAGTACCCATGTCGCGATCTGCCTACCCCTTTCGCAATCATCATTGGCCTATGTCGCCTTCACAGGTTTTTACATGAAAACCCATAAAAAATATTTTGGTCACTTTCTAAATAATTCTTACGCCTTTTTACAGTTATACCCCCAGTAAAAACCCTACTTTAAAATGGAGCTATATTGAATGTTTTAAAATACATAGTCACGACTTCTTTCTATCTATGATTTCTCTCACACGTTCACACACTTGAACCATCCAATTATGGCGTAATTTGGCATGAAATTATTTCATAATATATCTGGTAATTTATGTAATTAAATTACCATATGTTAAATATACTAGTCTATCGTTTCTCGCGATGTTTTGGAACACCGATCTCGACGCTCCACTGTTCTAGAACTCCTCTAGAACGTCGGGCACTTGTTTCTATACACACTCTCTCTTGACTTGGACGAACTCTCCGTCGGATACTCCTTCTACCGGACTAGTGAGTCTTTGTTCAAGACCTCCGTAAGTCTCCTCTGTCCATGGATTCCCACATGGTCGACGAGATGGTTGTACCCTAAACACCTATGATACACTCTAGGGATCAGCAAGATCCAAACGGCCTTAGTTGCTCTCGCTCTTATCTTGAATCACGCTGGACCTCTGGACCTGTGCATAATGAGGCCAGCGGAAGGGTTGTGTATTCCACCTGACTGCCAACACCGTACGTGCGTGTTGTGCAACTGTTACTATCGCTCGTTACTCGACGTTTCATGTGCAATGACCATAAAGATTTCATCAATACTCTACTCGCTCGTCTATTCATATTCACGTTCACTCTACTATCTCGTCTCTCTCATCTATTCATCTAGTACTCTCTTGTTACCCTTTGAGCTGTGTAGCTCCTATCGTTTGTACTATTTCATGACTGTCTAGCGCTATAAAATGGGTCTTGTGACTCTACTGTATCAATGCATACTGTGCAGGGCACGGAGAGTGTCCGAGGGGCTCCAATCTAGTCCTGGGGGCAGAGAGCCACCCGAAAATACCTGCAGGGGCTATTGACGGTTTTCTGCATTGCACCGGTTCTGACTATACTGTGTTGGCTAGACATCTGACTACTATCCTTTTAGTCTGATTAGTCTGAGAAGTTCAGACGTACTGTACCATTTCTGTGCTATTACTGTGCTAGCACTGACTGTTATAACATTAGTCTGAGGAGTTCAGACGTAATTTACCATCGTGAAACGGCTACTATCCCAAAGTGACTATTGTCGTACTCTACAAGTGCACCGTTGTGCAACCATACATGCTATCTCGTTACACGCTATTTCGTTACACGCTATCTCGTTACACGCTATCTTGTCATACACTCTACTTGCTCTACTTGATACTTGCTATCTTGAGTTACTGTGTGCTATCGCGACTTGATCACATTCAAAGTGAAATTTACTCTTTACATGACCATCTACTATCATCTCTTCTTGCTATACATATCGCTTGCTACTCTTGACAATATCGTTACTTGCTATTGTTGTTATCATTTTCTATCGTGACTTGACTTTAGTCATCGTGCTATACTTGATTCATCTGCTATTTGAACCATGTTACTTGTGCTATTACTTTCTCGACTTTACACGACTCTCTCTATCATTAGTTACTTTGCCTTTTAATGCATTAATTATTTAAAACCTGCTTGAGCCTGAGATTTAAGTCCTACTGGGCGTTATCGCTCACCCTTCGTTATTTGTTATTGTGTCTCAGGTAAGTCGGACAATGACGTTATACGTACCAATGGGACAGGATCGAGTGATGAGTGACCATGGAGTCAAATGACGAAGTTACCCTAGCACCATGGAGTCTAGTAGTGATTGTTTTAGATTTCTTTTCAATGTAATGATGTCATTGAGCCTTATGTGTGGCTCTGAATTAGTGGTTGTAATAGTCTTAGTGATTTTCTAATGAAATGAAGAGTTTGTTTCAATTATTGTTTATTAGATGCTCTGATGTTTGCGAAAAAATGCACAATTGTCGTTACCATACTCGTTGTTCACGTCTCCCTCCGATTTATTCCGCTGCTAAATTGGAGGGGCGTGACAGTTGGTATCAGAGCCTAGGATGTCCTTATTAGGATATTTTAAGTCTAGGGATGTTCTAGGTGAACTGCCATAACCGTGTCTAAGTCAACCACCATACCTATGTGAGAGATTGGGTAAAGCTTGGGGTTATGCTAGGAGCTTAACTATATGTACCCTAAGTATTAAGAAGGAAATTAATAAGTATTATTGCTCGCAAGAACTAGAGGAGATGGCTGGCGAGCATGCACCAATGCACGAATTACAACAGACCCTACATGGGTTGACTCAAGCCCTTAACAATGTAATTCAAGCAAGAGCAAGAAATGGGGCAGGAGACTTATATGAGAACTTTCAACAAATAAATCCCCCTAGGTTTAATGGAACTCCGGATCCCGATGAAGCTGAAAATTGGGTGAAGGCAATGGAACGGATCTTTAGGGTTAGGCAATGTTCAGAGCAGGAGAAAGTCCTTCTGGCAACCTTCCAGTTGGACCGCAATGCTAGAGCCTGGTGGGAAGCTGCCAGTCGACAATTACCCAACATCAACATAGAGTGGGATAAATTTTTAGAACTCTTCAACACCAAATATTTTTCCGAGAGGATTTGTGAGAAGAAGGCAAATGAATTCGCCAATTTAAAACAACGAATGATGTCGGTAGCAGATTATGAAGTGCAATTTGAAAGACTAGCGCAATATGCACCACATTTGGTGAGTACGGAGAAGATGAAGGCCAAGAGATTCTTAGAAGGGTTGAGACCTGTATTCTGGGAAAAGTTGGCTCCACTAGACATTGAAGTATATTCAGTCATGGTATTGAGAGCTCAATTAGTAGAGGACGCCATGGAACTCCTTGAAAAGATCCATAACAAGAAGGTGTTGAAAAGGGAACGTGCTACTCATTCCAATGATAATAAAGGAAGAAATACATTAGTTAGCAAGAGAATGAAAGGGAAAGTGGAGAGTAAGGAATTCTGTAAATTTTGTAAGAAACCAGGTCATCAGATGGATAACTGTTGGAAGAAATTCGGCAGATGCTTGTGATGTGGAAGTCAACAACATCGAGTCATCGATTGTCCAACAAAGAAGAACCAAACTCCATGCCAAGGACGATTACAAGCTCTCGTGGATATGAATCATGCCAATGAAGGTGGACAAGGTACCATCATTACTCCCTTAGTTAATTTTATACTATTTTCACGATATCAAAACTCTAAGTGGGGGAGATGATGGAATGAAATATCCATAATAAATTGGTAGTCATATCATATCATATGAATTTGGGGACCAAATTCTTTTTAAGTGGGGGAGGATGTAGCAACCCGGAAAAAAGTTAATACTTAAATATTCGAAATAGTAATTTCTTTAAATCGAAATAATAGAAACATGCGTACCATTATCATATGTACAAGAATACATCGGAAAATTCCTTAAAAATTATAAATCAACCCCAGACATTATTCCTAAGTGTTCCACGAAGAAATTTGTGCAACGAAAAATCCGATTGGCCAAGCGTATGTCACAATGTGACTAATTATCCAAATTAGGAAACTAAGTCGGAAAACCGTTAACACGGAAAGATAACGCGCCCATAAAACAAACGAACATGTCGGAGAGACTTCCAAACATCACGATCTGACTTGAACGTCGGAGCTTTTTCCCACCGCGGCCCCTCGGTGGTTTTGCAGATCGAAGCCCGGTTGCATCAGCACTAGCGCATTGCCATCGTCCCTTGGGTCCCACCTAGTTCGGTTCAGACCGACCTCGCTTGCTTTAACAGCAACATTTGGCACCGTCTGTGGGAAAATCGTACAAAAAGCTTCACTCAATGGCACCCAAGGGAAAGGTGGTTTCTTGCGCATCTGGCGACGAGGTCGCCCCTACTACCACCATTGAAGAAGTTGTCGGAGGAGGCTTTGGCACCAGAGAGCAAGACTCGGCGATGCCATCACACCTCGACCGCGTTGAGCAGATGCTCTCTAGTCTCCAACAAGTTCTGATGCAGATGGAGCAAAGTCAGCAGGCGTCACTAGTCCAGGGTGAGGCCCTGACTCATCCGGTTGCACCCACTGTGGGTGTTACTAAGGAGGCTGCCGGGGCCGGCCTTCAAGCGACCCAGCTGGCGCTGTCGACCAGCCATGTCGACGTTCAGTGGGCAGCACCTATCATTTCAACACCAGCCCCGCCGCCGGTCATCTCTCATCCGGCGACCCTTGCAGTGGCGATAGTGCACGGAGTAACGAGGACCGAAATCGTCGACCATTTTTCGGACGAATCAACACCTGCCGAAAATGAACAGGAAGATAGAGGCATTGCAACACGGTACCCACGCTCCGTCAATGGCAACGCTCCTGACCTCCTTGCCATTCACTGAGGAGATCACCTCGGCACCAGTCCCGAACAAGTTGCAGCTCCCAAAGTTCCGGCGCTATAATGGGACGGCCAACTTTGTGCATCACCTCGACCACTTCCACGGACAAGTCGAAATGGTAAATATAATTGATGCTTTGAAGTGACGTGCTTTCATGTCTACACTAGACGACACAGCCTTGTAGTGGTTCAAAGCACTGCCCGCTCAAAGCACTGCCTGCTCGGTCTGTCATCAGCTTCCCCGACCCAGTACAACTCTTCCTGGACCACTTCTACAACATGGTGCAGCACTCGCTATGCACGGACGACCTGTGGCTCATCGCTCAGAAAGAAGGGGAGATGTTCCGCAACTACGCCAAGTGATTCCAGCTCGAGATGATGAAGGTGGTAGATCTGGACCTGAGGACGGCAGTCAACATCCTGACGAGGGTGTGCTCCAACACCCCGTTCGTGGCATCCATCGCCAAGAAGCCTCCTGTGAGTCTCTCCGACCTCCTCTCTAGAATGCAGAAGTACGTGAGGCTGGAGTCGACCCTCGACACTGCTGGGAGACTCGGACGACCATCCGAGCAGGGCACACCAAGCACAGAGCCGACCGCGAAGAAGCCGAGGAGGGAGGAGTCGCGTGGAGAAAGGACGCGGGGCCGACCTCTACTGCGAATACCACAAGGGGTACGACCACCTTACCAACCAGTGCAGAAGCCTCAAGATGGAGATCTCAGAGATGTTGCGACAAGGAATCATCAGGAAGGATGTCGTCGACAGAAGAACGAAGGAGCGCACACCGGAAGATGACCGCGGAGCAATCAGAGAAAAAGGGGTCGTTCTGGTCCTCGCAGGCGGCTCAGCAGGTGGTGGCGACAGCGGGAGAAAGCGAAAAGCTTACGCATCGGCCACAAACCTTTGCGCAAGTAGACCGGCACTCGGGCACGGGGGAGTCATAACCTTTTCTGACGAGGATGTGGTCGGCTTGAGCCCACCCCACGACGACATGCTGGTTATCCACGCTGACATCGACGGGTATGATGTACATCGTATCCTTGTTGATAATGGAGCCGCTCCTGACGTGCTTTTTTACGATTATTTCGTGAAAATGACCAACCTGAGCACCGAGCTCAAACCAGTCGCTACTCCTCTATTTGGTTTCAACGGGGCGCCTGTGAATGCCGAGGGGTCAATCAAATTAAAAGTAACATTAGGTACCCGGCCGCGTCATGTAACAGTTGAGGTCGACTTTCTTAATGTAAAAGTAAAGTCGGCTTACAACGCGATCTTCGGACGGGGCCTGTTGGGACAGTTAGGAGGAGTCCCTTCAACTTATCATCAAAAGTTGAAGTTCCCTACCCCCGGTGGGATAGGCGAGGTCGTGGGTAACCAGACCGAAGCCCGATGGTGTTATGTAAATTCTATTAAAGCAAAAGAACTAGCAGTTCCGGAGTATGAGCCTAATCTTGATGACATTTTTGAGAGGCACGAGCCAGCTGAGCAAACAAAACAAATACACGTAGAAAAGGGGACCCTCGTCGTTGGCGCCGAGCTCAAAGAGCTGGAAGAGAAGGTAGTTGATTTCCTCAGGAAAAGCGGCGATGTGTTCGCCTGGTCGGATGACGACCTGCTGGGGATTGACCCAAAGATCATCCAGCACCACCTGAACGTGAATCCCGAGCTCCGACCAGTTTGGTAGAAGAAGCGACCACTGTCGGCTGATCGGCAGGAGGCAGTCGACAGCAACCTAGCAAGGTACCTACGAGCGGGGATGGTCCGAGATGCATTCTATCCTGAATGGGTCGTGAACGTCGTCCTAGTACGGAAGGTGAACGGGAAATGGCGAATGTGCGTGGACTTCACCGACCTGAACAGAGCATGCCCAAAGGACAGCTTCCCGCTTCCACGCATCGACTAGCTCATCGACTCCACTGCTGGGCACAAACTCATGAGCTTCCTCGACGCATACTCAGGCTACCACCAAATCAGGATGGCACCTGAAGATGAGAAGAAGACATCTTTTACCACAGAGAATGGTCTGTATTGCTTTACACGAATGCCGTTTGGATTGAAAAATGCAGGGGCAACATACCAGAGGCTCGTTAACATGATGTTCGAGAAACAAATCGGGAAGACGATGGAAATCTACATCGACGACATGCTGGTGAAAAGTCGATGGGCCGAGGACCACGCCCGAGACCTAGCTAAAACATTTGATGTACTCTGACAATACGGGATGAAGCTGAACCCCGAGTAGTGCATCTTCGGAGTACGAGCCGGGAAGTTCCTTGGCTACCTCGTCTCCAACCGAGGAATCGATGTCAACCCCGACAAGGTGCAGATGATCATCGACATGATAGCCCCAAGAACGGTGAAAGAAGTGCAGAGGCTCAACGGTAGGGTTACTGCCCTTAGCAGGTTCATGTCAAGGTCGGCAGAACGTTTCCGACCATTCTTCGATGTGCTGAGGAAGGGGCAGTTCGTGTGGACCGAGGAATGCCAGAAGGCATTCGACGAGCTGAAGGCGCATCTAGCCCATGTTCCAACACTGAGCAAACCAATGGTCGGGGAGGAACTGCTATTGTACCATTCGGCGACGGTGTACTCAATCAGCTCGGTTCTCGTGCGGGAAGACAACAGGAATCACCTTCCGGTGTATTATACAAGCAAGGCTCTACGAGGAGCCGAGTAGCGTTACTCCGACCTAGAAAAGGTCAGATATGCACTAGTAATGGCCACCTGACGACTTCGCCCGTACTTCCAGGTGCACAAAGTCGTCGTCCTCACCGACGTCCCTATCAAGCAGATACTCAGCCGACCCAAGACCTCGGGAAGGTTGGCGAAGTGGGCTATTGAGCTCGGGGAGTTCGACTTCGTGTTTCAGCCTCGGGTCGCCATTAAGGCCCAAGCTCTCGCTGACTTCATCTCAGAAGGAACAGTAACGGCGCCGCAAGAAGAGGTTGGCACCGGAGGGTGGAAAGTCTTTGTCGATGGGGCATCCAACTCGCAAGGCAGTGGCGCAGGGGTCATCCTCCACTCACCTGATGGCCTCGTTTTAAGGTTGTAGACACGCGAATTCGGCTCCGCCATGGGAAAATTTCATATTGTGCCATAATGCCACAAATGGCCTTCATTTTGCCTTGAAAGAGAATTTTCCCCATCATTCTGGATCACCCCCATTCTTCCCCGGTGCTTCCCCTCCATTTCTGGAACCCCTCGGGTATTATAAGCTTGAATTCCTTATCGCAACGGGTATGGCAGCCGCCCCTCTCTAAACGCGTCCGGCATCCTGGACGAGATTCAAGATCCTTATCGCGACGGCCTTCAGGGACACAAACCTTATCGCGGCCTGTATGTCGGCCGCAACTCAGTTTGTAGTCGCGTCCTGTTGCCCGGACGCGATTCAGTGTGGCCCAGAAAGTCATCGCGCTCAGGCCCGTAATCATGAAAAAAGCCTTAATCGCGTCCTTGTCAGAAGACGCGATTTAGAAGGTCAAATCCTAAAAGCTTCCAGTAGATAAGCACATTTATAAGCTGATTGCCTCGGAAATTGGCTCTAAGGTAATCACATCGGCCATGGCCGCCGCGTTTCTTGTCGCGGCAGCCCTGGCAGACGCGATTCTATCCCTTATTGCGGCGTCCTGACAGGACGCGATTCAGAGACATTGACCACAATCAGGCGCATGTCTCATCAAATTGACCTTCTGAAATGCGGCATGCCACCCAGATGCGTTTAAATCCTTGTCGCAGCGCCCAAGCCTGACGCGATTCAAGTCGCGGCCTACCACCCAGACGCGATTCAACTCCTTGTCGCGGAGGCTATACCCGACACGATTTAACTCCTTGTCGCGGAGGGTCATTTGTAGGGGGGGTTCCACGAAGTGGCGAAGCCCTGCTGAATCCTCGCCTTGACTCCGAGCTATTCCTCGCCGATCCATTCTTCTTCATCGGAGTCTGGCGCCGTCGTCTCCTTCCATTCCACACGCGAGGCGGGAGCGTCTCCCTCCTCTCCTTCCTCCGTCCAACCAGCAAAGGCCCGTCACGCTGCACCAACGTTTGGGGAAGCACCCCCTGTCACGTCCTAGCAAAATTCCATTTACTGAATATGACAGATAATTATTACAAGACAAGTAACATAAAGTTTGTTCATAAATAACTAGATCCGCGGAAGTTATTATATAATACTCCTCATTATAGTCTAAATGAGGAGCAAGTAAAAGTAACTGTAACTTTAACACATTTCAACTGAACCACAAAAAAAAAACAAAAGATAACAACATTTCTTCACATAAGGTGGTCCACTCAGCACACAAAACCCCTTAAGCTTCCTCGTCATTTGGTTCACCTGAAAATGGTAAATTGAATGAGCTAACTAGCCCAGTAGAAATCAATTCCTCTACTTCAAAAGGATTCAAATGCATATATTCAAGGTAAGACAAGTATAGATTTCTGACATGGAGTGTTCAAGAAAATGAATAAGCAAGATAATTCGATAACACATATTGGACAAGAACAATTTTGGAAGCAAGATCAATAACTCAGGATGAAACTTGAATTCAGAATCAAACACATTATCACACACACAAGCATGATGTGATGACTAATCAAGCACGAACTGATGCATGCCAACATCCACGATGTCCTCATCGCCCCCGCGCGGCCACTGACGAATTTGGGCGCTCCCCCCCCAGGACTAAACCAGCCCTTTATTTGCCAGGCATAATTTCTAAATGAGTCCGAGACTCTCAATTTTCATCATCACACACTCATCATTGTAATGAATCAAGGATACACAAAGGTTCATTCAAAGTTTACACACAAGGGTGAAGGAACTTTGTTTCCTTACTGATTTCAGAAATTGATAGTCCTTCAAGGTCAATTTTGCTCGGAACCTTAGAAAAATGATTCATGGTACAAAGAAGGTTAATATGACTGGTTTTAGTAGGTGTTTAGGTGGTAAAAAAACATAAAACTTAGGTGGGCTATTGATTGGAACAATTGGATACAATTTGCACCAAGGAATGGATCAAAACAAGTGTTGGAAACATAACACTATCAGCACCTGTCGACAGGCAAGAGCTTGCTATCGACAGGGCTGGTTTCCAGAACTTGAATTTCAGTTTTGTATGTTCCTATCGACAGCAAGCTATGGGCCTGTCGACAGCAACACACAGTGATGGTTTTCTGGTTTCTGGAAATAGGTTCCTGTCGACAGCAAGAAGTTCGTCTGTCAACAGGTCCTGTATGAGCTTTCAAAAAGGCATTAAAATCCACTCTAAATGGTTCTCCAAAGTTCCTCTATCACTCCTAACATGATTAAGACTTAATCCAAGTATAATCTTAGCCACAAAAATAAAGCTAACATGACAAGAGAGTGAAGGATAAATCATGGGATATGGTTCATATGGGTGATCAATCAAGAAGACAAACTGAAAGGAGAATTTACTGGAAGAGTAATACTCTTGAATTTCTTTCTTTCTTCTTCCATTCATTACTTATCAAGTACACTTACTTGAGACTTCCATGGCCTCTCAATGAATCAATCTCACGAAGAAGAAAGAACCGTTTTGGTTCTGTCTACACTACACCATGGAACCGATAGGATTTTAGATTTTAAACAAGTTGAGGGAATGAAAAAAGAGTAATGTGTAACTTCCCATGGCTTAAGGACTAATTAAATATGAGGAAAGGTCTAGTTTCTACCATGGACAACCTCTCTAAACTTTGGACAATAGCATGACTTCTTCAGATTTAAAAATCACCTGACTTATCAGATTTGAAAATAGCATGCTAAGGTACCACATACCATTAACCAGCAATTCAAGGAGGAATAACAGGGGAACGAAGAAAGGTTAGGAAGAGAATCCTCCCATGATCATACTTCCTGAACTAAAGAATGACAGACATATGATAAGGATCACTTCAAACAATCAATCCAAGAGTGGAAAAGAAGAGGATTAGGAATTGAATCCTACCTTTATGACTAGCACAACCTTCTCCTGATGTTAAATTCCCAAAGAACACAATGTATAACAGCTGAGGAAGTAGCCAGCAGGAAAGAAAGAATAGCCGAATCCTCCCAGGTCTATTTCGCCAGCCTCACAACATCCCCTACAACAACTCCAGCACCAGCTTGAGAAAGAACAAGGGTGCAAACATAGAGACAATGGTTCCAGCTATGACATCCACTCAGAAACCTTGCAACAGAGCAGCAGCATAATGGGAGAAAGGTTCAAAAAGATGGTTACAAAGGATATTGGGGTGTATTTATAACCCCAAAGGTCTCCATGCATCGCAACACGTCAATAGCTAATGTGTCATGGTAAAAACCATTTGTTTTTTTACCTAGACACGTAGCCCATGCAAGCCATTTCGTGGTTACACATAGGTAACTAACGTGTTACCTTCCGTAATAGGTGTGCTGGCCTCCCTTAAACCTTACACGTAGGCGCCCAGCTAAAACCCACAAAAATCTCAACCGTAAACACACCATAATTCGGCTGGTCCAAAGATCCTTCTGAAAACATGTCCAAACGATGTCCGTTTATATTGAAATTTCAACCATAGGATAATATTATGGTTTTGCTAATTATGGTGATTTTTTTTTATTTTTGGATTTTATTTTACACTAGGTGAAAAATCACCCGAAAAATGGTCGCGTCGACTTAATCTCAAATTCCGCACGTCAAAAAATTCATATAATTATATTTCTGACTTCTCCACATTTTTCTGGAAATTATGGTGCTCTCGGATTTTTATTTCATTGTCGTTTTTCAGTGTCGCCCTGTGGAAGCGCGCACCTCTGTGTACGACATTGGGGTAACGTACGTTACCACTAATCATACATAAATATCAATTATTTCAATTTAATGACAATCCTAATGTATATTAACCACGTTATTCATATTTTTCTAGCACTTTAAATTTTTGGGGTGTTACACCCCCCTTCCTCTTTCTTCTTTTATTTGCATTTCCATTTCCTCCGGGCCCCACATGGCTCTTTACATTTTCACCTCCTCCGGGCCCCATGTGGCCCTCCTTTAATCTTTTTTACACACATGCATGCATACACACACACACACACACACACACACCATTTTTAAGGGTTTAAAAACCACCATCCGGTGAGTCCTCCCCATTTTACTCATTTCATTTATTTATTTGGGATTCGTTACTACACGCCTCATTTCGCTAATCCCCATTCTTATTCATCTTTTTTGCAAGGGTAATCAAATGAGAAAATGCCCTCTACCGCGGCCGGCCGTGTTCGTAGTGGAAGATAGAACCCACATCATCCCCCACTCAATCTCTCCGCTAAAAAGGTACGCTCGCGATCACTCCTTCCATCCCCCACTCCTCTCCGTGTGTCTCCATTCGGCACCCTCGCGTGCTTGGCGATCATGTTTCTTTTTCTTTATTTTACGCTTTTCACACTCCATATCCACACACCACACATTCCACACACATCTCGTAAACCATATTTTTATTTTTATCACCACCCTCTTTGTGGACTGTTCTTCGTCCCCCCTAAAAAGGGAACGGAAAACACATCTACAAAGGTATGCTATCTGTTTCGGCTTCAATGCCTCTAATAATGTGGCTGAGTATGAGGCAGTTATCTCAGGAATCAAAATGGCCAAGTCTCTCGGAGCAACAAAAATCCTCATCCACAGCGACTCCCAACTGGTCGTCAGCCAGGTGTCGCAGGAGTTCGAAGTGAAGGAAGCCAGGCTCGCATCTTACATGGCCAAAGTCCGGAGACTAATGGGGGAGTTCGAGTCTGCCAAGCTGTTGAAGATACCAAAGGCCGAGAACTCCCAAGCAAATGCTCTGTCCAAATATGCGTCATCCTCGGGTGAACTAGAGTCATCCATACTAGGTGAAGAGCTCCGCGAGCCATTCATAGGACCCGCAGAAGTGTTGTGCGCCGACGCCAAGTCGACATGGATGACCCCGCTGGTGGAGTTCCTCAGAAGTGGGCTGCTGCTAGACGATCAAGAAGAAGCCGCAAAGACAAGAAGGCGAGTGGCGAGGTTCTTCCTGATCGGCAATGACTTATACCGAAGAGGGTTCAGCTATCCTCACCTTCGGTGCGTGAACCAGAACCGGGCACAGGAGATCATCAGTAAGGTGCACGAGGGGACATGCAGGAGTCATGCGGGTCCTCGGTCCCTCATCCGTAGAATAACCCGACAGGGTTATTGGTGGCCGACCATGCTAAAAGATGCCGAGGGGTACGTAAGGAGTTGCCGGCAATGTCAACTATTAGGAAGAATTGACCGACAACTGCCCTCGAAGCTCACGCCGATAACCGCCCCTTGTCCGTTCACCCAATGGGGAAAGGACATATTAGGACCTTTCCCCCCATCGTCGGGTCAACTAAAGTTCATCATCGTCAGACTCGACTACTTCACCAAGTAGGTCGAGGCCGAGCCGTTAGCTAAAATCACAGACGCTAACGCCTGGGGTTTTGTGTGGAAGAGTATTATATGCAGGTTTGGCCTTCCCCGAATGATCATCACTGACAATGGTAAACAGTTCGACAACGCCAGGTTCCGCTACAATTGTGAAGTGCTCGGAGTGGATCATCGGTTCTTCTCGGTCTCTCATCCTCAGTCCAACGGGCTGGCCGAGGTGACTAATCAAACAATCTTAGATGAATTAAGAAGGAGGCTACAGAATCACAAAGGCAGGTGGGCCGATGAGCTCTCTCATGTTCTGTGGGCCTATCGGACAACACCTCGGGAAGCCATCTAGGAATCCCCCTTTGCGCTTGATTACGGGGTAGAAGCCGTTACTCCCATGGAGCTGCTCGTGCCGTCCGGAAGAGTTCTCGGATTCGACCATGAGAGCAATAATAGATTGATGTGCACTGACCTGGACCTGATAGAGGAGCGACGAGGCAATGCGTTGGCGAGAATGGAAGCTTACCAATGAAAGGTGAAGAGGTGTTTCGACCCGAGCATCAGACCTCGGCGCTTCAGTGCGGGGAGCCTCGTCCTACGAAAACTTGCCGTCTCCGACCCAAATTCATCTGGTGGCAAGCTCTCGGCCAGTTGGGAGGGCCCTTACAGAGTCATCGAAGATCTAGGACATGGTGCTTATAGGCTAGCCGACCTCAGTGGGTTAGCCATCCCAAGAACGTGGAATGCCGAGCATCTCCATAAATATTATCCTTAAAACGAGGTCGCTTCGGCACTCTAGAGTCATCTAAGATCTAGGACATAGTGCTTATAGGTTAGCCGACCTCAGTGGGTCAGCCATCCCAAGAACGTGGAATGCCGATCATCTCCGAAAATATTATCCTTAAAACGAGGTCGCTTCGGCACTCTATATGCAAACGAGGTCACTTCAGAACTCTATATGTAAACGAGGTCGCTTCGGCACTCTATATGTAAATGAGGTCGCTTCGGCACTTTGTATGTAAACGAGGTCGCTTCGGCACTCTGTATGTAAACGAGGTTGCTTCGGCACTTTATATGTAAATGAGGTCGCTTCGGAACTCTATATGTAAATGAGGTCGCTTCGGCACTCTATATGTAAACGAGGTCATTTCGGCACTCTGTATGTAAACGAGGTCGCTTCGACACTCTATATGTAAACGAGGTCTCTTCGGCACTCTATATGTAAATGAGGTCGCTTCGGCACTCTGTATGTAAACGAGGTCGCTTCGGCACTCTGTATGTAAACGAGATCGCTTCGGCACTCTATATGTAAACAAGGTCGCTTCGGCACTCTGTATGTAAACAAGGTCACTTCGGCACCCTATATGTACACGAGGTCGCTTCGGCACTCTGTATGTAAACGAGGTCGCTTCGGCACTCTGTATGTAAACGAGGTCGCTTCGGCACTCTATATGTACACGAGGTCGCTTCGGCACTCTCATAAGCCAAGTCGTTCTAAATCTATCCTGAGCAAGTGAGATCGTTACGACGCATCATGCGATGAACGGACGAACTAGAAAGTCGTTGCCTTAAAAGCGAGAAAGAGAAATTACAATTCTCCTCGATTACACACCTGAGAAATACAAGAAGATATTTTCTCAGGCCAAAGATTGGCTAGCCCTCGGTGGCTACCTTCTCGGCCACCTCTTCAAAGGCCTTGTCGACGGCCTCAGATAGCGCTTCGTCCACCACAACGGCTACCGCTACTTCCTCGTCGCTTTTGCCATCTCAGACTGGAAGGGCAGCGTCGGACAGGTTGAGGTCGGGATGCAATTCCCTTACACGATCGAGGCATGCATTATAGCCTTCCCGAAAAAGGCCAGCGATTTCTTCCAGGAGCTCTTTGGACACGCAATATTCTTCGATCGCCTTCTCACGCTCGTCGGTTAAGAGCTGCGCGATCTGCTTCATCGTTTTCTTATGGGCCTCGACCTCGTCGGAAAGCACTATCTTCTCGGCCTGATATGCATCCTTCTCGGATTCCAAGGCGGCGTGAAGCTCGTCTTCTATCTTCTTCGCCTTCTCTGCCTCCTTCAGTCTGAGGGCCTTCTCAGAAGCGGCCCTCTCTTCCGCCTCGGCGATCCGCTTATCAGAAGACAACCTCTTCACCTCGGTCGGATGCGTAAATGCTTTGAAGGTGGACATTTGGCCCAAAATCATCGTGTAAAAGTCGGTCATCAATCTGCGTGGAGATTTGTTTAGGGCATCCACCTTTAGCTCGGCGGGAAGAGCCTAACGGCCCCAACCAACCGGGTCCACTTGGATGCGGACCTGTGTCGGCGCCGAGGGGACAAACGTCGAAGACGACGTCGGGGGCTGAGGATGCTTCGCTGGCCTCTCATCCTCTCACTCCGGATGGGAAACGGTGGCCGAGCTATGCTCATAAGCCGCTTCTGACGGGTCCGCGGACGGCGCCTCTTCAGGATCGCGGGGGTGCTTCTCTGAGCGTGATATGACCTTTTTGCCCCTCGGGATCACCTTGCCTCGTGCCAGCTCAGTGAGAGATGGCCCCTTTTGTGCCATGGGGGCCGAGGAAATGCCCTTGTCGGCCATTGCTGTCAAGAAAGATGAGATGTCATGACCTTTGGAACTATAAGCAAACCGAGGAGTCTGAAAAAAGGATGACGACCTTTTGTGCCTTCGGCGATCAGCTCGAACAGCTTCTCAGATGGCTCGTACAGGTTGGGCGGCTCCACTGATTTTAGGAATGCAAAGTTCGAGAGCTCGGATGCGCTAAGCGTCGGCGATCCAAACGCCTTGTTTCGGATATTGATTTCCGACCACTTGGTCGGAAAAGGCCACCCCAAAGGACAATAGATAAACATGATGTTTCTTTTCCAGTTATGAACAGAGGTTGGAAGCCGCTTGAGGATTTGCCGACCAGTCCTGGCTGCGAAATATAACCAATCCCCAAATGGCTTGACAGAAAAACAATAGAAGAAAAGTGGCAGGGTCGGAGGGACCCCCGCCGAGAAGTAGACAGCTAGGAAATTGGCAATCGAGCGCCAGGAGTTGGGGGTCAATTGTGAAGGGGCGATTCCCAGTTCTAGGAGTAAGAAGATGGTGAAAGGATGGAAGGGGAATCGTAGGCCACCTCGGATTGCCTCAGAATAGATGCTACCCCCCCCCTTCCATGATATGGTGAGCCCGAAGTTGTCGGTTGGCGAAGATAACAGCATCAACAGGAAGGGAGAGCTTGGATGGCTCTCTATGCAGTGAAAAACGTCAGAGGTAGTCTCACACCTCACCTCGGCCACATTTTTGGCTTGCCGACGAGTGCCCAAAGTGTGCGCCGAGGGCACTCGAGGGACGTAGGTGCCGGGGATGACCTCTAGGACGAATGATTCCTCAAGGGGGCCCAACACCATGGTTTCAGGGTCCTGACTAGAGGGCCCAGGGTTCTCACTGGTGGTCCTATCGCTTTCAGGTGATGAGGTAGCAGGCAAAGAGGAACCCCCGGAAGAAGAATGTGAAGGTGAGGGACTCATTGCTTACCTCGGAAGGAAGCAAGCAGACGAGGTCCTCGGACCGACGAATCAGAAGACGTCGAGTCGTCGGCAAACGTCGGAAGGTTGCTCGTAAGCTGCTCGCGTGAAAGAGGAAGGGCGCTTTGTAGGCAGCATCCCTGGCTATTTATAGGCCCAAGGTGGCTAGCTTGATTGGGTGATCAGAGGGATGTCGAGAGCCCAGAGTGCTCGACATCCCACCACGTGTCGAAAAGGCGATCAAGTAAAAGGAGATCACCTGGATCCATAACGTCTGTGACTGTCGAGGAGCGCCATGATGAGAGGGGGAGTCGAGGCGGCGAAGCGACATCTAACGTCTCTGCTGCGCAGTTATGACAGGCGGGTACGACACGCAAGGAGGTGGCTCTGATGCCATTAAAACATGCCAGACGTAACGGCTCGACCATCATGACAAACAGTCAATCGGCGAGTACCTTCAAAATGTGATGCCACATCATTAAGGACAATCGCGTAACCGCAGGCGGCCGATGAGGCTGTCGATGAGGTACTGAAAGCAGCTTCTCCTCGGGTCAAGCATTCATCCTGAAGAAAACCCAGGGGGTCAATGATATGGGTCGTCTCGACCAACTTCCACTAGAGTAACTTGGCGTGTGCCGACCTTCGGCGTCGGCCGATCACCGGATACTTCTTCTGCTTGTTCGACCTACAGTCAATCGAGGAGACCTTCGAGGAGGAAGCTCGGTCTGCCCCTAAAAATGGGTCGGCACGTCAGTCAGGTGACCATCCGCCAAGCAGACCCCAACCTGTCCACTTGGCAGGGGCACTAGGAACTGAGTCCTCGGCGCCGGGGGCAAGCTGGCAGTTACCTGTAGACACGACAGCCTGGACATGCATAATCGACCAAGGGACGGCCTCGTATAAGGAAGGCCCAGAGATCTCGGGCCACGTATGTTAACTGTCTGCCCATGACCAAGGGTGGAAGGTCCATGAACGGCAAGGTCCTAGGATTGCGACTCAGTCACGCCACGATCCCTGACCCGGATTTCTCGGGACCACTCCCAACTGTACCTGCCCCCCATAACATCGGCCTCAGGGGAATCGAAGGCAAGCTCGTGGGCACGACTCAGAGAAACTTCCGAAAGGGCAGCTCTCAGAATCCCTATAAGAGAAAGGAACATCCTTCATGAAAAAGGTACGCTATCTATAGCACTAAAACTCTCTTATTCCGACCGCCCGATCTGACTTGAGCGTCAGAGCTTTTTCCCACCGAGGCCCCTCGGTGGTTTTGCAGATCGAATCCCGGTTGCATCAGCACTAGTGCATCGCCATCGTCCCTTGGGTCCCACCTAGTTCGGTTCAGACCGACCTCCCTTGCGTTAACAACAATAGTTTCTTTTTCAGATTCTCTTGAAAAATGTTAAGTAGCAATCTATGAACGAAAATGTCTAGTAAAAATTATATCTCTATAGCCAAATATAATTTAAATATTATACATTTTGTTTCAACATGTAATAGAGAGAATATTTGCCATGCAATGCATGAAACTTATCATTTTTGGGAATGAAATGGTATTTTCAAGAATCATGCACATTAGTAAGAGAAAAAGTGCAGTAACAAGATCAATGGAAAGTGAGCAGTCATTTTGTGTCATACAGTACATTAAATAACATTTAGTAGCAATAACTTTCAGTAAGAAAAGTTTCTGTCCAGAACAATCAATCATTCAATCAGTTTGGTGCAATCTCACACATATTGTTTGGTACATACTTTGGGATGCTCCTCCTCAAGCCTCGACGACCCTATTGCATAGGCATTGAGTGTCCAGTCGAGCCAAAGCTCTAGTAAATGCAGAAATTTCTCATGAGTTGCATTAACAAGCTTTAAGCATTTAGTAAGGAGTTCAAGGTATCATGACTAGAGCGGGTTTATAATGCAGTGTAACAGTCAGTACGATAGCTCAATCATGATTTATTCAGGACATAAAATTAGTACGGTGCAATGACCTAATAAGCATGCAAGAATAAGTAGTCTTTAGCAGACACTTAGGACATTGGATTATTTTCTTTTAAGTTCTTTATGCATGTTGAAACCCTTTAGCTAATCTGTGGGGCTTTGGCCGACATCTTCAAGGAGTAAAACTCATGAAGGGATACAAATCTGATTAGTCTCTAGAGAAACATTGGTCCTAAAAAAAATCACAATTGGAGTAGCCCAATTGCATGCACACCAATGAAAGGCTAGTCGAGTACAAAGGCTACACTACAGTTGTAAGATCCGGCTCCCTTGGGCCTTGGCTCAGTCCTCAGGATCGCGCTGGACCTGTTGGTCACCACTGTGTCACAACAGCATGGTCAGTTGCGACAGGCTTCTTGTCGCGCCCGCCTTCGGCATCGTGTCATTGACACGACGACCAGGGGAGTCGCATTCTTGTCGCACCATCTAGAGGCGACGCGACTTCATTCTGACCGTTCTGACTGATTGTCCTTTCTGTCATAATGGCCTTGTTGGGTGTCAGGCATGTACAACGTTGACGTGACCTAGAAGGCCGTCGCATTATGGTTTTCTCGGTCTTCGAGGTTTGACTGCTTTTGGTGTCATGCCGGGGTAGGCGGTCGTGACATGGTCACGGCCTGCAGAGCGATCGCGACATGGTTGCTATCGCGCCGGCCCGACCTGTCGCGTTTCGGGGGCCATCGGTTCAAAACTGAGGTAGGCGCCCATTTCCCCCTCACTCCTTATTTTCTTCTTCTTCCTTCTTCTTCCTCCTCCGAGCCCCCATTTCTCTCCGGAGATTCTTGGGTGTTCTTGGCGAGGAGGTGATGCCTCGTTCGTGTAGGCAGAGTTTGTGTGGAGCTTGGAGCGAGGAGGTGGTGGCCATTCATATGAGAAGGCCTCAACGGGTTGGCTCTACTCTTTGAGGTAGGGGCTTCTCTTCTTCCTCTCGTCCTACCATGCTCCCCTTCCCCTCGAGGTTCTTGTTTTTCTTGTCGTGCTTGGGTTTTTGGGGTGAGATCCATGTTCCGTTGTTGAGAGGTTCCTCGAGCGTAGGATATCCATGTTTAATGTATGAATCGTGGGGTTTCGGAGGTGGTTTGTCTATTTACATGCTTTCCTAATGTTTCCCATGCTCCCTTCCCCTTGTCGGTATGGTTTGTAGGGTTTTGGGGGTGATTCTTGAGAGGACTGTCCCGGGACCCCCCTCGGCTGAGATCGCGACCAGCCTGAGGGTCGCGATAATGTTGCGACGCATGCGCCGACCGTGACAGCTTTGGCTGACACAGCAGCTATGGGCACCGTGACATTATCGCGACGACTAGGGGCGTCATGACATTGTCGCGACCGACCCTGGCGTCGTGACAATGTCGCAACAGCCATGGTCATCGCGATAGTGACTGATTCAAGTAACGTCACGCGAAGTCCGTTTCTCATTGAGTCTTCGCCGTTCTTAGTCTTCTGTACCCGTGGCACCAGTGCTAGTTCCTAGTATGGTCCTACACTAGTCGTTCATCTGGATCTCGGCACCTGAGGGCTTGTCCCGTGAGAGGTTGTTGCCATTTACCTGGAACCTCCATCCCCGTGCGTGCGTAGAGGGAGTACTCCAGGCGACGGGCGTGCTCAAGTTACGAACTCTAGAGCAGAGGGGAAAATGGTGGTTAGGACAGTGGAGTCGAGTCGTTTGAAGAGCTCTCGTAGTTGGTTTGGGACACCAAGATCGTTCGGAGTTCTTCTCAGTGCAGGCCAACTAGTCCTTCTTCTCACTGCCTCGCTCTTTGTGGCCCCGAAACCACCTAGAGAGGTCAGGCGTGGGATCGTAGCCCGACCAGACTATGACGGTTACTATTGTGGTTACTTGTGTTCCTGCCCCCACTTTGACGAGATGTGGAGGTTTGGACCTAGGTCGAGGGTAAGACGTCAGTGGACGCTCCTTACCGGTTGACTAGTGGTAGTGGTTTCTGTAGCTAGTGTCGCTTGTCCAGGCAGGGTTCCCTCTGTCTATGTTGCCAGCCGTGTGGTGGTCACGACATGTAGGTTGTACGGAGTTTCTGACCATGTTACGTTTCCCCGTACTGTTGCTAGCTGGTTAGCTTTCCTTCCACACTTTCCTGCTCTAAATTAATTTATATAACTGCAGTCATTTATTTTAATTATGTATATCCTTTCCTGCCTGTTAGAGCTAGTAGGAGATTGGTAGTCCTTACTAAGCTTCTGTTGTGAAGCTCATCCCTCCTTTTTACAGGTGAGACTTCACAACAGCAGTAGGGTGCACATCGGGCGGAGTAGATGGGGCAATCGTCGTCGTCCCCGTAGCTAGTAGTGGGACTCCCCTTTTCTTCAGTTATACTTCACCCTCGGGGTATGCCCCTAAGGGCCTTGTTCTCCCCCCTTTGCTTACTTGTACTCGTCGTGGTTGGGACTGTACCTAGAGTGATATGTAGCGGTCTCGCTCTTTCTTCTGCTTCCGCGTGTATGCTTCTAGTTCAGTAGTTGATGTTTATTTCTCTTACATATTCTGTTAGACTTGTTGAGCAACTATCCTTATCTATATTTTGCTAAACATTTATCATGATGTTTTTGCTATGACAAAACCTTTTAATATCTTCGTTACTACCATTTAAGAAAATTAATAATTCAAAGGATCTTATATATATACAATATATCTTAGCCAAAGTTCATGCTTACACAAAATCTATCAACGTAAATGAAATTTCACTGAAGTCCACAACGTATACTGTATATTACACTAACTCCGACTCTTGACTCCGACTCTCGGAAAGTCGAAGTAATGCTTCGTTGATAAACAAACTGGTAAGCACTCCGACTCCAAAGAAGTCGAAGTCTGGTAGTACTCCGACTCCTGAGAAGTCGAAGTCTTTGTATCGATTGCTTATCTAGAGCCTTACTCCGACTCCTTGAAAGTCGAAGTCAGACTTACTCTGACTTTAGGTTAGTCGAAGTCTACTATCTATTAGCTGGCACTTCGACTTCCTAAAAGTCAAATTTTGCTTTATCCTCACTCCGACTCCTATAAAGTCGAAGTCGTTGTTTTCTTACTCCGACTTCTATAAAGTCGAAGTAGTTGTATTTCTTTTAAAGTCAAAGTTCATTGTCTATTACGGTTGTACTGTTGTTTCTGTAACGACTCGACCTCCCGGACCCCCACCAGGGACCCCGAAGGTCGCATCGCCACCCACGGATCCGAAGAGCTGGAAGGGTCAGAAGAAATAGTCTAGTGAGATATGTACTGAATTTAAATAGCTGTAACAATATGTACAATATACAAAGGTCTGTACAACATGTCCCAAGCAAAAGCACATGTACAAGAAGAAAGGTGCAGTCCTTAAGGGGCATACCCCGAGGACTTGCAAAACACAACTTTCATCTCACTCGGTACAAGAGCTCACAATAGTCAGCTCTCACTGATGCTGACAACACACGGCGCAACAGCCGCCTCCGCAACCCGTCCGACCGAGCTCCCGCGACGGCGAGCCCCTAGCTGAAGGAAGTAGGGGGGTGAGCCTCATGAACAAGGCCCAGTAGGGATTACCAGTCCCTCACCAGCTAGAGCAGCAGGAACTCCGAAAATAGGAAACTACCCTAGAAAGCTATAAAGAGAGTGACACCTACAGTAGGGTACTACTAAGCAGCGGAAGAGAACAGCGCAACACCATGACCACCAACCGAGGTCGGGCCATACACACGACTCCCACAGAAACCAACGGAGTCGGGTACAAAGCGGAAGCAACCCTCGGCACACCTGCCGAGACCACATAACAACCAAGTGAGAATGACATCTCACCACAAGCACGACCACCTTAAACCTCCACAAGGTCGAGGGCCCACAAGCAGACCCACCCCGGACCCCGGACACACCGCAAGGTCAGGAAGCTACACACGCCGGTGCCATCACGGACTGGCACCCAAGAACGGGACTATGGAACTGAGAGGACACCAAGCGAAAACCACCAAAAGCACGGGTCTGCACAAGGCCAGATCAACGACGCCCACGGAAACTAGGCACAGCCAAGCTATAACTGCCGTGCAGGCTAGGGAAATGGATAACACTTAGAAATGTCATGAGGAAACACTGTCACAACAACAACAACCAAGCCACCGCCGCTAGCAGCCAAGAGGGGGACCCGTAGTCCGTGTTGCCCGGTTGGCTAACCCAGAGGGGGGGTGAATGGGTCTTTAAATTAAATTTATCTGATAAAAACCTGAACTCAAACAAACATAAAGAGTTCTTGAAAGGGATTAGTAATGGTTAGTAAAACCAACAATCACACAAAGAAGACAATCACACAACACACAGATTTATCCTGGTTCGGATCTCCTCTCCTTAGGAGTCCTACGTCCAGTCCCTGAGCAACCCTCAGGATTTCACTAACTAGGGTACAGTCCCCCTATGGACAAAAACAACCACCCAGCTCAGCTGGTCTTCCTTCACCCCTGAAGGGAACACAACACCCTGGTACCACCAGGTCTTCCTTCACGCACGAAGGGAATAACACAGGAAATTCTTGAAAGAAAATGTCTAGCCCCTAGATCAAGTTTTTACAAAACTCAATCTGAAGCTACAAGCACTGAGAGTCGAAGATCTACACAAGTGCACTCTCTCAGAACTAAACTAGCTCTTCCTTAATTTTTCTTCTCACAGCACAGAGAGCTAAGAGCCAAGATCGAAAAGAGTGAATTTCTGGCTCTAGAGAACTTTCGAAGACTTGAAAAACTGCAGAGTTCTAGCCGCTCTTCAATATGAATGAAATTCTCTCGCTGTCTTCAGAGCTTCATCTTGTATTTGTATCTCCAATTTGAATGAGGACAAGGAGATGACCGTTGTCTCACAGCTTTGGTGTACGTTAGACTGAAGGATTTGTGGAAGCTTCCTGTCAACGGTCTTTTGTTCTTTGGAGCACGCAAAGTGATAAGATCTTCTGAGTTTGCTTGTAGTTCTTTCTGTGTCCGTTGTTGTAGGATAGTACATCCTTAAGGTTCTGCAAGGTTGTGCTTTAATGGTAGACAGCTATACTATCTCCAGATGTCAATCAACGTCAAAGCAGATAGACACAAATATAGTAGTAACACTTTATCGTTCTAAAAGATGCATGCAGAGAATACACGAGAATGGAAGATATGTTCTGTGTCCATGCAGAGATACGTTCAGTCTTTATTAATGCATGGCAGTCAAACAGATGTGATGCGACTTTGACTATTCAACGTTTATTAAATCAAGATAAACAAATAATAATAGAGACATGACTTATGCAATCGTTATGATAGACTGACAAAGTCGTTATGAACAAATTACTATAGTGTCAAAAGAAGTCGTTATGATAACTTATGAAATCGTTATCAAAATCACGTTGTTATAACTTTCGAAAGAAATCGTTACGATGATTTACAGAGTCGTTATGACGAGAAAGTCGTTATAACTTTCTAAAGAAATCGTTACGATGACTTACAGAATCGTTATGACGAGCAAGTCGTTATAACTTTCTAAAGAAATCGTTACGATGACTTACAGAATCGTTATGACGAGCAAGTCGTTATAACTTTCTAAAGAAATCGTTATGATGACTTACAGAATCGTTATGACGAGCAAGTCGTTATAACTTTCTAAAGAAATCGTTACGATGACTTACAGAATCGTTATGACGAGCAAGTCGTTATAACTTTCTAAAGAAATCGTTACGATGACTTACAGAATCGTTATGACGAGCAAGTCGTTATAACTCTCTAAAGAAATCGTTACGATAACTTACAGAATCGTTATGACGAGCAAGTCGTTATAACTTTCTAAAGAAATCGTTACGATGACTTACAGAATCGTTATGACGAGCAAGTCGTTATAACTCTCTAAAGAAATCGTTACGATAACTTACAGAATCGTTATAATGAGCAAGTCGTTATAATTCTCTAAAGAAATCGTTACGATAACTCACAGAGTCGTTATAATGAGCAAGTCATTATAATTCTCTAAAGAAATCGTTACGATAACTTACAGAATCGTTATAATGAGCAAGTCGTTATAACTTCTGAAGAAGTCGTTGCGATAACTTACAGAGTCGTTATAATGAGCAAGTCGTTATAACTTCTGAAGAAGTCGTTACGATAACTTACAGAGTCGTTATAACATCGACTTATTTGACACAGCAAGGTTATTCAATCTTTGAAGTAAATCATTGTTCTAGAGAGGAAATCGTTATAGTTAATGAAGGAATCATTATGGCTCTTCTAAAAAAGATGTATGTAAGACTTACCACAAATGCTTGACTTTCTTTGGGTAATTCCTGAGTTTATGGCTAAATAAACAAAGTTAGAAAAACTTTTGACAGTGTTTTGTTTATCACCAAAATAGGCAAGTAATTAATTTAAAAGTACATGGGGATGGACTGTTCATCAATCTCCCCCTTTTTGGTGATGACAAAACTATGATCAATATTTAAGTAGTACTGAGTATTAAACAGGAATTAAAGTACTTGAGTCATGATTCAGGAATGTGTCAGACACAAGTAGGTAATCATTCTCCCCCTTTTTGTCATTAAGCAAAAAGCAAAAGGAAAGAGACAAAGAATAAGAGACAATGAGGAGAAGGAGCACAATTCATTCATTTAAGATTGAGGAGGTACAGGCAAATAATAAGCAGGAGAGAGAAGGGAGGCATAATGAGAAATAGCTTCCCAGGCCTGCTCTTCCTGACGCTTGAAGAATTGCCTAAAGGCACCACTCTCAATGGAGAAGGATGGTCCCATGGTTGGAGCCATCTTGGATAGATAGATGCTGCGCTGCTTGGTAAGAAACAGGTCATACTCATCTGGATCCATGGAGGAGCAGATGATGAGTGTTTTACCAAAACTTGCACAGGCAAGAAACTGATCCATGGTGACAGGGTAGAAAATCTGTTTCTCCTTGAGTTCCTGGCGAAGAGCTAAGAACACTTTGTATCTTTCAGCCCAAACTTTGTAGGGATCAAGGACCAGATGGATTGAGTTCATATCCAAGAAGGTTGCAGGAGAGACAGGAGCTTTCCCTTCCCTGGCCTGAGCAGCATTCAGATGTGCTAGCTGCTGAGCTGACAGAGAATAAAGCTTGGACCAATCGGAGGCATTCAGCCTTTCACATTCTGAGAGGAGAGGGGCAAGGACATCAGATTTGACAAACCCTCTATGGTATTCCCGGAAAAGAAATCTAGGAAAACCCACTTGAAGGCCTTTCTGAATCTGGATTCTGCCCATAACTCTTGCAAAACGCTCAAAAATGATTGAACCAACTGAAGATTCCATGATCAAGAAATGAATCTGAGGCAGGAAAATCTCTTCAGGTAAATGAAGAGTTGCAAAATCTACTCTGATTTCCTCAGACTGCTCAGAGTGGATAAGGACCTTGATGGCTCTCTTGAACTGGCTGAGTTGAACTTCAGGTAACCTGTTGAGATACCTGTAGTTGTTGAATGATTGGAAGTGCCTGATCAGTTTGATTAGCTTCTGAATGGCAGGGGCCCAGGTGTTCTGGTGGTGAAACTTGAACCACTCAGAAAGGGTTAAGGAGTGATCCCTGGGAGGAAACCTTGCTGCCTTAGCCTGAAGGAAGCGATTGTACAGATCTTTATGAGATTTAGCCCATTGCTCCTCAGTTTTGGAGTGGGCTGAGGAGAAGATTTTGGATTTGTCGGCTTTAGATAGAGGAGTATAGGGAAGAATAACATCTAAATGGTCAGAGAGGTTAAGAAAAGGAAGATTGTGAAGAGTGGCAAAGACAACCTTTTGAAGGTATTCTTTGTACAGAGAGGTATGCCTGTGGGTTACTGTAAGAGAAAACCACAAAGGAGGGTAGAGAGGAGTGGTGGAGGAAGAAAGTTTCCGTTTCTTTGAGACAGTACTGGAAGAGTCTGTCTTGGAAAGGTGGTCGCCTACCTTTAGCACAGACCTAAGGATAACCTCTTCAAACTCATCCTTAATTTTATCAAGAAAGGGAGAGTCGATTTGGACATTCTTAGGGATAATAGTGATAAAGGAAGGGGGAGCAGGGGGGTTGAGAAAGGCATCAGAATTGAGAGATCCTACTTCTGGAAATGAAGATGTACCAGAAGAGGAGGAGGCTCCAGCTGAGGATGCTGGAGGGGCCTCAAATTCTTGAGAAGAAGAAAGATGAGAAGTAGAAGAAACAGGAGAGGATGTGATAGGATGAGGAGGAAAAGGTGTGGGAGAGGAAATGGGCCTGGATCTGGGCCTTTTGAAGGGAGGTGGAGCAGATGGAGCTGTGGAGTTAGTGGGTGGAGAAGGAGGAATGGGAGTGTTGGTAGAAGTGGGATCAATGGGTGGAGGATCTAATACCACTTCTTCAGGCAAGGAGGACAAGGATTCCAACACTGCCGGCCCTGGTGGCCCTGATTCCAGCACAACTGGCCCTGATGGCCCTGAATCTTCAGCTGGCCCTGATGGCCCTGACTTTTCAGCTGGCCCTGATGGCCCTGACTCTTCAGCTGGGGCTTCTGCTGCTGGGGCTTCTGTTGCTGCTGCTGCTGCTGACTGCCCGGAGGGCTCAGGTACACTTGAGTGAGGCTCCTGAGCTGCTGGAGGAGCAGGAGCTTGAGCTCCAACTGCCTGAAGGATGTCAGATAGCATATTCTTCATGGTCCCCATTTCCTGATGGAACCATGTCAAGGCAGAGCGAATCTGAACCAATTCCTTTCGGGCTGAAGCTTGGCTTAGAAAGATGGAATTCACATCAGACTGAAGTGAGCAAAGCAGCTCACCCTGAACATCCAACCTCTCAATCACAGGTTTTAAATTGATGACAATCTTTTGCTTAACCTGTCTTTCAAATGGTGCAACAGCTAAAAGGGGTACTTCAGGAGCTATATCTTTCTCTTTGCCCTTTGTAGCTGGAGGAGGTGGATCATTATCCTCATCAGAACTTGATGAACTAGCTGTCTCCCCTTCTCTAGCATCCAGATTTTCAGACTCTCTCTGGTCTTCCTCCTGATCTCTGGTGGCTGGAGGTGCATCAACGGGTGTCTCTTGAGATTGCTCCCCCTCAAGTGGAGCATCTTCTGCAACGGCACCAGTCTCCCCCTGACAGGGAGCATCCATTTCCATCGAATCATCCTTAGTATTTTGCTGCTCTTCTTCTACTGGACCTTCTTCAAAGATGTGACCTGATGCCACAGTCTCCTCCATAACAGGCAAGATGTCTTCTGGAAGAATGTCCTCAATTCTCCTTTCAGCATGAAGCACAACTGGATCTGCTGCTGCTGGCCTGTCTTCTTCTTCCCTCACTGCTGTTGCTGCCTCTGATTGATTTCTGGCCATAGATGGCCCTTCCTGCTCTGCTTCTACAAGAACTGGAACAGAACCTGTTTCCAGTGGCACTTCGGGCATTACAGAGTCTGCTTCCAACTGAGGTTGAGCAACTGAGGCTCACCAATGAGTCCTTCACCTTCTGCAACAGAGGCCTTGAACCAGACCCCATTGACTACTGAAAAACCACTCTTCTTTAGATTTCTGGACCGAATAGCTTGGCCCATCTTCTCTACAACTGCCCCTGAGACATCTACACCGAAGTGTCTGAAGATCCTGGTGAGTAAATGGGCATAGGGCAGGGACACATTTAACTTGCTTTTAGTGTCCCAAATCTGCTCCCTGGCAAATTTCATTTTTTCTATCATCACTGCGGCCATATTGATTTCCTTATTTTTAATGGCCCAGAACATTAGGTCGGAGTCAGCCTTAGTGCAAGAGGAGAAGGTTGCACTACGGGGAACCAAAATCTGACAAACAATGAAGTGAAGGAGGCGGTTGAAGGCATTTAACTGATTGATATCTAGCTTGCCGTCCCTCATCTTGAACCCCGGCCCAACAATCCCCAAACCCTTTTCTTGGGTTTCTACAGAATGAATTCCACTGAAACCGGATGTGCTTACTCCAAATAGCATCCTAAGCAATTCCTGGTCGATTCTGATTAGGGTGCCCTTGACTGAAGAAACGAGGGCCCCATCTTCTTCTGTTCTTAAGCACACAAAGAACGCCTTTACCAAGTCTGGATAACTTACTTCTGAGCAAGTGGTGAGTTCTTTCCACTTCATCTGGTTGATCTTCTCAACGATGCTGCTCATTCCATTCTTCTGCAGATCTGAGACATCTACTTCCTTGTGACCACAGAGCTTTGTCTTTACAAAGGTGAAACGCTCCTCCTGTGCTGGGGTGAGGTATTCGGCGCTGTAGCCACCCACACTTTCGGCAATAGCTGGTGCGGCCATGGATTCAGGTTGGAGAAGGTTTGAAGGGTTGAAGAGAAGGGTGATGAGAAGAAACCCTCAAACGATTTCGCGGGAAGGAGATGGAAGCTTCAAATTTGCAGAGGATAGAGGCAAGAGTCGCTAGGGCATCGGCTCAAGCGTCGGGATGAAAGAGGGGAAAAGGTGAATGAGGAAGAGGAATCGTTAACGCATCGATTTAAGGATTATAAATACTCCAAAAGGTGAGGCGTCAGGAAACGACAAACGAGGTTGACCGCCTTGAAGGACTATGACTTATCGGACGGAACGCTTAAACTGAGACTTTTGAAATGATTTTGCCATAAAGGAGAGAGAAAACCTTCTTAAATTCTGAGAATTTTTATATCAGCTTTAAATGAAGATCTTTTCACAAAATACACATGCCTAACTCCCTTCTAAGAGATGTAAATCTCTCTTCAGGTAAGGCCTTTGTGAAAATATCTGCTAGCTGATTGTTTGTATCAATAAACAATATTTCAATATTGCCATTAGCTACATGATCACGAATGAAATGGTACCTGACCTCAATGTGTTTGGTCCTGGAGTGCTGAATTGGATTTTTGGTGAGGTTGATAGCGCTGGTGTTGTCACATAGCAGTGGAATTTTCTTGACTTTGAGTCCAAAATCCTCAAGCTGTTGCTTTATCCATAAGAGTTGTGTACAGCAACTTCCAGCAGCTACGTACTCGGCTTCAGCTGTAGATAGTGCTACTGAATTTTGTTTCCGTGAGCACCATGAGATTAAACATCCTGCAAGAAATTGACAGCAACCACTGGTGCTTTTTCTATCTACCTTGCATCCAGCATAGTCAGCATCAGAATATCCGACTAAATTCACATCACAGAAGTTTGGATACCATAGTCCTAGATCATGAGTCCTGGCTAAGTATCTAAAAATTCTTTTCACAGAAATTAAATGTGACTCTCTAGGGTCGGCTTGATATCTAGCACACATACATACACTAAATAATATATCAGGTCTACTTGCGGTTAGATAAAGTAATGAACCTATCATACCTCTGTAGACCTTTTGATCTACCTTCTTACCATCCTTGTCACTGTCCATCCTAGTTGATGTACTCATTGGTGTTGACAGTGGCTTGGTGTTTTCAAATCCAAATTTCTTTAGTAGTTCTCTGGTGTACTTTGCTTGACAGATGTGAGTTCCTTCCTTTCCTTGTCTGATTTGAAGTCCAAGGAAGTAGTTAAGCTCTCCCATCATACTCATCTCAAATTCTCCCTGCATTAGCTTTTCAAAGTACTTGCACAAAGATTCATCAGTAGATCCAAAGATGATGTCATCCACATAAATTTGAACCAACAGTGTATTTTTGACTTTTGTTTTTATAAAAAGAGTGCTATCTACTTGACCTCTACTGAAACCATGTTTTATGAGAAAAGAACTAAGTCTTTCATACCAGGCTCTAGGTGCTTGTTTTAAACCATATAAAGCCTTATGCAATTTAAAAACATGATTCGGAAAGTCTGTATCATCAAAACCCGGCGGTTGTTCCACATAAACTTCTTCTTTAATAAAGCCATTTAGAAAGGCAGATTTAACATCCATCTGAAATAACTTTAGATTTAATGCAGATGCATAAGCAAGTAAAATTCTAATAGCCTCAAGTCTAGCCACTGGTGCATAGGTTTCATCAAAATCTATGCCATCCTCTTGACAATAGCCTTGAGCCACCAGTCTGGCCTTGTTTCTTAGAATTACACTAGATTCATCCAATTTGTTTCTGAACACCCATTTGGTGCCGATCACAGGATGGTCTAATGGTCTAGGAACAAGTGACCATACCTGGTTTCTCTTGAATTGATTTAATTCATCTTGCATTGCTATTATCCAAGATTCATCAGTTAAGGCTTCATTGACTGTCTTAGGCTCTATTTGAGATACAAAGGCAAGGTAATCACAAGGAATCAAGTTACCTCTTGTTCTTACCCCTACAGATGGATCACCAATGATGTTTTCAGGTGGGTGATCTTTCTTGTATCTCCATTCCTTTGGAAGAGTTTCATGAGAAATTTCTTCTTGTTGCAATTCTTCCAGAGGCGGATCATCCTTGTCTTCAAGTGATGTGTCTTTCAGTTTGTTAGACAGTTCATCTGCATCATCATTATCACTTTCTACTTCCTTCCTCAAAGAAGGGTTAGTTTCATCAAAAATAATGTGTACAGACTGTTCAATCAATAAGGTACGTTTATTAAACACTCTATATCCTTTGGGTTTAGAAGTGTACCCCATGAAGATGCCTTCATCTGATTTGGCATCCAACTTACCAATATCCCTTTTTCCGTTGTTGTGAATAAAGCAGGGACATCCAAAGGTTCTGAAATGGCTGATCTTTGGCTTCTTCCCTTTAAACAGCTCATATGCAGTCTTCTTCAGGATTGGCCTGATCATGACTCTGTTGACAATGTAGCTGGCTGTGTTGACTACTTCTGCCCAGAAATATCTTGGTAACTCATATTCACAAAGCATGGTTCTTGCCATATCCAAAAGAGTTCGGTTCTTCCATTCCGCTATACCATTTTGCTGTGGTGTCCTTGGTGCTGAGAAATTGTGCTGAATTCCTTGATCATCACAGAATCTAGCAAACTTTTCATTTTGGAACTCACTACCATGATCAGATCGAATGGATACTATGCTGAACTTCTGATCTTTCTGGACTTTTCTGCTGAAACTAACAAAATTATCAAAAGTGTCATTTTTATGTTCTAAGAAAGATACCCATGTGAATCTTGAGTAGTCATCTACTATAACAAATCCGAAATTCTTTCCTCCAAGACTGGTAGTTCTCATTGGCCCAAATAGATCCATATGTAGGAGCTCTAAGGGTTTTGAGGTGGTCACCACCGTCTTTGACTTGAAGGAACTCTTTGTGTGCTTTCCCTTAGCACAAGGTCTGCAAACACTTTCTAATTTACCATTGATTTTCGGTAGACCTTCCACAAGGTTCCTCTTTCTGAGCTTGCTCAAGCCATCCAAGCTGCAGTGGCCTAGCCTTCTGTGCCACAGATCAGTTGATTTGTCTTTGCTGGCTGCCAGACACACATTTTGCTCTTTGAGTTCTTCAAGGTAGAGCACGTACAGATTCTTCTCTCTATTTGCTTCAAAGATGACTGCTCCATCCTTTAGTATGCTGCATTTTGACTCTTGAAATTTGATTTGATGTCCTCTATCACACAGCTGACTAATACTTATGAGGTTGTGCTTTAAACCTTTGACTAACAGCACATCTTCTATGACTGTTTTTCCTTTGCTGTTTACTGATCCACTGCCTACTACAGTTCCTTTTCCATTATCTCCATAAGTGACTGTTCCTTCTTCATCTTGGAGATGGGAGAAAAGCTTCAGGTTTCCTGTCATGTGCCTTGAGCACCCACTATCCAAATACCATTTGGATGCTCGAAGGTTAACCTGAAAAAAAACATCAAGATTTAGGTACCCAAGTTCTTTTGGGTCCTGATGGGTCAGTATCATTATTTTTACTTTTTATTATCCACTTCTTATGTCTTGTTGGACAGGTGGATTTTAAATGTCCTAGCTTATTACAGTGCTTACAACATGATGTTATTGTTACTCTTTCTATGTATTTAAAATTCGCTTTATATGCCACATCTTGTTCTGGAGTGAACTTAGGAGTTGGATATTTTTCTGGATAGATTATTTCTTCTTCATTTACTGGAGGTATGTATCCTAAACCTCGTTTATTCTTACCAGATCTTCTAGCACCTTTTAATAATAAGGAATTCTTTCCATTTGTAAACTTTTCTAAGGTGCTTGCTAGTGTATTGTTTTCTTCATTTAATTCATTTACCGTTTTTCTTAAATCATCTGAGCTTTCCTGTTTTTCTAGATCAATGATTTGTTTGTTCTTGTCTTTTAAGTTTTCACATAATAGTTCATTTCTTCTCTTAAGCTCCATTATTTGTTTTTCTAGTTCTTCATTTTCAGATTTTAAATCTGAGTTGGTATTTTCGAGACAGGTGATATTTTTCTTGCTTAGCTTAAGTAGTTTAGACACTTCTTTATACTTATCGTAGAGTTCATTAAATGCACTTTCCAAATTATCGGAATCTGAGTCATTACAGGAATCAAAGGAGGAATCAGAAGTTACCTTATCCCCGGTATTTGCCATAAGAGCCAGGTTGGCTTCTTCTTCTTCACTGCTGGAGCTTGACTCACTGTCTGAGTCGCTGCTGTTTTCCCATGCAGCTGCCATGGCTTTCTTTTTGAATCTTCTGAACTTCTTGGAGCTGTCCTTCTTCTTGTGATCATTTTTCTTTAGCATTGGACAGTCTGCCTTGATATGTCCAGGTTTCTTGCATTCATAGCAAAGTGGCTCATTCCTCTTCTGATCTTTTCCATCTGGTCTCTTGAGATCTTTGTTTTTCTTGAAGTACCTCCTACCAGACTGGAACTTCTTCTTCTTGGCCAAGATTCTCTGCAATCTTCTTGAGAGCATGGCTTCTTCATCATCACTATCTTTGCTATCTTCACTGTTATCTAAGGATTCTTCTGATGAGTCCTCATTAGCTTTAAGCGCATTTGACTGCTTCTTCTACTGGAGGATTCTCCTAATCTTTCCATGTTTATTTCATGGGCCATGAGAGACCCGATGAGTTTTTCTACTGACATTCTCTTAAGGTCATTAGCTTCTTCGATAGCTGTGACCTTTGCCGTCCATGAAGATGGCAAGGATCTGAGAATCTTCCTTACCATGTCTGCAATCTCATATGACTTTCCTAGACTTGCTAGACCATTAGTGATGTCAGTAAATCTACTAAACATTTGGGTAATAGACTCACCTGTCTGCATTTGAAATCTTTCATACTGAGTGACAAGAATGTCGATTCTTGTCTCCTTTACTTTGTCTGTACCTTCATATGTAATCCTTAGCTTTTCCCACATTTCCATGGAGGATTTGCATGCTGAAACTCTGTTGAACTCCTTCTTGCTTAGAGCACAACATAGAATGCTCTTGGCTTTACAGTTCAAGGAGATTTTCTTTCTATCTTCATCTGTCCATTGTGCTTTCTCATTTGTGACGACCAGATCACCTTCTTCCACTATAGACCAGATTTGATAGTCGTGGCCTTATAGAAAGTATTCCATCCTGGTTTTCCAATACGTATAATCTTCACCGTCGAACAAAGGAGGTCTGTTGACAGACTGACCTTCGAAGTGACCTTGGGCTGCCATGGATCTTTACTCTTCAGATCGTTGGATCTTGTTCTTTGTCGAAGAGACTCGCTCTGATACCACTTGTTGCCCGGTTGGCTAACCCAGAGGGGGGTGAATGGGTCTTTAAATTAAGTTTATCTGATAAAAACCTGAACTCAAACAAACATAAAGAGTTCTTGAAAGGGATTAGTAATGGTTAGTAAAACCAACAATCACACAAAGAAGACAATCACACAACACACAGATTTATCCTGGTTCGGATCTCCTCTCCTTAGGAGTCCTACGTCCAGTCCCTGAGCAACCCTCAGGATTTCACTAACTAGGGTACAGTCCCCCTATGGACAAAAACAACCACCCAGCTCAGCTGGTCTTCCTTCACCCCTGAAGGGAACACAACACCCTGGTACCACCAGGTCTTCCTTCACGCACGAAGGGAATAACACAGGAAATTCTTGAAAGAAAATGTCTAGCCCCTAGATCAAGCTTTTACAAAACTCAATCTGAAGCTACAAGCACTGAGAGTCGAAGATCTACACAAAGTGCACTCTCTCAGAACTAAACTAGCTCTTCCTTAAATTTTCTTCTCACAGCACAGAGAGCTAAGAGCCAAGATCGAAAAGAGTGAATTTCTGGCTCTAGAGAACTTTCGAAGACTTGAAAAACTGCAGAGTTCTAGCCGCTCTTCAATATGAATGAAATTCTCTCGCTGTCTTCAGAGCTTCATCTTGTATTTGTATCTCCAATTTGAATGAGGACAAGGAGATGACCGTTGTCTCACAGCTTTGGTGTACGTTAGACTGAAGGATTTGTGGAAGCTTCCTGTCAACGGTCTTTTGTTCTTTGGAGCACGCAAAGTGATAAGATCTTCTGAGTTTGCTTGTAGTTCTTTCTGTGTCCGTTGTTGTAGGATAGTACATCCTTAAGGTTCTGCAAGGTTGTGCTTTAATGGTAGACAGCTATACTATCTCCAGATGTCAATCAACGTCAAAGCAGATAGACACAAATATAGTAGTAACACTTTATCGTTCTAAAAGATGCATGCAGAGAATACACGAGAATGGAAGATATGTTCTGTGTCCATGCAGAGATACGTTCAGTCTTTATTAATGCATGGCAGTCAAACAGACGTGATGCGACTTTGACTATTCAACGTTTATTAAATCAAGATAAACAAATAATAATAGAGACATGACTTATGCAATCGTTATGATAGACTGACAAAGTCGTTATGAACAAATTACTATAGTGTCAAAAGAAGTCGTTATGATAACTTATGAAATCGTTATCAAAATCACGTTGTTATAACTTTCGAAAGAAATCGTTACGATGATTTACAGAGTCGTTATGACGAGAAAGTCGTTATAACTTTCTAAAGAAATCGTTACGATGACTTACAGAATCGTTATGACGAGCAAGTCGTTATAACTTTCTAAAGAAATCGTTACGATGACTTACAGAATCGTTATGACGAGCAAGTCGTTATAACTTTCTAAAGAAATCGTTACGATGACTTACAGAATCGTTATGACGAGCAAGTCGTTATAACTTTCTAAAGAAATCGTTACGATGACTTACAGAATCGTTATGACGAGCAAGTCGTTATAACTCTCTAAAGAAATCGTTACGATAACTTACAGAATCGTTATGACGAGCAAGTCGTTATAACTTTCTAAAGAAATCGTTACGATGACTTACAGAATCGTTATGACGAGCAAGTCGTTATAACTCTCTAAAGAAATCGTTACGATAACTTACAGAATCGTTATAATGAGCAAGTCGTTATAATTCTCTAAAGAAATCGTTACGATAACTCACAGAGTCGTTATAATGAGCAAGTCGTTATAATTCTCTAAAGAAATCGTTACGATAACTTACAGAATCGTTATAATGAGCAAGTCGTTATAACTTCTAAAGAAGTCGTTGCGATAACTTACAGAGTCGTTATAATGAGCAAGTCGTTATAACTTCTGAAGAAGTCGTTACGATAACTTACAGAGTCGTTATAACATCGACTTATTTGACACAGCAAGGTTATTCAATCTTTCAAGTAAATCGTTGTTCTAGAGAGGAAATCGTTATAGTTAATGAAGGAATCATTATGGCTCTTCTAAAAAAGATGTATGTAAGACTTACCACAAATGCTTGACTTTCTTTGGGTAATTCCTGAGTTTATGGCTAAATAAACAAAGTTAGAAAAACTTTTGACAGTGTTTTGTTTATCACCAAAATAGGCAAGTAATTAATTTAAAAGTACATGGGGATGGACTGTTCATCAGTCCGCACGCTCTGCTCGCTAGCCTAGCTCCTGCCTCCACCCCCGTGGAAGGGTGAGACAGAGCCGCCAAGAACACACAACAACACAGCCTGGCCAAGCAGCGGCCTCACGCCTGACCACCCTACGTGGCTCCAGAACCAACGTAGAGCGAGGTAGTGAGACAAAGGATTGTCTGGGCGGCGCCGGAAAGAGAATAGCCTCAATGACCTCGGCGTCCCGCCCCAGACAAGAGAGCTCTACAAACAAGTCAGCGCCGCTGTCCAAACCACATTTTCCCCTCAGCTCCAGAGTCCGCCCAGTCGGCTGCCAACTCGAGCACGCTCGTAGCCTAGAGCACTCCCTCAACAGGCTCTCGAGGATGGGGGTCCCAGGCAACGGAGACAACCTCTGAATGGGACAAGCCCTCAAGTGCCAAGCACTGGGCGAAAGGCAGGGCAAGCACAACAGGAACTGCGCCGAACTGCTGGCTTATAACACACGACAAGCCCAGCAAGCGAGAGGCATGCACGGACCCTCAAAAGGGCCGTTGGCCAACCAAGGCACGCACGAACGGCTAGAACCTCGGAACACCACCGGACAGTATGGAAACCCGTCGCTCTGCTAATAATCGATTGACCGCCAATCAATCGATTACTAGACGGATGTGACCCTCCTAGCACCACTGCCAGGACACGGCCATAAAGGTGTCACCTTCGGTCGCTAAACGCAGAGAGGCAACCTATCCCGTTCCCTACCAAAAGGTCCCAAGGGCAAAGCCTGCCCTGGGGCACACGCCGACACACAACCGGGCCCACGAAAGCACCCGAGACAACACAGGTACTGTCGCAACCCTCCAAAACCGTCGCGACGGGGAAAGGCACCGCGACAGCCACCCTGTTGCGACAGGGCAACGCGTCGTGATAGCACCCCTGTCGCGACCGGAAAGCGCGTTGCGACAGTGACCCTTATCGCCACCGCCAACCGCGGCGTGATAAGGTCGTGCCCGACCGGGCCAACGCCTCTTCTGATGTCCCGACACGCCGAGCCATCGCGACATCAGCAGAGAGGCAGACCAATGGGATCCTCAATCTCGGGCCGCCCACAAGGTACAAACACATCACACACGGGGGAGGGGAGCATGGGAGGCTATCTAAACTAGCTAGAAAGCACAAAGAGCTCCCGATCCGCCCAGATCGAGAAGAGTTCAAGTAATCCCTACCAGTTACGAAGGACGAACCCCAAAGAGGGCCTTCACGATGGCACAACACCTCCTCCTCGCTCCGCCGCTCCGCTACGAGCCCACTGGCGCCACCATGCCCCGATCGCCAGAGGGGAACCTCCCCATCACCGGAGAAGAGGGGAAAGGGAAGAAGAGGAGAGAAGGGGGAAGAGGGGGAAGGGGTAGCCGGCCAAGGCTTTTAGCCTACGGCACCCAGAACGCGACGGACCACCCCGTCGCATTAAGGACCTTAATGCGACGGGTCAACGGACCGCGACAAGAACACATCCTCCATGGACGACGCAACAACACAACAGGCCGTACTGACACACCTGCCACTCTGACAGGCGTCAGACGACCGCACATCGGAACATGACAAACACTATCGCGACCCGTTGACCGGTCGCGACAAGAATGTGACAAGCAAGCAGGGCGCGACAAGAACACGACGCACACCCTCGTCGCGACAAGGATGACTATCGCGTCGAACACCCACGACGCGACACTAACGCATCGCCCAGCCTGGACGCATTAGTGGCCAGTCATCCAGGACACCGGATGGAAAGTCAGGAAGCCGAGTCTTACATTCTACCGCCCATAAAACAATTTCGTCCTCGAAATTGGGGCAAGCCCAAAAGATCCCAAGGCATGAAACGAAGCACAAGGGGCAGACGTAAGACTGGCGCGAAGAAGCCACTAAGTCTCGACACGACATCCTTGTGGCAACAACCATACCGCCAAATGAGCGTGGGCACACGAAGTCGGAAAACCAATGGCTCACACAACGGGCTCCAAAATACACGAGTGGAGCACACAACCGAAAACCAATGGCTTGCTTCAGCCACACGTGGGGCGTCCAAATGGAACGATAACTCCACAAGTGCTGAGCAATACCAAAACCAGCCAGAACATTAGAAAACGCCAACCAAAAACCGCACGGCTGCAGCCACCAATAAACCTCACTGTTGGGACCAACCAATCGACAGCCTACTCTATCGCCGGCAAAACCTGACAAAGTACATAGTTGCCGACAGCAACACGAGAAATGCCTGAGAACCTACCACAAGTCTCAGGGGAACGGCCTCACTCTACTAGCAGCAGCTAGCACCAGTCACCAGCCCAACCGAGAATCCATGTGAGCGACGAGAACCAGAGCAACATCACACTCGCGGAGGATCCGCAACACACGGAACGACGTCCACTGTCACCACTAGGTTCCACCCAGACCTTCCTCGCGGTCCAACAGGGACAGCAAACGCACGCGGAGAACCTCAACACGTGAAAACGGCATCCACTGTCACCACTAGGTTTTACTTAGACCTTCCTCGTGGTCCGACGAGGACACCAATGCATGCGGAGCCACAAAAACTAGGAGTTACACGCTCCACAATGTGGCACACCGCGATGGGAACACGGAAGACGTCTGAGGTTAAGCCAAAGCCGAACACCTCACAACGTCAACAAACCACGTGGTCGAGTACTAGTAAGCCAAAAGGCCTCACCATCCCTGGATGAACCGACAGGAGACTCTGCCATCGGCTTCCAGACTCACCAACGCCACGTGCACCCGAAGAACCAACGAGCGTTGGCAGCACACCCGCCAGCACACACAGGGCTCAGCGCGAGTGCCAACATGCCAACCACCACAAAAATGCACAATCACATGGTAACCGAACAACCGAAGAGGTCGAGGACAACACGCTGACCTCAGGGGGACCTAGACCGAGGCAGGGTACCACAACCGAACACGTTCGCTCCCAAAGCGAGAGGGAAAACTTGGACACAGGCCATGACCAAAGCCTGGCGTACCACTGATAGGGCTACCTATACAGGGCAAAGCAGCCACCCCACAGTGGTAACAGTACGACCACAAGGCATAGGCCAGCACAAAGTGTCCCAGAGGCGGAAATCTCAATGCCTCCAACACCGAGCGAAGTTGTGAGACGACACACAAATCTCAAGAATAGGCACCCGACACAACACATGGTGCTATCACCAGCACCGGGAGCCACCCAAGGTACAACGTAATGCACCCAGGTTCCAGACGGCACGAAACCAAAACACTCGAGCACGAGCACACGGTGCTACCAAAAGCACCAAAACTAAGCAAAGTGCAACACAAGTGCACCAGCGGCCGAAACAATACTACAGACTAACCGGAAGGACTCCTCACCAGAGGCCCGCCAAAGGCCGCACACAAGGAACTGCAAGCCTGAAAGGGCACAACAGGCCACATCGACCCCAGCCCTCAAGGCACAAAAACACAAAGCACCGACTCTGCCGCACGGGGAGCGAAAACCACGGCGACTCTTTGGCATGCAAAAGCAAGAATCACCACCTCTATCGCGACCGATAGAGAGGCCAAACACCAAAACGATGACACGAAATGCCTCCAAGGCACAAGCCGAGGCACAATGGAGTGCACACTGAAACAATGTTTGCACGAGCAAGCCAACCAAGAAAATCCAATGCACAGTGGAATAATGCTCACGCAAATCAACCCGACAAAAAATAGTACTACCTCGCACTAAACCAATAGGGACCCAATGCCCCAAATTGTCCAGGCAGGTAGCAAGAAACCATCACGATGACAAACGGCACAAACAGGTCCACCGACCCACGGTGCCACAAGGAAACGACTGCACGGGGGGAGCAACCAGCTCAACCCAAAAACAACTCAAGGGAAGATGACTCCACTAGAAGGTCGCAATGATGCACACCCTGGCAACACAACACCATAGTGGAGCATCGCCAACTTGAGTAACCAACGGAAAGCAGAGGAAGAAGACACACACAACGAGTCTCTTCCACGTGTGAGAGGGAAAACCACAACGCAAGACTGACGCTTCCACAAGAAGCACAGCCTGCCAACCACCCACTACACTCACTAGACCACCATCTGGGCGAGCATGTAGGATGCGAGAAAATGAAGCAAACCACCCGCACCCTGGGGACACACAAAGTCCACCAGCACAAGTGAGAAAACTAGGAAACGAACAACGAGACAAGCTGGCCAACGTAACAACCAGATGCACGGCCAAGCGCACCACACCTTGACCGACAACGCCTAGGCAGACTATAACACAGACAGTCCAACCGGCAACAACAACAGCTTATCTCTACAGAGAGAGAGCAGCGACAACCAAAACAACACGAAGCATCTTTGGGGAGAACCTCCACTAAAAGTGCCAAGAGCCGTCCTGGGAGAACCTCGCCAGAATGCAGCCCAACCAAACGGCACACTTCGAACCATAGGGGCAACACAACGGTGGCCCAAAACGAACACAGAGCACTCCTGGGAAGAACCTGTTGCCTAGCTAGCAAGCCCAGAGGGGAGGGGGTGAATGGGATTCTTAAAATTTGAGTACCTAACCCTGTTCACAAAAACGTTTACACAAAGCACACTTCGATGACTGTTAGTGTTAGTAAAAAGAAGATAGCAAACATAAGGCAAAACACGACACAAGAAATTTATCCTAGTTCGGACCTCCTCTCCACAGGAGTCCTACGTCCAGTCCCTGAGCAATACCTCAGGATTTCACTACCCAAGGGTACAGTCCCCCTTAAGGACACTTACACACCCAGCCGCAGTTGGTCTTCTCTTCACAACCCGAAGAGGAATTACAACACCTTGGAAACCCCCAGGTCTTCCTTCAACACGAAGGGAACAAACACCCTGGAAACCCCCAGGTCTTCCTTCAACACGAAGGGAACAAACATAAAGAAGTGTTCAGGAAGACAAGCTCTTAGATCAAGCTTAAAGACCAACGCTCGATCTAAAGCAACGACTGAGAGACAAAGTTCTACGATGAGGAACACTCTCAATACACAGAAGCTCTCAAGACTAACACAATGAATGCAGAGAGCTAAGAGCTAGACAAGCAATGGAGTGAAGCTTCGCTCTTTCAGATGCTCGCAGAAAGCTGGTAAAAGATTGTCGTGAGTCTTCTGTTTCTGGAGCTTCAGTCTTATATATATGTCTTCCATTTGAAAGTTGAACGTTGAAATGTCCATTGTCTCTAAGATTTTGTTTACGTTAGACTGCATGGTACTGTAGAGCTTCTTGTTCAACAGTCTTTAGCTTTCCATGCATGCAACAAGAGAGAGGATCTTCTTTGATGTCCGTTATCTTCCAAATTGTCCAACGTTATATTGAGGTGCGCTGTCAGAGACCTGCACGCATTAAATGCTAAAACAATAGACAGCTAAGTTGTTTCTTGTTGTCAGTCAACGTTAGAGTGATTTTATATGGAAATGGAAATTCCATTCTGTTCTTCTAAAAAGACGTGTACAATATAAGCATGGAAATAGAAGATATCATTTGTATGTAGTGCAGTGATATGATCAGTCATAATAAATGCATGGATGTGAGAGAAAAGCGAGGGAAAACTTTGACTTTTCAAACTATCTGAGAATAGGTTTGAATATCAAGTCGTTATACACCATGAAATTGATATGATCATGACTTATGAAATCGTTGTGTTGACGAGTCGTTATTCATGTGAATCGTTATACATTCATAAGCAAATCGATGTACACACAGATCGTTATGCATTAATAACTGAATCATTGTAGAGACAAATCGTTATGACAGTGTAAGCAAATCGTTATGAGCAAATCATTATTTCACTGATCGAGTCGATATAGTGAACAAATCGTTGTTTAATGTATCGAATCGTTACGGCGACCAAGTCGTTATGTAACTTAATGAATAATTACAGTGACTGAGTCGATGTGTAACTTATCGAATCGATATGAGACTTAACGAGTCGTTGTGAAACCGAAATCGTTGTGAGAGCAAATCGTTGTTCTCACTTAAGAAATCGATGCGATAACCAAATTGTTATGAAATTTAACGAGTCGTTGTGAAACCGAAATCGTTGTGAGAGCAAATCGTTGTTCTTACTTAAGAAATCGATGTGATAACCAAATCGTTATGAAACTTAACGAGTCGTTGTGAAACCGAAATCGTTATGAGTGCAAATCGTTGTTCTCACTTAAGAAATCGATGCGATAACTAAATCGTTATGAAACTTAACGAGTCGTTGTGAAACCGAAATCATTATGAGAGCAAATCATTGTTCTCACTTAAGAAATCGATGCGATAACCAAATCGTTATGAAACTTAACAAGTCGTTGTGAAACCGAAATCGTTATGAGAGCAAATCGTTGTTCTCACTTAAGAAATCGATGCAACAACCAAATCGTTATGAGTTCAGAATCGATGTGCACACTTATCGAATAGTTCTGAGAGCAAATCGTTGCGATCTCTTAGCGAATCGTTACGAGAGGCAAATCGTTGTGATCTCTTAGCGAATTATTGCAATCTCTTAGCGAATCATTATGAGATCAAAACAAATTGGAATGACTTATGAAATCGTTATAGAACAAAAAATCGATGTGGATGAGGAAATCGTTATGACTCTACTGAAATCGTTACACTTCACAGGGAGTCGATGTGCACTTAGAAAAATTATATGCTCTGAACTTTAAATTGCTAGTATGAAGAATACTTACCAGCTTAGCTTGTTTTTCTTTGTTAGATTTTCTGTGCTCAAATCTCATAGAAAATATTTTAGAAATGCACATTGTCTTAGTTTTGTTAATCACCAAAATAGATATGTAATTCATTTAAATTACATGGGGAAAAATTTGATCATAAATCTCCCCCTTTTTGGTGATGACAAAACATAGCAATAATCAAAGAAGTTCTGAAATAAATTTAAGTAAGATTGCATAATTAACATAAGAGATGTATTTCGGAAATATATATATTTCTCCCCCTTTTTGTCATTAAGCAAAAAGATGCACGAGGAGACAAAGAAGAAAGGAGAAAAGATGGATGAGAGAGCACAAAAGTATATTTGATTAATCTTGAGGGGGTACAGGGAGATAGAAAACATGAGACAAGAGGGAGGCATGATGGGAGATAACTTCCCAAGCCTTATCTTCCTACTGCTTAAAATGAAGATGAAATACCCCAAAAGCAACAGAGTAGGAAGGTCCCATGATGGCAGCCATCCTCTTGAGATGAAGAACCAGCTGCTCATCTAGGAACTGAGCATAGCGATCTCGATCAAGGGAATGCTTGAAGTAGCTGGTCTTCCCAAAGCTAGCACAGGCAAGAAACTGATCTATAGACACAGGGTAGAAGATTTGCTTCTGCTTCAATTCTTGCCGCATGGCTACATACACCTTGTATCTCTTAACCCATGTTATAAGGGGATCCTTAACAAGATGAATGGAGTTCATGTCTAGAAATTCAACAGCTGACACTAGAGGTTTATTTTCCCTGGCTTGAGAGGCATTCAGATCAGAAAGTTGCTGAGCAGATAGGGGATAGAAGCTGGCCCAATCTGCAGGAGAGAGCTGTTCACATTCTAACAGAATAGGGGCAAGGATATTGGCATTGACATGGCCTAGATGGTACTCTCTGAACAGAAATATGTGAAATGCAACCAGATGACCCTTCTGCACTTGAATGCGCTCCATGACTCGGGCAAAACACTAAAAAATAATAGAGCCAACATCCGAATCCATGACCAAAGAATGAATTGGGGGAATAAAGACAACATCAGGCAACTGAAGAGTAGCAAAGTCAACCCTGATAGCTTCAGAGTGAGCTTTAACTGACCCAAGAGCTCTAATGGCCTGCTTGAACTGACCAAGCTGAACCTCAGGAAGATGATTGAGATATATGAAGTTATTGAACATCTGAAAGTGCCTGATCATTTTGATTTCCTTTTAAATGAACGGAGCTCAGGTGTTCTTGTGAAGGATCTGGAACCACTCTCATAAAGTCAAGGAATGATCCTGGGGAAGGAACCTGGCTGATCGGGTAAGAAGAAACTTATTGTACAAAGCTTTATGACCCCAAGCCCACTGCTCTTCAGTTTTGGCTTCGGCAGGAGAGAATATTTTTGATTTTTCAGATTTAGAGAGAGAAGTATAAGGCAAGATGACATTGAGATGATCGGTAAGGTTGAGATGAGGAAGGTTGATGATGGTAGCAAAGACAACTTTCTGAAGGAATTCTCTATAGAGTGGTTTATTTTTGTTGTCCACTGTGAGAGAAAACCACAGGGGTGGATAACAAGGATCAGAAGAGATGATAGAGGAAGTGGAGGTGAATTTTCTTTTCTTAGGAGCAGGGCTAGAAGAGCCTGTCCTATGAACATGATTACCAACCTTCAAGGCTGATCGGAGGATAGCTTCCTCAAATTCATCTTTGATGTCCCTGAGAAAGGGGCCATCAATTTGAGTGCTTTCCGGAATGACAGTAATGAATGAGGGAGGAGTAGAAGGATGAAGAAAGGAATGAGAGGTAGAGGGAGGTATATCTGCTGGTCCAGAAGGAGGAGGACCAGAGGATGAAGAGGCTCTAGCTGATGAGGAGGCTGGAGGTACCTCAAAAGAAGATGGAGGTGGAAGAATATGAGGAGAAGAAACAGGAGATGAAGAGGATTGTGAAGGAAATGGAGTAGGAGAAGAAATGTTTCTAGGAAGTGGCTGTTTAAAAGATGTAGGAGCTGGGGGTGCTGTTGAGGATGAAGGTGGAGAAGGAGGGATTGGTGTTTGAATGGGGGAAAGAGCTGGGGGCTCAGGAGCTATAGCTACTTCTTCTGCCCGGATCTACTCAGCCTCAGTCTCCACTGGCCCGGGTGGCCCTGACAATTCCTCAGTTGGCCCGGAGGGCCCAAACTCCACAGCATCCACCTGAGCAACCACTGCGGGCCCTGATGGCCCTACTGGATCTTTAGATAGGTGCCCTGATGGCACAGACTTCACAGCTTCTTCAACAATAGAGGGCCCTAAAGGCCCAGACTCCTCGGCAGACACAGGCCCTGATGGCCTAGCAATCTCTTCATTAGCTCCCTCAGAGGGCTGAGGAGCAGGTGGTGTGGGAGCAGGAGGTGCTTGATCCCTTACCTCCTTTAAGATCTCTGACAAGAGATTCTTCATGCTTCCCATTTCATTTGATAACCACCTCAGGGCATTTTTCATCACGCCCATCTCTCTAGTTGCAGATCCCTGGCTCAGAAAGAGAGATGCAATATCTGATTGCACAGAGCATAGAATCTCACCTTGGGCATCAAGCCGATCAATCACAGGCTTCAAATTGATTACAAATCTCTGACGCTTTTGCCTCTAATGGGGAGCCTCTGTAAGAAGAGGGATCGCAGAGCTAACTTCCTTGCCCTTCTTACTGGCCCTAGCAACGGGCTCCTCATGATCATCCTGTGCATCTTGTTCATCTGCATCAGAAGAACTTGCTGTCAAACCTTCTTGAAATTTATTCACTGGGGGGTTTTCAATGTCCTCCCCCTGAGGTGGACTTTCCTTTGCAGGCACATTCTTCTCTGCAACATGGGAGCCCTCCAAAGGAGAGTCAACTTGAATTGCATTGTGGCATGATGCCACAGCTTCATTTTCTTGATCTTTCTCCCCTAAGCAGGAGCATCTTCCATAGCAATACTTTCAATGTGGCCTGGTGCCACACCATCTGCTGCTGGTTCACTGGATTGTTCAGGCTCCCCTTGAGTGCTAGAAATGGATTCCAGCACATCTCTGAGAATGGATGCCACAACAGTGGTGGGGTTGACTTCTTCTGAAGTTCCTTCAACTGGCACAATATATTCGAGAGGAATCTCTTCAATCAGGCTTCCAGTGACAACAGATTCTTCTACTCTAGCCTCTGCTACTGTTGCTGCTTCCTCCTGAATGACTGATGTATGATCCTGCTGATCCTGAAAGCTTGGCACTACTGCCATGTCAACTTCTTGTTCAATTGGAGCATTTTGTACTGCTACTGCTGGAACTGCTAGAATTTCCTCTTCCTGGACTTCTTGGGCTTCGCCAATGATGGCCTCACCCGTAGCCACTGAGGTCTTAGTCCAAACATCATTAACCAATGAAAAACCACTTTTCTTCAGATTCCTACTGTGAATTGCTTGCCCCATCTTTTCTGACACTGTTCCGGATAAATTTACTCCAAAATGTTGAAATACTCTGGTTAGCAGGTGGGCATAAGGTAGAGAAACATTCAATTTGCTTTTCTTATCCCAGACCTAAGCATGAGCAAACTTCATTCGCTCCAAGATAACCTCTACCATATTTATATTCTGGTTCTGGATAGCCCAGAACATCATGTCTGAATCTGCCTTAGTACAAGTTGAGAAAGTAGCACTCCTTGGGACCAATATCTGACAGACTATGAAATGCAGGAGGCGGTTGAAGGCATTCATCTGATTTATGTCCAATTTCCCATCCTTGAGTCTAAACTCGGGACCAACAATCCCTAGCCCCTTTGCCTGGGTGTCCACAGTGTGTACTCCACTGTGGCCGGTGGTGAAAACACTAAACAATGACCTCAAAAGCTCATAGTCGATCTTAATCTGGGTTTCTTTGACAGATGATGTCAAGGACCCGTCTTCCTCAGTCTTCAAACAAACATAAAATGCTTTCACCAGGTCCGGATAGCTTACCTCAGATAGGGTTGCCAGCTTTGTCCATTTCATCCTCTCCATTGCTGCAATAACACTGCCCATTCCATTTCTCTGCAAGTCTATGACATCCATTGCCTTGTTTCCACATAGCTTGATCTTCACGGAGGTGAATCTCTCATGTGAAGGATCGAGAAATGATGTGGACAAGATCTAGAAGGGGGGGGGGATGAATAGATCTATGCCAACTATTGCGGAAGCTTAAAAAATGAATTTCACAGATCTGAAAAGAAATTGAGTGAGTTGTGCAAAAGAGGTGTGTGAACAAGTTGATTAGATGAATTCAAACGATCCTATGCATACATCTAACGAAAGGTAAATTCAAACCACAATCAGACCAATGCACAGAGATTTTTAGGTGGTTCGGAAATCACACCATGTGATTCCTACATCCACCCCTCACACAGTGAGGATCCACTAATCAACCTGGGTACACCACACCCACTGGAGCCTGACAACTCCAACAACTTGAGTTTACAACTCACACAACCTCTAGAGTAAGACTACTCTAGAATCCTGAGCAAGACTGCTCAACAACACCTTGAGTACAAGACTCAAAACCACTGAGCACAATGGCTCACAAACAACTTGCTAGAAAAACACACAAGACTTAGATCCTCTAGCAACAGATCTAGTCTAACAAGAGTTCATTCATGAGACTTATGCAGCAACTCTTGCACAATATCACAATGACTCAGAAGAACAAAGGTACATGAAGAATTGTATAAAGAAATCCTTGCTCTTCAATTATACTCCCTTGTAGAAGATCGAATTGGGAAGAGACTTGAGTTCTTGAAATCCCTGGCCGATGCTCTGCACTCTGAAGTTTGGGATCTTCCTTGAGGTTTTCTCAATCGATTGCTTCCACTTGATCTGCTTCCTTGAAGTGATCCAGTTGCATCTTCAATGATCAAACTCCACTTCTCATGCTTGGAAAGATGAGAATTGGCTTGAGGAATCACCAGGAGAGCAGGAGCAGGGAGGTGAACTCTTCTTGCCGCCAAAACAGGTTTCTGGGAGGCTCTGAAGGGTTCTGATGTGATGGATGGCCAATAGGAGGGTATTTATACCCCAAATAGTCCTAAGGTACCCTTGGGGTACGTGGGCACATGATCCAAGGTTGATCCATCATTTCCCTAGGGTGCCACGTGTCCAGGAGAAACTTTAAGTCAAAAAGTTTCCGGAGTGTGTCGACCTGCCCATAGGGTGTGTCGACACACTCTCCCAGACTGGGCAAAGCAGTTCCCTGGGAGATGCATCTAGTGTTGACCTGAGATAGTTCAGTGTCGACCTACCATAGCCAGCTGAAAAATAGGCCTTCTGGGAAGGCTCTCTAGTGTCGACTTGACTGCATCTGGTGTCGACCTGAGATAGAAGCCTGTTGATTTGTTTCTTTGGGATCTGTCTCTAGTGTCGACCTGCCCTGGTCTAGTGTCGACACTAGTTGACCATTTCTTCATCTTTTCACTTAGGGCTTGGAGCATTGTGTCGACACCAGTGTGGGGTGTGTCGACACTACCCTTGCAATAAATGTTTGTCCCTGAGAAATAAACATATAAATCATTAGTCAAATGTATTATCATGAATATAAAATATAAATGTGTTTGGAACATGCTTTTTGAATATTGTTATTTCAGGTGTGATGTATTTCACATGTTCCAAATGTTATGCATTAAAATCACAACTTGTCATCATCAAAATGTGAGGAGAAATGAATTATATTCACACTCAACCCAACAATCTCCCCCTTTTTGATGATGGCAACATTAAATTCATATGGAAGTGAAAAATTTCAATGAAATGTGATTTTAACATTTTGTTTATTTATCACTCAGTTTGAAAAGCATTGATTTACTCTGAGTTATGTTTTATTTCCTTTTTGTTCACACTTGTCAAAAACCTTTGAACAAATTTTAGTAACATTTGAGAGTTGCACATGAAGGACACAATGTTACTAGAAATGAGCTATTTTCACACAAAGGTCAAGCAACTTGACAAGCATTCATACATTCACATTCACATTCATTCAAAGAATTTTCAATCACATTGAAGACACAAAAGTTTCTATTCATTTCATTCAAAGATATGAACATTACAATCTTTCAAAAACACATTTCAAAAAAGACATTACAATCTTTATTTCTTGCTATCTTCTCCCCCTTTGACATCATCAAAAGAAATGACATTAGGTGGAAGGAGGAGGAGGAGGAATGGGTAGCAAGATGGTCTCAATATCCGTCAATCTTTTCTCCATAGAAGTCAAACTGAGCTTCATTTGAGCTTGGATAGTTGAGAGTCTGGTATGTAAGAGATTTTCCATTCTTTCTGAATTCTCTGACATGGTTGCTTGAAGCCCACTGAAGTCAGTTGAAACTGGTTGTGAACATGAAGAAGAACCAGCTGACCAACCATGTCTGTGCAATGATTTAAATTCCTTTTTCAGATCAGACATTTCTTTATCAATATGAGCAGATAAATTCTTCATGCTCTCCAAGTCATCTACCAGATGAGCAAAAGACAGTCTTGTCTAGGGGTGTAAACGGAACCCGATATTCCGATATTCCGACCCGATACCGATAAAAATTATCGGTTCCAGAATCGAAAATGATACCGATAGCTTATCGAAATCGGTATCGGATATTCCGATAAGTTATCGGAATCAGAATCGAAAAAATAATCGGAATCGATATCGGTATCGGTTATTCCGATAAATTATCATAAACTCAAGGTAAAATTATGGTAAACATCTTACCTTATCAGAATTTCGGTTCCGGTAATGTTATCGGAATCGGAACAGAATCGGAACTAACCATTCTTATCGGAATCGGAATCGGAACCATATTTCGGTTATCGGAATCGGTATCGGAATATGTGTTTTCGATTCCGAACCCGACCCGTTTACAGCCCTAGTCTTGTGTTAGTTATCTGAGAGAGTGTTTCTTTGGTGTTGAAGACATCAGCTTGGGAATTTGCCAAAATTCCCTTAAGAACCTTTTCCAAATCTTCTTGATGCTCTTTCAGTTCAATAGAAGCATCTGCCAATGTTCCAATCAGTCTGTTGAATCTTTGCACTGCTTGGTCAGAAGCTGCTTTTTGCTCAATAAATTTTGCAGACATAGTGTTCTCTAACCTCTGTACCTTCAACTCAAAATTTTCTGTCATTGTCTGAATGGAGGTGTTCAAGGCATCAAATTTGTCATTTAGAAAGGTGTACAACTCTGGTGGAACAGAAGGTCCACCAAAGGATGTAGAGGCTTGAACTTGAGGTTGTGGAGAAAAAGATGGAATTTCTATCTCAGGGTTCAGGGAGGAGGAGGGCTGAAGTTGAGGTGAAGGTGGGGCATTGAGGGGTACATCAACTTCATCTGCAACAGGAGGCTGATCCTCATTCACTGGAGGCTGGTCCTCATTTGCTGAAGGCTGGTCCTCTTGAACTGGAGGCTGGTCCTCTTGAACTGGAGGCTAATCCTCTTGAATCACAGGGGCCTCTACTACAGCTGGCCCTCTCCTAACCTGGTCACCCACAATCCTGAAGCCCATAAACTTTTGAACATGCTTGAAACAATAAATGTTGGACTTAGGAATTTTCTGGGACTTCTCATTCTCAAGTGACACATCAAAGTGCTTAAAGACTTGAGTCAAATGGGCTGCATAAGGAAGTGATCTATGTAAATCTGCCCTAGTTGTCTCAGACATGATCTGGTACATTATGACATGGAGGTTGATTTTTATGTCCTTTTTCATGCAGTATATCACAAATCTTTGAATGTCTGTGAGTCTATCTCTCCCACCACCTTGGGGTGTTATGATAGCGGTGAGTATATGATGGGTAAGTCTCAACACAGGTGGAAAAATGTTTGTGTTGAATTTAGTAACATGTGTTTGCTTGGGATCAGACTCATCTGCTTGCAACCTAGTCAAGATTGTATAGGCTTCATGAAGGTCAAACTCAAAATTATGGTAATCAGCTCCTTCATCTGGAATTTTAAAAAGGGTGGCTGCTAGGTCTAAAGGCAAATCAATCTTAATTCCTTTGATCTCTGACTTGTAACCATCATCAGTGCATTCCAAATGCATATAGAATTCCTGGACAAGTCTGGGGTATATTATGCGAAACTCAGAGATGAAGGATTGCCAAGACTGAAACTTGAAGAAGATGATGACTTCAGGAAAAGCAACATTCAATGCACTGTCCTCTAAATCCACTGCTCTAGGTTTCAGAATGATCTTCCCTTCACTAAGTGGTTTGGAAGGAGTTGCCTCAGAAGGCTGGGAAGACTCAGAGGATGAAGAGGATGACTGCTCAGAGACTTCAGGAGAAGAAACCAAAATCTTCCTCCTAGGGTATGCAGACCCTCTACCTCGACCAGAAGAGGATGTCCTACCTCTCTTAGCAGACGATGGGGATACAGAGGAAGGCCCTGGCTGCTCCGCAGGGTCATGGCGCCTCTTGCTTCTCCTTTCAGTAGGAGGAGCATCGTCTGCCGGAATGGGCCTTGCCGTAGCCCTGGACCTTGCTCCACGGCGAGGTGCTTGCTTGGGGGCCATGGAAACAAGATGGAGTGGAATAGGAGAGGATGGAGAGGAAGGAATGTAAGAAGAAGGACAGGGATAGGTTGGAGGAGGGAAGAAGGTGGAGTGCTTGCCGGATTCAAAGGTGGAAGACGGCCATCGGGTTGACCTGCAGAACAAAAGGGGTTTTTCAGAGGTACAATACCCCGCAGGAACAATCAAACCCTTAACCGGCGCCCACGACTTAAATTACCCTGGCAGGGGGTCAGTGTCGACACTAGAGGAGGTGAGTGTCGACCTGAGCTAAAGTGTGTTGACACTAGATGAAGGTAGTGTCGACCTGGCCTGATGAAAAAATTGAGATTTGAGTATGGAAAAAAATTTGTGAGCTTTGGGACATCTTTATAATGATAAGCAATGGGTGGAATAATCATTTCAAGGATTTTTAAGAGGCTAAAAAATTCATTTGTTATATTTTTCAAAAATTCAACACAGTTCAAGTTTTACACAATATTCAACAGGATATGAGCATCCAGTGACTTGAGTCATTAAAATGATGATTTGAGGGATATAATACATTTAACAATCAACTACACACTACCATGTTCTTCAAGTCCAAAGAAATAAAAAAATCTTTTAGACTGAAATCAAGTGTGTTGAAAGTAAACAACTTTTTAAAAACAACTTGATGATGGATAGGAATGATTCTTTTAAATAATTCTCCAATGATGCACACATTTTGTTTTTGAAACAAACTATCAAATGAGATAAATCTTGTTCACTCAAGAACTAAATACTTTTCACACACTATAGTCCCTGGATACTAAAGATTTATCCATTATCAAGTCTCAAAGGGGTAAATGATGACCTTTTGACATGAAAATATACGTTTTTTAGACGCCAATATTTCTAGTTACTCAGTCATCATCAAAAAGGAATAGGGCATATTTATTTTGCTTTGCATTTATTTTTGATTTTGAACCCCTTTGAACAGAGATAGCATTAGTGCCTCATGACATACATGGCACTTCATTCATTGTGAAGGTGTGCAGTTTCTCAGCACATGTGCCATTGCTCTGTTGAATTATCAAATTTTGGAGAGTTTTTTTTTAAAAGAAATCATTTATATCCAACATCAGTTGCAAACAAAAACATGTTTAAATTCAAGGCACTTATTATCCTTCAGTCTTTGAAAGAAATCTGAATTTCTATAGTTTTGAAGAATATAGGTGAGAGTTGACAAATGAATATAGTAGATCACTCAAAGGATCATTTTGAGACTCTAGACGCCTGAATGAGGACATCATGCAAGGAAATTGATGTAATGAAAGAAAAGTTTTGAATTTTTCAAAAGACATGACTTGTGAATTCTCTAGCTCCCCCTGAGATGAGGATTCCAACCACTTTTCATCAGAATAAAGATATGCAAGTTTTTGAAATCAGAAATAATTCTCTTTGAACAACAAAAGCTCCCTCTCAACAATTGCATATTCATTTCTTGGTACTTGGTGGAGACATATACTCTCGCATAGTCAAAGTGTCCAGACAAGCAGAACTTGTCCTTCTTCAAATCACCATTTGATATACCAAGAAGTTCAACACAATGTGAGTTGAAGAGTTCATTGTCAAAAAGAAATAGAAGTGAAATGGAGAGAGATATGATCAGTATGAATCAAGGAAGCAAATGATAATGATGATGCAAAGAACTCCCTCTCAGAAGATGCCTAACACTCAGCCCAATCCCAATGAGAGAGATCAAGAAAATGGACATTTACAAAGACCAAGTTCTCTCCTTAAAGATGAGAATCTACTGTCAGGAAGGGGTTTGATGAAGATATCAGCAATTTGTTTTTCAGTTTCTATGAAATGGAGTTCAAAGGATTTCTTTACTACCTCATCTCTCAAGAAACGATGCCTAATTTCAATATGCTTGGTTCTGGAATGCTGAATGGGGTTCTTAGACAGATTTATTGCACTTGTGTTATCACATAGATTCTCTGCATCTCAAACAGCAAACCTTTCACACATGTAGCCACACAGAGATACACCAAAGAGTACTAGAAAATCCCATGAGGGAAAGAATCCGTCCACAGAAGAACACATGCTCAAGTGAATGCCCACACTGTCTGTGCAACATATTGATGATCAGTTCATCCCCATATAATTTCATTTATTATATACCTATTTTGGTGATTAACAAAACTTTAATAAAGTACTATTTACCAAGTTCTCCTGAAGCTTAGTCACAAGAAATAAATCAGACAAAATCAAGCAAAACCTGTGAGTATTCTTACACTGTAGCATTTAAAGTTTAGAGCATGTAAATTTTCTAAGTACACATCGACTTCCTAAGTTTCATATCGACTTCATTAAAATCATAACAATTTCTATACTATTATCGATTTCAGTTTCACAAAGATTTCATAAGTATCACATCGATTTCAATTTTTCAACGATTTGTTAAGTGAGAAACAACGATTTGGTTCTCACAACGATTTGTTAAGTGAGAAACAACGATTTGGTTCTCACAACGATTTGTTAAGTGAGAAACAATAATTTGGTTCTCACAACGATTTGTTAAGTGAGAAACAACGATTTGGTCTCACAACGATTTGATATGTTACATAACGACTTGGTCGCCATAACGATTCGATAAGTTACATAACGACTTGGTCACCGTAACGATTCGATAAGTTACATAACGACTTGGTCGCCATAACGATTCGATAAAGCAAATAGCGATTTGGTCACTACATCGATTTGTCTGTTTAAACAATGATTTGGTTGCCGTAACGATTTGCTTATACTTAAAGAGGGATTTGATCATTGTATCAATTCGATAAGTGAAACAACGATTTGCTTATGTGTGAACAACGATTTGCTTATGTTTGTATAACGATTTGCTTATGTTTGTATAACAATTTACTTATGTTTGTATAACGATTTGCTTATGTTTGTATAACGATTTGCTTACTCGCATACAACGACTTGTGTACACAACGATTTCATAAGTTGAACTATTTCTCTGTCATAACGACTTCATGGATTACATCGAAACTCACACATGATATTCAAATGTATTTTCAAGTATTGTGAAAGTCAAAGTATTCCCGCGCACATCTCTAGTATCCTTGCATTTATTATGACTGTTCACATCATCTGCATATTGCTTTCTATTCCCATGCTCCTATAAGAAGCTCTTTTCAAACAGCAGAATGGCATTTCCATTTTGATGTATATTCTTTTGAACGTTGACTGACAAGCATGGAGACAGTCTAGCTATCTCTGCTTTAGCATTTAATGTATGCAGGTCTTTGCCAGTACCATGTCATACAACGTTGGACAAAATAGAAGCTGAAGGATATCAAGGTTGATCTTCTCCTTGCGTGCATGGATCATAAAGCATTAAATGACTACAAGCACACCTATCGTACTCGACGAACCATGCAATCTAACGAGCATCCAACCTAGAGACAACAGACACTTCAACAGATATATTTTTCAAAGAGAAGGATATATAGAAGACTGATGACTCCATAGACAACAACTTTTGAGCTTCACTCCCTAACATGCTATAGCTCTTGCTCTCCGTTTTTCATTGTTTTTAGCATTTGGAGAGCTAGTGTGTTCTGAGAGATTTTCTTATTGTAGATCTTTCTCTCTCAGTCACTGCCTCAGATCGAGCATTTGTTGTAAGCTTGGTCTAGGGGCATTTTGCCTTTATTCACACTTATGGTGAAATTCCTCTTTGGGCTGTGAAGAGAAGACCTGTTGTGAACAGGTGGTTTGTGTTCCCTTTGGTAAGGAAGGAAGATCTATGCATTAGGGTGTTTGTATTCCTCTTCGGGGTTAGAAGAGAAGGCCAGCTGTGGCTAGATGTGTAAGGGTCCTTAAGGGGGATAGTACCATTGGTAGTGAAAGCCCAAGTTGTTTCTTGGGGACTGGACATAGGACTCCTTGGTATAGGAGGTCCGAACCAAGATAAAAATATCATGTTGCATGTGTGATTGTTTTTGTGCATTTGTTTGTCTTCATTCATCTAACACTAACTATTCTCTTTAGTGTCTTTTTGTTAAGCATTTTTGTTAACAAGTTTTAATCGAAAAGAATTTTTAGAATCCCATTCACCCCCTCTGGGCTTGCTAGCTGGGCAACAAGTGGTATCAGAGCCAAGTCTCTTCAGCAAAGAAGATCTCACGATCTAAAGAGCAAAGATAAATGGCAGCTCAAGAGTATGCAGAAGGCCAGTCAGTCAACAGACCACCTTTGTTCGATGGTGAAGACTACAACTACTGGAAGACCAGAATGGAGCTTTTCCTTCAAGGTCTCGAATTTCAAATCTGGTCAATCATAGAAGAAGGAGATTTAGTAGTTCTCAACAACAGAGATAATTGGACAGAAGATGACAAGAAGAAAATATCCTTAAACTGCAAAGCAAAAAGCATCTTGTGCTGTGCGCTAGACAAGAAGGTGTTCAACAGGATCTCAGCCTGCAAATCCACTATGAAATTGTGGGAGAAGTTGAGAATCGTATATGACGACATAGACAAAGTGAAGGAAATCAAAATAGATATTCTAGTAGCTCAATATGAGCGATTTCAGATGCAGTCAAGAGAATCAATCACTCAGATGTACAGTAGATTCACAGACCTTACAAATGGTCTGGCTGGTCTTGGAAAGCAATATGAAATGGGGGATATGGTAAGAAAAATCCTAAGGTCCCTACCAGCCTCGTGGACTCCAAAGGTGACAGCCATAGAAGAGGCAAATGACTTGAGAAGGATGTCACTGGAAAAGCTTGTTGGGTCACTCATGGCCCACGAGATCAACATGGAAAGGTTAGGAGAGTCCTCCAGTAGAAAGAAGCATAGAAATGCGCTAAAAGTCATAGAAGGTAGCACCGAAGAAAAATCAGAAGATGAAGATAGCAGCGAGGATAGCGAAGATGAAGAAGCTCTTCTATCTAGAAGACTGCAGCAAATATTGGCAAAGAAAAAATATCAATCTAGAAGAAGACACTTTAAGAAAGGAAAAGATCTCATAAAATCTGAAGGAAAAGAGCTCAAAAAGTCAGAACCCATATGCTACGAATGCAAGAAGCCTGGACACATCAAGGCCGAGTGTCCAAAGCTGAAGAAGACTGAGTTTAGGAAGAAGGACAACGCAAAGAAATTCAGAAAATACAAGAAGAAGGCCATGGCAGCAGCATGGGACAACGACAGTGACTCACACAGTGAGTCAAGCTCGAGTGAAGAAGAAGAAGAAAAGGCCAACCTGGCCTTCATGGCAAACATCGACGACAAGGTAACCTCTGACTCATCATTCACTTCATGCAATGAGTCTGATTCTGACAGTTTAGAAGATGCTTTCAATGAACTATATAGTAAATATAAAGAGGTATGTAAAGTACTAAAAACCACCAAGAAAAATCATGCTTGTTTAGAAAACACCAACTCAGACCTAAAATCTGAAAATGAGTAATTAGAGAAGCAACTTTCTGAACTATAAAGGAAACATGAATTTCTATGTGAAGATCTGAAAAATAAAAATGAACAGATAGAAAGTCTAGGAAAACAAGAAACTCTAGATGAACTTAAAAAGGAAATGAACATATTAACTAAGGAAAACGAATATTTAACTAATACCATTGAAAAGTTTACAAATGGAAAATCAACCTTAATACTCAAAGAAGGTAGAAGATCAAGTAAGAAGAAACATGGTTTAGGATATGTCCCACCTGATAATGAAGAAACGATAGTCCATCCTAAGGTATATCCAACTCCAAAATTTGTAGTTGAATAAGATACTAAATATAAATCGAACTTTAAATATATCCAAACTGAAAAGGTAAGTAAAATATCCTGTTGTAGTCACTATAACAGATTAGGTCATACCAAAATAACTTGTCCCACTAAACACCTAAAATGGATACTTAAAAGAAAAAGTAAGGAAACTAACCAGCAAGGACCCAAAGAAACTTGGGTACCTAAATCTTAGTGTTTTTATTACAGGGAAGCCTTAGAGCATCAAAGTGGTATCTGGACAGCGGGTGCTCAAGGCACATGACAGGCAACAGGAAGTTGTTTTCACACCTTGAAGATGAAGAAGGCACAGTAACTTATGGGGATAATGGAAAATGTGTAGTGATCAGCTGTGGATCAGTTGGCAGTCATGGTAAAATCCTCATTGAAGATGTTTTATGCATACAAGGGCTCAAGCATAATTTAATCAATATCAACCAGCTGTGTGACAAGGGTCACCAAATCAGATTTCAAGAGTCAAAGTGCCTCATTATGAAGAATGACATAATAGTGTTCGAAGCCTACAGGGAAAAGAACCTATATGTACTTCGTTTAGAAGAATTGAAAGATTAGAAAGTATGCCTTATAGCAAACAAAGATCAGTCAGCCGAACTATGGCATAGGAGATTGGGCCACTGCAGTCTAGATGGAATCAGAAAATTAGTTAAGAGAAATTTAGTGTAAGGTCTGCCTAAGATAATTTCAAGGATAAATGGTGCATGTGAAACTTGTGCAAAAGGGAAGCATACAAAATCATCCTTCAAGTCAAAAACTGTTGTATTCACTTCAAAACCATTGGAACTATTACATATGGATTTATTTGGGCCGATGAGAACAACCAGTTTAAGAGGAAAGAACTTTGGGTTTGTGATTGTAGATGATTACTCCAGATTTACTTGGGTATCGTTTTTAGAACATAAGGATGATACCTTCGACATTTTTGTTAAATTCAGTAAGAAAGTTCAGAAAGACAAGAAGTTCAATATAATAAGCATTCAATCAGATCATGGAGGAGAATTTCAAAATGAAAGATTTGCAGAATTCTGTGATGATCATGGAATTGAGCATAACTTCTCAGCTCCAAGGACACCCCAACAAAATGGAGTAGCTCAGAGGAAAAATAGGACCTTGTTGGATATGGCAAGAACAATGTTAGCATAATATAATCTTCCAAGATACTTCTGGGCTGAAGCAATCGACACTGCATGTTATATAATTAATATAGTGATGATCAGGCCAATCCTGAAGAAGACTACATACGAGCTTTACAAGCAAAAGAAGCCAAAGATCAGTCATTTCAGAACCTTCGGCTGTCCTTGCTTCATCTACAATAATGGCAAAAGAGATATTGGTAAGATAGACTCAAAGTCTGATGAAGGTATATTCATGGGGTATGCTTCTAAACCCAAAGGCTATAGAGTATTTAATAAACAAAGTTTATTGATTGAGCAAACCGTACATGTTATCTTTGATGAATCTAACCCTTCCTTGAGAAAGGAAGTAGATAGTCATAATGATGATGCAGATAGTTTGTCCAAGAAATTAAAATATACATCTATCAAGGACAAGGAAGATCCTCCCTTGGAATAACTACAACAAAAAGAACTATCTCATGATGATCTTCCAAAGGAATGGAGATACAAGAAGGATCACTCATTGGATAACATCATTGGAGATCCATCGGTTGGGGTGAGAACTAGAGGTAATGTAATTCCTTGTGATTACCTAGCCTTTGTATCTCAAATAGAGCCTAAGACAGTCAATGAAGCACTGTTTGATGAATCTTGGATACTAGCCATGCAAGATAAACTTAATCAGTTCAAAAGAAATCAAGTTTGGTCCCTTGTTCTGAGACCATCAGATCATCCTGTGATTGGCACCAAATGGGTGTTCAGGAACAAATTGGATGAAGCTGGTGTGATCACTAGAAATAAAGCTAGACTGGTTGCTCAAGGCTATTCCCAAGAGGAAGGCATAGATTTCGATGAAACCTATGCACCAGTGGCTAGACTAGAGGCAATAAGAATTTTACTTGCTTATACATCTGCATTAGATTTAAAGCTTTTTCAAATGGATGTAAAATCTGCATTTTTAAATGGTTTCATAAAGGAGGAAATCTATGTAGAACAACCTCCTAGTTTTGATGATATGGATTTTTCAAATTATGCTTTTTAAACTACATAAAGTATTGTATGGTTTAAAATAAGCACCTAGAGCATGGTATGAAAGGTTCAATGTATTTTTATTAAATCATGGTTTTATCAGAGGACAGGTAGATAGCACATTATTTATTAAATCAAAAGTCAAAAATATATTACTTGTAAAAATTTATGTAGATGATATAATATTGGATCTACTGATGAATCTCTGTGCAAGTATTTTGAGAAGCTTATGCAGGGAGAATTCGAAATGAGCATGATGGGGGAGCTCAACTATTTCCTTGGATTACAAATCAAGCAAGGCAAAGAAGGCACACACATCTGCCAAGCCAAATACACCAAGGAGCTGTTAAAGAAATTTGGATTTGAAAATGCAAAACCATTGTCCACACCAATGAATACATCTACAAGGCTAGACAGTGATAAAGAGGGTAAGAATGTAGATCAAAAGCTCTATAGAGGTATGATAGGTTCTTTACTTTACTTAACTGCTAGTAGACCTGATATTCTATTTAGTGTATGCATGTGTGCTAGGTATCAGGCTGATCCTAAAGAATCTCACTTAATTTCTATCAAAATGATCTTTAGATATTTAGCCAAAACTCATGATCTAGGCTTATGGTATCCTAAGTCATGCGAAGTAAATTTAGTAGGATATTCTAATGCTGACTATGCTGGATGTAAAGTAGATAGAAAAAGCACTAGTGGTTGTTGTCAATTTCTTGTAGGATGTCTGATTTTATGGTCCTCAAAGAAACAAAATTCAGTAGCACTATCAACAGCTGAAGCTGAGTACGTGGCTGCTGGAAGCTGTTGCACTCAACTCCTATGGATTAAACAACAGCTTGAGGATTATGGACTGTATATCAAGACAATTCCTTTGCTGTGCGACAACACCAGTGCAATAAATCTCACCAAAAATCCAGTTCAACATTCAAGGACAAAGCATATAGAGGTTAGATATCATTTTATTAGAGATCATGTAGCTAATGGGAATATAAATATCTCTTTCATAGATACTCAAAATCAGTTAGCAGATATCTTCATAAAGGCCTTACCTGAAGAGAGATTTACATCTCTTAGAAGGGAATTAGGTATGTGTAATTTGTGATAGATTTATTTGTATGAAACTGAAAAATTAATATTTTAGAATAATACTTATTCTCTCCTCTAGACTTAAGTGATTTCTTTAATTGCGTGCGTTCTAAATTGCTTTGACGGTTCGCTATTTTAGAAATCTTTATTCTTGGCGAAATCATCTCCTAGTTTGTCATTTTGTGCATTTATTGCCGCATCCTTTCAAAAGCAACTTTACCTTTTGCCTTATATCCTGTAATCTATGCCATAACGATTCACCTCCCTCTCTCATCTCTTTCGACTTGCCTGGAACGATAAGCCCTATCGATTCCGGCTCTCCTTCTTCGAGAGATTTCAAAGAATCCCTTTCTTCCCGTGAAAAATTTATTGAGGGCTTCTGCTCCAATCTTCCTCTTGATTCTCAAGAACATCTCCTCATTCAATTCCATGGCGGCTTCTGGGGTCTTCAGCGCCGTCGGCGGTTACAACACCGAGTTCCTCACAGGAGAGCAGCAAGAGAGGTTTGCAGCCGTGAAGACGAAGCTGTGCGGCAACAAGGCTGTGGATGTAGCGTATTTGGAGAAGAACAACATGCACAATATAGTGGCAGCTATGCAAAGGATGAAGCGGTCAAGGTTGGCAACATTGTCCGAGGCAAGTTATCCGGATTTAGTAAAAGCATTTTATGTTTGTTTGAAATCTGAGGTAGATGGGTCCTTGACCTCCATGGTCTAAGGAACTCAGATTCATATCACCTATGATTTGTTGGAATCACTGTTTGGAGTTTCTACCACCGGTCGCAGTGGGGTAGACCGTGTAGATGTTCATACAAAGGATTTAGGCATTGTCGGAACTGAATACAAGTTGTAGGATGGAAAAATCGACATCAACCAGTTAAATGCTTTCAATAGAATCCTGCACTTCATTGTTTGTCAAATTCTTGTGCCCTAGAGTGCTACCTTCTCCACTTGTACTAAGGCAGACTCTGATATGATGTTCTGGGCCATCCAGAACCTAAATATTAACATGGTTGAGGTGATTATCGAGTGGATGAAGTTTGCGAATGCGATGATTTGGGACAAAGAGTAAATTAAATGTGTCCCTTCCCTATGCTCATCTGTTGATAAAGATTTTCCAACACTACAACATCAGCTTGTCTGGAGCAGTTTCTGAGAAGATGGGCCAAGCAATCAGGAGCAGAAATTTGAAGAAAAGTGGGTTCTCTTTGGTAGTTGGGGTATGGACCAAGACCTCAGTAGCTGAAGGTGAGGCCATTATCGGTGAAGCTCAGGAAGTTCAGATCCCTGAAGCAGAAGCAGAAGTAGCTGTAAGGGATGAAGCCTCTTCAGCAGACGTTCCAGTTGTGCCAATAGTTCAAGAACAACAACAAGAAGAAGCAGCAGGTGTGAGAGTGGACGATTTAGTGGTCAGTGAAAGCAGAATAGAGGATATACCTCCAGAACATATTGAGCCCGTTGGGCAAGTATCAGAGGCAGACACGCCCACCTCTCTTGTAGCATCTATACTTCGAAATGTGCTGGACTATATCACCAGCACTCAGGGAGAGCAAGAAGACACTTCTACAGCAAATGTTCCGAAGGTTGTGGCACCAGGCCACAATGAAGCTATCCAAATGGAAGATGCTCCCATTCAGGGGGAGCAAGAAGTTTTGGCTGAAGATGTGGTACCAGGCCACAATGTGAATGTTCAGATGGAGAATGCTTCTGGTCCGGGGGAGAATGTTGTTGAAAAAGATGCAGAATTTTAGGGGGAGCACTCAGCTAGTGCCCTTGTAGATCAGTTTCAGGAAGGTGTTGTGGAAAGCACCTCAGATGAAGGAGAAGTTCATGTTGAGAATGTGGAGCCCGCTGTTAGGGCAAGTAAAAAAGGCAAGAGTGTAGCTCCTGAGATTCCTCTCCTCACAAGGAAGCCCCACAGGAGGATAAGGCAGAAGAAGCTGAAAGTTAATATGAAGCCAATTATTGATTGATTGGATGCTCAAGGTCAAATTCTCTGATCTGTCCAATCTGATATAGCTTCAATTTTCATAAGCCAGAGCATAATAGCTAAGGAAATGGGAATGGTTAGGAATGCCCTAAGATGGGTAAGAAGTGAGTTGGGCAGCATCAAAGATTCAGTGGAAACTCTTTCAAATCTGATAAAGGCACAATCTCCTGCCCCTTCTGCTCCCACTCCATCAGTCCCACAGGAGTCAAGGCCAAATGTGGAAGAAGTCCAGCCATCAGAGCCAATTGATGCTGAGCATTCAGGGCCTTCAGGGCCAAGGGTTGAAGAAGTAGAGGCAGTTGGGCCATCAGGGCCGTCGGATACGCAGTCAGATCTCCCAAGGCCAGCAGTGGATGAGTTTGGGCCACCAGGGCCGATGGAATCAGTAGCTGAGCATGTAAGGATTGAAGAACAGGCTGTAGTCCCAGAGCCCCCTATCTCTTCACCTCTTCAGACTCCAGCTCCCCCTTCTCCACCATCATCCTCCACTGCTCCTCCAGCTCCTGCCACCTTCAAACAACCCCTTCCTAAACACATATCATCACCCACTCCATTTCCTACCGCCACTTCCTCATCTCCTGCTTCCTCCACATCCAACCCTCCTCCTATTGTTGAGGTTCCTCCAGCATCATCTTCAGCTGGAGCCTCTTCTTCTGGTCCTTCATCTTCTGGACCATCCATACCACCTCCATCTACCTCTCATTCTTTTCTTCATCCTCCTACTCCTCCCTCTTTTGTCATCATAATTCCTGAGGGTGCCCAACTTGAACATCATATGATCCAGGACATTAAAGATGAGTTTGAAGTAGCAATGCTTCGCTCAGTCCTGTTAGTTGGGACTCACCTCCATAGGACAGGCTCTTCCAGCCCTACTCCTAAGAAAAGGAAAATTTCTTCAAACCGTGCCATCTCTTCAGAACCTCTTTTTCGACCTCTTTGGTTTTCTCTCTCAGTTGAAAATCGAAGAAGGTCCCTTTATTGTGAATATCTCCAGAAATGCTCCTTTGCCACTATTTTTGGACTTCCTTATCTAATTCTCACCTGAACATCTCAATATCATTCTTCCTTATCAAAGGCTTAATAGTCAAAATTTTTTACCATGACTGAAGCTAAAACTGAAGAACAGTGGGCTCGGGGGCACAAGTCTCTTTACAGCAAATTTCTTCAAGCTCAGGCTGCCAAATACCCACCCCGAGATCATCCTTTGACTCTCTCTGAGTGGTTCCAGATCCATCACAAGGATACCTGGGGGCCCTTTGTTCAGAAAGAAATCAAGCTTATCCGTCATTTCCAGATGTTCACTGACGACTGCTATCTTAATAATCTATCTGAAGTTCAGCTTGGCCAATTCCGACAAGCTCTTTCTGCTCTTGGTTCAGGTAATGCTCATACCTCATCCATCTAGGTAGATTTTGCCACTTTAGAAATTCTAGATGTTGTGTTTCTGCCTCCACTCCACTCCCTAGTCATGGAATCTGCTGTAGGCACTATGGTTTTTGAAAGATTTGCAAGGGTAATGGGCGGAATTTCAGTACAGAAAGGTGGTTCCCTCTCCTTTCACAAATTTGTCTTCAGAGAATATCATCAGGCCCACATCAAGTCTGATGTTCTTGCCCCTCTCTTGTCTGAATGTGAGCGCTTATCTCCATCAGAATGGGAACAGCTTTACCCCCTCACTGCTCAGCAGCTCACTGCTCTCAATGTATCTCAGGCTAGATCATGTCAACCTCCTCTGTCTGCTGCAGAATTCTTAGATCTGAACTCTATTCATCTTGTTCGAGACCCCTATGACACATGGGTTGAGAGATACAAGGCGTATGTGGCTATGAAAAAGGAACTGAAGCACCAGCAGATCCTCTACCCCATCTCAATCGACCAGTTCCTCCAGTATGCTAGTTTTAGCTCCTTCAGCACTTACAAAATGTCTCTTGGCAAGGATGAGTATGGAAATTTTGTGGAAGCTCAGAGACAACTTCACATCCAGAGGATGGCCCCTGTTATGGGACCTTCCTACTCTATAGCTTTTGGAGCCTTCCAAGCTTATTTTAAAGAGTAGGAACGCAAGGCTTGGCCAATCATAACCTGCCATGCCTCTCTTTTGTCTCCTGCCTTATATCTTCCTGCCCCTTCCAAGGAGTAATACAAATGATTTCCTTTGCTCCCATTTATCTTTCTTCTCTTCTTTCTTTGTCTCATTGTGTTATCTTTTTGCTTAATAACAAAAAGGGGAGAAAAATAACTATTCTGAAATACATTTCTCAAATTTCTTCCGCAAATTTACTTACATTTATTTCAGAACTTGCTATACTCATGTTATGTTTTGTCATCGCCAAAAGGGGGAGATTGATGATCAGTTCATCCCCATATAATTTCATTTATTATATGCCTATTTTGGTGATTAACAAAACTTTAATAAAGTATTGTCTAACAAGTTTTCCTGAAGCTTAGTCATAGGAAATAAATCAAGCAAAATCAAGCAAAACCTGTGAGTATTCTTACACTGTAGCATTTAAAGTTTAGAGCATGTAATTTTTCTAAGTACACATCGACTTCCTAAGTTTCATATCGACTTCATTAGAATCATAACGATTTCTATACTATTATTGATTTCAGTTTCACAAGGATTTCATAAGTATCACATCGATTTCAATTTTACAACGATTTGGTTCTCACAACGATTTGTTAAGTGAGAAACAACGATTTGGTTCTCACAACGATTTGTTAAGTGAGAAACAACAATTTTGTTCTCACAACGATTTGTTAAGTGAGAAACAATGATTTGATATGTTACATAACGACTTGGTCGCCGTAACGATTCGATAAGTTACATAACGACTTGGTCGCCGTAACGATTCGATAAAGCAAACAACGATTTGGTCACTGCATCGATTTGTCTGTTTAAACAACGATTTGGTTGCCGTAACGATTTACTTTTACTTAAAGAACGATTTGATCATTGTATCGATTCGATAAGTGAAACAACGATTTGCTTATGTGTGAACAACAATTTGCTTATGTTTGTATAATGATTTGCTTATGTTTGTATAACGATTTGGTTATGTTTGTATAATGATTTGCTTATGTTTGTATAACGATTTGTTTACTCGCATACAACGACTTGTATACACAACGATTTCATAAGTTGTACAACTATTTCTTTGTCATAACGACTTCATGGATTACATCGAAACTCACACATGATATTCAAATGTATTTTTAAGTATTGTGAAAGTCAAAGTATTCCCGCGCACATCTCTAGTATCCTTGCATTTATTATGACTATTCACATCATCTGCACGTTGCTTTCTATTCCCATGCTCCTATAAGAAGCACTTTTCAAATAGCAGAATGGCATTTGTATTTTGATGTATATTCTTTCTAACGTTGACTGACAAGCATGGAGACAGTCTAGCTATCTCTACTTTAACATTTAATGTGTGCAGGTCTTTTCCAGTACCATGTCATACAACATTGGACAAAATAGAAGCTGAAGGATATCAAGATGGATCTTCTCCTTGCGTGCATGGATCATAAAGCATTAACTGACTGCAAGCACACCTAGCGTACTCGATGAACCATGCAGTCTGACGAGCATCCAACCTAGAGACAACAAACACTTCAACGGATATATTTTTCAAAGAGAAGGATATATAGAAGATTGATGACTCCATAGACAACAACTTTTGAGCTTCATTCCCTAACTTTCTGTAGCTCTTGCTCTCCGTTTTTCATTATTTTTAGCATTTGGAGAGCTAGTATGTAACGTCGGTTATTTTCGGATCCTTTTTGGATCGTGTGTGTTGTGGTTGTGATGGCTGTTGTAAGGCCAGTGTGGTGTAGACGCGTGGTGTGTGTAGGTGTTGTGCAGGTTAGGTCCCGAAATGAAATAGGACCTGCTGCAGTTGAGTAGGAGTTGGCGGCCAGGGTGGTCGTTGGCTTGTTGGCGTCCAAGTAAGTTGCCGTTGACTGCATGATCTTGGCGGCATTAGATGTGGACGTTTAGGGTGGCGGTTGTCTTTGGCGGCAGAGGGGTTGACGCCAACCTGAGAATTCTGCAGGTTATAGGGTCACCTGAGGGCAGGTTTCCCACCTCTCTCTCTCTTCCCCTTGCCCTAGCTTCGTGTCCCCGTGTTTCTAAAGCTTCCAGCAGGTACTGAAGGGTGGTTGGAGGATCGTGGAGCGTGTGGCGTTGTCGAATCGGACGAGGAAACGCCGTGGCGTGGTGCAATTCCCGTGGGAGCTCGCGGAGGGTTCGGTGTGAACCGGGAGAATTCGGAGGGTTTTGAGCGTGTTCTGAGGTAGGGAATGACCCTTGTAGTTCCTGTAGGTCGTGTTAATGTAATTAGATAACATGAATCTGCATGAAAATGGTGATTTCGGGTCATGGTACCCATGCGGGGATAATGGGTGGTTTGATGATTTTATGTAGTAAAGCATGCTGTTTTAGTTTAATTATAATGCATGGGAGTTAGAGGAACTGTTTCCTCCTGTTTTCTTAATGGTTTCGGGATCAGGAATGCATGTGGGATCGGTTAGGGTTTCTGCAGGAGTAGAAGCTGAAGATCTTGGCGTCAACATCGTTGGTCGCCAGGTTCATCAGTCGGGATATAGACGGCCAGATCCATTGCCGTCTACTTCCTATAAGCGACAGTCGATGTTGCCGCCAACTTGTGCATGTATTCATGCAGTGTGGTTTACGTAGCTTTTCTGGTTATGAATATTGCGTGTTTGTGTGTGCATGGCGATGACCGGTGTGAGCCAGTGCATTTGATATGCTCTTGGAGCATACTGCTCATGTAATGGGCATGTTTTACGTGAATGATGTGTGATGTACATAATTGCTTTACGCAGTATGTGTGGTGCGTTGACACCCGTGGCACTCTTGGAGTGCGTTGTCCATGTGTTGGACATGTGGTTCACGTGGTAGACGTGTGGTACACCAACCAGGGTGTAATATACACGTGTTGTCTATGTGGTTTGAGTGTGTGTATACTACACACTTTGTTGTAATGTAATTCTTATGATTTGTCGTAGTAACTGGGCAGTGAGGTTCTTGTGTGAGCCTAGCCATGACCTTGTGGTGTTTGGGCAGTGAAGGTCCATACCGACCTAGCCCTGGTCTGTTGTTGTCTTTCGAATAATATTATATGGATTTATGTATTAAGTGGTGTGTGTGTTGCCACGGAGGTCACCTCATGACCAATGATAGGCAAGTTTGTGGTTCAGGTATGTGTTGGTGTGGGATAGCTTTGGGGTCATATGGTGACCGATGTTAAGCTAATCCTAACACTTGTATATCGTAAATTATAAGTAAAGGCTATATGTGTAAGTATCGTGGTTTGTGCTAGCCGAGTGTGGTGGTCGGGCGCCTATTCCGGAATGCCTCTCTAGTCGGGTACCCCAGGTTCTTTGTGAGCCAGGCACGTGTGTTTGTTGTGCTCGGGATTTTGTCCCGGTACTGGTGTTGTACCGTTGAGGTCTGTGTCGTCTTCCTGGACACCCTCACTCCTAAGTTTGAGTTGTACGTCCGGCTGAGGGAAAGACGGTAGTAGGGCAGCGACTTCCCAGAGTTTGTTCTTGTGTCGCTTGTAGCGCACTCGTAGTTGGGGGTACAGACACCAGTAGTCGACACTGGTCCCCAGCTAGTCCTGTTTTCCAGTGCCTCACTTTAGGGTGCTCCGGCCAGAGACCCTAGAGGTGCCAGGCATGGGCCTACAGTTGTGTGTCTGCAGATGTGGTGTTGGTTGGTCTCCACAGTTGTTTGACTTCTTCCTTGGGGAGCGGCAATTGGACCTTTCGTCCGTGACTGCGAGGCTGAGAGGTTGTTCTTGTGTTGTGTTGTCCGGGTTGGATACTGGCCTGATCAGCTAGTAGTCCGTTCCCGTGTCGTGGCGTCGTTCTTTCTGACTCGTGCTTTGCCTATTCTGGCTGTAGTTTGACTCGTGCTTTGCCACTGGCTGTGGTTTGTGAGTTTATGACTCGTGGTCGAGGTTTGACCAGTTCGAGGTGTGCCCTGGTGTTGGCACAGCTGTGACTGAGTTGTGGTTTGTGTGACTCGTCGATTAAGGTTTCACTTGTAATTTTGTGTCTAAGTGAGGGTACAATATAATCGTGGTTCAGTGTGGTGTTTATCACCTATTTATACCCTTGTTCGGGTGTTTGTGTTGTGGTACCTCAGAGTAGCAGGTACCTATTTCCTTCGTGGGTTACTTTGTAGTTTTGTGATGGTACATTGTGTACCAACCTTTCCGGGTACTTGTGTGTTACGGAGGTCTTGTGGTTTGACCTGCCACTTGTTGTATCCTAACTGTTTTAAGTAGATCTTTGTTTATATTTTATTGTGAATTAGTTTGTGATTATTAATTATGTTACCTTTGTGGGTATTTTGCCGATGAGGCTTGTGGCTTAGGCATATTGTGGTTTAGTAGAGCTATGCTCCGTGGAGGCCGTGTGAGACCTTCCACTTGTTGAGTTTTACCCTTCTTGGGCATGGTTCCGATTTTGGATTTAGTGTGTGATGGACTAGCTAGCTGTAGCCAGTCCTACCATTTATGTGTGGCTCTCGACGTAGTGTGATTTGGAGTATAAAGGACCAGCTCTTTGTTAGCAGTCCTGTTACTTAAGTGTTCGAGATTTGCTTGTGAAGCTTGCAGCTTAGGCAGTGACCTGCCTGTATGGCTTATAGTTTAGGCAACCAGTTGTTGTAGCAGTGTGCCAGTGAGACTGTGGTTTAGGCACTTTAGTAGTTGGGCTGACTAATGATTTTATGTTAGTTCTGTAGCCCTACTTTCCTTCTGAGGACTTTGTGTTTATTATCATGAGTATGTTTAATTGTTATTTATTATCATGATGTGAGCATGAAATGGTTTGGCCATTGATGTTGTCAGTGAGACCCATTGGGGTTGAGGTGTTTGTGGTTACGGTGCTGTTTTGGGTAGCCCCTACTGAGCCAGTGACTTGTTGAGGCTCACTCCCCTACAGTTCTTTTCAGGGCTTGCCGTGTGTTTGGCTTGCAGCGGCGTTGTGTCAGACTTGTACCACCAGTAGTTGTTTAGTAGTTAGTGTTGTGTGAGCTTGTGCTCCCTCGGGGTATGCCCCAGGTAGTTGTACTCTTTTAATTGGACATGTATTAATGTAATGGGACAGTTGTACAAATCAGTGAACAGATATGAGCACATGTACTTTCTTGTGTCTTATATTCTTGTGGTTTGTCTTTTATACTCTTACTAGACACGTGTGTGAGATATCCCTTGCGAGACTTCGGTCCGTTCGCGGGAGGCGGATCTGGATATGGAGCCTTATTGGGCATAAATACCCCGGTCCGTCACATAGTATGTTCTGAGAGATTTTCTTATTGTAGATCTTTCTCTCTCAGTCACTGCCTCAGATCGAGCATTTGTTGTAAGCTTAATCTAGGGGCATTTTACTTTTATTCAGACTTGTGGTGAAATTCCTCTTCGGGCTGTGAAGAGAAGACCTGTTGTGAACAGGTGGTTTGTGTTCCCTTCGGTAAGAAAGGAAGACCTGTGCATCAGAGTGTTTGTATTCCTCTTCGGGGTTAGAAGAGAAGGTCAGCTACGGCTGGATGTGTAAGGATCCTTAAGGGGGACTGTACCCTTAGTAGTGAAAGCCCAAGTTGTTGCTTGGGGACTGGACGTAGGACTCCTTGGTATAGGAGGGCTGAACCAGGATAAAAATCTCCTGTTGCATGTGTGATTGTTTTTGTGCGTTTGTTTGTCTTCATTCATCTAACACTAACTATTCTCTTTAGTGTCTTTCTGTTAAGCATTTTGTTAACAGGTTTTAATCGAAAAGAATTTTTAGAATCCCATTCACCCACCTTCTAGGCTTGCTAGCTGGGCAACACATATCAGGTTAATTCTATAGATGAGACCAGCTATAGAAGAACACATGCTCAAGTGAATCCCCCCCCCCTACACAGGCCCCCCTGCCTGCGCAGCCCCCCCCAACCCCCATGCCTGCGTAGCCCCCCCCTCCCTACACATGCCCCCCTCCCTGCGCAGCCCCCCTAACCCCTTGCCTACGCAGCCCCCCCTCCCTCCCTACACAGCCCCCCCTCTCTGCGCAGCACCCCCAACCCCCCCTACCTGCGCAGCTCCCCCCGCTACACAGGCCCCCCTCCTTGCACAGCCCCCCAACCCCCCCACTCCCCCGCCTGCGCAGCCCCCCCACCAGCCGCCCCCCCCTTCTCCACACTGCCAATCCCCCCCTCAAACCCCCACACTGTGCCCCCACCCGCCAAGCCCCCTCTCCCCCACTACTGGGAATACCACCCCATACCGTCGATCGCCGCATAGAGAGAGAGAGAGAGAGAGAAGACAACAACGGCTCTGAGCTTCGACGGTGGTGACGGTGGCGTCCGACGATGGCGGCGACATCCGGCGATGGTGGCGGTGCACGGCGGTAGTGTCCGTCCGATGACAGAGGCAGCGAACAAGAGAGAGAGAGAGAGAGAGAGAGAGAGAGAGTAGGGACGGAGGAGAGAGAGAGTGTGCGAGAGGCGGGGTGAAATAGAGAGTAATATTCGGCTATAGAGACCGAATAGTGACCAATTAATATCGGTCATTATTCGGTTTCTAAACACGTCGGCTATAGAGACTGAACATTTTCGGTCACTACTCGGTCAATAATTAGTGACCGATTGGTGACTGAATGTAATTGGTCACAAAATTTTCTTCCATACCTGGGAAAATGTGAAAATCTATGACTGAAATAAAATCGGTCACTAATTAGTGACTGATTAGTGATTGTAAATATTCGGTCGCAAAAGTTTCCTCCATTTTCTAAAAATGGAAAAATACAGTCACCGAACGCTTAACGGTCACTATTCGGTCACTAAATAGTGACTGATTAGTGACCAAACTAAAATCGGTCACTATAATATTTTTTTAGCGGTTGAATAGTTTCAGTCACAATTCGGTCACTAAATAGTGACAGAAATTATCGGTCGCTATATCGGTCTCTAAATGCGCTTTTTCTTGTAGTGTCCCCCTTACAAGAAGGTGGGGCCATCCACTTAAACCTTTCCATCACCATTACTCCTCCACAACCATGCACCTATTGAACTGGTGCCTGAGCCTGATCCTGAAGCTGCGCCTAAAGAGCTACCTGAGTCTGCATCACTTGTACGATCCCTTGCATGAACGTGTCGTAGTCGAACAACGGTGGCGGGGGTGGTGCAGGTGGTCCTTGAGGTGCTGGTACTCTCTCTGCTCATCTGCAGTCCTCCTTGGCTCCTCATCTTGGAAGGGTACACTTGAATGATGGGTCCATCCAGCCATAGCCTACAAAATAAATACCAAGTCAAGCTCCATTTATTACTACACCAAGTATATTATCATGCATTCATCTTATCACTTTTCTAGTCCTATCTTAGTTATTCCATGGATCTGGCTATCCACTACAAAGAATTTGATATGTGAATTTAGTTGATGGCTATCCATGTATAATCTCAACCCCATAGCTCTGATACCATCCCCACTTCTACCCGATATAGTTATACCAACCCACATCGAACAAGAGCAAGTCGCTATAGGGGAGAAAACCCTAATGATAGTCACATGGGCTGAGATATACACAAATAGAAAGGAATATTGCAGCGGAAAATAAACAACTCTTATTTCATCAACTTTATAATCCACATATCACTGTCTATATAGTTCAAACAAAAGAAATAACATAACATAACATCCACTAAACATAGCCAGTTTTCAAGTACAAAATAACAAAAGTCCATATAATAACATCCATACTAGGAAATGAACTATAAATATTCAATCTACTCTTCGCACTCCACGTCGGATCTCGCTAACTCTTTGGCTTCTAAGTCTCCTGAAATGCTAGCAAAGGTGAGTCTATGCAATAGCCTCAGCAAGCAACTTAGAATTGCAAACCACGCACTTACCACACATGCTTCTAACAGTTTAACACTTTACTAACCATCACATTGACATTAACTTACTCATAATTAACAATTAAACTAGCACATGCTCATGCATAACATGGATGATTAAACATTGAATCTATTAAACAAAGCTATACTAACTCATATATAACAAGAATTCTAAACATGGTCATTTATAGCATGGTGTCACTAACATGAGAGTATTCATATAATCACATGCTTGCAATTCTTACTTTCACATAACACTAACACATTTCTTATATTAAAACTTATAGCATGCTACTACTAACATGCTCATTAGGTAGTTACTAACTCATGGACATAATTAACATACTGCGACACATGGTAGTAATATGATATCACAATTAACATAAATCACATTAACACATGTATTATTTTCTCATGGAATATTCATATACACTTTTACTTTTTCTTCAACATGCACTTATTCTCAAATTTATCACATTCACATTCACTTACACTTGATTTCACATAGCTTTCACTTTTCACTATCATATGTCACATCACTTGCACACACCACGTGCCACATTCACATATCACTTTACACATTATTCACATATTCACTTTTACACAAGCCGAGACACAGCCCAAACCACCACTAGAAAGATCACACAATCACATACACTTACTTACTCGCCAGATAAAATGATCAAGTCTTAGTTACTGCACAGAACTGGGGGAAGCCCTCCCCACCATTACCAGTGGAACTTGTTCACCTCTAGATTTTCACACGACCCGTTGCCTCGGGTATCATGTAACACAATTGAGCCTTCCGAAAGGGGCGCTACTACAATACAACTCCACGCAATCTATGGTGGCAATGTCTCATTGACACAACTTTTATCTTTTCACATTAACACATATTTCACACACACATGTCACATATTCTCTCTCTTTCCATGCACATGCACACATATAACATGAAACATATATTAATCCCTTCTAGATACTCAGATTAATCATGAACAGTAATTAACAAAACCTAATCATGATGTTAATAACATTTTAAAACATATTTGAGACTTATTAGTAAAACATGACACTAAAAGCTTCAGAAATTCATAACTAATTGTACAGTAATTAGAACATGCTCAAACTTTAACCATGGGGTACTTATACATGATAGAACACATCAATAAGTTTTCATAATCTTTGGAGTAGTAGAATATTTTTCATAATTAAAGTCAGAAATCAAATTATTATTCACAAAACACTAATTATTCATGCACAGAAAAAATGAGGTTAACATGCATACAACAATAAAAATCAAATTTATCAATGTTCACATACTTTTTTATATAAACAAAAATTCAAATAATTACCATAATTAACAAAAATTAATCTAGAGTTACCCAAACTCATCTTGATGATTAACAGGTCAAGACAAAATGAAAAAAACTCAAAAACCATCATAGAATCTCATAAAACCATCACACATGGCGAAACTGTAAATTTTCGGACAAGATGAACTTGACGTCAACATATGTTGTCGTCAAGTTCAGGTTAACAGTACACTCCTTGCCATCAACTTCCCAAACTGCACAAAGTGCAGACCGAGGGCAAGAAAACATAGCAAACAACATCAAAATAATTTTCTAAAAATCTAAAAAAATAGGAAAACCCTAAGGGACAAGTCCACGGAGAAAAACTCTAAGTTACTTGCCTCAAAAAATTTTGACAACATGAGAATTTATCTGATGAAGCCCTCTTTTACATGCAAAGAGGTACCTCCAAGCACGGTCAAATCCCCCATCTTGAGCACGATCCGGCCACGATCTCCTCATACAAAGCCTTCATATCAGGTCGTGGAAGCTTCCTCTTCACAGTAGCAACCTCGAACAAGCACTAACACAGCCGATGTACCTTCAAGATTGTCGTCGCTCTCTCCTCTCACAACACCCAAACCCAAGCAAGAGAGCAAAAGAGCAAAAGTTCTCTCCCAAGAACAAACCCTCTCTATATATAGAGAACCAAGGGTCGTGATTGGGGTAAGATCCTTTCCCTAACAAGACTCTATTCCTTCAAACTTAACCAAATAAAACCAAAAGTTTTGGAGAAAAACTCAAACTAGAACACGCAGAACTTGACGTCAAACTTCGTTACCATCAACAGAAATCTTGACGTCAATCATCATTGACATCAAGATTCCAAGAAAACTTGATGTCAAACATGTTGACGTCAACACAAAATAGACGGCAATAGAAATTGCCATCAGAACAAGTAGCAGCTTGACGTCAAGGCATGTTGACGTCAACCACATCTTGACGTCACACAAACTGATGTCAAGAGCCGCCTTGCAGAAAACCCTTGATTCAGCCAAAACACGTCGTCCGGGGTCTCAAACGCCGACCAAAAGAATTTCTAAAAGTGCAAACATGTAGTAACTTGCTGGGCCTTACACTCTCTCCTTTTTAAAAAGATCATAGTCCTGGAAGATCGGATCAAGTACCTGTGGTGACGTCGTCGGTGTCATCTCTGGCTAACGCGTACACTCTGGCTGGTGCTTGTGGTCTTGTTGTTGGCTTCGTTGCTGCTGTTGCTAGAACACCTCATGGAACGAATGTCTTCAGATTTAGACACTCTCTAATCTGATGATCTGGGCTGCCGCACTTAAGACATCTTCCTGCCTTTGTCCTACACAAATCTCTGCCACAACGCTTGCCGCAGTGTGCACACTCTCGCTTCTTGCTAGCTGTAGAAGCTACTGACTGGGGTGCTAACTTTGCTGGTACTATAATTGGCTGGTGGTCTTCCACGAGCCTCTTCATCTTCTTGTCCTGCCGCTGGAACGGTTCTGGTAACCACTTTGCTTGGGCTTTCTTCTCTTCCCGGTACAACTCCATCTCACTCTCCTACATGCATGCCGCACTAAGAGCCACATCCATAGTCCTATGGTCGAACGCTACAAGTCTCGCTCTCAATGACGATTTGAGCCCCATCATGAACTTCTTTACCTTGCGCCTCTCGTCAGCAACTATGTGTGGTGCGAACCTCGACAACTCTGCAAATCTGGCCTCATATGAGTGACATGGAACCTTGAGTCAATGCTAAGAACTCCTGCTCCATCTTGTCCTGGATGTGCTCAGGAACAAACATAGCCTCGAACAGCCTCACAAACTCTCCCCAAGTCACAGATAGCTCCAAACCCTCAAACTACGTGCAAAGAATGGAAGACCACCATGCATCTACTCGCTCTTGAAGAATGTACATCGCCAAGCTGACCTTGTCATCCTCTGAACACCTGATAGCTCTAAATATCTTCTCGATCTCTCTAAGCCAACTCTCTGCTACCAACGGCTGATTCTCCCCCTTAAAAGAAGGCAGGGCCATCTGCTTAAACCTCTCCATCACCATTACTCCTCCAACACCATGCTACTATTGAATCGGTGCTTGAGCCTAACCCTAAAGCTGCGCCTGAAGCGCTGCCTATATCTTTGCCTGAGTCTACATCGCTTGTACGATCCCTTACATGAATGTGCCGTAGTTGAGCAATGGTGGCGGGGGTGGTGCTGGTGGTCCTTGAGGTGCTAGTACTCTCTGTGTCTCACTTGCAGTCCTCCTTGGCTCCTCATCTTGGATGGGTACACTTGAATGATGGGTCCTTCCAGCCATAGCCTACAAAATAAATACCAAGTCAAGCTCAATTTATTACTGCACCTAGTATATTATCATGCACTCATCTTATCACTTTTCTAGTCTTATCTTAGTTATTCCATGGATTTGGCTATCTACTACAAAGACTTTGGGATGTGAATTTAGTTGATGGCTATCCATGTATATTCTCAACCTCGTAGCTCTGATACCATCTCTGTAACGACCCACTTTCACCCGATACGATTATACCAACCCACATCTAATGAGAGCAAGTCGCTATAGGGGAGAAAACCCAAACGATAGTCACATGGGCTGAGATATACATAAATAGTAAGGAATATTACAGCGGAAAATGAACAACTCTTATTCCATCAACTTTATAATCCACATACCACTGTCTATATAGTTCAAACAAAAGAAATAACATAACATAACATCCACTAAACATAGCCAGTTTCCAAGTACAAAATAACAAAATTCCATATTATAATAACATCACATACTCGAAAATAAACTATAAATATTCAATCTACTCTTCGCGCTCCACGTCGGATCTTGCTAACTCTTCGACTTCTAAGTCTCCTAAAATGTTAGTAAGGCTGAGTCTACGCAATAGACTCAACAAGCAACTTAGAATTACAAACCACCACGCACTTACCACACATGCTTCTAATAGTTTAACACTTTACTAACTATCACATTGACATTAACTTACTACTAATTAGCAATTAAACTAACACATGCTCATGCATAACATGGATGATTAAGCATAGAATCTATTAAACAAAGCTATACTAACTCATATATAACAAGAATTCTAAACATGGTCATTATAGCTAGGTGTCACTAACATGAGAGTATTCATATAATCATATGCTTGCAATTCTTACTTTCACATAACACTAACACATTTCTTATATTAAAACTTATAGCATGCTACTACTAACATGCTCATCAAGTAATTACTAACTCATGGACATAATTAACATACTTCTACACATGGTACTAACATGATATCCCAATTAACATAAATCACATTAACACATGCATTATTTTCGCATGGAATATTCACATACACTTTTTTCTTTTATTCCACATGCACTTATTCTCACATTTATCACATTCACATTCACTTACACTTGATTTCACATAGCTTTCACATAGTTTTCACTTTTCACTATCACATGTCACATCACTTGAACATACCACGTGCCATTTTCACATATCACTTTACACATTATTCACATATTCACTTTAACACAAGTCGAGACATAGCCCAAACCACCACTAGAAAGATCACACAATCACATACACATACTTAAACATCAGGCAAAACGATCAAGTCTTGGTTATTGTGCAGAACCGGGGGAAGCCCTCCCCACCATTACCAGTGGAACTTGTCCACCTCTAGGATTTCACACAGTCCGTTGCCCTGGGTATCATGTAACACAATTGAGCTCTCCCATAGGAGAACTACTATAGTACGGCTCCACACAATCTATGGTGGCAATGTCTCATTGGCACAACTTTTATCTTTTCACATTAACACATATTTCACACATATATGTCATATATTCTCTCTCTTTCCATGCACATGCACACATATAACATGAAACATATATTAATCACTTTCAGATTCATATTAATCATGAACAGTAATTAACAAAACCTAATCATGATGCTAATAATGTTTTTAAACATATTTGAGACGTATTATTAAAACATGGTACTAAAAGCTTCAGAAATTTATAACTAGTTGTAGAGTAATCAGAACATGCACAAATTTTAACCATGGGGTACATATACTTGACAAAACACATTAGTAAGTTTTCATAATTTTTGGAGCAGTAGAACTATTTTTCATAATTAAAGTGAGAAATCATATTATTATTCACAAAAGCACTAATTATTCATGAACATAAATAAAATGAGGTTTACCTGCATACAACAATAAAAATCAGATTTATCAAGTGGTCACATGTTTTTTCATATAAACAAAAACTCTAATAATTAACATAATTAACAAAAATTAATGTAGGGTTACCCAAAGTCATCTTAATGATTAACAGGTCAATATAGAATGAAAAGAACTCAAAAACCATAACAGAATCTCATAAAACCATCACATATGGCGAAACTATAAATTTATGGATAAGATGAACTTGACGTCAACATATGTTGCCATCAAGTTCAGGTTAACGGCACACTCCTTGTCGTCAATCTCTAAGACTACACAAAGTGCAGACCGAGGGCAAGAAAACATGGCAAACAGTGTCAAAATAATTTTCTAAAAATCTAGAAAAATAGGAAAACCCTAAAGGACAAGTCCGCAGAGAGAAGCCCTAAGTTACTTGCCTAAAAAAAAATAAATAAAAAACACGAGAATTTATCCGATGAAGCCCTCTTTCGCACCCAAAGAGGAATCCTCCAAGCATGGTCAAATCCTCCATCTTGAGCACGATCCGGCCATGATCTCCTCGTCCAAAGCCTTTCTCTCAGGTCGCGGAAGCTTTCTCTTCACAACAAAAACCTCGAACAAGCACTAACAAAGCCAATCTACCCTCGGGATTGCCGTCTCTCTCTCCTCTCACAACACCCAAACCCAAGCAAGAGAGCAAAATTTCTCTCCCTAGAATGAACCCTCTCTATATATAGAGAACCAAGGGTCTTGATAGGGGTAAGATCCTTGCCCTAACACAACTCTATTCCTTCAAACTTATACAAAGAAAACCACAAGTTTCGGAGAAAAACTCGGACTGCAACACATAGAACATGACGTCAAACTTGATCGCATTGACGTCAAGATTCCAAGAAAACTTGACATCAAAACATGTTGATGTCAACACAAAATAGACCGCAATCAAAATTGCCATAAGAACAACTAGCATGTTGACGTCAAGACATGTTGACGTCACACATGCTTGACGTCAAGAGCCACCTTGCAAAAAACCTCTGATTTAGTCAAAACACATCGTCTGGGGTCCCAAACGCCGACCATACGAATTTCTATAAGTGCAAACCTGTAGAAACTTCTTGGGTCTTACATTGAAAGATAGCTAGCATACTTCTATAGATAGCTGAGTATCTGCATGGTCAAGAGAAAAACATAGATACCTCCATTCTTTCGGAGGTAGGTGAGACACCAAAAATATATAAAATAGAAAGGATTTTAGACAGACAGATGTACAATGTATTTAAAGACAGACAGACACTGTATGGGTCATGCAAAAAGCTTTTCCTCAAAACGTGGAGTCTTGACAGAAAGTGAGATGTGGTAGGTAAGTTCTGATAGATATACCATACTACTTATACCTACCACCATATTTTCTGTTGACCATTTGTCATGCAAAGTGCGAACTATATGTCTGACAATGAGTGAGAGAGCAGATATACAAATCCTTCAAGTTACAAGATACCGCTAAAACATTTGAACTTGATAACAAAAAGAATAGAGAAGTACAAAGTGTTGAACCACTCTTATATTTTATCATTTATTTTGGTGATAACAAAACTCATGATTAACTTAAATATTATGAATATATTTAATATCTTGTTTCCCTCATAAATACAACATACTATGGCATTATCATTTCATGATTTGCACTGGAAAGCTAAATCGATTGATGTATATCGGTTACTGATTAAGTGCCACATCTATTAGAGAACAAAGGTTCCTTCGATTACTGTTAGAATAGCACATCGATTACTGTTTTTACATGTCACTTAAACATTGATTATACTCGATTGCATGAACATCAATTACACTTAAACATTGATTGCATGAACATCGATTATAGTCGATTCAATGAACATTGATTACACTTAAACATCGATTGCATGAACATCGATTACATTTAATCATCGATTGTATGAACATCGACTACATTGAAACATCGATTGTTTTTTACATCAATTAATCAAACATCAATTGCTTCTATATCTCACATTGATTACTGTTATTTTGTTGATCTTACACCGACTCCTTATATGGGACTTAGATGTTTTAATGATTGTTATTATTTTTGCAAAAACTATTATTGTATTATTAGTACGATTAATGTTCTATTCATTATGGAATTATTTAATGAACAACAGATGAACATATGATGGACATTGTGACATTCTCTTTGTTATCTGTAAAATAATTTATCCAATGTGCTTTGTATTTTTCTATTATTTTTGGTATCAAGTTCAATTATTTTAGTAGGAAAATTTGACTCTAATGTATTCAAATTTAATAGCTCATTTCCATTATCTAGAAACTTGAAAATTTTGTATATCTGATCTCTCACTCACTGTCTGACATATAGTTCGCAGCAGAAAATGTGGTGGTAGGTATAAGCAGTATGGTCTATATATCAGAACTCACTTACCACATCTCACTTTCTGTCAATACTCCACGTTTTGAGGAAAAGCTTTTTGCATGACCCATACAACGCCTGTCTATCTTTAAATGCATTGTAGATCTTTCTATCTAAAATCCTTTTTGTTTTATATATTTTTGGTATCTCACCTACCTTCGAAAGAATGGAGGTATCTACGTTTTTCTCTGAAGCATGCTAGCTATCTTTCAATCATGGGCCTGGAGCTTGCAGATATTTATTGAAGCTGTCAAATGGAGCCATGAAGCTAGCTGTCAAATGGAGCCATGAAGCTTCTCAGTCCACCCCCATAGTTAGAAAGAGTTAGAGTAGTCTTTCCTATTTTGTACAACTCTTTCAGACTATCTGTGTTTGCTCATCCTTCAGAGCAGACACACCAATGTTCATTTCTGTGTTGTAACCAATAGGGGGTTTGTTCGCTATAGTGCCCCTCTGTGAAGGGAAGACCTATGGTTGTAGGTGGTTGTAGTGCCCCTCTGTGAAGGGAAGACCTACGGTTGTAGGTGGTTGTAATACCCTTATGTGAAAGGAAGACTTGCTAGGGTGCAAGTGGGTTGTAATACCTCTCGAGTTGAGAGAAGGACAAGTGTTCTTGGCAGTTAGTGAAAATCCCAAGGTGTGCTTGGGGACTGGACGTAGGACTCCTGATTGATAGGAGGTCCGCACCAGGATAAATCTTTGTGCATTTTGTGTTAGTGTTTTCATGAAGCTTTTCACTTGTTTCACACACACCACATTAAGTACTAACGATACTATCTAGTGTGATTTATTTTTAGATAAATTTTAATAGTGTAAGAAGTCCTATTCACCCCCCTCTAGGACATCTAAAGCTCCATCTCAATCCAACAAGTGGTATCAAAGTCAGGCACTTTCATTCATATGATACCAACAAGTGGTATCAGAGCGAGGACTTCTCAGAAGAATAGAAGGATTTGAGAAGAGATGGCAGCTGAAGCTCACAACTATGATGGACAGTCTATTACAAGACCACCATTCTTTAGTGGAGAAGATTACCAGTACTAGAAGATGAAAATGGAACGCTTCATCCGAGGTACAGACTTTGATCTGTGGCAGGTAATAGAGCAAAGTGATTATATTATAATTGTTGATGGTACTTCTACTTTATCTATAGCTGATAAAAGAAATATAACTCTAAATTATAAGGCTAAAAACTATTTATGTTGTGCATTGTCTAAAAAGGAATTCAACAGATTATCAACATGTATGACTACTAAGGAAATGTGGGATAAACTAAAAGTAACATATGAAGGAACAGATAAAGTTAAGCAAACCAGAATAGATATTCTTGTTTCTCAATATGAACAGTTCAAGATGCTGCTCAATGAAAACATTACTCAAATGTATATAGATTTACAATTATAACAGTTGGTTTAAGCTCACTTGGTAAAAAACATACCAATGAAGAAACAGTCAGAAAAATCCTTAGATCATTAACTCATTCATGGACTCCTAAGGTTAGTGTTATTGAAGAAGCGCATGACCTTACAGAACTTTCTATAGATAAATTAATTGGTTCTCTAATGGCCCATGAAATCAACATGGAAAGGTCTTCTGAAAGCTCTTAGAAAAAGAAAATGCCAAATGCTTTGAAGGTTGCAGATTCATCTTGATCATCTTCTGATGACTCAAAAGAAAAATCTTAAGACAGTGATGATGAAGTCATGCTATCAAGAAAATTTCAAAGAATCTTTGCCAAGAAAAAGAAATTTGGCTCAAAAAAATATTTCAAAAAGGAAAAGAAGAAGAAACCAATATGCTATGAATGTAACCAGCCAGGACATTTCAAATCAGAATGTCCAAAACTCAAAAGAAAATATCAGGCTGACAAGCATGAGAAAAAGAAGGAGAAAGTAAAGAAATACAAAGGAAACAAGAAGAAAGTAATGACAACAACTTAGGATAATGATGAAGTGACAAGTTCGGACTCATCAAGCTCAGATTCAGAAGAGGAGCAAGTAAATCTAGCCCTCATAGCAGGACTAGATCAAGTAACCTCTAAAACATCATTTACTTCATGTTCAGAATCTGATTCTGATAGTTTAGAAGATGTATTTAATGAATTGTATGATAAATATAAAATTATAGTTAAACAAATGAAAATAGTTAAGTTAAATATATTAAACCAAGAAAAATTCATTACCTTTCTAAAAAATGAAGTAGAAAGATTGGGACAGAATTTAACTGAAACCAAGGGAGCTAATAAATTGTTATGTGAGAATTTAAAGACTAAAAATTGTAAAATTAAAGAACTCGAAAGAAATCTAAATGAACTGAAAAATAAAGAAAAATTGAGAGAAGAAAATGATAACTTGAGAGCATTCTTAGATAAATTAGCTAATTGTAAAACATCGTTAGTTGTAAAACTAAAAGATGTTAGAACATGTAAAAAAAAAATATAGAGTAGGTTAGACACCTCCAATAAATGTAGAAGAAATTGTATATCCTGAAAAATACCCAACCCCTAAGTTTGTAAAAGAAAAAGTAATTAAAAATCCTAAAAGGGTTAATCAATATGTCTACAAACAGAAACCTAAAAACAATAACACTACAAATTCAAAGCATACATATGATTTGTGTTGTATACACATAGTTAGTACCTGCACCACTAGACATCTGCACTTGATTCCGAAAATTAACCATCAAGAACCCAAGAAAATTTGGGTACCAAAAGTCTCAACTTAATTTAGTTTGCAGGGGCACCTGAGAGCATCCAAATGGTATTTGGATAATTGGTGCTCAAGGCATATGACAGGAGACAAAAAACTATTTACAAGTTTTAGAAATGAAAATGGTCAAGTCACATATGGCGATAATGGAAAAGGAAAAGTGATAGGCTGTGGAACAGTAGGAACAAAAGAAAAGAATTTAATAAAAGAAGATGTTGTTGAAGAATTGTGCAAGGATCTAGAACAATCTTCTCTTGAAGATAAACATGAAGACAAGGAAGATCCTCCACTAGAAGAGCTACAACAATAGGAAGAAGCACATAAAGAACTTCTTAAAGATCTAAGGTATCGCAGAGATCATCCAAGAGAAAACATCATAGGTAATCCTCAAGATAGGGTAAGAACAAGAGGTATGACTATTCCTTGTGATTACACTGCATTTGTTTTTCAAATTGAGCCTAGGACAATCAATGATGCACGGGTAGATGAATCTTGGATCCAAGCTATGCAAGAGAAACTTAACCAGCTCCAACACAGCTAAGTCTGGACTCTTGTACCTAGACCTTCTGACCATCCAGTTATTGAGACCAGATGAGTCTTCAGAAACAAAATGGATGAATCAGGAGTGATCACCAAAAACAAGGCTAGACTAGTAGCATAAGGATATTTCCAAGAGGAAGATATTGTTTTCGATGAAACATATGCTCCAGTTGCTAGATTAGAGGCAATCTGAATTTTATTAGCATATACATGTTCTCTTAATATCAATTTGTATCAAATGGATGTTAAAAATGCTTTTATGAATGGTTTCATAAAAGAAGAAATGTATATTGAACAACCACCTGGATTTAAAGATATTAAATATCCAAATCATGTTTTTCGCTTAAAGAAGGCACCATATCGCCTGATATAATCTCCAAGAGCTTGGTATGAGAGACTAAGTGTTTACCTTCTATCACATGAATTTTCAAGAGGTAAAGTAGATAGCACTCTATTTATTAAGAAATTTTCTAAAGGGATTCTAATTGTACAAATATATGTTGATGATATTATATTTTGTTCTACTAATGAATCACTTTGCAAATTCTTTGAAAACCTTATGCAAAGTCGGTTTGAAATGAGCATGATGGGTGAGCTTAATTACTTTTTTGACTTGCAAATCAAGCAGACCAAGGAAGGCACTCACATTTGTCAAACCAAGTACATTTCAGATCTGCTATCTAAGTATGGCTTTGACAAGTGTAAGCCTTTAGAAACTCCCATAAGCTCAGAAATAAAAATAGATAGTGATCCAATTGGCAAGAAAGTAGATCAAAAGATCTATAGAGGTATGATTGGGTCATTACTCTATCTTACTACTAGTATACCAAACATAATGTTCAGTGTATGTTTGTGTGCCAGATTTGAAGTTGATCCTAGAGAATATCATATTAATGTTGTTAAAAGAATTTTTAGATATCTTTTAAATACAAGTAAATTGGATTTATAATATCCCAGATGTTCTGAATTTAAACTCCTTGGATATAGTGATGCTGACCATGCTATGTGATAACACAAGCGTGATCAATCTGACCAAAAATCCAATCCAGCATTCAAGAACCAAGCACATTCAGGTCAGACACCATTTCATTAGGGACCATGTAAGTAATGGTGATATTTTACTTGAATTTGTTACTATAGATAATCAATTAGCTGATATTTTTAGTAAACCACTCCCTAAAGATAGGTTTACTTCAATTAGAAGAGAATTAGGAATGTGCAACTCAGAATAAATTAATGCTTATTTTTATTCTTTGATTAACTATCTTTTATTAAAAGATATACATGCTGACGGTATACTTGAAGCACCTACTCTAGGGGAGTAACAAGAAGCTCAGGTTGAGGAGGAGCCTCAAAATTTCTTAAGGAGGACATCCCTAAAGAGGAAGTAGTCATAGATGTGTTTAAATTCTTAATTGTACTTTAATAGTACTACTAAAAAATTTCTTGCAAGTATCTTTTTATGAACAAATGCAAGGAATCTCCCTGAAGATCTCCCAACAAAACAACAAGTGGAAATACCACAACAGATGTCAATAGATTCAAGACTGTGTTGATACACATAGAAGATAGGTCGACACAACCATTGACAGATAAATGCCAAAGTGGTCGACAGATCAAAAAGAACCCTCGAAGATCTGACAAGCATCAACTGAGGGGGAGCCTCACATTCAGGGAGAACAAACACTAAGGGGGAGTAATAAATAATGACAGCAGTAAATATATCGTTGAACCCCTCTCCTTCAAACTCACAGCTTATTAGTAAGCAATCCTTAACAAGGGGGTAAATGGAAATGATATGATCCTTACTTTTTAGTTGTTGACAAAAAGGGGGAGAGTATGTTTAACCTGTGAATTTTCTATTTATTCCATGTTTTGAGTATCTTTTTTTAGAAAATTCCCATAAGTTTTGTCATCACCAAAAATGGAGAGATTGTTGAACCACTCTTATATCTTATCCTTTATTTTGGTGATAACAAAACTCATGATTAACTTAAATATCATGAATATATTTAATATCATGTTTTCCTCATAAATACAACATACTATAGCACTATCGTTTCATGATATGCACTAGAAAGCTAAATCAATTGATGTTTAATGCATATCAATTCATGACTAAGTGCCACATCGATTAGAAAACAAAGGTTCCATCGATTACTATTAAAACAGCACATCGATTACTGTTTTTACATGTCACTTAAACATCGATTGCATAAACATTGATTATACTCTATTGCATGAACATCGATTACACTTAAACATCGATTGCAAGAACATCGATTACACTTAAACATCGATTGCACTCAAACATCAACTGCATTGAAACATTGATTGTCTTTTACATCGATTACCTTTAATCAAACATCGATTGCTTCTGTATCTCACATCGATTACTGTTATTTTGTTCATCTTACTCCGACTCCTTAGATGGGACTTGGATGTTCTAATGACTGTTATTATTTTTACAAAACATGTTAATGTATTATTACTACGATTAATGTTCTAATCATTATAAAATTATTTAATGAACAACAAATGAACACATGATATACACAGTGACATTCTCTTTGTTATCTGTACGATAATTTATCCAATGTGCTTTGTACTTATGTGAACTTTTTATTATCAAGTTCAATTATTTTAGTGAGAAAATTTGACTCTAATGGATTCAAATTTAAAATCTCATTTCCATTATCTTGAAACTTGAAAGATTTGTGTATCTGATCTCTCATTCACTGTCAGACATATAGTTTGCACTTTGCATGACAGATGGTCTGTAGAAAATGCGGTGGTAGGTATAAGCAGTATGGTCTATCTGTTAGAACTCACCTACCACATCTCACTTCCTGTCAAGACTCCGCATTTTGAGAAAAAGATTTTTGCATAACCCATACAGTGCCTGTCTATCTTTAAATGCATTGCACATCTATCTTTCTTCAATCCTTTCTATTTTATATATTTTTGGTATCTCACCTACCTCTGAAAGAATGGAAATATCTACATTTTCTCTTGACCATGCAGATACTCAGCTACCTACAGAAGCATGCTAGCTATCTTTCAGTCATGGGCATGGAGCCTGCAGACATTTATTGAAGCTGTCAATTGGAGCCATGAAGCTGTCTACATAGCCTAAAGCCATTGAGACTCAAGGGCTGAAGATCTGATGATGGACATGTCAGCTGTCTCAAGTCTCAAGACCTAACGTTCAAATTCAAACGGGAAGATTAAAGACTCTGAAGATTATATAAGAAGCTACAGTTTGAAAGTGAAAAAAAAAAACAGACACAAAGTGAAACATACAAGTGTATGAGCATACACGATCACGTTCTACACTCAGAAAGAAAAGAGAGAAGCGCACAAGATCTCAAGAGAGCCATCCGTTCAAGCTTCGTCTTCCAAGCTCTCTTGCATTCAAAAGTTTTCTTTTGGGTGGCATTATACTATTCTAGATCTTCTCAGTCCACCCTCACAGTCAGAAAGAGTTAGAGTAGTCATTCCTATTATGTACAACTCTTTCTGAACATTTATGTTTGCTCATCTTTCAGAGCAGACACACCAGTGTTCATTTTTGTGTTGTAACCAGCAGGGGGTTTGTTCCTTGTACTGCCCCTCTGTGAAGGGAAGACCTATGGTTGTAGGTGGTTGTAATACCCCTCTATGAAGGGAAGACTTGCTTGGGTGCAAGTGGGTTGTAATACCTCTCAGGTTGAGAGAAGGTCAAGTGTTTTCGGCAATTAGTGAAAATCTCAAGGGGTACTTGGGGACTAGACGTAGGACTCTTGATTGATATGAGGTCCGAACAAGGATAAATCTCTGTGCACTTTGTGTGATTGTTTATGCCAAGCTTTTCACTTGTTTCACACACACAACACTAAGTACTAGCGATACTATCTAGTGTGATTTATTTTGAGATAAATTTTAACAGTGCAAGAAGTCCTATGCGCCCCCCTCTAGGACATCGAAAACTCTATCACGATCCAACACAAAGCAAATTGGATAAATTATTGTACAGATAATAAAGAGAATCTCACAGTGTTCATCTGTTGTTCATTAAATAATTCCTTAATGATTATAACATTAATCGTACTAATAATATATTAACAGTTTTTGCAAAAATAATAACAGCCATAAAAGCATCTAAGTACCATCTATGGAGTCGGAGTGAGATCAACAAAATAACAGTAATCGATGTGAGATATAGAAGCAATCGATGTTTCATTAAAGGTAATCGTTATAAAAGACAATCGATGTTCTAAGGTAATCGATGTTTAAGTGAAAAGACAATCAATGTTTAAGTGAAACACAATTGATGTGTGAGATAATCGATGTTGAAAAGGTAATCGATGTTTATGAAGCAATCGATGTTCAAGTGAAACGCAATCGATGTGTGAGAGAATCGATGTTGAAAAGGTAATCAATGTTTATGAAGCAATCGATGTTCAAGTGAAACGCAATCGATGTGTGAGACAATCGATGTTGAGAAGTCAGAGTAAGTACCACACTTCGACTTTTACGAAGTCGGAGTGTTATCATACTTCGAATTTACAAGAGTCAAAGTCAGTATGATATATATGTGTATACATTGTGTACTTATAAAATTTTCTTAATGAAAGTTGACAGTGTGTCGACACAGGCTTAGTGTGTCGAAACCAACTGACTGTAAAGGATATATAGTAAATACATGTATGCCTTTGTTTTATCCATTAATTTTCATACAAAATAAAGTGTGGTATAATTAAATAAATTTGTTTAGGAGATTACTAAAAGATTTTGTTATAAGCAAAAATATTTATAAAGCATTTGTAAAAGATAATTGCATAATAATTTTCCCCCTTTTTATTACTGACAAAAACAATCTTTTATATCGACAGTGTAAGCAAATTTGTGTTTAATCAACATCTTACGTTTGTTTGAAGTTTTCCTATCTGTTCCATATATCTTTTCTCTTCTCCCCCTTTATGGCATTAAGAGAAAGGAAATAATATAAAGGAAGAAATAGATAGAGATAAGAAGGGACAAATATATTAATAACTGAAAAGCATTTGTACAAACTTCAAGATGAATGTGGGAGATAGGGAGAAGGTGGGATTTGATCAAGGAAAGGTTGGAGAAGATCCCACAACTTCTCCTCATTGTCAGAAAAATACATGCATAAAGATAGAACTATCTAAATTATAAGAAGGCCCTACTGCATGAATTTTTCTAAGGGATTTGAGGTGCCTGCGATGATACTAAGGAAGTTTTCTATGAAGTGCATCACTGCTTAGAGTTAGCCTTAAAGGAGTGAATTGCCTACTAGCAGTGTAACGACCCTCCTTATACCGGTACGATTATACCAATCCACGTCGGTACAAAGAACGCCGTCACAGTGGGACATTTACCCAACACTAAATGATAGATTGAGATGCACATAAATATCATAAGTGAACAACAGAAATAAATAATTAATCTCATTCTTATTCCATCATCATCACATATCCACAGTCTATATAACAATAAAAGAAATACCGATGTCCACATTATTACAACTTCAAATAAAATACATTGTCCATATGAATTACACAATTCATTGATTACATACTAATGCAAGAAAAGTAACAACGTAGACGTTTCCACAAAGGTAGCTACTCCTCGTGCTCGGAGTCGCTCCTTACTAATTTTTCCTCAAAAGTGGAGACACCTGCCACATATGTACGTCAAAGCAAGGATGAGTCTTCTAAAAAGACCCAGCAAGCAATCCAAGAACAACATCCATACACATATCACTTATACATGCTGTCTTTTAACAATAAGGAAAATCAAATGGTTCATGCTTATAACATTTGACAATATAACATAATCATCCTACACATGCTTTCTACACATAACATGTACTATGCTTTATCATTCAGACTATATTCATATCATTGCACAATTCTACCAATTTAAAACATGGAGTTATGTACAAGTAAATAACAAACCTAGCATGGTATCTAAGCATTTTCACATGTAGTCACTACACTTAATCACATGTTTAGCTTGCTGTTTTAATATAAATAAAACACATTTACACATGGTATCACATTTTCACATATTAACACTTTCACATCGCGTTATCACATGCTCATATTTCACATTTGCACAATTACATGTTCACATTCACACAATCACACTTTTACACTTAGTTGCCGTGACACATAGTTCAAACTACCATTAGAAGGACACACTTACACATACACATACCCGTCACCTAGGCAACACAGTGACGAATCTTGGTTAACTGCGCAGAACCGGGAGAAGCCCTCCCCACCCTAACCAGTGGTTCTTGTCCACCTCCAGGATTTCATCCTAATGCCCATAGGATATCACACATATTGAGCCTTCCTGTAGAGACTTTACTATAGTACGGATCCACAACCTCTATGGTAGCAATGTCAATCTCGACACAATTTACACATTCCACTTAATCACATATTCACATTCACTATTTAGCACATTTACATACACTTCCAATTCATTACACATGCTTTAGTTTATATAACATAATATTACTGTTTGCAGTGACAATTAACTCATAACAACGTCCTAATCACGTTGCTAATTACTAAAATCCACATGATTAACTTAAATATATTTATCATGGTCATATGACTTATTAAACTAGTAATAGTGCTTACTATTATTAAAACATAACGAAAATTTTACCACAGGCTGTACACATGTTATATATCGCATACCCAACTTTTCAGATTTTTCGAAACAGTAGACAATTTTCACAATTTATAACAAATCTCATGCATAATTAACAAGAAATTCATTAAACATGATCCACAGTAAAACAGTCGTGCCTGATAGTTCCAAAACCTAAAAACAATCATCACATGATTATGGAAAATTTATGAAACCCTAACATGCAACAGATTCATTTATTCAGGATTTATCATTGTCAGATCATGTTCATTTCTCTAATGCAGAAATTATATTAAATAACACTATGCACAGAAATTCGACTGAATCTTATGATAAGACCTACTAACCATGCTTGACCAACCACAAAATTTACAGCATGTACAGACAACAATAGGTCTGAAATTCACAGCACATAGCTCAAATACATATTTTTGAAAAACCTGAAGAACTTGGTAGCAAAGGGGTTGCCGCCAACCGGGGTTAACAGCACACGATGTTGCCACTAACTCATGATCTTGATGGCAGCAAGCTTTCCGTCAAGTTCCTGTTTGCAGAAACACAGATTGAACGCACAAAAGTTGACGAATTGGGTTCCAAGACACGAGGAAAAATCCAATAAAAACCTGAAACCTAAGGGATATGTATAGGGATGAAATCCCTAGATCACTCGCCTATAATAAAATCGTTGATGGGATTAATTTGCCAAAGATGCCCTCCTCGGCCAAGCCAAGAAAGTGCTCACAATCCTCCCAGATCCCGTCCTTGTGTTGATGTAGGTCGCACGCCGGAGTCGGGGAAGCTTCCTCTATGCCAAGGGTACCTCCCAGTCGCAGAAGATCACCAGGAGAACTCTTCAATCACCGGATCAAAGCCCGTTAAAATTAGGTTTTTGCACAGAAAGCCCTAGGTTTTCCCAAGAGCCCAAAGAACCTAATCTCACCCAGAACGAGGTATTTTATAGGTTTAAGGGGTCGGGGTACGCATTAGAGATAGGATCCTACCGTTGAAGTGGGTTTCCAAATCCAGAACCAGAGGAAACGCAGCCATTTCCTAATTTGAAATCGCAATAGAAACTGAGAAGTAAATGGCCACATTGCTGCCGTCAACATGAACTAAACAACTATCGATCTGGACGTCGACTTATAGTCAACGACACTGTGGTTGCCGTCGACCTGCCCTCAACGTCAAGGGATGTTGACGTTAATTGGCATTTCGGCCAGAACACAGAAAATAGATAAACATGCATTCACCTTATAATTTACATACTCTATACATCATATTATTTAAATACGATATGTACAACTTAAAGAAAATAATATGTACATAATTAGACATGTATATACATATGCACCTATACACAACATCATTTAAACATAATATGTACATAAATAAACACATATCTACATATTCATATATGCACATAAATAATATACATAAAATAAATAAGTATAATGAGAACAAAGTTCGAGGGCCTTACAAGCAGTCTTATACAGAAAATCATGAATTGTGATATTAAAATAGCAATATTTGTACTTGTTGGAGAGACTTCTTATCAAAAGGGGTTCAACAATATTTGTCATGAATTATCATTTCACATTTGTACTTGCTCCCGCTTGATGTGAGGTTCCCCCTCAGTTGATGCTTGTCAGATCGTCAAGGATTCTTTCTGATTTGTTGACCACTTTGGCATTCATTTGTCGACGGTTGTGTCAACTTGTCTTCTATGTGTGTCAATATAGTCTTGAATCTGTTGACATCTGCTATGGTATTTCCACTTGTTGTTCTGTTAGGAGATCTTCAGAAAGACTCATTGCATTTGTTCATAAAAAGATACGTGCAATAAATTTGTTAGTAGTACTATTAAAGGACAATTAAGAATTAAACACATCTGTAACTACTTCCTATTCAGGGATGTCCTCCTTGAGAAAATTTGAAGCTCCCCCTCAACCTGAACTTCCTGTTTCACCTCTAGAGTAGGTGCTTTCAACATACCGTCAACATGTAATTCTTTTAATAAAAGATAGATAATCAAAGAATAGTAATAAGCATTAATTTATTCTGGGTTGCACATCCCTATTTCTCTTCTCATTGAAGTAAAACTGTCTTCAGGAAGTGGTTTAATAAAAATATCAGCTAATTGATTATCTGTAGTAACAAATTCAAGTAAAATATCACCATTACTTACATAGTCCCTCATAAAAATGGTGTCTGATCTCAATGTGCTTGGTTCTTGAATGCTGAATTAGATTTTTGGTCAGATTGATTGTGCTTGTGTTATCACACAGTATTATAATTTCATGCAATTTGTGACCATAGTCTTCCAGTTAATGTTTGATTCACAGCAGTTAGGTGCAGCAACTTCTAGCTGCAATGTATTATGCTTCTGTTGTCGACAATGCTACTGAGTTTTGTTTTCTAGAAGACCAAGAAATTAAACACCCTGCAAGAAATTGACAAGTACCACTAGTGCTTTTTCTGTCTATTTTGCATCTAGCATAGTCAGCATCACTATATCCAAGCAATTTAAATTCAGAACATTTGGGATATTATAGACCGAATTTACTTGTATTAATAAGATATCTAAAAATTCTTTTAACAAAATTAATATGCGATTCTTTTGGATCAGCCTGAAATCTGACACACAAATATACACTGAACATTATGTCTGGTCTACTAGCAGTAAGATAGAGTAATGACCCAGTCATGCCTCTATAGATCTTTTGATCTACTTTCTTACCAATTGGATCACTATCTAACTTTATTCCTGAGCTCATGGGTGTTTCTAAAGGATTACACTTGTCAAAACCATACTTAGAAAGCAAATCTGAAATATACTTGCTTTGACAAATGTGAGTACCTTCCTTGGTCTGCTTGATTTGCAAGCTATGAAAGTAATTAAGCTCACTCATCATACTCATCTCAAACTCACTTTGCATGAGATTTTCAAAGAGTTTGCAAAGTGATTCATTAGTAGAACCAAAAATAATATCATCAACATATATTTGTATAATTATGATCCCTTCAGAAAATTTCTTAATAAATAGAGTGCTATCTACTTTACCTCTTGAAAATCCATGTGATAGAAGGTAAGCACTTAGTCTCTCACATCAAGCTCTTGGAGCTTGTTTCAGACCATATAGTGCCTTCTTTAATCGAAAAATATGATTTAGATATCTAATATTTTCAAAGCCAAGTGGTTGTTCAACATACACTTATTCTTTTATGAAACCATTCAGAAAAGTACTTTTAACATCCATTTGATACAAATTGATATTAAGAGAACATGCATATGCTAGTAAAATTCTGATTGCCTCTAAACTAACAACTAGATCATATGTTTCATTAAAATCAATGTCTTCCTCTTGGGAATATCCTTATGCTACCAGTCTAGTCTTGTTCCTAATGATTGTTGAACCACTCTTTTGTTTATCTCACATTTTGGTGATAACTAAAACTCATGACTAAATAAATCTTATGTTTATGTCGTATCATGTTCTGATATTAATATGAAAACTCATACATTTCATGTATAAGTTTGAACATTCAACGAGTGCATAACTATCTACATAAATAATCCTCAAATGCACTATAATAATATCATAGAAAAATATATGTTATAAACACTATGTTTGAATGACGCATTTTCTGACTACTCAGATTTTTTCTAAGTCCACAACATATATTGATATCATACTAACTCCGACTTCTGGAAAGTCGATGTGTTTCAACTCTGACTCTTGGAGAGTTGAAGTTGACCAACTCCGACTTCTGAAAAGTTGAAGTTGACCAACTCTGACTTCTAAAAAGTTGAAGTTGACCAAACTCTGACTTCTGGTTAATCTCCGACTCCTGGTTCAACTCCGACTCCTAGTTCAACTCCGACTCCTGGTTCAACTCCGACTCCGAGTCCAACTCTGACTTCTGAAGAGTTGAAGTTGACCAACTCCAACTTCTAGAAAGTTGAAGTGTGATGCATACTCCAACTTCTTTACAGTCGAAGTTTCTATACTTATACATCGATTGCCTCTATATTACAAATGTTTCAAAATATTTATGGCGGCAACTAAAAAATTCATATGTACTTCACACATTATCTTATTATTCCTCTATCTGACTGGAGATCTTTTTACTGTCTATCTTTCAAGGTAGGTGAGATGTTGTTAGCAGAAAACAAGGAAATAAGGCAAAGGTATGGGCTTCTAACAGAAGACCTTTTTAGTCTGACTCTATCTTCTGTACCTACAGATAAGACTTCTCTCTACACCAAGTGTCTGTTAGGCAGAAGAAGAAGAAGAATAGATGAAGAAGAAGATGAGCAACGTCTAGAAGAGTTCCAACGGATCTCTTCAACGGACATGTTCAAAGCTACTCTATAAAAAGATGAAGCAAGGCTAAAGAACAACAAGAGAGCTTTCCTGAAAATCTTTGAAGGAGTGAACATCCAGTAAGAAGCCTCAACTCCACATACACTCAAAGAAAGAGAGAAGAGCTCGAGCCCATTCAAGAGAAGCCTTCAAAGCAGATGTTTTCGAAGCATTCAAGCTTTCCTCTCTTCACTCTCTCTGTGCGCAATGTAATTCTTAGGGAGAGTCTTTTGGCTGAGAGTTTTGATTTAGTGCCAATCTTATAAAACTCTCAGTATGTTCTTTCTTTCCTAAGAAAGAGTTTTGTCCAAGTGTGGGACTGTATACAGTGAGCCTCTTCTATGAGAAGAGAAGGCCAGTGGGGTACTGGCAGTTTATGTCCAGCTAAGGGACTGTTCTTAGCACTTTCTTTAGGGAAGAACCTAACTGGGGTTAGTGTAACATCACTGTTACCTTGGAGGTCAGGAGCTCTCGGTTGGGATCGTGACATGCAGGGCCGTCGCCTTCTGAAGGCGACGGAGGTAGCCGTCGCGTTTAGGTTAGGAACGCGCTGGCCGCCCCTGTCGCAATCTAGTTCTGACAGCAGACAGTTCTTTTATCATTTTTCTATATGGACGATGGAGACACGTGTGGGCATGCATGCTTGAACGCGACATACTGACCCACCGCGTTCAGGTGTCAGCATTGCATGCATACCACGTGTTGGGTTTGGCAGTCTGGGTCGCAGACTTTAAGATCGCGACGTATGAGGGTGTCGCATTAGTGTGGCTAACATGATGACCAGGGACGTCGCGTTCTTAATGTCTGTGTTAAAACTGCTCAGCCCGAGAGCAGAAGTCCCATTTGGCCATTTTGCTGTCTTCTTCCCCTCTGTGGTGATTCCCCTGTGTGTTGAGCTCCGTGGTGAGCTTGGGAAGGGGAGATCCTTGTGGCTTGCTTGGTAAGTATGATGTGAATTGTAGTGTGGTTTGGATTGCTTGTGTTCTTTCCTTCTCCTCACTTCTTCTTCTCCTTCCTCTGTGGTATGCACCATGTGTCTCTCCATCGGCTTGTGAAGGAGGAGGAGGACGAGCTCGGTTCGTGGGAGGCTCATGGAGCGTTGGAGCTCAGAGGTGGAGGGGTGCAATCCTCCGAGAAGGCCCATCTAGGGTGGTTCTTCAAGTTGAGGTAGGGACCCCCAAACCATTCCCTAGTTCTACCATGCATAGGGCCAATCCCCTTCTTTCTAAGCCTAGGATCATGCTAAGGTGATTCATATGTTATTGTGTGGTTGAATGGAATGAGTTTTGTGGCTATCATGTTGTGTGGATAATGGGGTGTGAAGGGTTGCATTTGGTTGTGTGAGGTTCATGTGAGTGTAGCCTTACCTTCTATGCATGCTTGGGAGTAAATTGGTTTAGACATTAAATACCATGTTCCTATCATTTGCATGTTTTCTCTTCCCCGTTTGTACTTTGTGGTTTAGTTTGGGGTGGGAAAGGTTGCTTTGTCTGAGCACTCGGCTGTGGTCGCGACGGGTTTTCCAGTCGCGACCAGGTCGCCACGTATCGGGGCGTCGCGTTCTCTTGAACGCGCCCCGGACCCGCCGCGTCGTGCTAATGCGACGGGTACGTGGCTGGTGTTCAAGTGTTTAGGGTCTTCTCGATTGTGACCTCTGTCTCTGTCACGATGAGATCGGGACGGGGTACGTGTCGTAATCAATCGACTCAGGCTTGTTGCTGTACTCTTAGCCGCCGCGACCTTATCATGACGCGCTTACGGGTCACCTTTTGTTTTCCTTGTCACGATAGGTAGAACCGTCGCGTTCTGGTCACAATGGGTCGATACGTCACCTCTCTGACCGAGAGCTAACTGTTGACCTGTTGTGTTTCTGCTTCCGCTGCGACTCGGTTTTTCTTGGCACTTGTGCTGTTCCTAGTGTAGTGCTACTACTAGTCTCTCTTTGCCCGGTGCTAGGCACTTGATGCCTTGTCTACGAGACATGTTGTTACCGTTACCTAGGACCCCCGGTCCCCACGTGCCTGTGTCAGAGGGTGTTGCTCCGGGCGGCGGGTTTGCTCGAGTCGTTGACTCTGGTAGCAGTAGGGGAAAATGGTGGGACAACGGCGTGAGTCGTTTGTAGAGCTCTCTTAGCTGAGTCTGGGATGCTGGTGCTTGGTAGCTCGTACGACGCAGATCAGCTAGTCCTTTTCTCACTGCCTCACTCTACGTGGTTTTGGAACCATTTAGAGGGGTCAGGCGTGGGACCGTAGTTCGGCCAGACTACAGTAGTTGTGGTTGTTCTTGTTCCGCGTCTCACTCCGACAGGAGGTGCTAGACATGGACCATTGGTCGAGGGTAAGGTACGTGGCGCACCTGACCGGCTGACTAGTGTAGTGTTCTGTAGCTAGTGCGTTTGTCCAGGTGGTGTCTACTGTCTGTATTACAACTGGGTTCTTGTGGTGCCTTGGTTTACACGGGTTTTCCGGTTCCACTGTGTAGGCTAGATCGACGACCGTGTAGTTTTCTTTCACGCTTCCACACTTGACTCTGTTTAATGGAATAGACTTTACCACTTTATTTAATTATTGCACTTAGTTCTATTCTACTGTTAGAACTAGTGGGAGATTGGTAGTCCCTACTGGGCTTCTTCGTGAAGCTCACTCCATGGTTTGTAGGTGAGACTTCACAGCAGCTCCCTCCACGGCGGACTGAGGAGACAGGCCCGCAATAGTCGGCGTCTCTAGTGGCAGTGTTCCCTCAGCAGTTGTACTTCACCCTCGGGGTATGCCCCTAAGGGACGTGTTCTTTCCCGTTTATTTCAGCACTTGTACTTTATTTACTTTGGGACTGTACTAGACTGTTACTTAGTGTTGGACACTTTTCGTTCACTTGTGGTGCACTTTAGTACGTTCGTTGTTATTTATTTTCGTTACATATCTTGTTAGAACGATCCGTTAGCCCTTCTGGGTCTCCGGACCCGTGGGCGGTGGTCCTGATGTTCGGATTCTTGGTGGGAGCCAGGGATCCGGGCGCCGGGGTCGTTAAAGTTAGTGTTAGCAGAACCGCACTAGGGTTTGTTCCAGGAGGTTAGCTTATTGACTTGTAATAGAAGTGAGTATCCTTCCTACTCGGAAAGGAAGAGGATTAGCGGGAAGCTGGGGGCTGTATATCCTTGGGGGGATTGTACCTCGATTAGTGAAATCCTAAGATTTTGCTTGGGGACTGGATGTAGGTCTTCCTTCTGTGAAGTACCAAACCAGGATAAAATTCTTGTGTTCATTTGTGTGATTGTTCATTTGCTTCCGCACTGCTACTCTCTATCACACACTATTGTAATCATAGGGATTGTGCTTCCCCTCGACACATGAACGGATATTAAATCTAATAGCATGGGAACATGGATGTGATCGCCACCTAGAGTATTGCCTAAATGAATAAAATAACATGGGCTAACTACTCTAGGAAAGGGGGGAAGAGAACAGAGGAATACCTGATAATGCGGTCGTCATGGCTGACGCATCTATTGTCGCGTCGCCCTCCCCTGTCGCGTTCTCTTCTAGCGCGGGAGATGGTGAGTGGGACCTCCTTCCCTTCCTCCGGCCGGCCAGAGGATGAGAGCTCCTCGTAGAACCTTGTTTGTGTGCCTGCCAATCAAAGAGAAACAACAAAGAAAAGCCCTATTAGAACATGATTAATATAGCAACTATTCTAAAAATGAAAGGAAATAAACCAACATGAAGGGAACGAACCTGGGATGGTTTTTTAAACCCCTTGGGCTATATGAAAATGTGGGAATGGGACGGAATGCAACCTATCTAGAAATAAAATAATATGCATGAAGAAGTAGAGAGAAAGGAGAGGGGAGGAGAATGAGCCCCATTAGGGCAACTCCCTGGCTTGATGTTCATTCCAATGATCATGCAGAAGCTCCCGGATGAAGTGGGGGTCACCCTCCTCACGTTCCACGCTCAATGGATGTGAAATGAGCAAGCTTTTGAGGTGGGAATGTGAGGGAATGAGAGAAAATGAGAGGGTTGCGTGGCTAAGTCCAGATCAGTGGAGAATTTGGCAGCCCTTCGGGGTGAAAATCGGAGCTCCCTGTTCTGGAAGAGAAGGCTTCTTTTTATAGAGCTTTTGAGAGAGAAAATCTCCTAAAAAATGAGAATTAATTAAAATGGGAGATAAATCCCACCCAAATTCAGATGGAGAGTCCTTAGGAGCTTCAAGGAGAGCCCCTAGGGCCCAAATCCCGCTTAAGGGGTTGAGATATTCCCTAGGGATAAAGATAAAGACATGAGAGGATAAATAGGAGGTGGTTGCGGAGGCCTGCATGCGCAGTTGCTGTCGCGGCGTATCGTAGGGCCGCGACATGGAGACGCGATAGGGCGGGGCGTTGCGACAGTATTACCCACGTGCATGGAAAATTCATGGGCTATCACGGCAGCCTAGACCGTCGTGACTCCATGTCGCGGCACCACGATGCGTCGCGACTAAGAAACCGAATAATCAGGAATTATCAGCTAACCACATGAATATATAAGAGTTACTTACCCATAAGGACTCTCCCAAAGTGATATGGATGGGATTTCAAGGCATTTTAATAGTTTAATGGGCTCAAAACAAGGCTAATGATGGGCTCAAGGTGAGTGACCAATTAGGGGCCCACTAAGATAACAAGAAAAGCGGTTCAACCCGTTAACCGGAACCGGGTGTCTACAGATTGCCCCTCCTTGGCTTCCACTTTGCAGGGGAGCGAAGCGGAAGTGACGCGGAGCGGACTGAAAAGTGGAAGCCAAGGTAAAGAGACACCCGGTCTAACCAATGAGCAATCTGGAATCTTTGTGTAAGCCCTGAGTTAGCTACTCGAGCAGGATGCAAAGAAAAGCACAAGTCTGGACGAGAAGGAAAAAAGAAGAGGACGATCAACCCCTCGATTGAGAGGTACCCTAGCCGATTGGCCTGCAGGTTTCGTTTTGGAGGGACATGTGCGTGCCAGGCAGGTAACTCATGACTCTGTCCTGGGAGCGGTTCGCAACCAAAACGGATCAAAGGAGAAGGAAAATTGGATAGAGAATCCAGACAGGGAAATTCTTGTCAAACTGACGGGAACAACTCACTCGGAGGCAAACCTTCCGATTCGGAGTGGAATTGAATTTCTTGTGTGGAAACTGAAGGATGATTGGGCACTCAACAAGGGATCATCAAAAGTCAGGAATGAGTCAGGAAAGCTCAAAGTCCTACATGATGCATCTTGGGCTAAAATAAAAGAAATCATCAAAATGAATGCAAAGAAAAAAGAAAATATATCAAGGATAATATTGCAAAGATAGATAAGGACGGGTCAAGAGGCTACCCACAACTGTAGTGCAGGCCTGAATCCATCGTTCCCGTACTTAAACAACTCAACGGCCTGTCCAATGATTAGCAATGTGCACTTAGATTATGACAGTTTTTGGTAAAGGGGAACTCAAATCCCAGAGCACATTGAGAACCAGCCGGTCCTTGAAACGATATAATAAGTAGAAAACCATATAGTAATGCAGAGAGTAGGGATAGAGATAGAATACCTGACTTACCTGTGACGATGTCTTTTTTGTGATTTTCTGGTTTTCTGATTTTTTTGTTTGTTTGTTTTTTTTTTTTGTTGGACAAGAAACAAACATAATGAGATAACAAACACAATAATTATAAACAATCCAACAAACCACACATTCACACAGTACAGACATGAAAACAACCCCTCAGGTAGAGAGGCGACGCTCGGGGTGACTGCGACATAGTCGCGTCGCAGCGCCCTGTCGCGACAAGGTCGCGTCAGATCGCGGCGTCGCGACTCGGACCGAACCCAAAAAAACCAGAAAATGGAGTTTATCCTCATCTTAAGACATCTAGACTAACACTAGGACTCCTAAACCTGTTCTAATCTCATCCTAACACCTAGTTACGGGATTAGAGTGGGATTATACCTCTCTAGAGTCTATAAAAGAAGGGTTTAGGGGGCTAATCCCGCAGGTAACCCTTAGCCTCTCTTCTCTTCAAGTTTCCTCCCCTGTTTTGCAGTCATGAAGAGGAGACTCTCTGCATTCCAGGAGGACATCCCTCCCTACTCCGGCCCCAAGATTGCTAGGGAGTCATATGCCGATCTCCAGCATCTCTACGACATCCCGGGGCACATCTACATGCGCCCGGATCTCCAAGCAAGTGGCTTTTCCTTAATTTCTGAACTTTATGCACTTATGTTCTGTTTTCCCCTGTTTTCCCGCTCTTCTTTTCTCTTCCGTTCTCATCTTTCTTCTTCTATTTCAGATCCTTCCCGGCCAAAGGCAATTCTCCAAGATACTGTGGCTATCTCCGATGCTTGAACTGCTTCCTCCTGCCTCGATCTCTCACTTGAAGGAGTGGGGGCTATCTACCGTGTTCGTATTGGCCAAGAAATACGACAAGATGGTGCACGTGTGGGATAGTGTCACGGCGCTAGCGGAGAGGTGGCATCCGCAGACTCACACGTTCGTCTTCCCGACATTCGAAGCCACCGTCCTTCTGGAGGAGCTGGAGATCATGCTCGGCCTCCCGCGGTACCAAAGGGACGAGGAGTTGGCAATATCCTACACCGTGGCACCGATCAACTCCTGGAGCATCCTTGCGGAGATCACGACAAGGAAAACAGATTTGCAGTCTATGACAAGTGGGATGCACATCCACCTTCTCCCTATTGCGCAATGGATCATATCGCAATGCAAGCATAAGACGGGCAATTATCGGGCCATCGCCAAAGCGGATGCGATCTGCATTTGCGGAGTCATCCTCTTCCCTACGACGGACGGGGCTATTTCCTTTGCCAACCTCAACATTGTTGACTCCATTTCAGAAGGTATGAGCATTGGTCAGGCAGTTTTGGGATTCCTCTATGCCGGTCTATCTTCTGCAGCTATGGGAGGTCCTTTCTTCGGCTCCATTATCGCCCTCGAGCTGTGGATGGGCATTCACATTCAGTTACGGGCAATGGAGGAGTTAGCCACGGAGTGCAAGACAATGTTCAACCATCCGCTGGCTTTCGTGGGCGGCCCTCTACGCATGAGCACCAAGGCGTGGTGCAAAATGGCACAGATGAAAGGACGGAAAGCATGGCGTGATTATTTCAAAAGGATGACCGTGGCAGAGTTTGACATGCGCCCCCGCTTCATGCACGGCCAAATGATCCACCTACCTCAGTGCACCAGGCTCGCCATACGACTCTTGGGCAATGAGGCACTGGTTACCTACAACCCGAACCGGTGCTACCTCCAATGTGGCGCAGCGCACACGGTGGTCCCCATCCTATCACACTACCCACCTACCCAAGAGAGGAAGAGGGGTGATGAGTAGGACGAGCGCGATGTGCGCAGCGCGATCGTCTATTGGGAAGGATGCGCGAGGAGCATTGTCCAAGCCGAGGTAGAGGAAGATGATGATGTGATCAAAGAATATATTGAAGCTTTGAAGAAAATTCAGCCAGCGGCGGGGGTCATCTGAGCACGATGGAATTGATTTGTAGGAAAGATGGTAGTTAGGAAAGGATTTGTAGCCTTTATTTGATTGATAGCAAGAATTAATGAATGTAATGATTTGGATTTGAAATGAACAAAACTGAACTTTTTGCAATGCAAAGGCCTCTGTTGATGACACGACAGGAAGTGGTGTCGCCTTAATGTTGCGTCGATACTGGACGTCGCGACATTGTCGTGACCGCCACGGGAGGCGCGACATTAACGCGACCGCCCGCTGCGTCGCATCAAGAATCGACTTGTTCAAAAAGTCAAACGGCTCTTCCTTCCTCCTTTCCGATTTTCAAAACCTCCAAACTTCGATCTTCTTGCATCTCTTACTTTTGCATCTTCCTTCTAGTTTCTTACTCTAAGAACGATCCTAATCACCCCAGAACTAAGATGGTGGGAGAAAGGACGCCGGCGAGGGCTCATCTAGGAGGAAACGCCAAGCGGAGCGGAGAAGCTCCCGGCACCGGGTGGAAGAGCCTCTGGTCGAGGAGGAGGTACCAGATGTCGAGATGGAGGAGGAGGAGGAGGTGAAGGCTCCGACAATGAATGTGGAGGAAGAAAGGAAGAAGAGGGCCAAAGCGATGAAATCGGTAAGTAAATCACCCCTAAATCCTTGTATGGATGTGTAGGACTAGCAAACGGAGCCCCTAGAGGGCATATATAGGGCAAGAAGCCCAAGAAAAAAGAGAATCAGACAAAAGGGGCTCCGATCGGTCTGGTCCTGATAACGCGTCAGCCCGACCCGCCGCGACAGGGTGTCGCGGCAGGGCGGAGCGTCGCGACCATGTCGCGGTGACCGGGGTAGATGCGACCTTATTGCGGCCTCGAAAGGTGACACGATAAGGTCGCGGTGCCCTGCATTGTTGCGACAAGGTCGCAGTCGCTACGGCTGCCGCGACTTCAACCGAACAAAAAAAACTGACTGGTTTAACAAATGGAATATGTTGCAGTGAGATGAGGGCCTGGGTATCTTGGATAGTTGTGCTGGCTGTGTACCTGGCGTTTCCCCCCTTCCAGAGAGAGAGGGTTGAGGAGATGGGATTTGGAGAGATCCTTGGGATGGAGAGGATGAGGGTGGATCCGGCCCTTACTCAGGCTCTGCGGAGCAGGTGGGATGCGGAGGCGACCGCCTTCGCATTCCCATGGGGACATATGATCCCCAGCCTCGAGGATGTGAGCTGGATCACAGGGCTCAGGATTTATGGACGGCCACTGAGCGGTTATACCTACCCCTGCTACTACGACCTAGCTGAGCGACTCTTAGAGTTACCTATGGAGTGTAGGTCTTCCTTAGTTCCTAGGGTACCCCTCCAGGAGAGTCTAGGGTTGTTCGATGTGGCGAAGGTAGCAGGAGAGAGTGATGATGAGCATTTAGATAGGTTGACTCGGGTTAGCCAGAGAGAGCTAGAGAGTGAGCCCGGGGCGCAGGCGGACTTGGATTTGCGCTGTTTCCTCGTGCTTTTCCTTGGCAGACTCCTGTTTGCCACGAGGGGCGATGCAGTCCATTGCCGTTTCCTACCCCTGCTGCAGGACCTGAGTGAGGTAGGGGGGTATAGCCTGGGCGCCTCGGAGCGGAAAACCTCGACGAGCGGGTTCTTCCCCTTTCTCCAGGTATCAATCTTTTCCTTAACCCTTGAATTGAACCACATTATTCCTTAAAAAAAAAAAAGCCATCTAATCCTCTTCTCATTTTGCAGGTCTGGACTTACCTACATCTCTCGGCCCTGAGGAGAGGTGAGCTCGCACGGCCGGGTCTAGTACCCATTGCACGCCATTGGGATCCTATCCGGGATTCTCACAGCTTAGGGGACCAGCTCGAGCGTCTACAGGAGGCTATTGACAGCTACCCCTACCTGGATGTAAGCACTCTTAACCTTTCCCTTTGATTGATTGCTTGATTTTATTGCTTAGTGACTGATCGGATTTGTTTTGCAGGTGGTTTGGCAGCCATATCTGGGGGAGGGTGATGAGGGACAGCTCTGGTTGGTGTAGGCCCACCCCTACTTTGGTAGGTCGGTGTGGTCGCATGCACTAAACCTTGTGCTACCTCTTCACTTGTTCCTTTTCCAGTGCTCACTTGGGCTTCGGCAGAGTGCAGTGGAGTTCCTCGTCCGAGACCGCTTTCGCAGGCCGGGTCGAAGTTTCCGGGGACTCCACGACACTAACGATTGGCGTGAGCGGGTGAAGGAGCAAATCAACAACTGGGAGCACAAGGGAAAGGCAGTCAAGTCTAGCGCGACCACCGACGATGCATACCTCCAAGCGTATGCCTTGAAGTATGGAGGAAAAGTGTACAAGAGCGCCTAACACCAGGTAAAACTCCTAAACCACAACTCAGTGAAATTGGATTTATGGAATTGAATTACTGACTTGACAATGTGTTGCAGGTGGACGTGGCTGGTGAGGTAGCATCTCTCCGAGCCCTACTTTTCTCGGCGATGCAGGATCGGGAAGCGACACAGAGGCAGACTGAGGAGCTGGTAAGTGCTTACTTAGACTTCAGCACTTAACCAATTTTTATAGCTGATTCAGAAATTTGACGGGTGCTCTTTTTTATGTGCAGCGGAAGGAGTTGGAGAGAGTGAGGAGGGCCTCCGCAGCTGGTGCCTCCTCCTCGAGGGTAGCAGAGACCTCCCGATCGGTTCTGGAGGAACGCCTAGCGGCAGCAGTCAGACGGGCTGAGGAAGCAGAGAGAGACTTGGCAGCGCGGGTAAGTTCAAAAGAGTTCTAGTTTGAAAAATTATTAACATTTGGGTATTGACTAGACTGTTTCTCTGCAGGAGGGAGATTTGTGGCTCACTACCGAGCATGCAATGGATTTGCAGGCGCAGAGGGACCAGCTGCAGGGTTAGAGAGACCAGTGGCAGGGTCAGAGAGACCAGTTGCAGGGGGAGATCATGGCTGTACGAGGAGAGAGAGACCAGTTGCAGGGAGAGATCATGGCTGCGTGAGGAGAGAGAGACCAGCTGCGCATCCGGGCGGAGGCAGCTGAGGCCCGAGTGGCGGAGGCGACGAGGGAGCTGGCGACACTGTGAGTGCAGGGGTCGTCAGTGGACCTGGAGGAGCTTGCTCAGTTGTGGGTTGACCTACGGACACAGGAGGCCCTGGCGCGGAGTCTACAGCAGATCGTGATGGACATAGGCCGTTCACGTAGCAGGAGCAGGAGCGGGGCGAGTGTCAGCAGGGTGACCGGCGCCTCCGTAGGGCAGTATCTGGTAGGTTCCTCCAGTCAGCGGAGGAACGAGGAGGAGGAGAGGCGCCGCCAAGGTGAGGGGAGCACCCAGAGTGGCAGAGGTGGTGGCGAGATGCTGCCACCTCTAGATAGGCAGGAGGGATCCGGGGAGAGTGGTGGTGGACAGTGAGGAGATATGTGAGCCACCTCCCCTTTATCTTTGTACATGCTGTTCATATCTTAGTGGAACTTTTGTTTTTATGTCAATTGTTTATGGAATGAATGGTTTGCTCATTGACACGAGTGTGAGATGAGATTTGAACACGGGAGAGGGAGACGGAGGATATTGAGCGCCGCACATGTCCCTTAGAATTACCTAGTCCTGCACACTCATCAAAACAGGTTAGATCTGCTCTTTGACTCAGCCCCTTACGCTTAAATAAACATGAATGTGACTTTATAATTGTCAAGGGGCTGAGCCTTATTAAATAGGCGGAAAGTAAAATAAACAATGCATGCTAAAGGAGAGCGGTATGTACACACATTCTTTTTGGATTTTTGGGATTTTTGATTTTTTTTAGATTTTTGAGGTTTCTAATTTCTTTGGATTTTTGATATTTCTGATTTTTTTTTAGATTTTTTAGATTTTTTTAGATTTTTGAAATTTTAGATTTTTTTTTATTTTCTGAAAATTTTGATTTTTTTTAGATTTTTGAGATTTCTGATTTTTTTTTGGATTTTTGAAATTTCTGATTTTTTTAGATTTTTGAAATTTTTGATTTTTTTTTTTTGGATTTTTGAGATTTCTGATAACAACACTTCTCGCCCCTTTTTTTTTTGAGTAATTAGCCATGGATCTTGTCTCCATCTCTTGTCTGATGGATAATGTCTATGTGCAGCGTGCATTTGTCCTTGGCTCACTAAGGCTTCTTGCCCCTTGAATATTGATGTTCTAACACAGACCAAGTATGGGAGTCCTTTGGTCTTCTAGAGAGAATATGAAGATTAATAATGAGACAAGACTTGGTCTTGGGGTCGGGTTTACTGGCTTGTAAGATTTGCAATGGGTATGTCACATGCGCAATCTGTCTATTGTCCAGGGACTTTAAGGTCATTGCTCTTTTTTGAATTGGGGGCATGCGTACGACCGGGCTCAAGGGCATCCCGCGGGGAACTGTACTGCCACTCTTTGACATGCCCCTATTTTTTTACCATTTTTCTTTTACTTTTGTTTCCTTTCCTTTTTTGTTTTTCTTTTGAATTGACCGTCCCTCTTTGAGACTTCATACACAAGATACATACTACTTTATGGTCTACATGCTAGCTTTCCCTTTGCCCCTGGACCTTGTCCGAGTGAGAAGAGAATTGACCTTAGGTTCCCTACACGAGGGCTGAGTGAAAACATCATAAACAAAGGGGAATTGGCCTTAAGTCGCCGTGTTGTGTGTGTGTGTGGCCGGACATAGAGATCATTCACCACAATGAGGGGAAGTGAGGCGCATGGCCAACAGCATTCTCATTTGCAAATTGGTGTTGTTATCAATATTAGGGGTAGAATCTTTTTAGGTACAACCCATTCCATGGGTGAGAGAGCTCTTCACCTTCGGCATTAACTAGCCTATACGCATTTCTGGGGTACACTTCTTTAACAACGTACGACCCTTCCCAATTTGCTGACAATTTGGACCTTGGACCTCCAGGTTTTATAAAAATGCGCTTCAAAACCATGTCTCCTTCTTGAAATTTACGCTCAATCACTTTCTTTTGAAAAGACCTTGAGAGTCTGTTTTGATATGCAAGCACATGATCGGCTGCGGCTAGACGCCGTTCGTCTAAGAGTTCTAGTTGTACCAGTAACGCCTCCCGATGTTCATCGGGACTGAGTTCCTTGTCTAGTTGAACCCTTAGCGAAGGAATGAGGATCTCATGCGGACATACTGCCTCCATCCCATAAGTAAGTGAGAACGGAGTTTTCCCGGTGGGCATGCGGATGGAGGTGCGGTAGGCCCACAGAGCCTCAACTAACTTTTCTTGCCAATCAGCAAATTTATTAGACTCACAAGTTTTCTTTAGAATTTTCAAAAGTGTTTTGTTTGTGGCTTCGGCCTGGCCATTGCCCTGCGGATAGTATGGAGACGAATGATGCAAGGAAATGTTGAATTTCTTACATAGGTCCTGAAGCTCTTGAGATATGAACTGTGGTCCATTGTCGGTGACGAGGCTGCTTGGCACTCCGAACCGCGCGATGATGTTCCTCATGATGAATCTGCACACGGTTGAACCTTTGATTTCTGAAAATGCTTCAGCTTCGGCCCACTTGGTGAAGTACTCAGTAGCAATGAGAATGAAGGATTTTTGTTTTACCTAAGCATTAGGATCACCAAGGGGCCTAATGATATCAAAGGCCCACATGGAGAAAGGCCAAGGGGAGGATAGTGGATGTAAAGAGGAGGAGGGAGCATGAATTTTGTCGGCATAGATCTGCCACTTGACACACCTACGAACGTAGGTGGCACAGTCTTCTTCTAGGGTCGGCCAGTAGTAGCCCTGCCTAAGAATTTTCTTAGCCAACATTTGGCTATTAACATGCCCTCCGCACTCACTGGAATGGGATCCTTCCACTACCTTCCAGGCTTCTTCATCTGACAAACAACGGAGGAGCATTCCATTTAGAGCGCGTCTGTAGAGCACTCCGCCAATAAGGGTATATCTCAATGCCGCTCTACGGATGGCTCGCTTGTCCTCCACTTCAGCTTCTTCGGGGAAGGTACCGTCTCTGCAAAATTGCTCAATCTCATGGTACCATGGCCTTTCTTCTAACATCATTTCTCCTAGCTCCATAAGTAATAAATCCTTCACTTCTTTCTTCTCTGCCTTCAAAACTAGAGAACTCCTGAGGTTAACGAACCAAGGATCCTGAGTGGAGGGAGCCTCTTTGAACGGTGATTGTCTCAGCGCTGCGGCTGAGAGGGAAGGAAAGAGAGGAGGCCAGGGATGCGAGGGCATCGGCTAGGATATTTTGAGAATGAGGAGTATGAATGTAGATGAGTTGACGGAATTGCTTGGCTAGGAGAGTGACCAGATCTTGGTAGGGCTTGAGTTTGGGGTCACGCGTGCGATAGGTAGAAAGGACTTGCCGAAGGACGAGTTGAGAGTCTCCTATGATCTTGAGGTGACGCGCGCCTAAGAGGTAGGCAAGCTTAAGACCGGCAAGGAGAGCCTCATACTCGGAGATATTATTGGTGGCATAGAATTGGAGCTGATAGGCGAGAGGAATGGTGATCCCTTCTGGGGTAAGCAAAACAGCGCCAATGCCCCGTCCCCTAGAATTGAGAGCTCCATCAAAATGGAGCGACCAGAAGGGATCTTGGGATATAAGTGATAGATTTTCATCGGGGAATTCCTCTTGAACTGTATCACTATGAGGGAGAGGAAGGTGAGCAAGGTGCTCAGCAATGGCATACCCCTTGATAGCTTTCTGAACTATGAAGGTGATATCGAATTGGGAGAGGAAACTTTGCCAGCGTGCCAATCTGTCGGCAAGGACTGGCTTCTCTAGGAGATACCTAATAGGATTCATTCTAGAAATCAAACTCACCTTATGAGCTAGGAAGTAGTGCTTCAATTTCTACACCACCCAAACTAGCGCTGCACATGTTTTCTCCATTGTAGTGAGTTTGAGCTCAGAAGGATTGAAGAGCCTAGATAAGTAATAGACTGCCCTTTCTTTGCCAGATTCATCATGTTGAGCAAGGACAGCTCCTAGGGAGTCCTCAATGGTTGACAGATATAGAATCAAGGGTTTCCCAGGGATGGGCGCCTGAAGCACGGGCGGATTGATAAGGTAACTCTTGAGTTCATCAAAGGCCTCTTGGCACTTGGAGTTCCAATCAAAATCGACTCCTCCTTTCAACAGTTCATAGAAGGGACGACATCTTTGGGAGTGCTGAGATATGAATCTCCTTATGAACTGAAGCCGACCAATCAAACCTCGAAGCTCGGATATGTTCTTGGGAGGAGGCATTTCATTTATCGCCTTGGCCTTGTGAGGGTCTATTTGAATCCCCCGTTTGCTGACTATGAACCCTAGAGATTTTCCCGATGAAACCCCAAATACGCACTTCTTCAGATTCATTTTCAACTGATACTCTTGTGCGCGACGGAATACTTTGGCAAGGACGGAGGAGTGTTCTCTTCGAGTCCCAGACTTCACCACGATATCATCCACGTAGACCTCAATGTCAATGTGTATCATGTCATGGAAGATAGCTAACATTTCCCTTTGAGAAGTGGCGCCGACATTCTTCAATCCAAACGGCATAACCACATAACAATACATTCCCCAGGGGGTGGTGAAAGAAGTCTTCTCTTGATCCTCCGGGGCTAGACGGATCTGATTATAACCTGAATACCCATCCATGAATGAAAGAGTTTCGAACCCTGCAGTATTATCAATTAAGACATCCAAATATGAGGTAATGGGAAATCATCTTTTGGACATGCCTTATTCAAGTCCCGAAAGTCTATGCAGATGCATACCCTTCCGTCTTTCTTCATCACCGGGACTATATTTGCCACCCACAATGGGTAGAGGACTACACGGATGAACTTGGCTTTGTGTAGTTTATCAATTTCCTCTTTCATTTTTAGAGCGATGTGGGGGAGAAATCTTCTTAACTTTTGTTTAACGGCAACTGCCCCTGACTTTAAAATTAACTTGTGTTCAACCAGTTCAGGGTCAATGCCGGGCATGTCGTCATAGGACCAGGCAAAGGAATCTTTGAACTCCCTTAGCATCTCTATGAGCGCCTCTTCTTCTTCTGGAGGGAGACTGGAAGCTATGGTTAAAAGCCTGGGATCCTCTTCTGTTCCCACGTTTACCTCTTTGGTGGGCTCGTCGACTGCCAAGGTGGGTTCATCAAATCTCCTCATGCCACTCGCATACATCTCGGCAGCATCTTCTGTTTCACAATCATTTTCATCCGATGGGTCATCTTCAGCTAAGATCTCATACACTCCAAATCCGTTGTCTAGCCCTTCCTCTATGCACAGATCCTCTATGTTTAGAACCACTGCTTCCTGAACGAACTCTTCGACAGCTAGAAGAGCGCTGCACCTATGTACCAGGTCTAAGAGATACCTGCGGGGTATGCCACTACCCTTCTTCTTCCTAGACGGGGACGAGGACTTGCTAGATTCTACCCCGAGCCTAAACTAGATTCGATATTTACAGAGGGCTCTGGAGAAACGTCCAGAGGTTTATTGGAATGGAAAGAAAAGGGTGCGGCAGGGCCGCGAAAGTCCTCTGATGGGGCTGGAGGAGGAGGCAGGCCACCCGAGCTCAGGGTGCCGGCAATAGAGTTGGGGTGTAGGGGAACAGAAGGACCCTCACCCAGGTCGCCCAAAACGACCATGTTGGTCGACAGGCGGAAACACAGCTTGAGCAAAAGGAGGAAAAGGGCGGGGATTGCCGCCTAGGAAGAAGGGAGTGACGGGGATCGCCGTCAAGAGAGAAGGGGTGCATGGGTGACGGGGATCGCCGTCGGGAGGAGAGAGCGAGTGAGACAGCAAGAGTTAAACAGTGGAAGGAAGATGTCAGGGGAGAGGAGGTGAATGGGGATCGCCGTCCAAAGAAGAGGAAGGAGAAAGACGGGGATCGCCATCCGAGGAAGGAGGAAGGAGAGAGACGAGGATCGTCGTCTGAGGAAGGAGGAAAGGGAAAGACGGAGATCGCCGTCCGAGGAAGGGGGAAAGAGAAAGACAGGGATCGCCATCCAAGGAAGGAGGTTGACAAGTATGGAGAAAGCACATACATTTTTTTTTTTGGATTTTATTATTAAAGGAAAAGAACTACATTACATTGGGAGGCTTCGGTAGAAGGACAGAACCGAGCCATTAAGGAAAATGGCGAAGAGGGGTGAAGGGGAGACTAACGCTTCAACAGCGTCGGGGGAGAATTGGAGGATGATGGGAGGAGATAAGGGAATGAAATTGGAATTATAAACAAGGATGGATGAAATAAAGTGGCTGGGAGACCGGGAAAACCCTAGCCAGAGCTCTCTTGTTAATTCGGTTGAACTTACAATTTCAATTTCCTCACCAAATCCAAGCAACTGTCGCTTGGTGGTGGCTGCTGATGCTGATGGTGCTGCTGCTTGAGCCTGCAATGTGTCGTCTTCGCTGAATAGGTGGTCGACTGCTGAAATGAGATCCTCCAACTCAGACTCTTCTGTCTCAGCTTCAGATTCGCTGAACAATAAAGTAACTTCTGAAATGACATCGTTAAGATCTGATGTTTCTGTATGTGTCTCGGCCTTCTTCTTCTTGCCGGGTCGCTGAGCTTCCAATACTTGATATGCTGATTTTGGAACCATAGTGTTATATCCGGGCTGTATAGGTCCCCTGATGAAGTGATCATACAATGTCCAAGTAAGAGGTTCTTGATCTGACTGTGAACTGGATGATAATGCTGCCCACATTGTGTACCCTAAGCCATGCTTTGTAGACTTTCTGGTGCCAGTGACAGCTTTGACCCTGCCTTGGAGATGAGCTCCTAGCCCTTTTCCGGTCTGATAGATGATTCTGAACATGATATCCCACCCTTTTGCATTTTCTGACACATCCTTTCTGACAGCTACCACTGATGGGGACGCAATTGGGCGATTGGAAGAGAAGGTATAAGTCCAGGGATAGTTCACGTCAAGTATGGAAATGACGGGCTTGTTGGACGGCCAGACTGAAGGTAACACTCTCTCAACAGCTTCCACCGTGTGGGTCGTTGTCACACTCTTGACTTTGACTATCCTCCCTTGGAAGGGGAACTTCAGACATTGATGTGCTGTGGAAGGTACTGCCCCTAGAGATTCGATCCACGGACGCCCTAAGATGGCCTTGTAGGTGTGATCAATGTCCAACACATAAAACTCAATCGACATGACGAGTGGTCCCAGTTCTACTTGCAACGTGACAATCCCATGACAGGCACGCCGGGAATTGTCATATGCAGCTATGGTGGTGGGGGTAGGCTGCAACTGACGCTCTGAGATGTTGCAAGCTCTTAGGGTGCTCAATGGGCATACATTAATGGAAGCCCCCGTATCTACTAGCACTGCATCAATGGCCACCTTGTTTATAGTGAGTGTTACACACAAAGGCATCTTCCTGGCTTCAGGGGCAACCAATTCGCCATCAGAGAAAGTGATCGTGGGTTCCTTGTTTACAATAGAAAGTACAGAGGGTAGATTATCAGGGTCATGTCCTCACTGACCATGACCCTTTGCAGGAAGGCCCTTAGGGCATCTTGATGAGTCTGTGACCTCTTGATCAACTCCAAAATAGAGATCTTGGCGGGAGTTTGATCCAAATGCTTTAAGATATCATATTGGGTCCCCGGGACCGGATCTATCTCTTCTGCATCTTGCTGCTGTTGAGTGCTGGTTTGTTGTATTGGTTGACCTGGCATGGATACAGATGCATTAGGGTACATCCGATGAAACATCCACCCGCTCCGCAAGGCGAGATTATGGTGGAGTGGAGGTGGTGAAGTGTCAAGGATGGAGGGGTTGGCTAGCAATGGTGTCAGCGTAGGGGATAAAGAGATGTTGGTGGATGAGGGGATAATGGGTGACAAGATGGGGGAGTCATAAAGTGGCCAGGTAATGGCGGCGACGGTAGGTGTGAAGGAGGGAGGTATGGTAGATGTAGGTGTGGGGGTAGTGGGTGTGTCGTGGGAAATGACCAGAAGCTGGCCCACTTCGTGCTCATCATCGAAGGCCCATTGAGCTTCTGGTAGTGGGTAATGGATGACTAGATTGACTTGTGCGGGTGGAGGAGGTGGTGGAGCAGGTTGGGGATTTGGGGCTGCAGGATGTTGTGGCATAGGGTTGCGGATTATGCCAAGGTCATTTGCCGGCTACTGTGGCTGCTGCTGTTGTTGCTGTTGCTGGTACTGTTGTTGGAAGGGCTAGAACTGTTGCTGTTGCTGTTGCTGCTGTTGTTGTTGTTGCTGCTGTTGCGGCTGATGTCGCCTTTGCTGTTGCTGTTGTTGCCTCTGACCCTGTTGGTCTCTTAAGGTCTGGATCAACCTTCTCATTTCTGCCCAGTCGATTTGGTTCTGCTCATGAAGATCGTATATCATATCTTGAAACTGGAAGCAGTCTGACACATTGTGGCCCGGATGGCGATGGTAAACACAATACTTTGTTTGGTCCGCTGCCATATTCCAATTTGCCTTCTCAGGAGGGAGTCTAAGAGCATTGAGGGACATGAGGGCTGCAAAGACATCGGCCAATGACTCGGGTAGAGGCAGATATTAGGCTCTTTTGGGTCCATTGGGCTTTCTAGGGGCAAAGCCATTTTGAGGTGGAGGGACCTGAGAGTATTGGCGCTGGTCTTGGGGAGGATTCTGACCTTGAGGGGGTTGCTGTTTGCTGTTGTTCCATGGTTGCTGAGGTTGCTGAGTGTACGGAGATCTGCCTACTGGGCCTTGGGGGTTGTTGACTGCACCGACTTGCTCATTGGTTTGGATCCCCTCAGTAACTGGGCCTTGGGGTTTCTTGGTGTAATGGGTTTTAGGGGTCTTAAACATGGAATGTATAAACGAGTCTTTGAGTTGGGTCTGAATGAAACAGGCTCGGCTATACAATTGGTGCATGGTTGTAATGTCATTCATGGCCAGAAAGGCCCGGTAGGTTGGGGTGGCGTTGGAGATTAGCAGCTTGACCTTCTCCTCTTCCGGCATGGGGCAGCGGACCTTAGAAGCCAGTGAACGCCATCGGTCGACATAAGTTGAAAATTCCTCTTTGGGCCTCATCTTTTCAGCCACCAGATCTACAAAGGAGTATTCAGGTCCAACCCGATCTTGAAACTGTTGTAAGAACCTCTCTTGGACAGTTCGGAAATCCTCGGCTTCTTCAGGGGGGAGAGAATAAAACCACTCCAGGGCTGGACCATCTAAGGACTTTCTGAACAAATATGCCATGAGATGGCGATCATACTTACGTGGTGGTGACTCATAAACAAAGTCCTTTAAATGAACATAAGGGTCCCCTACCCCAGAGTACCGTCGATAAACAGGGAGCTCTGACTGGGGTGGAACCTGGAGATATTGGAAGGATGGGAGAGCAATGTCGGCTACCTTGCAAGGGTCAATTTGCCTCCGGAGGTCATGGAGCTCCTTTTTCATGACAGCCCGCTCCACAAGGAAGTCAGAGGGGGCTTGGGCATGGTGTGTTGAGACAATGGAGCGGGGTTGCTCGGAAGTGTGAGACCTCTCACGGGCCGAGGAGGCAGGTTTGGCCGTATAGTACATTGAGGTTGGAGGGGATCGAGGTCGGACCTCTCACGCCGGAAGATAGCTGGGTTCTGAGAAATGAATGGCCCGACAACGGAGGGGTGTAGGGTTTGCCCCTGAAGAAGAGAGGTGGGGTGCTGAGGCAACGTGGGCGGAGGAGATCGCCGGCTGAGCTAAGTTACGGGCAGAGGGAGACATGGGTTGTTTGCCCTTGGCGGCAGCAATGAACTCTCAGATTTGATCCGGAGTTAGATGGGGAAGTAGCTGACTAAATTGGAAATGGGGGTCATCTTCCCTTGGAGGAGAAGGAGGACGGGAGTGACCCCCAATGACAAGAGGAGCCTGAATATGCTCTGGGGGTATGGCCGTTGAGGGTTGGGCCACATCCTCGAGGAGTCCAAGGGGTAAGGCATCGTCAGCAAGGACACGGAACTGTTCCATGTCAAACAAAGGGTTATGATAGAGTACAAGGAAAGGAGGGGAATGACTCGATCTCCCTAGACAATGACGCATGCACCCCTTAAATGACAGGGGGGATACTAACAAAACCTAGACCCTAACACAATCAAGAAAGACTGAGAAGAGGAGGGATGAATGAAACACTCAAGTTGTCATGATTAATGCGCAAATTTCTTAAGGTTTGAACTTGACCTTTTAGATGAATTGATTAAGGGTGTGTCACTCGGTCAAATGGACCCTAACAGGTATGAACTCGAGTCCTTCGGTGTCATTAAGGATGGTACACTCACAAGCAAGGGTGGCTCAGACTAGAGGGTGCAACGGGTACAACCAGCCCGGTGAGCCGCAACGTGCGTACGGTCACAGGGTCTTACAGAGGTCCTCGGAAGGTGGGCCCGAGTCAACCTACGAGTGCTCGTAGGTGAGAGGACTCACTCATCCAAGGGGGAACCTGACCAATAGGATGAATAGCGTATGCAAGGGGCCTAAATGCCCGAAATGTATGCACGAGTGAAGATGAGGAGCAGACAGGGTGACCAAAATAGCTCTCGGGCCAAGTCGCGGCGGCCGTGTACGCCGCGACCTTATCGCAACAGAGCGGACTGCCGCAATACGAACAGGCACCTGAGAACACAGTAAGTCACACACACGCAGACTCAAATAGACTACCTAAACAAATGATGAGTGTACAAAATCGCCAAAACTATACAAAATGGATCATGGAGCATTCAGAAACCGATCCAGGAATGAAAACAGTAACACACAAAGCGTACCTGTAGACGTGATGCTTATCTCGGACGCGACCCTATCGCGTCCCCACGCACTGCCGCGACTAGACCCGAAAGCTTACAAGGAGAAATAAACGGGGAAACCGAATCCTAACAGGATGCTAGCATACAAAAAAATGCGATGATACATGGTAGAAATGTACAGAGCATGGGTGCATGGATTGCTAGAAGCAGGATAAGACAGGTAAGGGTTGGATTGTACTAACCTGCTGTCGCGTCCCATCAGGACGCCGCGATCATGTCGCGGCCACGCGATACGCCGTGACACGAACCGAACACAGAAAAATGCAGGAAACAAAGAAGCAAAACAACTAACAGGGCACTAAGAAGCAAATAAAGGGGAAAAATATATGGCAAGCAGGCAAACTAGATCTACGAGGGTAGCACTGGAGGTCCCACCGTGATCGCCAAAAGGTGTAATCACAGGGATTGTGCTTCCCCTCGACACATGAACGGATATTAAATCTAATAGCATGGGAACATGGATGTGATCGCCACCTAGAGTATTTCCTAAATGAATAAAATAACACGGGCTAACTACTCTAGGAAAGGGGGGAAGAGAACAGAGGAATACTTGATAACGCGGTCGTCATGGCTGACGCGTCTATTGTCGCGTCGCCCTCCCCTGTCGCATTCTCTTCTAGCGCGGGAGATGGTGAGTGGGACCTCCTTCCCTTCCTCCGGCCGGCCAGAGGATGAGAGCTCCTCGTAGAACCTTGTTTGTGTGCCTGCCAATCAAAGAGAAACAACAAAGAAAAGTCCTATTAGAACATGATTAATGTAGCAACTATTCTAAAAATGAAAGGAAATAAACCAACATGAAGGGAACGAACCTGGGATGGTTTTTTAAACCCCTTGGGCTATAGGAAAATGTGGGAATGGGAAGGAATGCAACCTATCTAGAAATAAAATAATATGCATGAAGAAGTAGAGAGAAAGGAGAGGGGAGGAGAATGAGCCCCATTAGGACGACTCCCTGGCTTGATGTTCGTTCCAATGATCGTGCAGAAGCTCCCGGATGAAGTGGGGGTCGCCCTCCTCACGTTCCACGCTCCATGGATGTGAAATGAGCAAGCTTTTGAGGTGGGAATGTGAGGGAATGAGAGAAAATGAGAGGGCTGCGTGGCTAAGTCTAGATCAGTGGAGAATTTGGCAGCCCTTCGGGGTGAAAATCAGAGCTCCATGTTCTGGAAGAGAAGGTTTCTTTTTATAGAGCTTTTGAGAGAGAAAATCTCCTAAAAAATGAGAATTAATTAAAATGGAAGATAAATCCCACCCAAATTTGGATGGAGAGTCCTTAGGAGCCTCAAGGAGAGTCCCTAGGGCCCAAATCCCGCTTAAGGGGTTGAGATATTCCCTGGGGATAAAGATAAAGCCATGAGAGGATAAATAGGAGGTGGTTGCGGAGGCCTGTATGCGCAGCTGCTGTCGCGGTGTATCGTAGGGTCGCGACATGGAGACGCGACAAGGTGGGGTGTCGTGACAGTATTACCCACGTGCATGGAAAATGCATGGGCTGTTGCGGCAGCCTAGACCGTCGCGACTCCATGTCACGGCGCCACGATGCGTCGCGACTAAGAAACCGAATAATTAGGAATTATCAGCTAACCACATGAATAGATCAGAGTTACTGACCCATAAGGACTCTCCCAAAGTGATATGGACGGGATTTCAAGGCATTTTAATAGTTTAATGGGCTCAAAAGAAGGCTAATGATGGGCTCAAGGTGAGTGACCAATTAGGGGCCCACTAAGATAACAAGAAAAGCGGTTCAACCCATTAGCCGGAACCGAGTGTCTACAACTATCACCTTAACTAACCAAAGTTTTTAAGTGGCACTTTTCTATGTTTAAGTTTCTATTTCTGCAGCAAATCTATTCACCCCCCCCCTCTAGATAGCGTGCTGCCATACCAAGTGGGAAAACAAGTGGTATCAGAGCGGGTCGTTGCATATTCAAGAAGATCCAACGATCTAAGAGCAAAGATCAAATGGCAGCTCCATGATTTGCTGAAGGCCAATCTGTCCACAGACCACCCTTGTTCGATGGTGAAGATTACAACTACTGGAAGACAAGGATGGAGTTCTTCCTCCAGGGTTATGACTATCAACTATGGACTATCATTGAAAAAGGAGATATGATAGGAGAGGAGTGGACAGACAATGACAGAAAATCTCTCTCACAGAACAGTAAAGCCAAAAATCTCATATGCTGTGCCCTGACAAGAAGCGAATTCAATAGGATCTCAGCATGCAAATCAGAAAAAGAAATGTGGGATAAGTTGAAGCTCACATACGAAGGGACTGACAAAGTCAAAGAAACCAGGATTGACATCTTGGTCACTCAATATGAGAAGTTCCAAATGCTGACAGGTGAGACCATTACACAAATGTATAGCAGATTTACTGACATAACTAATGGTCTTGCAGGGCTTGGAAAGATGTACAACATTGGAGATATGGTGCAAAACATTCTCAGATCTCTACCAAGCCAGTGGACTCCAAAAGTCACAGCCATCGAAGAAGCTAATGATCTTACAACTATGTCATTAGAAAAGCTTATATGATCATTGATGGCACATGAGATCAACATGGAGCGACTATCTAAAAGCTCATCCAAAAAGAAATTTACTAATGCTTTCAAAGTTATAGTTGCTCCTTCCACCTCTTCCTCTTCTCGTTCAAAAAATGCAGGCTCTGAAGACAGTGATGTACATGGTGTACTGTCCAAACTTTAGAGAATTCTTAAGAAGAAGAAGAATAGATCAAGAAGGATCCAAAAGAACAAGAAAAAGGAGAAAGAACCAGTCTGCTATGAATGCAGAAAACCTAGACATCTAAGACCAGATTGTCCAAAACCCAAGAAGACTGGTTAGCCAGAAAATCCAAGAAGAATCACAAGAAATTCAAAAGAAAAGTCATGGCTGCTGCTTGGGACAATGAAGAAATCTCCACTTTAGATTCATCAAGCTTATATTTAGAAAAAGAGTAGGTAAGTCTAGCCCTCATGGTAGGACTAGATGAGGTACATTCTGACCCATCTTTTGATTCTTGCATAGATTTAGGGTCAGAGTCTAAAGATTTAGAAGAAGTTTTTAATGAACTTTATGATAAACACAAGGTTGTTGTGAAAGAATTAAAATATATCAAAAGCAACCTTACTTGCTTAGAAAACACTAATTCTGATCTTAAATCAGAAATGGAACAATTGGAAACACAATTGAAGAAAAGTAAAGATAATAATTATCTTTTGAATGAAAATCTAAAGAGCAAGAATAATGAAAAATTAGAGTTAGAAGAAAAATTGAAAACTCTAACTAAATAAAATCTTTATTTAAAGAAATCAGTTAGAAAATTAACACAAGGTAAAACTTCTCTTGCTCTATGCTTAAAAGGGTCTAAAACTGACAACAAGAAACAAGGCCTTGTATACAAACCTCCTGAAAAAAAAACAAGTTATAATTTTTGAAAATTATCCATTGCCAAATTTTGTGAAAGAAACCAAGATGCCTTAGAAAAAGGCCCCTATAATAAACAAGTTCTATCAAAAGAAAATTGTTTCTAAAAATTGTGTTCTAAACAGATATCACAAAAACAATAAGAACTGCAAAACAAATTATATTCATTGTTGTTCTCATTGCAATAAATTAGGACACACAGTAAACACCTGCACAACTAGGCACCTAGTATGGATTCCGAAAGGATATTTTCATGCATCTAACCATCAAGGACCCAAAAAGATATGAGTACCTACTTCTGAATAAATTGTTTACAGGATAGCCTTGGAGCATCAGGATCAAAGGATGCGCAAGGCATTGGTGACTGCCAGCTCTTCATCCAACTCATATCTGAAGAGAAAGTAGTCACAAACTTGTATTTGATTACAGTACTACTAATAAGGTTTTGAAAGTCTCTTTTTTATAAGATCAATGCAGGTAAAAGTCTTGAAGACTTGAGAAACAACAAGAAACAACAAGTGGATATGTCAAGAAACAACAAGATCAAACAACAGGTCGACACACATAAAATATCAGGTCGATAGACATAGAAGATCAGGTCGACACACCATGAAACAACTGTCTACAGACGAGTGAAGACTCATCAAGCCTCACATCAAGGGGGAGGCGTATATTAAGGGGGAGCCATACTCTAAGGGGGAGCAAGTAATAAGGGGAGATGTAAATTCATGACAAATATTATTGAACCGCTCTCATTCAAACTCACATGTAGTATTGGTAAGAAGTCTTTACAAGAGGGAATATGCAAATGGTAAGATCCATCCTTTTTGGGTTTTGACAAAAAGGGGGAGAGTATTTTAGTTATGAATTTTCTGTTTCAAACTTCTAATTTCAAGAAAATTCATATGAGTTTTGTCATCACCAAAAAGAGGGAGATTGTTGAACCACTCTTTTGTTTATCTCATATTTTGATGATAACTAAAACTCATGACTAAATAAATCTTATGTTTATGCCATATCGTGTTTTGATATTAATATAAAAACTCATACATTTCATGTATAAGTTTGAACAATCAATGAGTGCATAACTATCTGCATAAATAATCCTCAAATGCACTATAGTAATATCACAGAAAAACATATGTTGTAAACACTAAGTTTGAATGGCGCATTTTCTGACTGCTCAGATTTTTTTTAAGTCCACAACATATATTGATATCATACTAATTCCGACTTCTGGAAAGTCAAAGTGGTTCAACTCTGACTCTAGTTCAACTCCGACTCTTGGAGAGTTGAAGTTGACCAACTCTAAGTTCTGAAAAGTTGAAGTTGACCAACTCCGACTTCTAAAAAGTAAAAGTTGACCAAACTCTGACTTCTGGTTAATCTCCAACTCCTGGTTCAACTCCGACTCCTGGTTCAACTCCGACTCCTAGTCCAACTCCGACTTCTGAAGAGTTGAAGTTGACCAACTCCAACTTCTGGAAAGTTGAAGTGTGATACATACTCCAACTTCTTTACAGTCAAAGTTTCTATACTTATACATCGATTGCCTCTATATTTCAAATGTTTCAAAATGTTTGTGGCGGCAACTGAAAATTCATATGTACTTCACATATTATCTTATTATTTCTCTGTTTGACTGGAGATCTTTTTGCTGTCTATCTTTCAAGGTAGGTGAGATGTTGTCAGCAGAAAACAAGGAAATAAGGCAAAGGTATGGGCTTCTGACAGAAGAGCTTTTTAGTCTGACTCTATCTTCTGTACCTACAGATAAGACTTCTCTCTACACCAAGTGTCTGTTAGACAGATGAAGAAGAAGATGAGCAATGGCTAGAAGAGTTCCAACGGATCTCTTCAACGGATCTGTTCAAAGCTACTCTATAAAAAGATGAAGCAAGGCTGAAGAACAACAAGAGAGTTTTCCTAAAAATCTTTAAAGGAGTGTACATCCAGTAAGAAGCCTCAACTTGACATACACTCAAAGAAAGAGAGAAGAGCTCGAGCCCATTCAAGAGAAGCATTCAAAGCAAAAGTTTTCAAAGCATTCAAGCTTTCCTCTCTTCACTCTCTCTGTGCTCATTGTAATTCTTAGGGAGAGTCTTTTGGCTAAGAGTTTTGAGTTAGTGTCAATCTTATAAAACTCTTAGTCTGTTCTTTCTTTCCTAAGAAAGAGTTTTGTCCAGCTGTAGGACTGTATATGGTGAGTCTCTTCCTGTGAGAAGAGAAGGCCAGTGGGGTACTGGCAATTTATGTCCAGCTAAGGGACTGTTCTTAGCACTTCCTTTAGGGAAGAACCTAGTTGGGGTTAGTGTCAGCAGAACTGCACTGGGGTTTGTTCTAGGAGGTTAGCTTCTTGACCTGTAATAGAAGTGAGTAAGCTTCCTACTCGGAGGGGAAGAGGACCAGCGGGGAGCTGAGGGTTGTATATCCTTGGGGGGATTATACCTCGGTTAGTGAAATCCCAAGATTTTGCTTGGGGACTGGACGTAGGTCTTCCTTCTGTGAAGTACCAAACCAAGATAAAATTCTTGTGTTCATTTGTGTGATTGTTCATTTACTTCCGCACTGCTACTCTCTATCACACGCTATCATAATAACTAACAAAAGTTTTTAAGTGGTAATTTTCTGTGTTTAAGTTTCTATTTCTGCAGCGAATCTATTCACCCCCCCTCTAGATAGCGTGCTGCCATACCAAGTGAGCCAACAATGATTACCCCTGATTCATCCATTTTGTTTCTAAAGACCCATCTGGTCCTAATAACTAGATGGTCAGAAGGTCTAGGTACAAGAGTTCAGACTTGGCTGCGTTGGAACTGGTTAAGTTCCTCTTGCATAGCTAGGATGTAGGATTCATCTGTCAGTACATCATTGATTGTCCTAGGCCCAATTTGAGAAACAAATGTAGTATAATCACAGGGAATAGTCACACCTCTTTTTCTTATCCTATCTTGAGGATCACCTATGATATTTTCTCTTGGATGATCTTTGTGAAGTTCTTCCATTGGAGGCTCTTTCTTTTCTTCATCTTTTTCCTCAAGAGATGCTTGTTCCAAATCCTTGCATAAATCTTCAACATCATCATCTTCTTCTTCTATTCTCTTAATAAAAGGGTTAGTTTCATCAAATAAAATATGAACAGACTATTCTATAGTTAAAAGTTTTTCTATTAAACACTTTATATCCTCTGAGTTTTGAAATGTATCCTAATAGAAAGCCTTCATAATTTACCTAGATTATCTTTACCATTATTCAAAATGAAACACTTACAACCAAAAGGTCGAAGGTGACTGACGTTTGACTTTTTGTCCTTGTATAGCTCATCAGGTGTCTTATTTAATATTGGTTTAATCATACACCTATTGATAATGTAGCAGGTTGTGTTGACTACTTCTACCCAGAAGTATCTTGGTAGATTGTATTCTGTAAGCATTGTTCTGGCCATGTCCAGCAATGTTCTGTTCTTCCTTTCTTCTACTCCATTCTGTCGAAGTGTTCTAGGTGTAGAGAAATTATGTTCCATGCCATTTTCTTCACAAAATCTGACAAAGTCTTCATTCTTAAATTCTCCACAATGATCAGATCTGATACTGATTATTTGATGTTTCTGAGTTTTCTATACAAGTTTACTAAACTTCAGAAAAGCTAAAAAAAGTCTCTGATTTGTCTTCCAAAAATGATGCCCAAGTCTAACTTGAATACTCATCCATAATTACATAGCCATAAACTTTTCCTCTAAGACTTACTGTTCTTATAGGTCCAAACAAATCCATGTGAATTAGTTCCAATGGTTTGGAGGTTGTTACCAATGTCTTGGATTGAAATGATGTCTTGGTTTGCTTTCCTTTTGCATAGACTGTAGAGATTCCATATTTCTTCAATTTCATCTTTAGAAGACCTTTAACTAGACCATGCTGAATTAATTTCTTGATCATTGATGTGCTAGCATGTCCTAGTCTTCTATGCCATAAATCAATCTCTTCACTCTTTGTAGTTGCAAGGCACAAGTTGACTTCTTTCAGTTCTTCAAGTTGTAAGGTGTACAAATTCTTTACTCTTTGTGCTTCAAAGACTATTTTCCCATCCTTCAGGATGATACATTTGTCATTATGAAATTTCACTAAGTGACATTTATCACATAATTGACTGATACCAATGAGATTATGCTTTAATCCTTCAACACACATAACATCTTCTATTAAATCTTTTTCTTTTGTTCCTATAGTTCCACAACCTATCACTTTTCCTTTTCCATTATCACCATATGTGACATGGCCATTTTCATTTCTGAAACTTGTAAATAGTTTTCTGTCTCCTGTCATATACCTTGAGCACCCACTATCCAAATATTATTTGGATGCTCTCAGGCGCCGATGCAAACAGAATTAAGTTGAGACTTTTGATACCTAAATTTTCTTGGGTCCTTGATGGTCACTTTTCGGAATCCAATACAGATGTCTAGTGGTGCAGGTGCTAATTGTGTGTCCTAATTGATTACAATGACTACAATATAAATCATATGCATGCTTTGAATTTGTAGTGTTATTAGTTTTAAGTTTATGTTTATAAACATATTGATTAACCCTTTTAGGATTTTTAATTACCTTTTCTTTTACAAACTTAGGGGTTGGATATTTTTCAGGATACATAATTTCTTCTACATTTACTAGAGGTGTATAACCTACTCCATATTTCTTTTTACCAGTTCTAGCACCTTTTAATTTTACAACTTGGGATGTTTTGCAGTTTGTGATTTTGTCTATGGTAGCTCTTAAATAATTATTTTTTCTCGTAATTTTTATTCATCTTTTAATTTATTTAGATTTGATTAAATTTCTATGATTTTACCATTTTTAGTCTTTAAATCTTCACATAATAGTTCATCTATTTTCAGTTAAGTGTTGTCCTAATCTTTCTACTTCATTTTTTAGAAAGGTGTTGGATTTTTCTTGGTTTAATATATTTAACTTAACTATTTTCATTTGTTTAACTACAATTTTATATTTATCATACAATTCATTAAATGCATCTTCTAGACTATCGGAATTAGATTCTGAACATGAAGTAGAAGATGTTTCAAAATTTACCTGATCTAGTCCTGCCATGAGGGCTAGATTTACTTGTTCTTCTTCTGATTCTTAGCTTGATGAGTCTGAACTTGTCACTTCTTCATTATCCCAAGCTGTTGCCATTTCTTTCTTCTTGTATCCTTTGTATTTATTTACTTTCTCCTTCTTTTTCCCATGCTTGTCGGCCTGGTCTTTTCTTTTAAGTTTTGGACATTCAGTTTTAAAGTGTCTTGGCTTCTTGCATTCATAACATGTTGGTTCCTTACTTTTATTGTCATTTTCGAAGTATCTTTTGGATCTATACTTCTTCTTAGCAAGAATTCTCTGAAGTTTTCTAGACAGCTTTGCTTCATCATCACTGTCTTCAGATTTACCCTTTGAGTCTTTAGAAGATGAATGTAGCAACCCGATATTTTTAAATAGATAAATAAATAGAAATATTGAAATGAAATGAATTAATTAAAATTAAATAAACAACAAGAAGTAATGAGCTTTATTAGAATAGTTCACATAAAGGTTAATGGGCCACATTAGGAGTTTGGATTATGGAGTAAGAGAAAACACCCCTAAACTCGTAATAAAAATATACAGAAATAGGAAAGGGAAAATTAGAGTTAAAACTAAAGCAATTAGCCATGTATAGCAATCCAATTCATGACCAGCCTTTCTAGGAGCTTACCTAATGGAATTGCTACTCCAATTGGGAGTAGAATCTCCAAAACTTAGAAGGAGTCTAACCAGAACTGCAACCCACCCTTCCTAGTTGCAATAGGACTTGAAATAAACCCAATACATATAAATAATCTTCATAAGACTAGTGGGGAAGGTTCACCATCATGTTGGGGTCGTGTGGAGGCAAGCCAGGGCACCAGGAGGAGAGTGGAATGGCTGGGAAACCGAGCTTCATCCTCAACCATGCTCTGCTGCAACTAGTGCGCTGACCTATTGTAGATCTACTCAAAGGTAGGTATTCTCGGGCTAAAGAAGAACAAGACTCATACCATCTTGTAGAACATCATGTCTAGCTTTGTTTGCAATTGATTTGTCTAATTTTCATCATTTATGCTTCAAGTTATAAGCGTTTTCCCATCACAATGCAAGTGTAGGGCTTTTCATGTTCATATTGCTTTACACACCTATCGAGATGCTATTAATTCAGTCCAAAGACATAATTCTCTTCTATTCATCATTCCCTACAAGTTTCATGTTTACCACTTTGTCCCAAGAGCCCTAGATTTCAAGTTATAAGCCATGCATGTAAGAACACTGCATGTTTTCCTGTTCTCAGTTTGCATGATTGAATCGCGACCGACACATGCGTCGCATTTCATTGACTGCTATCGTGACAGATGAGACTGTTGCGATTACCTTAAAGGCGTCAACCCATGTCGTCGCATTTTAGTTAGGGTTTGACAAGTATCGTTGCATAAAATTGTGTGCCCTCTTGCTGTCAGAAGATGTCTAAACTGCGACCATCATGGTCATAACATATTTGAGTTGTTTCCCGCTTTTGGGGATTTGCATTATTTCGAAAAACCAGAGTTTTGCATGAACGCATAGGGCACTGCCATCACGATTCTGTATTGATTACCATGAACGCGTTGGACATGCACGTCTCGTTTCTGTGTCATCCAATCGATTCGCCTCTGTCTAGTTACCCTAAACACGACAGCTGACGTCGTCGCATTTCTGTTTAGAATCGATGTTGTTAAACGTGACCATTAGACCCGTAGCGATTTGATTGTATATTTCCAGCACCCTTTTTCTTCTATTTAATGTGATTATTTAGGCTTGATAATCATGATTGTACATTGTAATACTGTGTAGTGTACAGTAAACAACCATGCTAATGAACTTTGGATATATTTCATATGTTTCGTAATTAAAAGACTTTGTGCACAATTATCATACGTTCCCTTGATTTCTCTCACATGCACACACCAAGCGTTTATCTTTGCCATGAGACCATGTAGAAAATACATGAATAATATATCTGGTAATTTACTTCAATAATTGCATATTATTAACCCATGAGAATAATGACATTGTCTTCGTTTTCTCACGTTGGTTTGGAATACCGTTACCGCCGCTCCACTGTTCTAGAATTTCTCTAGAACGTTGATCAACTCATTTACTTTACACACTACTCTCTTGACAAGTTGGAACCTCTCTGTTGGACATTCCATTCTGGCAGACAAGGGACCTATTGTTAAGACCTCCGTAAGACTCCGTACTCTGTGGATTCCCTCATGGAGATCGAGCTGGTTGTACCCTAACACCTATAACACCCTTAGGGATCAACATGATCCAAACAGCCTTAGAAGTTCTCTCTTATCTTGAGATCACGGCGGACCTCTGGACCTGTCCATGGCTAATGGAAGGTTATTGAATTCTACCTGACTGCCAACACCAATCATATGTGTTGTGCAACTGTTACTATCACCTGTTTAACCGTCGTTTTATGTGCAATAACCTATAGTTCTCATCTATACTCTACTCGCTCGTCTATTCACATTCTCTCTGCATTCTCGTCTATTCATCAAGTACTCTCATCTATTCTTGGTACTCTCTATTGGCCATTTGACTGATTGTCTAAAGATAAATAATATGACTAATACTTGGCAATATAAAGGGCCCGGTCTGGTCCTAGGAGGTGCGCCCAAAAGTGCTATTTGCCTGCGGGAGTTAATTGACCAGAGTGTTTGGCATTACACTCAAGTGCTATCTATCTTGACTATTTAAATGACAATCAAAGTGCAATACTATATTCGACTCGTTGTGCTATTATGAAACATTGTGCTATTTGTGCTATGGCTATCCTGCTCTCTGTGCTATATTGAAAACTTGTGCTATTTTGATCCATGCTACTGTGCCATCTCTTACATTACTTGACTCTCTCGCTCTATCATTTAGTGACTCTTCTCTTTAATACATTAATCATATAATGTTGCCTGCACCAGAAGATATAAATCCAACTGGGCGTTGTTGCTCACCCTATGTTATTTGTTCATTGTGTTCTCAGGAGAGGCTGAGGAGAATGAGTACACTCACAAGGATGGAGAGGAGCAGGAGTGATCCATGAGTACTTGGCATTCTAGCGCCATATTAGTTGTCCTAGTTTAGTCTTTTATTTCCATTCTATGTATTAGAGTCAATTGGGCCCTACGTTATGGCTCAATATTAGTGGTTGTAATAGACAATAGTTGAATTATCAATGAAATACATTTGATTTTGTATTATTTAATTGTCCATCGGTTTGATGTTATTCTACGATCTATACTCGCTTACTTGCAACTGCCTCACGTTCCGATATTCTGCGTCAGGCCATGACAGTTTTGTGGTATCAGAGCCTAGGATATCCTTACTAGGATATATAAGTCTAGGATGTTCTAGGACGGACTGCTATGACACGTGTCTAAGTCAACTATCATACCTATGTAAGATTTGGGTAGAACCAAGGTTAAGATCTAAAAGATATTCACACACGCACAAATTAAACTCCATATCAATGTCTTAACAATAAGTTACTTTTGTAGGAACTTAAGAAAGTTAAGATGACTGTTGAATGTGCTCAGATGAGGGGCATGTTGCCTAGGTAGCAAGCCCAAAGGGGGGGGGGTGAATGGGATTTTAAAATTCTTTTATGTTTAACACCTATCAATAAAAACACTTAACAGGAAGACACTAAGAACGATGGTTAGTGTTAGAGATAATGAAGACAAACACACAAAGAACCAATCACACAACACATGAGTTTTTATCCTGGTTCGGACCTCCTATCCCAAGGAGTCCTACGTCCAGTCCCCAAGCAACAACTTGGGATCTCACTAGCCAAGGGTACTGTCCCCCTTAAGGACCCTTACACATCCAGCCGCAACTGGCCTTCTCTTCTAACCCCGAAGAGGTATACAACCACCCTGATACATAGGTCTTCCTTCCTTACCGAAGGGAATACACACCACCTATTTTCAACAGGTCTTCTCTTCACAACCCGAAGAGGAACTTCACAACAAATGTGAAAGAAAGCGAAAGGCCCCTAGACCAAGCTCACAATGAAATGCTTGATCTGAGGCAAAGTCTGAAAGAGAATGATCAACAATAAAATGAATCTCTCAGAACTACAAGCTCTCAAAAATCTAGACAATGAAGGATGAGAGCAACGAGCTAAGGAATGAAAGGAGTGAAGCAAGAAGCTCTTGTTTCTGATGCTCGCTAGTTGAAGGTTGGTTCTCTGAAAGCTCTATTGCACAAAAGTTTCCTTCATGGACTCATCAGTCTTCTATATATCTTCTCTTGAAATTATAGCCGTTGAAATGGCTGTTGTCTCTAAGCTTGAAGCACGTTAGACAACATGGTCCATTGTGCGCGACAGGTAAGCTTGTAGCCATTTAATGCTCTGGAGCCATGCACGCAAAGAGAAGATTCATCCAGATATTCCTCAGCTTCTGGTAGTCAAACGTTGTAAGATATGACCTGCACACAATAAATGTCGAAGCACAGACAGCTAGACTATCTCTATGCTTGTCAGTCAACGTTAGAAACCATGCAGTAAGAACGTACACCAAAATAGCAATGCCATTCTGCTATCCTAAAAAGTGTTTGCTATAGAAACATAGGAATAGAAGGCACCCAGATATGCATCGTGCAGAGGAGTGTACAATCTTATTAAATGCAAGGATATTAGTGATGCACGTAGGAAGACTTTGACTTTCACAATATTTGAATATCATGTGTGAAATCGATGTAATCCATAAAGTCGTTATGACAAAGAAATAGTTGTACAACTTATGAAATCGTTGTTTATGCAAATCGTTGTACGAGAGTAAGTAAATCGTTGTACAATCAAATCATTGTACAGATATAAGCAAATCGTTGTACAAGCATAAACAAATCGTTGTTTAAGAAAATCATTGTATGAGAGTAACCAAATCGTTGTACAAGTAAATCGTTGTACAGATATAAGAAAATCATTGTACAAACACAAACAAATCGATGTTTGAGCGAATCGTTGTTCAAACATAAGCAAATCGTTGTTTGAGCAAATCGTTGTTCAAACATAAACAAATTGTTGTTTGAGCAAATCGTTGTTCAAACACAAACAAATCGATGTTTGAGTAAATCGTTCTTCAAACATAAGCAAATCATTGTTTGAGAAAATCATTGTTCAAACATAAACAAATCGTTGTTTGAGCAAATCGTTGTTCAAACATAAATAAATCGTTGTTTGAGCAAATCGTTGTTCAAACATAAACAAATCGATGTGCAAGCAAATCATTCTAGCGTAAAGGCAAATCGTTCTAACTATCAAATCGTTGTTTTCACTTATCGAATCGTTACAACAATCAAATCGTTGTTTTCACTTAAGAAACGATGACCAAATCGTTGTTTTTCTTATGAAATCGATGTGGAACCTAAATCGTTGTTTCACTTAATGAATCATTGTGAGACCGAAATCGTTGTTTCTCTTAACTAATCGTTGTGAGACCAAAATCGTTGTTTCACTTAACAAATCGTTGTGAAACTGAAATTGATGTTTCACTTAACAAATCGTTGTGACACCAAAATTGTTATTTCACTTAACAAATCATTGTGAAACCAAAATTGTTGTTTCACTTATCAAATCGTTGTAGCGATAGAATCGTTCATGCTTTACTTATAAAATCGTTATAAGATGAAATCGTTATACAATACTTATGAAATCATTATGCTTATAGGGAAATCGATGTGGACTTAGAGAAAATGCATACTCTGAACTTTAAATGATACAGTGTAATAATTACTTACAGATTTGGCTCAATTTATTCCCTGTGGATAAACTTCATAAAACTTGTTAGAAAATAATTGTTAGAGTTTTGTTAATCACCAAAATTGTATATAATTAAATAAAATTATATGGGGATGGACTGATCATCAATATCCCCCTTTTTGGTGATGACAAAACATAACAAAAAGATATAAGGCTCTGAAATGAACCTAAGTAAATTTGCTAGAGAAATTTAAAGAGTGTATTTCAGAATATTTTATTTTCTCCCCCTTTTTGTCGTTAAGCAAAAAGAATCAAAGTAGACAAAGAAGAGAAGAAAGATAAATGGAAGACAGAAAAGACATTATATTATTTTACTGAGGAGGTACAAGAATGTAGAAAGCAGGGGACAGAAGGGAGGCATAGCGAGTAATGATCGGCCATGCCTTGCATTCCTGCTCTTCAAAATATTGCTGAAAAACTCCATAAACCATAGAGTAGGAAGGTCCCATAACAGGAGCCATCCTCTGGATTTGCAGTTGCCTCTGAGCTTCAATGAAAGTGCCATATTCATTACTGCCAAGAGAGAATTTGTAGAAGGTAGAGGTGCCAAAACTAGCATGCTGGAGGAACTGATCAACTGAAATTGGATAGAAAATCTGATTTGCCTTCAGTTCCTTTTTTATAGCCACATACACCTTGTATCTCTCAACCCATGTATCAAATGGATCTCAAACAAGATGAATGGAGTTAAGATGTAGAAATTCTGTAGCAGAGAGAGGAGGTTGATTTGATTTGGCCTGAGAAGCATTGAGATCAACAAGCCGCTGAGCAGTGAGAGGGTGAAGTCTTTTCCAGTCTGATGGAGATAGCTGCTCACATTCAGACAAAAGAGGGGCAAGAACATTAGATTTGATGTGGCCCTGGTGATATTCCGCACTAAAATGCGCCCCATTACCCTGGCAAATCTTTCAAAAATAATAGGGCCGACTGCAGATTCCATGACTAAGGAATGAAGTGGAGACAGGAACACAACATCTAGAATCTCCAAAGTGGCAAAATCCACTTTGATGGAGGTGGTATGAGCAGCATCCGAACCAAGAAGTGAAATAGCTTGCTGAAATTGGCCAAGTTGAACTTCAGGCAGATTATTAAGATAGCAGTAATCATTAAACATCTGGAAATATCAGATAAGCTTGATCTCCTTCTAAATAAACAGACCCCAGGTCTTCTTGTGATGAAGTACAAACCACTCAGAGAGAGTGAGTGGGTGATCCTTGGGTGGGAATCGAGCAGAGCTGGCAGATAAGAATTGCCTGTATAAAGACTGATGACCCTGAGCCCACTGATCTTCAGTCATAGAGAAATTTTTTGACTATTTAGCTTTGGAAAGAGAAGAGAGAGGGAGAACAATATTTAGGTGGTCGGTTAGATTAAGGTGAGGAAGGCCAAAAATGGTGGCAAATGGGCATTTTTGGAGATATTCACAATAGATAGACCTTTTTCGATTTTCAACAGTGAGAGAAAACCAAAGAGGTGGAAAACGAGACTCAGAAGAGGTGGCTAGGTTGGAAGATATTTTTCTCTTTTTAAGAACATGGCTGGAAGAGCTTGTCCTATGAATGTGAGTGCCAACTAATAGGACTGAGCGAAGTATGGCTACTTCAAACTCATCTTTTATGTCATGGATAAAGGGACCTTCAAGTTGAGCACCATTTGGAATGACTGTAACAAAAGAGGGAGGAGTAGGAGGATGAAGAAAAGAATAGGAATTAGAAGGAGGTGGTATAGATGGTCCAGCTGATGAAGGACCAGAAGATGAGGTTCCAGATGAGGAGGAGGATGCTGGAGGTGCCTTAGAAGGAGGAGGAATAAATGTGGAGGAAGCAGGAGAAGAGGAGGATTGTGAAGGAAATGGTGTAGGTGAGGAAATGTTTTTAGGAAGAGGTTGTTTAAAGGTGGCAGGAGCTGGAGGAGCAGTGGAGGATGAAGGTGGAGAAGGAGGGGCTAGAGTTTGAAGAGGAGAAGAAGGGGGCTCTAGGTGCATAGCCTCTTCTACAGGTGCTTCAACTCTGCCTGGCTCATCCTGAGATTCCACTGGCCCGGTTGGCCCTGATTGCTCATCCACAACTGGCCCTGGTGGCCCTGATTCTTCTTGTGCTGCCTGACTTGATTCCACAACAACCTTTGGCCCTGACGGCCCTGAATCCTCAACACCAACTGGCCCTGATGGCCCGACTTCTTCAACAGATGGCCCTGCTGGCCGGACTGCTGCTTCCTCATTCCTTGGCCCTGATGGCCCTGAGCTGCTTTCTGGTACTACAGGAGTGGGAGCAGAAGGGGCAGAAATAGGCAAGTGCGCCCTCACAAAAATAGATAGATCTTCTACTAATTGCTTTATGCTTCCTAGCTCACCCTTCAAACCTTGGAGCTCAACTTTCATTGCTCCAATTGTTGAGTTCTCATATGTTGAATGTTTAATAAGAATGCTAAGCTAACAAATCACGTCTTTGTTTTTTATGATGAGCATGAATATTTCATGAACAAAATTGATAGATGTTAAGCAATGAAACATGATAACAATGAGTCTTGAAAGACAAATGAAACAAACATGTTAATTGATTATATATATGACATTATATCTCCCTAACTATATTCTTTCATGTAGGTGAGATACTGTGCAAGACATGTACCAAGACAAGGTTCAAAAGATCAAGAAAAGCGTGAAAAGTAGGTACCTGTCGACAACCACAAAGGACCATGTCGACAGCTACACACAGGACAGAAAGACACACCTCAGGACATGAGTACCTGTCGACACCACCAGTGTCGCCTGTCGACAACCATTATCAGGAAACTGCTTCCCGAACTCCCTGTCATCTGTCTGTCAATCCCTGTCGACAGGAGCACCCAGTGCTGTCGACAGACGAAGAAGACCTTCAGATTCGGAAAGTTTTTAAGTTGCTATACATGGTGGTTCCAACTACCACGTCTCTCCATATGTGGACACCACTATTTAAGCTATCTTTTGAAGGTAATCTCGTATAGAAGCAGCCTCCACCAAAAACCCTAGAGAAAGTCCAAGAACCAGAAGTGCTGCTGCAGCTCTGCTTCTCCCTGCTGTTCAAAGATTGAACCAACTATTAATCCAACAGTATTAGAGTTTGATCGTCGTGGATCCAAGTCTCTCCATCAAGTTGTGACTCTCAAGACGAAGCTTGAAGCCCACCCAGACGATCATGAGAAGAGTTCTCAATCAGGATTTGTGTTTCAACTCAGAACTCTCTCTCTGTTTTTATTTTTACATATCCGTGTGTGTGTGTGGTTGTGTCTCAAGCAGTCCTTGTGCTTGATTCACGTGGTGTGTGTTTTTCTGATCGTGGTTTCACATCAGACAACTCATGTGTGTGAGTTGTAGTTGTTGAACTAGCTCAAAAGCAGTCCTTTTTGCGTGTGTGTGTGGACCGTGGACGTAGGATACACAAGTTGTGTACTCCGAACCACGTAAAATGCTGTGTCCTATGGTTTGAACACTTCTACGTTAGATGCTTGGTAGGCACGGTGTCTCTACACACGTCAGGTAGTTTGGTTCTCTATCTATTATCGAGTTACACACATCTAAATTCATCTTGAACTCTGTTATAGTTCTCATAGTTCGTGTCTTTGCAAAAAGAAGGTGATAAAAGCTTTTAATCGACAGTAATCTATTCAACCCCCATTCTAGATTACCATACCGAGAATTCTGCAACCTTTCAATTGGTATCAGAGCAAGGTTTCTCCGATTTACTGTCATATTTGTTTGATCTTACGATCAGGAGAACTTTGATCTCATGGATTCTAGTAAGGGGTATATGGCCGAGGGACACTCAGTCACCAGGCCGCCCTTCTTTGATGGCACTGACTATCCATACTGGAAAAACCGCATGCAGGTGTTTCTACGAGCGCAAAACTTCGAACTATGGAAAATAGTCAGCAAAGGAGCGTACACCTTGACAGAGGACGAGGATACCTGGACCAAGGACCAGATCGCAAAGGGGACACTCAACTGGAGCGCCCTCAACATGATGCAATGCGCGGTCCACCCCAAAGAATACTCGAGAGTCTCCACATGCACCTCTGCAAAAGAGATGTGGGACAAACTTGAGTTAATCTACGAAGGTACATCCGAGGTGAGAGAATCTAAAGCAAGCATGTTGGTTTCTGAATATGAGATGTTTAAAATGAACATTGATGAAATTATCCCTGATATGTTTGCAAGATTCATGTTAATAATCAATGGCTTGAAAGGTCTTAAGAAAGAATACTCAGAGAGTGATTTGGTGAGGAAGATACTTCGGTCTCTTCCATCCTCTTGGAACACCAAAGCCACTGTCATTGAGGACTCTAAAGACCTTTCTAAAATGAAATTGGATGAATTGATTGGCTCCCTAATGACGTATGAAATCAATGTGAAAAGAAAGGAGACTGAAGAAAATCCTAGAAAGCCACTTGCCTTGAAGGCTTCTAAGAAAAGTTCTTCATCCTCCAAGAGGGATGCCACTCAGGAAAGTGATGAATCTGAATCATCTAGTGAGCATGAGAGTGATGATATGGCCATGCTCACTAGACAGTTCAAAAAGTTCCTGAAATCCAAAAGGAGAGGATCAGGTAATTTTAAACCTTTCCAAAAGAAAATTTTTGTTAACAAATTTGAGACTAACAAAAATTCTGAGGTTGTGTGCTACTAGTGCAAGAAGCAAGGGCACATGAGAGGTGAGTGCCCTGAGCTCAAGAAGAAGCTCAAGAAGGAGAAATTCACATTCAAGAAGGCCAAGGCAATGATGGCCACTTGGAGTGATGATGACGAGGATGAGAACACTGAAGCAACATCCAGAGATGATAAAGTTCAGTGTCTCGTGGCAAGAAGTGATGACTCAAACGAGGTAAACTCTTCCTTTGAAAATTACTCTATTGTTGAATGGGAAGAAGCATATACTGTCTTGTTTGAGAAATTTTGTGAATATAAGTCTGAAAATAAAGCACTCAAAAGGAAACTTAATTCCATTGTTCATGATCACAACCACAATAAACAAATTGCATCCCTAAATAAGGAAATTGAAATGATGAGAGTTGATGAACAAGCACACAGTGAGGAAATGGATGACATGAAACTGAAACTTCAAGATGTTCAAAAAGAAAAAGATGATCTTAGTAACTCCCTTGAAACTCTTCAAACTGAACTTCATGAAGTAAAAGAAAAGTTGAGAAAGGCTGAAGAGAATCTTCAGGGAAAATCTGAAGATCTAACTAAGTTTGTTAAAAGCAAACAAAATCTTGATGCCATCTTGGGATCTAATGTGTTTGTTGCTAAACATGGGATTTGATATCAACCGGTAAAACCAAAAGTAATTGGCAAAAACTTGTTGACAAACTTTGTTGATTCCAGCCCAAGCACAAGAAAACAAACCCCAGCAAAGAACAACAAAACCCAAGTTAAGGGTAAGAAACGGGGACCCAAGAAAACCAAAGTTGTTGCTGACAAAACTGCAAGACCTGTCGACAACCCCAATGAGAGCTGTTGATAGGACTGGAAACCAGCCTCCAAAGGAAGGCTGACCAGGCAACAAAAAGGTAAGATGCCCATGCATGTTCCTCAAAACAAAAAGCCAACTGTCATGAAAGATTCTCCATCATGCAATTTCTGTAAAAAACTCGGACATAATGAAAAATAATGCTGGAATAGCCCAAACAAACAGAAATTTAAACAAGTTTGGATTCCAAAGCATTTACTATTTGGCATGAATGATTCATTGGGACCCAAAGTGATTTGGGTACCAAAACCTCTAGTTTGATCCACATGTGCAGGAATGCCTAGCAGCCCACAATCAGAACAAATGGTACCTGGACAGTGGCTGCTCGAAGCATATGACAGGCGACAAAGAAAAATTCTGTATGCTAGTGGAGAAAGACGGAGGTCAAGTAGTCTTCGGAGGCAACAATAAAGGCCAGATCATCAGCTCAGGTAATATTGCAAATAAACAAGATGAGCTCACTGTGGCATCGTAGGCTTGGCCATGTAAGCTACAATGTCTTGCACAAGATCATGAGGTTAAAACTGGTAAATGGACTCCCTGACATTTCTGTAACACCCCGAAAATTTTTATTTGTTGAAAAACTTGAAAAATAAGGTTATTAGACTTAACCATTATTCTTAAATTGAATTAATTGATATCTGGGAATGTTTAGCATTAATGAACGTTTCCCCAGTGTCGTACTCAGAGATGCGCGCTCTCACAGGACGACATCAAAAAACGACAACGAAATGAAAATCCGAGAACACCATAATTTCTAGAAAAATGAGGGGATCTCGGAAATATAAATATCCAAATTTTTTGACATACGGACGTTGAGGATAAGTCGACGCGACTATTTTTCAGGTGATTTTTCACCTAGTGTAAAATAAAATCTAAAAATTAAATAAAAATCACCATAATTTGTAAAATCATAGCATTAGCTTATGGTTGAAATTTCAATACAAATAGACTTCGTTTGGATATGTTTACATCAAATATAATGGACCAGCTGAATTAAGGGCCATTTACGGTAACCGATTTTTGGGTTTTTCCTAGAGCTTACGTGTAAGGCTCCTAAAGGGTCATTACACCAAAGGGTTGGGCTATAATTAAGGTCTCTTGCGTGTAACCAAGAGGTAAGATGCATGGGCAACGTGTCAAGGTAAAAACCAAAAAGTTCTTACCATGACACCTCATGGCCGACATGCCTCTGCATGAGGAAGTCATGAGGCTTATAAAACCCACTTTCCTTCTCTCCATAACAGTCTTTCTACACTCCTGTTCTTGCTTTCCATTGCTCTTGGCTACTAGAAGTGTTGTGGAGGAGCTCCTAGAACTGCTGCTGGGGAGCAATTGGAGTTGCTAGCTCCGTTGCACTTGCAACTACTTCCACCTCTTCTCCGGTTGCTACTGTAGCTGCTACACTTGATGCGAACGCTGTTGGCATATCATCAACTTTGAGGGGGAAACATTTCTCTTGCTGGGTGTGGGATTTTTGTCAAGAATACTTGCAGGTTATCAATTAGCAAGGTAGGATTCGATCCTCTTCCTTTCTCTTCTAACTCATGTTCTTGAACATGCTTTAGAACCTATTGTTTGGATGTTCCAGTTTATGTTCTAGTGTCATGAACCTCTCTAGCACTACATGTGTGTCTTGTGTTGCTGTAGAAGCTACTCTTTAAGTTCTCATAATCTCTGTTTGGAAAGGATACTCTTCCAGTATCATGTGGTAGCAGGTTCCTAGCTATCCATGTGTAGGATTCATCTCCCTCTAATTCTGTTCTATCTTTCGTTCATGACAAGGAGGTCTTGATAAAGGAACAAGTTATATACCAGTAACTCCCCTGTTCCTACCTCAATTATGATAAACACATTCATATTAGAAAGGATAGGATCCTTGTCCCACTGGGAGATCAAGATCTTTCTTCCACTTTTGATACTTGTTCATGTTATGGAGTTGTGTAGAAGTCTTAACATCTTTAGAAACATGTAGGGACTTCTATTTAGTTTTTATATACTTCCAGTCTTGATTTAGAACTATGAAAAACAATGTAATTTAGTGTTCATATTGTAGGATTTTCCAATAAACCATTGCTATCAAGTTCATGCTTCCAATACTACACTACATTAGCTTATAGCCGGCCAAGTTCGAATTATCAATCTTTTGTTTCATCCCGATTGTTTAGCTTATAAACTACTGTGAGAACTTCAATTAGACTCTTCTATTTGATATTAAACATGTCTTGGGTTATAAGTTTTATAATTAGGGCCTTTAGAACAGATTTACAAAGCACTTCTAGAAGTTCTGCAGCTACCTGTCGACAGCCGGCCCAAAGATGTCGACAGGCGCATGCTACCCAGAACCCAGATAACTGGGACTGTGTGTAGCTGTCGATAGGCCCCTGGTTGCTGTCGACAGATACACACAGTCCAGCAAACCTGAGTTCTGTCTGTAGCCATCTGTCGACAGCCCCTTCTCACCTGTCGACAGCTATGACCCTGATTCAGATTTCAGCACTTTTTCATGTGTAAATCCTTGCTCAAAGTTCATCCTAATAGCCTATCAAGTTACCCTCTTATTTACTTTGATATTTAATGTCATTCTACTGTAAGGAATACCCACCTGAGGTACCTTTCTCACTCTTGAAATATTCTTGAGGTTGTTAACTACGAAAGGTACCCCGTTGAGTCCATTCTTCTGTAATTGTTAACTGAGTTCATGTAACTTAATGTCTTGGGAGTCCAAATACTAGAACACCTTGTAAGTTATGATTAACTGATGATGATGACATTTATTGGGTCCTTGGACCCCACTTGACTGATATGCCTGTGCAAATAGGGCTGATCTAGTCCTGGGAGGAGCACCCGAATTCATTTACTGGCCATACGGATTGATAAAGGACAACTGACTGTCTAGCAAATTGGGCTGGTCCAGTCCAGGGGGGAACACCCGAATTCAATTACTGGCCATACGGAATGATAAAGGGCAACTGGATGTTTGGCATAGCATCAAATACTGTTGATTATAGTCATCTTGTTACCTGATACTGTTGATTACAGTCATCATGTTACCTGTTCTGTGTGAATATATATATATATATATAGGAACCAAATTATGAGATTCACTGTGAATTCCTGAGCACGTTTTGTAATTCAGTACCACTGTTCCAATTTTCATTATCATGATAAGATATTTGTTTGTTCATCTTTGGTATCAGTTAAGTCTTTTCTTGTGTTTACATGAACTAGAACTTGAGTTTCAATGTGAATTCTTGAGCATATCCCATGTATCCATTCTACTGTTTCACATTCACTGTCATATTTAGATGCTTGTTGGTCCATCTATGATTTCACTCAAGCCTTTTCCTTGATCATCATACCGTTTAATCCTTTGATTTGAGAATTTGAATCCTAGTGGGCTAGTTAGCTCACTAAATCCTATTTTTCTGGTATCTAGAAGGCGGGAACTTCGGGATTTGTGTGTGGAGAGACCATCCTTGACGACATTTTACTTTTGAGATTATAAATTGGAAATCTTGTAATATTCATAGAATGACAATTGTCAAATTTTTATTTAATAGAGCTCCTGAGCAATTTGCTGCTCAATTAGTTTAAATTTTACTCTTGATTCCTCTTGCGTTCACATTCTGGCATTTATAGATATATTAAATGTCGGGACGTGACAGAATGGTATCAGAGCCTTAGTTCGATGAACCTAGGGATAACCTGTGAGGATGGGTAGAAAGCCTGAGGTTAAGCTAGATAAGTATAGTTGGATATAGATTGTATTGAGTATGAAATGAAAATTTAGAGGATTCCTTCTTTCTTTCATTCTTGCTTCTTATTCCTACACAAGAACTTCATAATTAAAGTGTTTACCATGTATACACACTTGAAACGACCATAGATGTGTTGTTCTATTTCTTCTAACCATGCTTTAGTTAAAGTTTATGTTATGACTCAAGCATACTATGAAACTCATCCTATTAGAAGCAAGAAAATGTTGTCAGGAAGTGTTGCACTCCTAGCTGTCATCTTTTCTTAGATTTCCATGCCATAATATATCCCTATTGTTCTACTTGTTTCCCTCATGGAAAGTGGTGTTTAGAACTGGAAACAAAACTCTTTTGATGTTGTCAATCATGTAAAGATTCATAGGAACACTTGGTAGAATTTCCTATGGTAGTTTTTCAAGAATCCTGGAAGTTTAGATCACACCTGTCGACAGCCAGCATTTACCTGTCGACAAGTAACATGCTTCCAGAACCCAAAAATGCAGAACTGACAATAACTATCGACAACCACTCCCTAGCTGTCGACAGATACCCTCAGAACTAGAAAAACCTTGCTCTGTCTGTTGCTATCTGTCGACAGCCACTTCCTAGCTGTCGACAGACACCAGTCTGTGATGAACTGGTCCTTCTTCAGTCAGTTAGAAGAGTCAGCAGGCACTCTGTAGAACTAAAACTCATACCTTATTTACATTCCATATCATTTAAGTAAATGTTTCATTTACTTAAGATATTACATGTAAATAAGGAAGTACCCCCCATTTGAATCCAATAAAAATATCAGAAAAATCATAACTCTTACCAATAAAAGTCAACTCTCCCACCGAAGAAGAAAAACACAAATTTTGCGATTCCATCAAAATAGCGTCTTTTTAATTTCTCACAATTTGGTCTACCTAAAAATTTCATAATTCAAGTAAACCTAGTAGAATGATAAAAATTCAAGGTCCGGTGAAAAATGATAAACACATATATGACTTCTCCAAGGGAGCCCTCTCCTACTGAAGGAAAAGTCAAACCTGTTCACCCCTTAATTTACGTCAAAATGACTTTTGCATTGATATGTTATTATATCCAACTCTAAACAAGAATTAGTAAATGAATGATTCAATCGATCATATAGATTTCATGACTATCCTCGTGATATATTCTTTCTGTTGACTTTCCAATTTTCTTGGATTCTAAATTATTATACCATTGAGATAGATTATTTAATCATTATCTACATCCATTCCTTACTAAACCAAGTAAGACTCTTTAATAACTTAAATGTGTTTAACACTCACATAATTGATGAATCAAAATTTCAAGATTGTTTTAAATCTCACGAATCTTATACGCATGGTAGGATTAAATCTATTTATCTCTACTGGAGTGGATAACCAAATAGATTGGTGAAGAAAAGAAATAGAAAAAAAAATCTACTGGAGTAATTTCTGAAGAAATGCAAGAATATGTAAACATTTTGTACTAAAGTTTGGATTTGGTCAGATAATTCCTTAAACTCCTAATAGCATTTCCTTCAGGCTAGAGTTTATTGCATTCTTCTTCTAACTATAACATAAGGATCAATTGTCTCTAAGTTGAGATTAAATCTCAAAATTTTGCTTCAACTAATCAGTAGCTTGGCTTGTCAACGCACACAAACAAATTGATTTGGGACAGTAGGAAGTTTTAGAAAAATCAACTCCATGTTTTCTAGACTTGACTTCAAGCAGGTGATCACAGTTTTGATTAACTTAATTTAAATTTGTTTACTTAGACTGTATAATGGGAGAAGAAGCACATTGGAAAGAGGTTCAACATGCAATGGACAACCTTGCTCAGTCCTTAGAACGGGTAGTTCCCGTTGTTGATCAAGGAAAAATGAAGCTGTATAAGAATATTAATAGTCCAAACTCTCAAGAAACAATAAGTATTACAGTGTCCATACGGAAGAAGACAGTTCTCCCCAGTAATAGAGAAATAACTGGCAAACAAAAGATGAAGCGGAGCAAAGAGAACAAAAAGAGTAAGAAGGCCAACAAGCAAGCAAACATTAAGGCACAACTTAAGGAAGCTTGTGCATGTTGTCACAAATCAGGTCATGTCAAAGAGAACTGTTGGCGGAAACTAGGAGCATGTTTAAGGTGCGGAAGTCTAGAGCATCGGATCTCAGAATGTCCTATACTCTCTCAGAGCAAAGACAAGAGTTCAAGAAAACTTGAAGCCATAGGGAAAAAGTGAATGAAGCTATTAGAAGTAATTTCATGTATAAGTCAATAGGACTTGAATATAGTGACAAATACTTGAGTTTAGTTGTTACAATATATCAAAACTTGGTAAGTTTTGCCGATCAATGTAACTTTATAAGGCTGACTATAGAATTCTGTAATAGAAATCTTATGGGATAAATAAAATTCTTGTTGTCTATCTCCATATTCTTCACATTCATCATTCTTGTCATACTTTATTAACCTTCCCAAGAGAATATGTATTTACATAACTCTCTAAGGAATAAAGTTATTCCTTAGTGGGGGAGACTTTGAGTATGATATACCACTGCCAGTGATAAAGAACATAGTGAAGGTTGTATCTAATTGAACCCATAATCACAACATGGCTCTTTAATATCTAAAGATGCTAATATTTAGATCCCCATCAACTAACGATGATATGATTATATAGAGAGTGTAAACATCGTATGACATAATAATCATGACGGGATTGGTAAAACTAATCTGGATTAGATAAAGTTTCAAAGACTGAAAACTTACATCTTTGTGATCCATCCAAACTAGTCAAGAAGATTGGAGGACCAAACTCTGTTTAGTGGGGGAGAGTTGTAACACTCCGAAAATTTTTATTTGTTGAAAAACTTGAAAAATAAGGTTATTAGACTTAACCATTATTCTTAAATTGAATTAATTGATATCTGGGAATGTTTAGCATTAATGAACGTTTTCCCAGTGTCGTACTCAGAGATGCGCGCTCCTACAGGGCGACATTGAAAAACGACAACGAAATGAAAATCCGAGAACACCATAATTTCTAGAAAAATGAGGGGATCTCGGAAATATAAATATCCAAATTTTTCGGCGTACGGACGTTGAGGATAAGTCGACGCGACTATTTTTCGGGTGATTTTTCACCTAGCGTAAAATAAAATCTAAAAATTAAATAAAAATCACCATAGTTTGTAAAATCATAGCATTAGCTTATGGTTGAAATTTCAATACAAATAGACTTCGTTTGGATATGTTTACATCAAATATAATGGACCAGCTGAATTAAGGGTCATTTACGGTAACCGATTTTTGGGTTTTTCCTGGAGCTTACGTGTAAGGCTCCTAAAGGGTCATTACACCAGAGGTTTGGGCTATGATTAAGGTCTCTTGCGTGTAACCAAGAGGTAAGATGCATGGGCAACGTGTCAAGGTAAAAACCAAAAAGTTCTTACCATGACACCTCATGGCCGACGTGCCTCTGCATGAGGAAGTCATGAGGCTTATAAAACCCACTTTCCTTCTCCCCATAACAGTCTTTCTACACTCATGTTCTTGCTTTCCATTGCTCTTGGCTACTAGAAGTGTTGTGGAGGAGCTCCTAGAACTGCTGCTGGGGAGCAATTGGAGTTGCTAGCTCCGTTGCACTTGCAACTACTTCCACCTCTGCTCCGGTTGCTACTGTAGCTGCTACACTTGATGCGAACGTTGTTGGCATATCATCAACTTTGAGGGGGAAACATTTCTCTTGCTGGGTGTGGGATTTTCGTCAAGAATACTTGCAGGTTATCAATTAGCAAGGTAGGATTCGATCCTCTTCCTTTCTCTTCTAACTCATGTTCTTGAACATGCTTTAGAACCTATTATTTGGATGTTCCAGTTTATGTTCTAGTGTCATGAACCCCTCTAGCACTACATGTGTGTCTTGTGTTGCTGTAGAAGCTACTCTTTAAGTTCACATAATCTCTGTTTGGAAAGGATACTCTTCCAGTATCATGTGGTAGAAGGTTCCTAGCTATCCATGTGTAGGATTCATCTCCCTCTAATTCTGTTCTATCTTTCGTTCATGACAAGGAGGTCTTGATAAAGGAACAAGTTATATACCAGTAACTCCCCTGTTCCTACCTCAATTGTGATAAACACATTCATATTAGAAAGGATAGGATCCTTGTCCCACTGGGAGATCAAGATCTTTCTTCCACTTTTGATACTTGTTCATGTTATGGAGTTGTGTAGAAGTCTTAACATCTTTAGAAACATGTAGGGACTTCTATTTAGTTTTTATATACTTCCAGTCTTGATTTAGAACTATGAAAAACAACGTAATTTAGTGTTCATATTGTAGGATTTTCCAATAAACCATTGCTATCAAGTTCATGCTTCCAATACTACACTACATTAGCTTATAGCCGGCCAAGTTCGAATTATCAATCTTTTGTTTCATCCCGATTGTTTAGCTTATAAACTACTGTGAGAACTTCAATTAGACTCTTCTATTTGATATTAAACATGTCTTGGGTTATAAGTTTTATAATTAGGGCCTTTAGAATAGATTTACAAAGCACTTCTAGAAGTTCTGCAGCTACCTGTCGGCAGCAGGCCCAAAGTTGTCGACAGGCGCATGCTACCCAGAACCCAGATAACTGGGACTGTGTGTAGCTGTCGACAGGCCCCTGGTTGCTGTCGACAGATACACATAGTCCAGCAAACCTGAGTTCTGTCTGTAGCCATCTGTCGATAGCCCCTTCTCACCTGTCGACAGCTATGACTCTGATTCAGATTTCATCACTTTTTCATGTGTAAATCCTTGCTCAAAGTTCATCCTAATAGCCTATAAAGTTACCTCTTATTTACTTCGATATTTACTGTCATTCTACTGTAAGGAATATCCACCTGAGGTACCTTGCTCACCATTGAAATATTCTTGAGGTTGTTAACTACGAAAGGTACTCCGTTGAGTCCATTCTTCTGTAATCGGTAACTGAGTTCATGTAACTTAATGTCTTGAGAGTCCAAATACTAGAACACCTTGTAAGTTATGATTAACTGATGATGATGACATTTATTGGGTCCTTGGACCCCACTTGACTGATATGCCTGTGCAAATAGGGCTGGTCCAGTCCTGGGAGGAGCACCCGAATTCATTTACTGGCCGTACGGATTGATAAAGGACAACTGACTGTCTAGCAAATTGGGCTGGTCCAATCTAGGGGGGAACACCCGAATTCAATTACTGGCCGTACGGAATGATAAAGGGCAACTGGATGTTTGGCATAGCATCAAATATTGTTGATTATAGTCATCCTGTTACCTGATACTGTTGATTACAGTCATCCTGTTACCTGTTCTGTGTGAATATATATAGATGCTTGTTGGTCCATCTATGATTTCACTCAAGCCTTTTCCTTGATCATCATACCATTTAATCCTTTGATTTGAGAATTGGAATCCTACTGGGCTAGTTAGCTCACTAAATCCTATTTTTCAGGTATCTAGAAGGCGGGAACTTCGGGATTTGTGTATGGAGAGACCATCCTTGATGACATTTTACTTTTGAGATTATAAATTGGAAATCTTGTAATATTCATAGAATGACAATTATCAAATTTTTATTTAATAGAGCTCCTGAGCAATTTGCTGCTCAATTACTTTAAATTTACTCTTGATTCCTCTTGCGTTCACATTCTGGCATTTATAGATATATTAAATGTCGGGACGTGACAGAATCCTTCAATAAAAATGAAAGTTTTTGTGATGCATGTGCACAGGGTAAACAAACAAGGAAGTCTTTCAAATCGAACGCACCGGTAAGCACTTCTAAACCCTATGAATTTTTGCACATGGACCTGTTTGGACCTACGAGAACACTAAGTCTCAATGGCAAACGGTTTGATTTTGTCATTGTAGATGATTTCTCTAGGTTCATATGGGTTAAATTCCTTGCACACAAAAATGAAGCAATAAGTATGTTTGAGGAATTCTTCAATAAAATTGAGCATGGAAGTGTTTTTAAGATATGCTCAATCCGCACTGATCACGTGGGAGAATTTGACAACAATTCCTTTTCTGAATTCTGCAGGCACCACGGGATAGAACACTTGTTCTCCTCTCCAAGAACTCCGGAACAAAATGGAGTAGTGGAGAGAAAGAACAAAACTTTGGTGGAAATGGCTCACACTCTTCTGGTTGAAAGTCAACTTGCCAGTACGTTTTGGGCAGAAGCGGTGAACACTTCATGCTACATACTCAATAGAGCCATGGTAAGACCTGTCATAAGGAAAACTCCCTACGAACTTCTGAAAGGTAAGAAGGCCAGTATTGGGTACTTTAGAGTTTTTGGCTCAAAAATCTTCATACATAACAATGATAAAATTGATTTAGACAAATTTGAGGCCAAAAGTGATCCAGGTATTTTTCTTGAATACTCAGAACACTCTAGAGCTTATAGGGTGTTTAATGTCAAGAATAAAACAGCGGAAGAAACTCCACATGTTGTCTTTGATGAAAGTCTTGCAAAAATTGACAATCTCAATTCTCACAGGACTCCCCATGAAGATCATAAAATAATCCTTGTAGATTCACCACAAGTCAAAGATAAGAAGAACTCTCAAACAACACCCAAAGCAAAAGGTGGATATCTTCGCAGGTACTACCATGATGAGGACCATCATATCCTCTTCAAAAAGGGAGAAGAAGAACCTGAAGATGATCCACAAGAGGATGAACCTTAAGATGACACCCCTCAAGCAATCCCTCCTCCAGAACAACCTCCTCAAATGCAAGATCAACCAGGACCTTCAATAATCACAAATGTAAGGTACTCTAAAGACCATCCACTTGAGAACATAATAGGAGATGTGAATGACAAAGTTCAAACTAGGTCTCAAGTTAGGGAAATAGTTGAAAAGGATCATCTAGCCTTTGTGTCTCAAGTAGAACCTAAGAATGTTGAAGAAGACTTAAAGGAAAACCCATGGATTGATGCTATGCATGAGGAGCTTGGGCAATTTCAGAGAAACAATGTCTGGAGTCTAGTTCCTAGAACCCCTGAAATTTCTGTCATTGGGACAAGATGGGTCTTTAGGAATAAACTAAATGAAGAGGGTAAAGTGGTGAGAAATAAGGCTAGACTGGTTGCAAAGGGTTACAATCAGGAATTTGGGGTTGACTTTGAAGAATCCTTTGCTTCTGTAGCTAGGCTAGAAGCAGTTAGAATCCTGTTAGCATATGCATGCTCAAACAAGTTTAAGCTTTTTCAAATGGATGTAAAAACTGCCTTCTTGAATGGCTACATCAAAGAGGAAGTCTATGTCACTCAACCACCTGGCTTTGAGGATAATGATAAACCTAACCATGTATATAAACTGCACAAAGCTCTTTATGGTTTGAAACAGGCCCCCCGAGCTTGGTACGACAGGCTAAGCACATTTCTGGTAAGCAAAAACTACTCACGAGGTAAAGTAGACCAAACTCTCTTCACTAAGAAAGTTCGTAATCACATCATTGTGGTTCAAGTGTATGTGGACGACATTATATTTGGTTCTACTAACCCATCACTGTGTGAAGAATTTTCAAAACATATGCACAGTGAATTTGAGATGAGCTTAATGGGGGAGCTTCAATTTTTTCTTGGTCTACAGGTGAAACAACTAGAAGATGGCTTCTTCATCAACCAATAAAAATATGTCAAAGAGCTGTTGAAAAGATTCCAATTTGAACAAGCCAAGCCTGCCTCAACACCAATGAGTACAAGCATAAAGCTAGAAAGTGATGAGAAAGGTAAACCGGTAGATGTAAAGCAATTCTGAGATATGATTGGCTCACTTCTATATCTTACTGCAAGTAGGCCGTACATTCAATTCAGCGTTTGCCTTTGTGCTAGATATCAATCTAGTCCAAAGGAAAGCCATTTGGTTGCAGTTAAAAGAGTATTCCGATATCTCTCAGGTACGCATGATATGGGTCTTTGGTATCTAGCAGGTAGTAGCTTCAATTTAATCTCTTATTTTAATGCTGACTATGCTAGATGTAAAATTGACAGGAAAAGCACTAGTGGATATTGTCAAATTCTTGGTGGGTGCATGGTTTCATGGGCATCCAAGAAGCAACACTTGGATGCACTCTCCACTGCAGAGGCAGAATATGTTGCTGCAGGGAGTTGTGCGGCTCAAGTGTTGTGGATCAAAAGTCAATTGTCTGACTACAACATTGACATTGGATGCACACCTATTATATGTGACAACACTAGTGCAATCAATCTCTCAAAGAACCCAATTCAACACTCTAGAACAAAGCACATAGAGATTAGACACCATTTTCTGAGAGATGAGGTAGCCAACAGGACCTTAGAGCTAAGCTTCATATCCACTGAGAAACAGCTAGCTGACATCTTCACAAAACCATTGGCTGAGGATAGGTTCACTACACTAAGAACAGAATTGGGTTTATGCAAAATGCAATGAAACTCATACCAAATTTGGAATATATGTTCCTTGTGTGCAACAATTATGTGGTATATCAAATGGTGATTTGTGGAAAAATAAGGTATGCTTGTTTGGAAACCTTCATTATGCGTGAGAACACATTCTCCGCCACGTATCCATAGTTGAAGTGAAAAAGGGACATCTATTTTAGATCACGTATTTAGTTTCTTTACAATTTGCCCAATCATTCAAAAAATAAAAAAAATCAAAAATCAAAAAATCAAAAATAACAAAAATTTTGTGAATGGTGTGATGTTGACTATGTGAAACTCTTGCTTATATTGGTTGGGTGAATTGATCTCTGATTTGAAGAAGTGTCCACACAGTGCTTCAAACCCAAGGCAAAAAATGATGTAGAAATGGTCAAGTGGTGTCGACACAGGATCAATTGGTGTCGACACTAGATCCTCTTCCCAGTAGACCTGTTTGACAGTTCTGGACAGTGTGTCGACACTGCCTGAAGTAGTGTCGACACTAGTGACTTTTCCCAGAGAACCAATTCTGGAAAATGTTTTTGAACTGCTTGAATGGTGAGTCTTCACATGCACACACTATGGGGGAGCTCTCTTAAAATAGTTGAGTGAAATTCTAGAGCGAAATATGTGTTTGGCTATTGATTTACTTCCCTTGAATGAACATTCACCAATTTCTCTCATTCTACCTTCAAAACCCATTTCTTCTGAAGTCCCTATCGACAGCCTCTGACAACTCCAGTCCACCCGCAATCCCCTTTTCTCTGTCTGTCAATCCCTGTCGACAGCCCTCCATCGCATGTTGACAGGAACATCCCTCCAGAGCCCTCCTCCTTCAGCTCTGTTAGCAGCTGTCGACAGACCCCAAATGGCTGTCGACAGATGAACCACTTTCTTCAACTACTTCACTTATTGGTTCACAATTCTTCATGAGCATACTTATTGAAAGTATTTAAGGTGAAAAATGGGTAATACCCACATTATAACCTATCCTATCCACATGATATCAAAGATATTGTCTAAATCACAATGATTTTGACATACTATTCTTTATGATTCTAAGTTGCATTAACTTGAGCACATCAAACAACATCACCTGAGCTTAGATTAACTCACTTGAATAACTAATTTGTAAAATATCATTTTCCAAAAGTCATGTGATTAGTTCCTAGATCATTGAGGGTTATGTTTTACATTGGTTTTTTAAACTCCCTCTACTTCTTGACCTTGCTTTCAAACATGAACAAGGAAAGATCAATCCAAATTTAGGGAGAAAAGCTACCTGTTTCAAAGCAAAACACAAAGTGTTCATTAAAAAAAGGGAAAAGGCAGAGCAATATTGAGTATTGCTAAGTAACCGGGGATACGGGCATCACAACTGTCTATCTTCGCGTCAAACGGCTTACTCATTAACTCTATAAAATGGTTTGATGGTCACTCAACCGAGTAAATGGGGATACGGGCACCACAAATGTCTATCTTCACGTAAAAAGGTCAAGTGCTCCTAATTACCACTGCTTCTCTTATGCTTCAAACACAAAAAAAAAAAAAGATGAAATAGAGTGTAGCCTCCTAATTTGTCACGCCCAGGTCATTAAGTGGTTTTTGTTTAACTAATCATGTCGACATACAACTCATTCATCATGTGTACATCACTAACTAAGGAAAATGGTCTCTTGCAAATGACATTATTCAAGAGGGTCTTTCTATCAACTCATGTATTTGTTTAATGTATTCTTGTTATTGTCACTTGAGAATCGGGGAATATTATTTCACAACCATTGTAGATTCTTGATGTGTCAAAAATATGTGTGGCTATGACATTTTATAATATGATTTTACCCTTTTTCCATCTTATATACACATTTGATGCTCAAATGCTTTGAAAATCTGTCAAAAATACCTCACTGACTCAATTCTGCTAGTGCCTGTCGATAGGTCCCAGATCTCCTGTCGACAGGGCCGGTGGCAGAAAGTCTGTTGGAAGCCGACCGGGCACCCAGTTTAGGGCGGATTTTGTGGGACCCATATTTTCAAATTCCAACCCACTTTCTTTAAAAGGATCCCACAACCCCTTCCTCCCTCTCCCACTTCCAAAAAGCCCTCTTTCCCTCCTTCTCTACGAAATCCTCTTTCCCAGGGTGATAGAGGAGACTGCCTAGCCCTTCGTGCCTTTTTCCTCCCTCTGTCTCCTACCTATCTCAAGCATCACCTGCTTCGAGATCCAACTTCAGATGGCTCCACCTACTAGGAAGATGGCCTCCCGTCATCGTCCTCGGTCTCCTGAAGCCGGACAGGGCTCCAGGGCACCCGCAGAGCGCCGGACGAAGCACCGAGAAGACCGTCTGCCGGAGCTCATCATCCCTCAGAACCTTCAACTACTCGAAGTCCATGGCACCTTCACGAAGTTTGTGCAACCCTGCTACGTCGACTTCGTGTCTCTGGAAGACCTTTTTCCCGGGTTGTTGCCTCTCTTCGATGTCCAGAGTTGGTCTCCATTCTGCTATGATCACAAGCGCTACTCTCCCACCGCTGTGACGGAGTTCTTCAATAATCTCCGCCAGACTGCTATAGGTGACCTCTATTCCAGAGTCAAGGGGACTTTCTTTCGAATTTCCCCTAATCTTCTCTCTGTTGCCTTGCAAATCCCTAACACTGGGGTAGATATCATGTCCCATCATCCCACCCCAGAGGAGTACCATACCCTCATAACTCTGCAGTCTTACGACCCTATTGTTAGTAAGCAACTGAATGCTAACTCCTTCCCTCCACTTCATCGTCTCATCCACCACATCTTCACAACCATTATTGTTCCAAAGGATGGTAGTCGCGAACTTGTGACTTCCGTTCACAAGTCCCTATTCCATAAATTCTTGAACCTTGAACCCATCAATCTACCACAACTCATGGTCTCCATACTTAGCAGTTGCCTTCGAAGTTCCAAGAGGTCCATGCCTTATGCATGTCAGCTCACCTCCCTCTTCTTATTCCTTGATATTCCTATTCAAAAAGAAGAGATGACTATTCTCAAGTCTCGCAACTCTTATGATCTTATTGCTGCACAACGTATGGGCTATAAAATGGTAGACGACATTGTGACCCGGGACCTCAAGGGTAAAGGCCAAGCTACAGCTGAGGGTGATGATAAAAATGTAGAAGATGAAGAAGCTACCAATGAAGATGAAGCTGCAAACTCCCAGTCTGAGCCTGTAGATGCTCCCGGAGATGGTGATAGCATTGCTGCTGGTGACATTGCTTCTGAGCCCTCCATTCGAGAACTCATTGCTCAGTTGCAAATTCAGATGTCCACCGGCTTTGCTACGCTGAATGAATGGTTGGACACTGTAGACACAAGTCTAGAAGCACTGGCTGACTCTCAAGTCCAGATCCAGCTCAGGCTTACTAGGCTCTCCTCCCATGTTCAAGAGGATCGTCAGGCCCCTACCCCACCTGGTCCTGGTGATGCTTAGAGGGTCTAAGTGTCTTAGATGTTTTTCGTCCACGTCTTGCTGTTCTCTTTTGCTTTCAGAGTCATGTTGATCACTTGATTTGCATTTTGTCATCTTGTCCAATGTGCTATTGTGTGATGCCTACTCTTTAATGAAAAGCACAATTTCTCTTCCTGTTACATTGATCTATGCAATGGAATGCTTTTTTGGATGTTGTCAAAAGGGGGAGAAATCAATTGAGCAATGCAATACATGGAGAAATCAATTGAGAAATGAATTCAAAAATTGCTGAAACATTGTGGCTCAATTTTAAAATTTTGTCATCATCAAAAAGGGGGAGAATGTTGAGTTCTCATATGTTGAATGTTTAATAAGAATGCTAAGCTAACAAATCACGTCTTGTTTTTGATGATGAGCATGAATATTTCATGGACAAAATTGATAGATGTTAAGCAATGAAACATGATAACAATGATTCTTGAAAGACAAATGAAACAAACATGTTAATTGATTATATATATGACATTATATCTCCCTAACTATATTCTTTCATGTAGGTGAGATACTGTGCAAGACATGTACCAAGACAAGGTTCAAAAGATCAAGAAAAGCGTGAAAAGCAGGTACCTGTCAACAGCCACAAAGGGCCCTGTCGACAGCTACACACAGGACAGAAAGACACACCTCAGGACATGAGTACCTATTGACAGCACCAGTGTCGCCTGTCGACAGCCATTATCAGGAAATTGCTTCCCAAACTCCCTATCATCTGTCTGTCAATCCTTGTCGACAGGAGCACCCAGTGCTGTCGACAGACGAAGAAGACCTTCAGATTCGAAAAGTTTTTAAGTTGCTATACATGGTGGTCCCAACTACCACGTATCTCCATATGTGGACACCACTATTTAAGCTATCTTTTGAAGGTAATCTCGTACTGAAGCAGCCTCCACCAAAAACCCTAGAGAAAGTCCAAGAACCAGAAGTGCTGTTGCTGCTCTGCTTCTCCCTGCTGTTCAGAGATTGAACCAACTGTTAATCCAGCAGTATTAGAGTTTGATCGTCGTGGATCCAAGTCTCTCCATCAAGTTGTGACTCTCAAGACGAAGCTTGAAGCCCACCCAAACGATCACGAGAAGAGTTCTCAATCAGGATTTGTGTTTCAACTCAGGACTCTCTCTCTGTTTTTATTTTTACATATCCGTGTGTGTGTGTGGTTGTGTCTCAAGCAGTCCTTGTGCTTGATTCACATGGTGTGTGTTGTTCTGATCGTGGTTTCACATCAGACAACTCGTGTGTGTGAGTTGTAGTTCTTGAACTAGCTCAGAAGCAGTCCTTTCTGCGTGTGTGTGTGAACCGTGGACGTAGGATACACAAGTTGTGTACTCCAAACCACGTAAAACGCTGTGTCCTATGGTTTGAACGCTTCTACGTTAGATGCTTGGTAGGCACGGTGTCTCTACACACGTCAGGTAGTTTGGTTCTCTATCTATTATTGAGTTACACACATCTAAATTCATCTTGAACTCTGTTATAGTTCTCATAGTTCGTGTCTTTGCAAAAAGAAGGTGATAAAAGCTTTTAATCGACAGTAATCTATTCAACCCCCCTTCTAGATTACCATACCGGGAATTCCGCAACCTTTCACCAATCTGCTTGGCTCCTATGCTTTGGCTCACAAAGATAGATGATACTTCATTTTGCAATGAGAACAGGATCACTCCATGAGCATCTAACCGGGCTATTACTGGCTTCATATTGATCCTCAGCTTCTTCTTCTTGGAACTATGGTGTGCTCTTCTAGTAAGCAAAGGAATCCGAGCAACACCCTTGCCTTTAGCACTGGCCCTATCAGTGGGCTTCACAAAATCAACAGGAGGTTCTTCATCTGAGGTGCTCTCCACAACACCTTCTTGAAACTAATCAGCATGGGGGCTAATTGAGTGCTCCCCCTAAATCTCTGCTTCTTTCTCAACTACATGCTCTCCCTGAACAGGAGCATCCTCCATTTGAACATCACTATGGCCTAGTGCCGCAACTTCTGGAACACTTCCTTCTTGCTCAACATCCATGACATTTTCTTCTGCAGGAATTTGATGGAATTCTTCATGAGATTTTTTCTGCTCCCCCTGACTACTGGCGATAGTTTCCAAAATTTCTTCAATAATTGTTGCAACAACTGTCGAAGGGGCCTCAACCGCTGATGATTTCCCAACGGGCTCAATGTCCTCAGAAAGTATGTAGCAACCTGAATTTTTGGAAAAATTAAAATTTTAAAAATATTAAAATCTTGATAATTGGAAAATCAAATAAGAGAAAACTAATTAAATTAATTAGAAAATTAAAGAAATGAGAATTAAATAAAACCCATTAAATGAAAACAAGTGATGTGCTTTACTAAATGGACCCATTGGAAATTAGTGGGCCAAAATTGGATTTATAGAAAAGAGAATAATGGGGAAATATCCTAAATTCACAACTTAATTATTAACAAATTAGAAATGGGGAATTTAATACATTAAATAAGCAAATAGAGTTAGATTTGGAATCCTAAACCTACCCTAATTGATTGGCCATGAATTTGGCTCACTTCCTAACCCAAACAAGAAGTGGAATGCTTAGAAGGAAGGTAGGAAATAGGAAAACTCAGAATTAATAGGAATTAGACTTAAACTAGGAAAGGGAATGAGGAGAAGCTTAAATACTTCTCTTAAACTCTCATGGCCGGCCCTGGCTCGTGCCAAGAGGTTGCTGGACCAGGAGGAGATGCCAAGAGGAGGAGATCTCGAGGGAGAAAGGAGTTCTCAAGCCCTCAACCCGAGTTCTTCAAGTCTTAACCCTAGAAGAGGAAAACGATCAAAGGTAGGCATTCTCACGAGCATAAACCATGAAAATTTTTCTGTAAGATGACTCATATATCAGGAACAAAAGTCCTTTAATTTCATATTTTTCCATTGAGTAAATCTTTAGTTCTCAATTTTCCAAGTTCTGTGAACTTCATGATCCCGAACCCTCTTATTAAATTCATATCTTCATGTTTACTCATCCTCATACCATGAGATTTTTACTGTAAGAACTGATGGATGTTAGGGTTCTTTTGCCTCTAAAATCCCTAATTTTCATCTACTCTATCTTGCAAATAAATTCTTGCATCTCCACTGTTCGTAGTTTGTTGTACCCCATGTTTCATTTGTTTAAAGCCTGACCAAAACACATCCGTTTTCAAATTCCTATTTATTGCAAGTTCTCATGCATGTTTAGATCAACCTGCAACTAGTTTCCTAATTTTTTGTTGCTTGTACAATTAGTTCTATGTTTTTGAATCCCCCTGTGTCAAGGAGGGCAACTCTTGGACCACAATCCAAGACATGTCTGACCCCCTGTCGGACTCAGGTGCAAGCCCTGTGAATGCGACGGCTTGATAGGCCGCGTTCAGGGGTCTTGTCGTGACAGCATCAACTATCGCGATCTGAACGTGACGGGCACTGCCATCGCGATCCGTGTGCCTGTCTTGACAGAAGCGTCGCGATCCTTGGAAGACCCCGTCGCGATTTCAGCACCTGTTCTGAACAACCTGTCGTTATCCTTACAAGGCACTGTTGCGTTCTGATCCGACCCCGTCGCAATCCTTACAAGTGTCCATCGCGATCACATGATTTTTGCAGAAAAACCCCTGATTGCAATGCTCTAATTGCCTAGTGTGCTTATACCCTTTAATCTCAGTTGTACCGCAGTAATTGCACTTAACATGAATTGAATATTTATATGTGATTTAAAATACATACACACAACTAACTTCCATCTATGATTTCATGTCACATGCACACACTTGAACCATCCAAATATGGCTTAAATGGCATGAACATGTTACATAATTTATCTGGTAATTTATGCAATTAAATTGCCTTATTTATAAATGAGCTTGTTCTCGATTTCCTCATTGTTTTGAAACACCGATCTCAACGCTCCACTGTTCTAGAATTCCTCTAGAACGTCGAGCACTTGTTTCTATATACACACTTTCTTGACTTGGATGAACTCTCCGTCGGATATTCCTTCTGCCGGACTAGTGAGTCTTTGTTCAAGGCCTCCGTAAGTCTCCTCTATCCATGGATTCCCACATGGTCGACGAGCTGGTTGTACCCTAACACCTATTACCCCTTTAGGGATCGATATAATCCAAATGGCTATTAGAAGTTTGCTCTTATCTTGAATCACGCTGGACCTCTGGGCCTGTGCTTAACATAGCCAGTGGTAGAGTCGTGAGTTCCACCTGACTGCTAACACCAAGTGCGCGTGTTGTGCAACTGTTACTATTGCCTGATTACTTGACGTGTTACGTACAATGTCCACTAGCTCTCATCTATGCTCTACTTGCTCATCTTTTCACATTCACTCTACTATCTCGTCTATTCATATAGTGCTCTCATATATTTCCTTGGTACTCTATATTGGCCATTGACTGATTGTCTAAAGATAAACAACATAACCAATGCCAACGTAATGGGGCCCGATCTGGTCCTGGGGAGAGCACCCGAAAGTGCCATTTGCCCATGGGAGTTAAATGATCAGGATGTCGGCATTACATCCAAGTGCCATACTATCTAGATTAATCTAATGACAATCAAAAGTGTTATATTCTCTCGTTGTCTGTTGACAACAAAAGTGCTATGCTATCCTCGTTCTGCTATTGCTATACTTTGTGCTATTGTGCTATGGCCATCTTGCTATTTGTGCTATAATTGACGTTTGTGCTATATTTGGAAACCTGTGCTATTTCGCTCACATGCTATCCTGCTATCTATTACTTGACTCTCTCACTCTATCATTAGTTACTCTGCCTTTTAATTCATTATTCATTTAAAGCCTGCTTGACTATTGAGATTTAAGTCCTACTGGGCGTTATCGCTCACCCTGCGTTATTTGTCGTTGTGTTCTCAGGTGAGACCGAGGATGAACCATACACTCAAGAGGACAGGAACGACATAGAGTGATGTCATGAGTACCCTAGCATCCTATTACTATGTTTAGCATTGTAGTAGTTAGGTTTGAAGTTTAATCTTTGCTTTATTTCAGTGTAATTGGGCCCCATAGATTGGCTCTAATATTAGTGATTGTAACTAGACATTGGAAAGTTATTAATGAAAAAGATTTACTTTAGTGTTATTCATTGTGCAATGGTTTGATGTCTAGTACTTTCTCTATACCTTTACTTGCAACTGCCTCGCATTCCGATATTCTGCGTCGGGGCATGACAGTTTTGTGGTATCAGAGCGTAGGTTATTCTTAAGTTGTAAGGCCCTTGATTTTTCATCTTTGGGTGATTTCTTATCTATGTATAAATGTATGTCATCGATGTATAAACTTTATTGTGGATAGTACTTACTTGTTTACATTGCATGAATAAGTATTATTTTAATGTGTGCATTGTAGATATATATATATATATATATATATATATATATATATATATATATATATATATATATATATATATACACACCATAAAGTTCCTGCAGTTTTAAGTTCTGTTGGTGGCTAGTTGGCGTCAACATCGATTGACGTTGACCATAAATCAGCGGCCACATCAATAGACGCCTACTCAGAATTGGTGGCTATTGATGTTGACGTTTACCTCCCAGACCTGTTGCAATTTCAGATCCAGAAACGCCTCTGAAAATGTCGCCCTTGGTTTAGGAAACTGTCCCCCAACGGTAACCTAGACCCTAAACGCGTTCCTAAAAATCTCAACCCTATAAAAGAGGCAGATTAGGGCTCAGTTAGGTCCTTTTGACTCTTTGTCAAAAACCCTAACATTTTTATGTGCGAACCCTGACTTTGGAACTTCTTGATCCGGAGATTTGAGGCTTCATCCGACATTCTACAATGACTGGAGAGGGCTCTGAGCATCCGGGAACGGCTTCCCCACATCGATGTGCAGAGGAGATCAACACAGAACTCGGATCGAGGGAGTTTTGAGGACTCTTTGGCTCAGGACGAGGAGGGCTTCTCCGGCTTAAATCATTGCTTGTGGATTTTCCAAAGAGGCAAGTACCCCATCCACATCATTCCTACATGTGTCTAGTAAGTCCTAGGAATTTTTTGGATTTTATTTCGAGTCCTGGATTCCCCAATTTCACAAAGTTTTACATTCAGTCTGTGTTTCGCATAGACAGGAACTTAACGGAGGGATCCCTTTCCGTTAATATCCCGAGTTGGCGGCACCCTATGTTGCCGTTAACATGAGTAAACGGCCATACCCTTGCCGTTGAGTTCTTCAGGCAAGAACAGTGGACTGTCTGCCTTTATAAGCTATTTTTTTTTGGATTTCTACACATGAGGATATATGGTAAATTTTATATGTTATGAAATATGTGTAGTGGAGCATGTTGTGTAATTTCTGTGAAATTTCATTTAGTGTATTATTTATTAAAATTTTTGAAATACATGTTAAACAAGTTCTGAATATTGTAAATTACTATTTATGTTATCCTTGTGGGATTTAAGTGACAAAAAGTTTCTGTGGTGCTTAAATCGATGTCAGGGTATGTTGTTAAAATTTGGGAATTTTCTAATGACTGCGTAAATTTTTAGATTTTATGAACTGAAAAACAGTAAGAATGCTTAATTAGTGAAGAAACTCTATTAAATGATATGGAAACAGTTAAATCTCTAGAATTTGGCACATGATTAGAACTATCAATATACATGTATATAATGAATTGTGAATCCGAACAATGAAAATCCATGTTAGTTTGGTTATTTTAGTATTATGTGATTCCACTGTTAGAATTTTCATAATCAGTGTGTAATTCAAAAAAATGCAAAAATTTATATGCATAATGGCTAACCTGTAATAGGTTTTCGGTTAAATTTTTTTATTGAAATGATGATAGTAGCTATACATTTCAATTTCATGTGTGATGTTGATAAATTAAAGTATGTTAATGTGTTGGTATTAAAATCTGCAAAATTCTGCATGATTAGACTTATTTTGAATGTGTAAATTCTGAGAATAATAGTACCATGCTAGGTAATACTAAAATGTGTAAATGTGTGAGCATGAAATGGATGTGTTAAAAATTGTGCCTTAAGTGTGTGTTAGAAATTAAGAAAAATGTGTAAATGTGCCAATGGGTGACACTGCTACCTTAGAGGGCTGTGGAACCGTACTGTGGTAAAGTCCCCACGGGAAGGTTCATAGTGTGTGATGTCCCACGGGCATTGGGATTAAATCTTAGAGGCGAACAAGTATCATTGGTTAGGGTGGAGAGTGCTTCTCCCGGTTCTGCGCAGTAACTAAGATTTATCACTGTAATGCCTAGGTGATAGATATGTGATGTGATTAGTGTGTGTCCTTCTAAAAGGTGGTTTGAGCTATGTGTCACGGCATTTAATAAATGTGAACTTGTGTTTAAGTGAAAGTGAATGTGTAAATTGTGAAATTGTGTAAGTGATCATGTGTTAATATGAATTCTTGTGATAGCATGTAAATTGATAACTTCTTAAATGATTAAAATATGTATATAGCAAAACAGCAAACTTTTTATGAGTATAAATGTGTTATCCATGTGAAAATGATTATAGAATCCATGCTAGAATTGTCTCTTATTTATATGTACAAACTCCATGTTTAAAATGATAAATGTTTAACTTGTAAGTGTGTGTGAATATGGTTAAATGAGCTTAGTTTAATATATTGAAAGGTGTGTAGAAAGCATGTGATAGGCTTTAAATTATTGAAAATTTTGTATAAGACAATTTCCATGTGTAGACATCATGTTTAGGATTTTTTTTACTCGAATCAATTGTTAAATCCATGTTTTTATGTTATTGTGTAGTATGAAAATGTGAAAGTTATGTGATGCATGTAAGTTTAGTGTGTTTGGTGTTAGTTGTTGAGTTCATTTGAACTCACTCTTGCTTCGGCGTACAGGTGCAGAGATTTCTACTTCTTCCGAGGAGATGGTTAGGAGCGACTCGGAGCGAGAGTAGGAGACATTGTTTTGGACTTGGTGCTGTACTTTTATTTTTCATAAGTATGTAATAAGAGTAGACTTGCTCTACCTTTGGGATTGTGTACTTGTTTAGTGGAAAGTTGTGGACAATGTATTTATTTCATTTCTCAGTTATGAAAAGTTTAGATTTCTTTTCTTCTATATTTATGGACTGTGAATAGAATGTGGATGATGGAGTAAGAAGTTACATTTGGCTACTTCTTTTCCGTTGTTATGTGAATGTATTTATGTATATTTCAGCCTATCGTATAACTGTTGGGTAAATGTCCCACTGTAGCGGCGTTCATTATATCGATGTGGGTTGGTATAACCGTACCGGTATAATGAGGGTTGTTATAGAGATTGGTATCAGAGCATGAGGCTGAAATTGTACATAAATATGTACATACCATCATCTTCATTGTATGCTAAGTCTGTGTAGATTGTCCACATAGATAAGTAAATAGTTAGAAATTAGATAGTCTAGTTCTAAATTGTGATTAAATCATTTTGCAGGGTATGGCTTCGCGTGGTAGGCGTGGTGTCCCTGCTTGTGAGGGTGAGCAGAGGAGAGATGAGCCTCGGCGTGAGGATCAGGGTGAGCAGTACGCCCCAGCACCCCAGGGTCCTGTGATTCCCCCACCGCCACTAGTAGACTATGGAGTGCTCATGCAGGGTTTTGTGCAGGCCATGCAGACGCAGGCTCACACCCAGGCTGCACTCCAGGCTCAACTGGAGGCTCAGCAGGCTCAGGTTAGAATGATAGATAGAGTAGTATGTCTTATTTGGTTTCATGTTATTATGTTGCCATGTTGTGAATGTGTGATGCTTATGATGTTTGCTGTGGCAGGCTCAAGTGCCAGTTCCCCAGGCTCAGGACCATGGTGGACCCTCCATCATGGAACGGTTCAAGAGGATGTTGCCACCCTCTTTTAAGGGGGAGAACGACCCGTTACTTGCTGAGAGCTGGATGAGGGAGATCGAAAAGATCTTCCGGGCTATTAGGTGCGCTGAGGATGACAAGGTCACTTTAGCCACCTATATGCTGCAAGTATGTGTAAATTAATCCGGTGGTTATTTCTTTAACTATAGATTATGTTGGTTAGTCCTTATGGGTGGTTTTGGCAGGAGCGAGCCGACGTGTGGTGGTCCTCGTTGTTACGTACTCGGTTCGAGGATGGTGCTGTGGAGGTTGGTTGGGATGCGTTTGTGAGGCTCTTCCGAGCCAAGTTTGTTCTGGAGCACATCCAGGACAAGATGGAGCAGGAGTTCCTTTCGTTGACTCAGGGCTCCATGACCGTACTGGAGTACGAGGCCAGGTTTTCCGAGCTATTGAAGTATGCCCCTCATATTGTAGCTGATGAGCGCAGGAAGGCGAAGAAATTCATGATGGGTCTGAGGCCATCGCTGAGGACGAGGTTGGTGGCTTTCGACCATCGTACCCTTGAGCAGGCGCTCAGCGCGGCGTGTCGGAAGGAGGGAGAGATGGAGCAGTACCTAGAGGAGAAGAAGGCTTCTCAAAAGAGGCCCGCGGCTCCTTTTCAGAGGCAGGATAGGAAGAAGGCGGCTTTTTAGTCACCGCAGCGTCCCGTGGCATCGGGAAGCAGTCAGGTACCTTCTCATCGTTCCCCTAGTGGCCAGAAGGAGTGTCCTCATTGCGGGAGGACACATGGTGGTACGGAATGTTGGAAGTTGGCGGGAAAGTGTTTGAGGTGCGGGAGCAGCGAGCATAGGATCAAGGATTGCCCTAGACTACAGCAGGGAGGTCAGCGTGGAGCGGCACCAGCCCCAGTAGCAGCAGCAGCAGCGCCAGCGACAGGACGACCAGGGAGACCTCGAGCCCCAGCTCGAGTGGTTACGTTAGCTCGTGAGGACGCCGAGCAGGCGGATCATGTCACCAAAGGTACGGTTTTGTTCTTAGGTGTGCATGCTCGGGTTTTGTTCCATACAGGTGCTACCCACTCATTCGTTTCTGAGCATTTTGCTAGGCAATTAGCCTTAGAGTCAGGAATGGAGTCTGAGGATTTAGAAGTCCCTTTGTCTGTGCACACACCTGCAGGTACGGTATCGACTAGGAAGTGTATTCCGTCTTTACCGGTGTGCATCGAGGATAGAGTCCTAGAAGGGTATTTCTTCTTTCTAAAGATGAAGGACTACGATGCTATTCTTGGTCTGGATTGGCTAGAGGAGCACTATGCATTAGTAGATTGTCGTGGGAAGAAGATCGTTTTCCACATTCCTAGTGAAGATGAATTTTCTCATCCTTTGCCAAGGAACTTGGCAGGGAAGTTTGTCATCTCTGCCATGAGGGCGATGAGAATGGTGAACAAGGGTTGTGACGCTTTTCTTGCCAGCGTGGTATTAGTACCCAACGATGATGAGTCACTTACTCTTGCGGAGATTGATGTAGTGCGGGAGTTTCCAGATGTCTTTCCTGATGATTTATCTGGATTGCCACCGGCCAGAGAGATAGAGTTCATGCTAGAGTTGCTTCCAGGCACCTCTCCTATCTCGAAGGCACCTTATCGGATGGCACCTGCGGAATTAGCTGAGCTAAGGAAGCAGTTGCACGATTTGTTAGATAAGGGATTTATTCGCCCTAGCATTTCCCCTTGGGGCGCACCTGTCTTATTCGTGAAGAAGAAGGATGGATCACTTAGATTATGCATTGATTATAGAAAGCTAAACCAAGTGACGGTGAAGAACAGATATCCCTTACCTCAGATTGATGATTTGTTTGACCAACTGCAAGATGCATCAGTCTTTTCTAAGATTGATTTGCTGTCTGGTTATCATCAGTTGAGGATTAGGAGTGAGGATGTGTCCAAGATGGCTTTTAGAACCCGTTATGAACATTATGAGTTTTTGGTCCTTCCTTTTGGTCTGACCAACGCCCCTGCAGCGTTCATGGATCTCATGAACAGGGTGTTTAGACCATATCTAGATAGTTTCATCATAGTTTTTATTGATGACGTGTTGGTCTACTCTCCGGATAAGGCCACACATCGTCAGCATTTGAGGGTAGTGTTAGAGGTTCTCTGTGAGCACAAGCTGTATGCAAAATTCAGAAAGTGTGATTTTTGGTTGCGCGAGGTTCATTTCCTTGGGCATGTTATCTCCGGTGTTGGTGTAGCAGTGGATCCAGTGAAAGTCTAGGCTGTTATGGATTGGGAGATTCCCAAGACTCCTTGGGAGATTCAGAGTTTTGTTGATTTGGTGGGTTATTATCAGCGATTTATTGAGGGATTTTCATCCATCGCCGCCCCATTGACTCAGCTGACCAGGAAGGGAGTGGAGTTTGTTTGGTTCGAGGAGTGTGAGAGTAGTTTTCAGTTATTGAAGACTAAGCTCACTTCGGCTCCTGTGTTAGTTTTGCCGAGCGGTGTAGAGGGTTTTGCTATCTACACGGATGCATCTCGAATTGGCCTTGGTTGTGTATTGATGCAGCAAGGAAGGGTAGTAGCGTATGCTTCTCGTCAATTGAAGGAGCATGGGCGAAATTATCCGACTCATGATCTTGAGCTTGCGGCAGTGGTTCATGCACTGAAGATCTGGAGGCACTATCTTTATGGTGTCAGATTTGAGGTGTTCACTGACCACAAGAGTCTAAAGTATCTTTTCTCCCAAAAAGAATTAAACCTTATGCAGAGAAGATGGATTGAGTTCCTGAAGGACTATGACTTCGACCTCCAGTATCATCCTGGAAAGGCGAATGTCGTAGCGGATGCCCTTAGCAGGAAGAGGTCGTCTCTCCAGCAGGATTGGAAGATGTTGGAGGATGCAGCGTGTGCGATGACTGAGTTAGAGCCATCATTGTGCCAGGATTTTGTAGCTCAGTTGTCCATTAGGTCTTCGGTGTTAGATGAGGTGATCGAGCAACAGAAAGCCGACCCTGGACTCCAAGAGTTAGTGGGCAAGGCAGGCATTGCTCGTGATGAGGATGGCGTGATTAGATTCCATCACCGTGTTTGTGTTCCAGACATCGTGGATGTCTGTGAGCATGTTTTAGCAGAAGCTCATAGGTCTAGATTCTCTATTCATCCGGGTAACACTAAGATGTACCAGGATTTGAAGAGATCTTTTTGGTGCTCTGGCATGAAGAAAGATGTAGCAGAGTTTGTGTCTAGATGTCTAGTATGCCAGCAAGTTAAGGCCGAGCGGCAGCGACCATCTGGACTTATGCAGAAGATGGAGATCCCAGTATGGAAGTGGGAAGCTGTCATTATGGATTTCGTTACGAGTTTGCCTCGATCCAGATGGGGTAATGATTCGATTTGGGTAGTGGTAGATAGATTCTCAAAGACTGCGCATTTCTTGCCCATGAAGAAGATGCAGTCAGTAGAGAGTTAGATTGTATATTAGTAGCATTATTAGATTGCATGGTGTCCCGAAGTCGATCATTTTGGATCGAGATCCGAGATTTACTTCGAGGTTATGGAAGGGTCTTCAAGATGCGTTAGGTTTGGAGCTGAAGCTCAGTTCGGCGTTTCATCCCCAGACAGATGGACAGCCCGAGAGGACTATCCAGACACTCGAGGATGTGTTGAGAGCGTGTGTTCTGGATTGGAAGGATGATTGGGAGTGCCATTTACCTCTTGTGGAGTTCGCACATAACAATAGTTTTCATGCGAGTATTGGTATGGATCCATTTGAGGCGTTGTATGGTAGGCCTTGCAGTTCTCCTTTATGTTGGGAGGAGACAGGCGATAGGCAGCTGATCGGTCCGGAGTTAGTTCAGGAGACTTCGGATAAGGTCCAGTTGATTAGGAAGAGGCTTGTTGCGGCACAGGATAGGCAGAAGAGTTATGCCGACAACAGGAGGAAGGATTTGGAGTTCGAGGTAGGTGAGCATGTCTTTTTAAAGATTTCGCCTACTCGTGGTGTAGTTAGATTTGGCAGGCATGGTAAGTTAAGTCCTAGATTCATTGGCCCGTATGAGATTCTCAGACGATTGGGCAACGTGGCATATGAGCTAGCTTTACCCCCAGCGTTAGCTAGTGTTCATCCTGTTTTCCACGTATCTATGCTCAGGAGGTATGTCAGAGATCCATCTCATGTTATTAGCCACGAGCCAGTGGAGATCTAGCCAGATCTTTCCTATGTGGAGCAACCAGTGGCTATTCTTGACCGGATGGTTCAGCATCTCCGGAACAAGAGTATTGCATCGGTGAAAGTCTTATGGCGTAACTTCTCGCGAGAGGAGGCTACATGGGAGCTTGAGGATGCAATGAAGAAGAAATATCCTCAATTGTTTGAGTAGTGTCAGTCCAACTTTGAGGACGAAGTTTCTTTAAGGGGAAGAGGGTGTAAGGCCCTTGATTTTTCATCTTTGGGTGATTTCTTATGTATGTATAAATGTATGTCATCGATGTATAAACTTTATTGTGCATAGTACTTACTTGTTTACATTGCATGAATAAGTATTATTTTAATGTGTGCATTGTAGATTATATATATATATATATATATATATATATATATATATATATATACTTGTGTGGTGTACATAAAGTTTTTGCAGTTTTAAGTTCTGTTGGCGGCTAGTTGGCGTCAACATCGATTGACGTTGACCATAAATTAGCGGCCACATCGATGGACACCTACTCAGAATTGACGGCTATTGATGTTGACGTTTACCTCCCAAACCTGTTGCAATTTCAGATCCAGAAATGCCTCCGGAAATGTCGCCCTTGGTTTAGGAAACCGTCCCCCAACGGTAACCTAGACCCTAAACGCGTTCCTAAAAACCTCAACCCTATAAAAGAGGCAGATTAGGGCTCAGTTAGGTCCTTTTGACTCTTTGTCAAAAACCCTAACATTTTATATGCGAACCCCAACTTTGGAACTTCTTGATCCGGAAATTTGAGGCTTCATCCGACATTCTACAACGACTGGAGAGGGCTCTGAACATTCGGGAACGGCTTCCTCACACCGGTATGCAGAGGAGATCAACACAGAACTCGGATCCAGGGAGTTTTGAGGACTCTTTGGCTCAGGCAGAGGAGGGCTTCTCCGGCTTAAATCGTTGCTTGTGGATTTTCCAAGAGGCAAGTACCCCATCCACATCATTCCTACATGTGTCTAGTAAGTCCTAGGAATTTTCCGAATTTTATTTCGAGTCCTAGATTTCCCAATTTCACCAAGTTTTGCATTCAGTCTGTGTTTTGCACAGACAGGAACTTAACGGCGGGATCCCTTGCTGTTAAGATCCTGAGTTGGTGGCACTCTATGTTGCCGTTAACATGAGTAAACAGCCATACCCTTGCCGTTGAGTTCTTCAGGCAAGAACAGTGGACTGTTTGCCTTTATAAGCTATTTTTTTGGATTTCTGCCCATGAGGATATATGGTAAATTTTATATGTTATGAAATATGTGTAGTGGAGCATGTTGTGTAATTTCTGTGAAATTTCGTTCAGTGTATTATTTATTAAAATTTTTTAAATACATGTTAAACTGGTTTTGAATATTGTAAATTATTGTTTATGTTATCCTTGTGGGATTTAAGTGACAGAAATTTTCTGTGGTGCTTAAATCAATGTCAGGGTATGTTGTTAAAATTTGGGAATTTTCTAATGACTGTGTAAATTTTTAGATTTTCTGAACTGAAAAACAGTGAGCATGCTTAATTAGTGAAGAAATTCTATTAAATGATATGGAAACAGTTAAATCTCTAGAATTTGGCACATGATTGGAACTGTCAGTATACATGTATATAATGAATTGTGAATCCGAACAATGAAAATCCATGTTAGTTTGGTTATTTTAGTCTTATGTGATTCCACTGTTAGAATTTTCATAATCATTGTGTAATTCAGAAAAATGCGAAAATTTATTTGCATAATGGCAAACCTTTAATAGATTTTCGGTTAAATTTTTGTATTGAAATGATGACAATAGCTCTACATTTCAATTTCATGTGTGATGTTGATAAATTAAAGTATGTTAATGTGTTGGTATTAAAATCTGCAAAATTCTGCATGATTAGACTTATTTTGAATGTGTAAATTCTGAGAACAGTAGTACCATGCTAGGTAATACTGAAATGTGTAAATGTGTGAGCATGAAATGGATGTGTTAAAAATTGTGCCTTAAGTGTGTGTTAGAAATTAAGAAAAATGTGTAAATGTGCCAATGGGTGACACTGCTACCTTAGAGGGCTGTGGAACCGTACTGTGGTAAAGTCCCCACGGGAAGGTTCATAGTGTGTGATGTCCCACAGGCATTGGGATTAAATCCTGGAGGCGAACAAGTATCGCTGGTTAGGGTGGAGAGTGCTTCTCCCGGTTCTGCACAGTAACTAAGATTTATCACTGTAATGCCTAGGTGATGGATATGTTATGTGATTAGTGTGTGTCCTTCTAAAAGGTGGTTTGGGCTATGTGTCACGGCATTTAATAAATGTGAACTTGTGTTTAAGTGAAAGTGAATGTGTAAATTGTGAAATTGTGTAAGTGATCATGTGTTAATATGAATTCTTGTGACAACATGTAAATTGATAACTTCTTAAATGATTAAAATATGTACATAGCAAAACAGCAAACTTTTCATGGGTATAAATGTGTTATCCATGTGAAAATGATTATAGAATCCATGCTAGAATTGTCTCTTATTTATGTGTACAAACTCCATGTTTAAAATGATAAATGTTTAACTTGTAAGTGTGTGTGAATGTGGTTAAATGAGCTTAGTTTAATATATTGAAAGGTGTGTAGAAAGCATGTGATAGGCTTTAAATTATTGAAAATTTTGTATAAGACAATTTCCATGTGTAACATGTGTAGACATCATGTTTAGGATTTTTTTTACTCGAATCAATTGTTAAATCCATGTTTATATGTTATTGTGTTGTATGAAAATGTGAAAGTTATGTGATGCATGTAAGTTTAGTGTGTTTGGTGTTACTTGTTGAGTTCATTTGAACTCACTCTTGCTTCGGCGTACAAGTGCAGAGATTTCTACTTCTTCCGAGGAGATGGTTAGGAGCGACTCGGAGTGGGAGTAGGAGACCTTGTTTTGGACTTGGTGTTGTACTTTTATTTTTCATAAGTATGTAATAAGAGTAGACTTGCTCTACGTTTGGGATTGTGTACTTATTTAGTGGAAAGTTATGGACAATGTATTTATTTCATTTCTCAGTTATGAAAAGCTTAGATTTATTTTCTTCTATATTTATGGACTGTGTAGCAATCTGAATTTTTAAGAAAAATAAAAATTTAAATAAAGAATTAAAACCTAGCTAAATTGATATTTAAATGAAAAGAGCATTAAATAAAACCCATTAAATGGAAAAGAGTAATGAGCTTTGCTTAATGGACCCTCTAGAATTCATTGGGTCAAAATATGAATTTACAAAGGGAGAATAATAAGAAAATACCCTAAATTCGGAGTTTAATTATATCATAATTGGAAAGGGGTTATTAAAGCAATAAAATTGGCAATTAGAGTTTGAATTGGATTCCTAAACCTACCCCATATAGTCTAGCACGAATTTAGATACTATCCTAACCCAATTAGAGATTGGAAAGCAAGACAGGAAAGGTGGAGTTAGGAAATCTCGGAATTAAGAAGAATTTGGGTAGTAGTAGGAATAAAAACTTGTGTTTACATAAATACATCTCTTAAACCCTCTTGGCCGACCCTAACTCGTTGCCAAAGATTGTTGGACGTGGAGAAGAGGCCAAGGAGGAGAGGATCTCGTGGGGAGAAGGAGTTCTTGGAGATCTTCCTCGTTCTTGAAGTTCTAAGCCCTAGAAGACAAATCGAGCCAAAGGTAGGCATTCTCACAAGCATAAACCATGAAACTTTTTCTGTAGGATGTCTCATCTATCAGGAACGAAACCCTCAAGTTTCATAATTTTCCATCGAGCCAATATTTTCTTCTTGAATTTTGAAGTTCTGCAACTCTCTTGACCCCGAACCCTCTTCATAATTCTTGTTCTCCATGATTACTAAATCCCATGCCTTGAAATTTTTATGGGAATACTGATGATCATTAGGGAACTTTCGCCCATAAAAGCCCTAATTTTTATCAAGCATGTTGCTCAAATTAAATCAATCTTGCTCTCTATATCATGTTCTGTGTTACTCCTTCTTGTTCGTTCTTAAACCATATTCAAACCATGCTCTCTCTCGAATTCCTATTTACTGGAAGTACTCTCGCATGTCTAGTTTCATTTTCCACTGATTTCATGAATTTTCATCATGTATATAATTAGTTATGATTTTCTAAACAACCCTGTATCAAAATTTGAATGTTCTGGTCCGCAATCCAATGTCTGGTCTGACTCCTGTCAGAGTCAGGCGCAGACCACCCGATCGCGACTGCCCGATATGTCGCCTTCTGGGGTCTGATTGCGACAGCCTACCCGTCGCGACCAAGAAGGCAACAGGTAAGCCGTCGCGTTCCCAGTACCTGGTTTGCAAGCCATGTCGCGATCCTTACATGCTCCTGTCGCGTTCTGCCTGGTACCTGTCGCGATCCTTACAACCCTATGTCGCCTTCACAGGTTTTTGATGAAAACCCATAAAAATTATTGCTGTCACTTTCTAAATAATTCTTACGCCTTTTTACAGATATACCCCCAGTAAAAACTGGTTTTAAAAATGGAGCTACATTGAATGATTAAAAATACATATTCACGACTTATTTCTATCTATGATTTCTCTTACACATGCACACACATGAACCACCCATATATGACTGAAATCTGGCATAAAATATCTCATATTGTATCTAGGAATTTAATGCAATAAAGTATATTAATGGCCCTATTTTCAAGGACTTGTATTCGTTTCTTGCGTTGTTTATATACCGATATCGACGCTCCACTGTTCTAGAATTTTTCTAGAACGTCGAGCACCAGTTTTATATACACACTTTACTTGGCTTGTGGTGAACTCTCCGTCGGATATTCCTTTCGCCGGACTAGTGAACCCTTGCACAAGGCCTCCGTAAGTCTCCTCTGATCATGGAGTCCCACATGGTCGACGAGCCGGTTGTACCCCAACACCCATTACATCTTTAGGGATCGATATGGTCCAAACGACTATTAGAAGTTCACTCTTACCATGAATCACGTCGGACCTCTGGACTTGTGCATAACATGGCCAGCGGGAAGATCGTGAATTCCACCTGACTGCCAACACCAAGTGCGCGTGTTGTGCAACTGTTACTATTGCCTGTTTACCCGTCGCATTACGTGCAATGTCCACTAGCTCTCATCTATACTCTACTCGCTCGTCTATTCATGTTCATTCTACTATCTCGTCTATTCATCTAGTGCTCTCATCTACTTCTTGGTACTCTATATTGGCCATTGACTGATTGTCTAAAGATAAACAATATAACCAATGCCTGGCAATATATAAAGGGCTCGATCTGGTCCTGGGATGAGCGCCCGAAAGTGCTAGTGCCCATGGGAGTTAAATGATCAGAGTGTTTGGCATTACACTCAAGTGCTATCTATCTAGACTATCTATATGACAATCAAAACACAAAACGTGCTATACTCTCTCGATGTCTAGAATGACAAACAAGTGCTATACTCGTCGTGCTATTATTATACTTGTGCTAGTTGTGCTATGGCCATCCTGTTATTCGTGCTATACTCGATACTTGTGCTATTTTTGGGAACTATACACGATCTCGTGCTGTTGTGCTATCTCATGCTATATTTTGACTCTCTTGTACCTGCTGTCTTTAGATACTCTGATATTAAATGTGTTAATTATTTAAAGCCTGCTTGAGCCTGAGATTTAAGTCCTACTAGGCATTATCGCTCACCCTACGTTATTTGATGTTGTGTTCTCAGGTGAGACCGAGGATGACACATACACTCACGAGGAAGGGAATGACCAAGAGTGAAGCCAGGAGTACCCTCGAGTCATTATGTTATCTTAGAGTTGTAGTTAGTTATATCCTTTTATTGCAATGTAATTGGGCCCTATAGAATGGCTCTGATATTAGTGGTTATAACTAGACATTTGAAAAGTTATAAATGAGAAAGATTTGCTTTAGTATTATTCAATGTGCAATGGTTTGATGTTTAGTACTCGCTCTATACCCTTTTCTTGCAACTGCCATCGCGCTCCGATATTCCGCGTCGGGGCGTGACATTGATGAAGCAGAGACTTGTGAAGGGAGGTCACAAGCTTTCGGCTACCATCCTTAGGAACTATGAGAGTGGTGAAGATGTGATGGATGAGACGATGAAGGGGAGGGAGTGAGTTGGCATTTAGTTGCTTACGATCAGTAGGATCGTAAGGCTGCAGAGTAATGAGTGTGTGGTACTCTTTAGGGGTTGGATGATGGGACTTGATGTCTATCCCGGTGTTGGGGATTTGCAAGGCAATGGAGAAGAGGTTTGGAGTTATGAAGAAAGGAGTTTGTTTCACCTTTGAGTATAACTCACCGCTGCTGGACAAGCAGAGGTTGTTGTAGAATTGGGTCACAGCGATTGGGGAGTACAGCTTGTGATCTGAGCAAAAGGGAGCCCAACCCTGGACATCAAAGAGAGGTTGGAGTTCGGGAAACATATCCTCCAACGAGACGAAATCGATGTAGCGGGGCTGCACGACCTTTGTGAAGGTACCATGGACATCGAGAAGACGAAGAGTAGGCGGGATGATGAGCTCCGGAAAACGATCTTCCCGGTGCTTCGTCCGACACTCGGCGGTTGCCCTGGAGCCCTGGCCGGCTTCGGGAGACCGAGGACGATGACGGGATGCCATCTTCTTGGCTGATGGAGCCATCAGAGGTGGAATCTCGATGTAGATGGAGATGGGATAGAGGAAGGAGACGAAGGGAGGTAGAGATGGCAGAGGAGGCAGGGTTCGCTTCTGTGGCCCTGGAGAAGGAGATTCTGTGCTATCTATCTCGACTATCTATATGACAATCAAAACACAAAACGTGTTATACTCTGTCGATGTCTAGAATGACAAACAAGTGCTATACTCGTCGTGCTATTATTATACTTGTGCTAGTTGTGCTATGGCCATCCTGCTATTCGTGCTATACTCGATACTTGTGCTATTTTTGGAAACTATACATGATCTCGTGCTATTGTGTTATCCTGTTGTGCTATCTCTTGCTATATTTTGACTCTCTTGTACTTGCTATCTTTAGATACTCTGCCATTAAATGTGTTAATTATTTAAAGCCTGCTTGAGCCTAAGATTTAAGTCCTACTGGGCGTTATCGCTCACCCTACGTTATTTGATGTTGTGTTCTCAGGTGAGACCGAGGATGACACATACACTCACGAGGAAGGGAATGACCAAGAGTGAAGCCAGGAGTACCCTCGAGTCATTATGTTATCTTAGAGTTGTAGTTAGTTATTTCCATTTATTGAAATGTAATTGGGCCCTATAGAATGGCTCTGATAGTAGTGGTTGTAACTAGACATTTGAAAAGTTATTAATGAGAAAGATTTGCTTTAGTAATATTCAATGTGCAATAGTTTGATGTCTAGTACTCGCTCTATACCTTTTCTTGCAACTGCCTTCGTGCTCCGATATTCCGCGTCGGGGCGTGACAGACTGTGAATAGAATGTGGATGATGGAATAAGAAGTTATATTTGGCTATTTCTTTCCGCTGTTATGTGAATGTATTTATGTATATTTCAGCCTATCGTATAACTGTTGGGTAAATGTCCCACTGTAGCGGCGTTCATTATATCGATGTGGGTTGATATAACCGTACCAGTATAAGGAGGGTTGTTACATAAGTATAGGATGATCTAGGTTGACCAGCCTTGACTAGAGTCAATTATCCTACCTATGTGAGTTGTGGTTAGAGACAAGGGTAACTAGCTAAAATAAACTCACACACGCACGAATTAAATCTCACATCGGTATCATAATAGTAAGCTATTTTTGTAGGAACTAAGCAATCGAGATGGCTGCTGAACGTGCTCTAATGAGGGGCATGCAAGAGACCATTCAAGAACTAACTCGTGCAATCATGCAAGCTACCCAAGGTGGCGGAAACCGTGGCGGTGCAGGCGAGCTGCATCGTAACTTCAGGAGTCTGAACCCGCCTAGGTTTAGTGGATCCACGGATCCGGATGAAGTCGAGCACTGGCTGAAGGAAACGGAAAGAATTTTTCGTGTTATGCAATGTGCAGCGTGGGATAAGCTGCTACTAGCTACTTTCCAACTGGAGAAGGACGCCCGCACTTGGTGGGAGTCAGTGGAAGCTACTAGGGAGAATGGTCAATTCACCTAGACCGAATTCAAGGAAGTATTTAACACCAAGTACTTCTTCGAGCGTGTCCAAGAAAGGAAGGCTGCGGAATTCGTTGCTCTTAAATAGAGGAGCCTGACTGTGGCCGAGTATGAAGCCCAGTTCTGAAGACTGGCGCGCTATGCTGCACATCGGGTGAACACTGAAAGAATGAAGGCTAAGCATTTCCTTAACGGCCTTAAGCCACAATACATCACCCAACTAGCACCTCTCGACATCCAGACCTATGCCGAGATGATGAAGAAAGCTCAGCTGCTGGAAGATGCTACGGACTTCACCGACCGTATCAAAGGGAAGTTTATGAAGAAGGAATTGACCTCGGGTCAATCATCTGCCAGGCCAAACAATGGAAAGAAGCGTCCCCTCAACCTCACAGAGGGTCCTAGCCAAGAAAGGAAACCCAACGCGATAGTCTCATACACTCCAGCAAAAAGCAACTGCAAACACGGTGATAAGCTGGGTCACACGGCTGATGAATGCTGGAGGAAGGTCGGCGCATGTATGCGCTGCGGAAGTCGCAAGCACCGCATCCCCGAGTGCCCGCTACTAAAAGAGAATGAGAGGCGCCCTAATGCGCCTAAGAAACAGGGCCGACTACAAGCCCTGCATGATGAGGAACCTGCTATGGAAGGTGGCGTGGTAGAAGGTACCCTTCAAGTTTTCTCATTATCAGTATTTGTTTTGTTTGATACTGGAGCCACTCATTCATTTATATCTTAAAACTTTACTGATACTGTGAATACCAAACCTATATCCATGGGTTGTGAGTTCTCTGTCACAACGCCACTAGGGGAAAAGGAGAAATTGAACAAATACTTTCCCTCTACCGATGTAATGATCGAAGACCATAACCTAAAAGCCGACCTGGTGTGTATGCCCATGGAAGGCTATGATGTAATTTTGGTAGCCGACTGGTTGTCCACTTTTGGGGCAAGTGTCGACTGTAAGAAAGGGAAGGTTACCTTTAGTGACTTTCCTAAATTGGCATTCTTCGGGATTAGACATAAGAGATGGATGTCTCTAGTCTCTGCTATAAAAGCCCACAATATGATAAGGAAAGGTTGCATTGCTTTCCTTGCGGATGTAGTAGTTGAAAAGAAGGGTTCTAAGATAGAAGACATTCACATAGTTCAGGATTACCCCGATGTGTTTCTTGAAGATCTGCCAAGAATTCCCCCTGAACGAGATGTCAACTTCGCAATAGAGTTGATCCCTGGAGCTGCCCCGGTCTCGCGTCAACTGTACCGAATGTCACCTGCCGAGCTAAAGGAGTTGAAGGCACAACTGATGGAGCTACTAGAAAAGGGGTTCATCAGAATAAGTACTTCCCCATGGGGAGCGCCTGTGCTGTTCGTCAAGAAGAAGGATGGATTGATGAGGCTCTGCATCGACTATCGACAACTCAATTAACTCACCATCAAGAACAAGTACCCTTTGCCCAGAGTCGATGAACTGTTCGACTAAATATCTGGAGCTCAATATTTCTCCAAGATCGATCTTCAATCTGGCTATCACCAAATGAGGATCAAAGAGGACGATATCTTCAAGATGGCTTTCAGGAGCAGGTATGAACACTATGAATTCGTTGTAATGCCTTTTGGGCTAACCAATGCTCCTGCAGCCTTTATGCAACTCATGAACAACATATATCAGCCATACCTTGACAAGTTCGTGGTCGTCTTCATCGACGATATCCTCATTTATTCAAAGACCAAAGAAGATCATGAAGAACACCTGAAGATAGCACTACAAGTTTTGTGAGACAACAAACTGTATGCAAAGCTTAGCAAGTGTGAATTCTGGCTCGAGGAAGTGTCCTTCTTGGGCCATGTCATCTCAAAGGACGGCATCTCCGTTGATCCCTCCAAAGTCGAAGCTGTACTCAACTGGGAGAGACCAACCAACGTCACCGAAATCAGAAGTTTCCTAGGACTGGCTGGCTACTACAAACGATTCATCAAAGACTTCTCAAAGATCGCCGTTCCTCTCACGCGTCTAACACGAAAGGAGAATCCATACGCCTGGAGTAAAGAGTGTGAGAAAAGTTTCCAAACTCTTAAAGACCGTCTTACCTCAGCACCTGTTCTCGCTATGCCAATAGAAGGAGAAGGTTTCTCTGTCTACACCGATGCCTCAGGGATTGGGCTAGGGTGTGTACTGATGCAAAAGGAGAAAGTCATCACCTACTCTTCTCGACAACTGAAGACTCATGAAGTCAACTACCCCGTGCATGATCTGGAGTTGGCTGCCTTGGTCTTTGCCTTGAAGATCTGGAGACACTACTTGTATGAAGAGAAATTCACTGTCTACTCAGATCATAAAAGTTTGAAGTATTTATTCTCTCAGAAAGAACTCAACATGAGACAGAGAAGATGGCTGGAATACCTCAAAGACTTCGACTTCAACATTCAATACCATCCAGGCAAGGGAAACGCCGTGGCTGATTCTCTTAGTAGAAAGCCGATGGCATCTGTTTCAAGTCCAGTCCTTGGCGAGATGCAACTACTAGAACAATTCGCAAGGTTAGACTTAAATATTGAACATAGGGATGATCGAGTCTTGGTTGCCAATATCAAGATTCAATCTGATCTGCTCGAGGAGATCAAAGCCCAACAAGATAATGATTCGTTCTTAGTTCGCATCAAGGAAACTCTAGCCGAAAGGCTGGACTTTGTCATGACTGAGGATGGAAGGCTAGTATTTCAAGGGAGGACATGCGTCCCCGACAATGAAGAACTGAAGAGGAAGCTAATGGATGAAGGTCACAAGACAAAGTACACTATTCATCCTGGAGGTACCAAAATGTATCAAGATATGAAGAGAATGTTTTGGTGGATGAACATGAAGAGAGAGGTAGCTGAACATGCCGCTCACTGCCTTACTTGCCAACAAGTGAAAGTGGAGTATATACGCCCTGCTGGTGTGCTCAGACCGTTAGATATCTCGGAATGGAAATGGGAAAGCATTGGCATGGACTTCATCATGGGGTTACCCAAGACTCGTGGTGGACTCGATGCCATATGGGTCATTGTTGACCGGCTAACCAAATCCGCTCACTTCCTTGTTATAAAGAGTAAGTGGTCGGTAGAAGTACTAGCTGCCTTATATGTCAAGGAAATTGTAAGACTGCATGGAGTACCATCATCCATAGTCTCTGATCGAGATCTGAGATTCACATCTCATTTTTGGAAAGGACTACAAGGTGCACTTGATACTAAACTCAACTTTAGTACCGCATTCCATCCACAAACTGATGGACAAACTAAAAGAACCAACCAAATTGTTGAAGACATGTTGAGAGCCTGCACTATAGATTTCCAAGGTTATTGGAATGAGAACCTACCTCTAATTGAGTTTGCCTATAACAACAGTTATCAGGCAAGCATTAAAATGGCGCCGTTCGAAGCACTCTACGGAAGAAACTGTAGATCACCTGCATGCTGGAATGAGGTTGGAGAACAACAATGGCTAGACCCAGAGATGGTACATAATACCACAAGAGGCATTCAGGTAATCAGAGACCGGCTCAAGATTGCTCAATCTAGGCAAAAGAGCTACGCCGACAAAAGGAGGCGAGATCTGGAATTTCAAGTGGGTGATAATGTATTTCTAAAAGTGTCACCTACTCATGGCATTCAAAGATTTAGTGTAAAGGGAAAGCTCAGCCCTAGATTCATCGGTCCTTTTGACATGTGTGCACAATGTGTTCCATGTCTCCATGCTCAGGAAGTATGTCTATGACCCTACACACATCATCCGCCACGAGAAGTTGGTATTGAACAAGGATGTGACGTACGATGAGAAGCCAGTCAAGATACTGGAACAGAAGGTTCAACAGCTCAGGAACTGTCCCATCCACATGGTTAAAGTCTTATGGAATAACCGCGGAGTGGAAGAAGGCACATGGGAACCGGAAGGAGTCATCAGACGGAACTACCCCGATCTTTTCGGTAAGACATTCCTCCCTTATGATCATATGAATTTGGGGACCAAATTCTTTTAAGAGGTGGAGGATGTAGCAACCTGATTTTTTGGAAAAATTAAAAATTTAAAAATATTAAAATCTTGATAATTGGAAAATCAAATAAGAGAAAACTAATTAAATTAATTAGAAAATCAAAGAAAAGAGAATTAAATAAAACCCATTAAATGAAAACAAGTGATGGGCTTTACTAAATGGACCCATTGGAAATTAGTGGGCCAAAATTGGATTTATAGAAAAGAGAATAATGGAGAAATATCCTAAATTCGCAACTTAATTATTAACTAATTAGAAAAAGGGAATTTAATACATTAAATAAGCAAATAGAGTTAGATTTGGAATCCTAAACCTACCCTAATTGATTGGCCATGAATTCGGCTCTCTTCCCAACCCAAACAAGAAGTGGAATGCTTAGAAGGAAGGTAGGAAATAGGAAAACTCAGAATTAATAGGAATTAGACTTAAACTAGGAAAGGGAATGAGGAGAAGCTTAAATACTTCTCTTAAACTCTCATGCCCGGCCCTAGCTCGGGCCAAGAGGTTGCTGGACCAGGAGGAGGGACCAAGAGGAGGAGATCTCGAGGGAGAAAGGAGTTCTCAAACCCTCAACCCGAGTTCTTCAAGTCTTAACCCTAGAAGAGGAAAATGATCAAAGGTAGGCATTCTCACGAGCATAAACCATGAAAATTTTTCTGTAAGATGTCTCGTCTATCAGGAACAAAAGCCCTTTGATTTCATATTTTTCCATTGAGTAAGTCTTTAGTTCTCAATTTTCCAAGTTCTGTGAACTTCATGACCCCGAACCCTCTTATTAAATTCATATCTTCATGTTTACTCATCCTCATACCATGAGATTTTTACTGTAAGAACTGATGGATGTTAGGGTTCTTTTGCCCCTAAAATCCCTAATTTTCATCTACTCTATCTTGTGAATAAATTCTTGCATCTCCACTGTTCGTAGTTTGATGTACCCTATGTTTCATTTGATTAAAACCTGACCAAAACACATCCGTTTTCAAATTCCTATTTATTGCAAGTTCTCACACATGTTTAGATCAACCTGCAACTAGTTTCCTGATTTTTTGTTGCTTGTACAATTAGTTCTATGTTTTTGAATCCCCCTGTGTCAAGAAGGGCAACTCTTAGACCACAATCCAAGACATGTCTGACCCCCTGTCAAACTCAGGTGCAGGCCCTGTGAATGCGATGGCCCGATAGGCCGCGTTCAGGGGTCTTGTCATGACAACATCAACCGTCGCAATCTGAACGCGATGGGCACTACCGTCGCGATCCGTGCGCCTCTCTTGACAGAACCGTCGCGATCCTTGGAAGACCCCGTCGTGATTTCAGCACCTGTTCTGAACAACCTGTCGCGATCCTTACAAGGCACTGTCGTGTTCTGATCCGACCCCGTCACGATCCTTACAAGTGTCCATCGTGATCACAAAATTTTTACAGAAAAACCCATGATTGCATGCTCTAATTGCCTAGTGTGCTTATACCCTTTAATCTCAGTTGTACCGCAGTAATTGCACTTAATATGAATTGAATATTTATATGTGATTTAAAATACATACACACAACTAACTTCCATCTATGATTTCATGTCACATGCACACACTTGAACCATCCAAATATGGCTTAAATGGCATGAACATGTTACATAATTTATCTGGTAATTTATGCAATTAAATTGCCTTATTTATAAATGAGCTTGTTCTCGATTTTTGCGTTGTTTTGAAACACCGATCTCGACGCTCCACTGTTCTAGAATTCCTCTAGAACACTTTCTTGACTTGGACGAACTCTTCGTTGGAGGCCTCCGTAAGTCTCCTCTGTCTATGGATTCCCACATGGTCGACGAGCCGGTTGTACCCTAACACCTATTACCCCTTTAGGGATCAATATGATCCAAATGGCTATTAGAAGTTCGCTCTTATCTTGAATCACGCCGGACCTCTGAGCCTGTGCTTAACATAGACAGTGGTAGAGTCGTGAGTTCCACCTGACTGCCAACACAAAGTGCACATGTTGTGCAACTGTTACTATCACCTGATTACTCGACGTGTTACGTACAATGTCCACTAGCTCTCATCTATGCTCTACTCGCTCATCTTTTCACATTCACTCTACTATCTCGTCTATTCATATAGTGCTCTCATCTATTTCCTTGGTACTCTATATTGGCTATTGACTGATTGTCTAAAGATAAACAACACAACCATTGTCAGTGCAATGGGGCCCGATCTGGTCCTGGGGAGAGTGCCCGAAAGTGCCATTTGCCCATGGGAGTTAAATGATCAGGATGTCGGCATTACATCCAAGTGCCATACTATCTATATTAATCTAATGACAATCAAACGTGCTATATTCTTTCATTGTCTGTTGACAACAAAAGTGCTATATTCTCTCGTTATCTGTTGACAACAAAAGTGCTATGCTATCTTCATTGTGCTATTGCTATACTTTGTGCTATGGCCATCTTGCTATTTGTGCTATAATTGATGTTTGTGCTATATTTGGAAACCTGTGCTATTTTGCTCACATGCTATCCTACTATCTATTACTTGACTCTCTCACTCTATCATTAGTTACTCTGCCTTTTAATTCATTAATCATTTTAAGCTTGCTTTACTATTGAGATTTAAGTCCTACTGGGCATTATCGCTCACCCTGCGTTATTTGTCGTTTTGTTCTCAGGTGAGACTGAGGATGAACTATACACTCAAGAGGACGGGAACGACCTAGAGTGATGTCATGAGTACCCTAGCGTCCTATTACTATGTTTAGCGTTGTAGTAGTTAGGTTTGAAGTTCAGTCTTTGTATTATTTCAATGTAATTGGGCCCTATAGATTGGCTCTGATATTAGTGGTTGTAACTAGACATTGGAAAGTTATTAATGAGAAAGATTTGTTTTAGTGTTATTCATTGTGCAATAGTTTGATGTCTAGTACTTGCTCTATACCTTTACTTGCAACTGCCTCGCGTTCTGATATTCCGCGTCAGGGCGTGACAAAGTATTTCCTCAATTCTTATTGGATTGGCCATAGGAACTTCAATTCTGATATCTGCTGCCTCTTATTCTTGCTCTTCTTGGACTATTGGAATTTCTGATCTAACAGCTTCCTCTTGGACTACTGGAACAACAGCTTCTGCAATAGAGGCTTCAACCCTTACTTCTGCCTCTGCCTCTTGAACAGGAGGAACTTCTGGACCCTCTCCAATGATAGCCTCACCTTCAGCGACTGAGGTCTTGGTCCAAACAGTAGCTACTAATGAGAAGCCACTTTTCTTCAGATTTCTGCTTCTGATGGCCTGCCCCATCTTCTCGGACACCTCACCATTCAAATCTATGTTGTAATGCTGGCAAAATCTTCATCAACAGGTGAGCATATGGAAGAGAAACGTTGAGCTTGTTCTTCTTATTCCAAATCATGGCAGTTGCAAACTTCATCCTTTCAATAATCACCTCTGCCATATTGATATCTTGGTTCTGAATCCCCCAGAACATCATATCGAAGTCTGCCTTAGTGCATGTGGAGAAAGTAACACTTCTTGGAACAAGAATCTGGTAAACAATGAAGTGCATAATCTAGTTGAAAGCATTTAACTAGTTGATGTCAATCTTTCCATCCTTCAGCTTGTATTCAGTACCAATGATTCCTAAACCCTTGACATGGATATCAACACTGTCTACCCCACTGCGACCGACAGTAGACACTCCAAACAACCTCTCCAACAGATCATATGTAATGTGGATAGGAATACCTTTGACTGTGGAGGTCAGGGACCCATCCGCTTCGGACTTCAACCATGTATAAAAAGCCTTCACCAAATCTGGATAACTTGCCTCCGAAATAGTCACCATCTTGGTCCACTTCATCCTCTGCATTGCTGCTACCACACTGTGCATCCTGTTCTTCTCCAAATCAGTCACATCCACTGCCTTGTTGCCACAGAGCTTCGTCTTCATCGCTGCAAATATCTCCTGCTGCTCTGCTGTGAGGAACGCAACACCGTAGCCACCAACAGTACCGGAAACCTCAGAAGCTGCCATGGATTTGAACGAGGAAGGGTTCTGGAGGATCGTGGGAAGGAGTAGAGCAGAAACCCTCAAGAGATTTTGGCGCGAATAGAGGGATTCTTTCGAAATCACACAGAGAGGATGCTGGAGTCGATAGGGATTATCGTTCCAGGCGAGTCGAAAGAGATGAGAGAGAAAGGTGGAATCGGTATGGCATAGATTACGGGATTAAAAGCAGGACTTAAAGTTGCTTTTGAAAATACATCACAATAAATGCGGAAAACGACAAAAGGAGACGATTTCGCAAGAGATAAAGTCTTATAAAATAACAAACCGTCAAAGCTAGTAAAGACATAAGCAATTAAAGAATTTACCTAAATCCAGGGGAGAGAATAAGTATTATTCTGAAGATATTATTATTTCAGTTATGTGCAGAGTAATCTATCACAAATTACACATGTCTAATTCCCTTCTAAGAGACATAAATCTCTCTTCAAGTAAGGCCTTTGTGAAGATGTCTGCTAACTGATTTAGAGTATCTATAAAAGAAATATTTATATTGTCATTTGCTACATGATCTCTAATAAAATGATATCTAACCTCTATATGCTTGGTTCTGGAGTGCTGAACTGGATTCTTGGTAAGATTTATTACACGTGTTGTCGCACAGTAAAGGAATGGTCTTCATGTACACTCCATAATCCTCAAGTTGCTATTTTATCCATAGGAGTTGTGTGCAACAGCTTCCAATAGCCACGTACTCAGCTTCAGCTGTTGATAGTGCTACTGAATTTTGTTTCTTTGAGGACCAAGAAATCAAACATCTGTAAGAAATTGACAACTACCACTGGTGCTTTTTCTATCTACCTTGCATCCAGTATAATCAGCATCAAAATATCCAATTAAACTAGTTTTGCATGATTATGGATACCATAAGCCTAGATCATGAGTTCTAGCTAGATATCTAAAGATCCTTTTAGCAGATATTAAATGAGATTCCTTAGGATCAGCCTAATACCTTGCACATATGCATACACTAAATAAAATATCAGGTCTACTAGCAGTTAAATAAAGTAATGATCCTATCATACCTCTGTAAAGTTTTTGATTTACTTTCTTACCATCTTTATCACTGTCTAACCTTGTAGATGTGCTCATTGGTGTGGACAGTGGCTTTGCATTGTCGAATCCAAATTTCTTTAATAATTCCTTGGTGTATTTTGCTTGGCAGATGATTGCCTTCTTTGCCTTGCTTGATTTGAAGTCCAAGGAGATAATTTAGTTCCCCCATCATGCTCATTTCGAATTCTCCCTGCATAAGCTTTTCAAAGTACTTGCACAGAGATTCATCAGTAGATCCAAATATTATATCATCCACATAGATTTGCACAAGCAAAATATTTTTGACTTAATAAATAAAGTGCTATCTACCTATCCTCTGATAAAACCATGGTTTAATAAAAATACACTAAGCTTTTCATACCATGCTCTAGGTGCTTGTTTTAAACCATATAGTGTTTTATGTAATTTAAAGACATGATTTGGAAATTCTTCATCATCAAAACCAGGAGGTTGTTCTACATAGACTTTCTCCTTTATATAGCCATTTAAAAATGCAGATTCTACATCCATTTGAAAAAGCTTTAAATCTAATGCAAATGCATATGCAAGTAAAATTCTAATAGCCTCTAGTCTAGCCACTGGTGCATAGGTTTCATCGAAATCTATGCCTTCCTTTTGAGAATAGTCTTAAGCAACCAGTCTAGCCTTGTTTCTAGTGATAACACCAATTTCATCCAATTTGTTTCTGAACACCCATTTGGTGCCAATAACAGGATGAACTGATGGTCTCGGAACAAGGGACCAAACTTGGTTTCTCTTGAACTGATTAAGTTCATCTTGCATGGCCAAAATCCAAGATTCATCAAATAGTGCTTCATTTACTGTCTTCGGCTCAATTTGAGAGACAAATGCTAAGTAATCACATGGAATAACATTACCTCTTGTTCTTACCCTAACCGATGGATCTCCAATAATGTTGTCCTTTGGGTGATCCTTCCGGTATCTCCATTCCTTTGGAAGATCTTCATGTACAGTTTCCTTTTGCTGTAGTTCTTCCAAGGGTGGATCTTCATTATCCTTGATAGATGTATCCTTTAGTTTCTTGGATAGGTTTTCTGCATCATCATTGTCACTATCTACTTCCTTTCCTAAGGAAAGGGTTAGATTCATAAAAAATAACATGGACAGTTTACTCAATTAATAAACTTTATTTATTAAAGACTATAACCTTTAGGTTTAGAAGCATACCCCATGAATATTCCTTCATCAGATTTGGAATCTAACTTACCAATATCTCTCTTACCATTATTGTGGATGAAGCAAGGACAACCGAATGTTCTGAAATGACTGACCTTAGGCTTCTTTTCCTTGTAGAGCACATACGTAGTCTTCTTCAGGATTGGCCTGATCATCACTCTATTTACTATGTAGCATGTTGTGTTGATAGCTTCGGCACAAAAATATCTTGGATGATTGTATTCTGATAACATTGTTCTGACCATGTCCAATAGTGTTCTATTTTTCCTCTCAGCTACTCCATTTTGCTGTGGTGTCCTTGGTGCTGAGAAATTATGCTCTATTCCTTGATCATCACAGAATTCTACAAATTTTTCATTTTGAAATTCTCCTCCATGATCTGATCGAATACTTATTATACTGAACTTCTTGTCCTTCTGAACTTTCTTACTGTACTTAACAAAGCTGTCAAAGGTGTCATCTTTATGCTCCAAGAATGATACCCATGTAAATCTTGAATAATCATCAACTATCACGAATCCAAAATTCTTTCCACCAAGGCTGGCTGTTCTCATTGGCCCAAATAAATCCATATGTAACAGTTCTAACGGTTTGGAAGTGGTTACAACTATTTTTGACTTGAAGGATGATTTTGTGTGCTTCCCTTTTGCACAAGGTTTACACACACCCTCTATCCTTGAACATACTTTGGGCAAACCTTCCACTAGATTTCTTTTGACCAATTTTCTAATTCCATCTAAACTGCAGTGACCCAATCTCCTGTGCCATAATTCAGTTGATTGCTCTTTATTTGCTGCAAGGCATACATCCTGATTCTTTAATTCTTCTAGGTGCAGTACATATAGATTCTTTTCTCTGCATGCTTCGAACACTATTACACCATCTTTCATAATGCTGCATTTAGATTCTTGATATTTGATTTGATGGCCCTTGTCACACAGCTGGATGATACTTATTAAGTTGTGCTTGAGACCTTTAACGCATAACACATCTTCTATAAGAGTTCTGCCTTGAGTTTCTATCGAACCACAGCCGATTATTGTACCTTTTCCATTGTCACCATACGTCACTGTACCTTCTTCATCTTCAATGTATGAGAACAATTTCCTGTTGCCTGTCATGTGCCTTGAGCACCCGCTATCCAGGTACCACTTCGATGCTCTAAGGCTTCCTTTCAATTAAGACACTAAGATTTAGGTACCCAAGTTCTTTTAGGTCCTTGATGGTTAGTTTCATCATCTTTTCTTTTAGGGATCCATTTTAGGTGTTTAGTTGTACAAGTTACTTTAGTCTGTCCTAATTTGTAACAATGACTACAGCAAGAAATTCTACTAACTTTTTCAGTTGGGATGTACTTAAAGTTAGATTTGTATTCAGTGTTTTGTTCAGCTACAAATTTTGGTATTGGATAGATTTTAGGGTGGACTATTATTTCTTCATTATCTGGTGGAGTATATCCTAAACCATGCTTCTTCCTACCCGATCTTCTAGCTCCTTTCAGTATTAGAGTTGATTTACCATTTGTAAACTTTTCAATTGTATTAGTTAAATATTCATTTTCCTTGATTAGGGTGTCAATTTCCTTTTTAAGTTTATTTACAGTTTCCTGACTTTCTAGATTTGTTATTCGTTCATTTTTATTTTTCAAGTCTTCACATAATAATTCATTTCTCCCTTTTAGTTCAGAAATTTGTCTTTCTAACTGCTCATTTTCAGATTTTAAATCTGAGTTAGTAATTTATAAACATGCATGACTTTTCTTAGTAGTTTTTAATATTTTACAAACATCTTTATATTTACTATATAACTCATTAAAAGCCTCTTCTAAACTGTCAGAATCTGATTCATTGCAGGAAGTAAATGAAGAGTCAGAGGTTACCTTTTCCTCTATATTTGCCATGAAGGTCAGGTTGGCCTTTTCTTCTTCTTCTTCACTGGAGCTAGACTCACTGTCTGAGTCGTTGTCATTGCTCCATGCAGCTGCCATGGCTTTCTTTTTGTACCTTTTGAATTTCTTCGAGCTGTCTTTCTTCCTGAATTCTGTCTTCTTCAGTTTTGGACATTCAGCCTTGATATGTTCGGGTTTCTTACATTCATAACAAATAGGTTCAGATTTCTTAGTGTCCTTTACTTCAGTTTTCTTGAAATCTTTTCCTTTCTTGAAATATCTCCTTCCAGACTGATACTTTTTCTTGGCAAGTATACGTTGCAATCTTCTGGATAAGAATGCTTCCTCATCTTCACTGCTTCCAATGCTCTTATCACCATCTGATTCATCACCAGATGTGTCTTCAGCGGCTTTGAGAGCGTTGTTGTGCTTCTTTCTACTGGAGGACTCCCCAAGCCTTTCCATGTTTATTTCGTGGGCCATTTGTGACCCAACGAGCTTCTCAAGTGACATCTTTCTCAAGTCGTTTGCTTCTTCTATGGCTGTCACTTTTGGAGTCCAAGAAGCTGGTAGGGATCTTAATATTTTTCTTACCATGTCACCCATGTCATAGTTCTTCCCAAGACCAGCCAAACCATTCGTAATATCTGTGAATCTGTTGTACTTCTGTGTAATCGATTCTCCTAACTGCATTTGAAATCTCTCATACTGAGCTACCAAGATATCTATCCTTATTTCCTTGACTTTGTCTGTTCCTTCATAAGTGATTCTGAGTTTCTCCCACATTTCCATCGCTGATTTGCATGCTGAAATTCTATTAAACGTTTTCTTACTAAGAGCACAACATAATATACTCTTAGCTTTACAGTTAAGAGAGATCTTCTTCTTATCATCATCTGTCCAATTTTCTCTATTATTTAGAACTACTAGATCACCTTCTTCTATGATGGACCACAGTTGAAAATCGAGACCTTGCACGAAGAACTCCATTATAGTCTTCCAATAGTTGTAATCTTCTCCATCGAATAGAGGGGGTCGGTTAACTGACTGACCTTCTGCATATCCTTGAGCTGTCATTTATCTTTTGCTCTTCAGATCATGAGATCTTTTTTGTCGAAGAGACTTGACTTTGATACCACTTGTTGCCCAGCTAGCAAGCCCAAGGGGGGGGGGGTGAATGGGATTTTAAAAATCTTTTATGTTTAACACCTGTCAATAAAAACACTTAACAAGACGACACTAAGAACGATGGTTAGTGTTAGAGATAATGTAGACAAACACACAAAGAACCAATCACACAACATAGGAGTTTTTATCCTAGTTCGGACCTCCTATCCCAAGGAGTCCTATGTCCAGTCCCTAAGCAACAACTTGGGATTTTACTAGCCAAGGGTACTGTCCCCCTTAAGGACCCTTACACATCTAGCCGTAGCTGGCCTTCTCTTCTAACCCCGAAGAGGTATACAACCACCCTGATACACAGGTCTTCCTTCCTTGCCGAAGGGAATACACACCACATGTTTTCAACAGGTCTTCTCTTCACAACCCGAAGAGGAACTTCACAATGAATGTGAAAGAAAGCGAAAGGCCCCTAGACCAAGCTCACAATGAAATGCTTGATCTGAGGCAAAGTCTAAGAGAGAAAGATCAACAATAAAATGAATCTCTCAGAACTACAAGCTCTCAAAAATCTAGACAATGAAGGATGAGAGTAACGAGCTAAGGAATGAAAGGAGTGAAGCAAGAAGCTCTTGTTTCTGATGCTCGCTAGTTGAAGGTTGGTTCTCTGAAAGCTCTATTGCACAAAAGTTTCCTTCATGTAGTCATCAGTCTTCTATATATCTTCTCTTGAAATTATAGCCGTTGAAATGGCCATTGTCTCTAAGCTTGAAGCACGTTAGACAGCATGGTCCATTGTGCGCGACAGGTAAGCTTGCAGCCATTTAATGCTCTAGAGCCATGCACACAAAGAGAGGATTCATCCAGATATTCCTCAGCTTCTGGTTGTCCAACGTTGTAAGATATGACCTGCACACAATAAATGTCGAAGCACAGACAGCTAGACTGTCTCTATGCTTGTCAGTCAACGTTAGAAACCATGCAGTAAGAACGTACACCAAAAAAGCAATGCCATTCTGCTATCCTAAAAAGTGTTTGCTATAGAAACATAGGAATAGAAGGCACCCAGATATGCATCGTGCAGAGGAGTGTACAATCTCATTAAATGCAAGGTGTTAGTGATGCACGTGGGAAGATTTTGACTTTCACAATATTTGAAAATATATTTGAATATCATGTGTGAAGTCGATGTAATCCATGAAGTCGTTATGACAAAGAAATAGTTGTACAACTTATGAAATCGTTGTTTATGCAAATCGTTGTACGAGAGTAAGTAAATCGTTGTACAAGCAAATCATTGTACAGATATAAGCAAATCGTTGTACAAGCATAAACAAATCGTTGTTTAAGCAAATCATTGTATGAGAGTAACCAAATCGTTGTACAAGTAAATCGTTGTACAGATATAAGAAAATCATTGTACAAACACAAACAAATCGATGATTGAGCGAATCGTTGTTCAAACATAAGCAAATCGTTGTTTGAGTAAATCGTTGTTCAAACATAAACAAATCGTTGTTTGAGCAAATCGTTGTTCAAACACAAACAAATCGATGTTTGAGCAAATCGTTGTTCAAACACAAACAAATCGATGTTTGAGCAAATCATTGTTCAAACATAAACAAATCGTTGTTTGAGCAAATCGTTGTTCAAACATAAATAAATCGTTGTTTGAGCAAATTGTTGTTCAAATATAAACAAATCAATGTGCAAGAAAATCGTTCTAGCGTAAAGGCAAATTGTTCTAACTATCAAATTGTTGTTTTCACTTATCGAATCGTTACAACAATCAAATCGTTGTTTTTACTTAAGAAACGATGACCGAATCATTGTTTTTCTTATGAAACCGATGTGAAACCTAAATCGTTGTTTCACTTAACGAATCGTTGTGAGACCGAAATCGTTGTTTCACTTAATGAATCATTGTGAGACCAAAATCGTTGTTTCACTTAAAAAATCGTTGTGAAACCGAAATTGATGTTTCACCTAACAAATCGTTGTGACACCGAAATCGTTATTTCACTTAACAAATCGTTGTGAAACCGAAATCGTTGTGAAACCGAAATCGTTGTTTCACTTATCAAATCGTTGTAGCGATAGAATCGTTCATGCTTTACTTATCAAATCATTATAAGATGAAATCGTTATACGATACTTATGAAATCATTATGCTTATAGGGAAATCGATGTGGACTTAGAGAAAATTCATACTCTGAACTTTAAATGATACAGTGTAAGAATTAATTACAGATTTGGCTTGATTTGTTCCCTGTGGATAAACTTCATAAAACTTGTTAGAAAATAATTATTAGAGTTTTGTTAATCACCAAAATTATATATAATTAAATAAAATTATATGGGGATGGACTGATCATCAGGGCATGCAACAGACCATTTAGGAATTTATCAGCGCCCTCCTGCAAGCTACTCAGGGAGGAGGAAACTGCGGTGTAGGCGATCTGCATCATAATTTCAGGAGCTTGAATCCACCGAGATTCAGCGGTTCAACAGATCCAGATGAAGCCGAGCACTGGCTCAAAGAAACGGAAAGGATTTTTTGAGTTATGCAATGTGCAATGGGAGATAAGCTGTTGTTAGCCACTTTTCAACTGGAAAAGGACGCCCGCTCTTGGTGGAAGTCAGTTGAAGCAACCAGGGTGAATGGTCAATTCACCTGGAATGAATTTAAGGAAGCTTTCAACTCTAAGTACTTCTCAGAATGTGTGCAAGGGAGAAAGGCTGCAGAGTTCACTACTCTTAAACAGAGGAGTCTCTCTATAGTTGACTACGAAACCCAATTTTCTAATTGGCACGCTATGCTCAGCACCTGGTGAATACAAAAAGGATGAAGGCTAAGCGCTTCCTCAACAGTCTTAAGCCGCAATATATTGCTCAACTGGCCCCTCTCGACATCCAAACCTATGCTGAGATGGTTAAAAAGGCCCAACTGTTAGAAGATGCTACGGACTTCACTGATCATATCAAGAAAAAAGTTCGTGAAGAAGAAAACGACACCTGGTCTTTCATCTGCTAAGCCGATCATCGGCAAGAAGCGTCCTTTCAACATCACGGATGGATCAAGTCAAGAGAAGAAGCCCAAGGCATTTATCCTCACTACTCCGGCAAAAAGCAACTGCAAACACTGTGACAAGCCATGTCACACAACTGATGAGTGCTGGAGAAAGGTTGGCGCATGTCTGCGCTGTGGTAGCCGCGAGCACCGTATCCCCGAGTGCCCACTATTGAAAGAGCATGAGAGGCGCACTAATGTGCCCAAGAAATAGGGAAGACTACAAGCCCCGAGAGATGAACAAACCACTGAGGAAGGTGGCGTGGTGGAAGGTACACTACAAGTTCTCTCTTTATTAGCATTTGTGTTATTTGATACTGGCGCTACCCATTCATTTATATCTCAAAACTTTTCTAATATTTTGAATATTAAACTTGTATTCATGGGGTGTGAATTCTTTGTCACAACACCACTAGGAGAGAAAGAAAAATTGAACAAATATTTCCCATCTGCCGATGTAATGATCGGAGAACACAACCTAATAGCCGACCTGGTGTGCATGTCCATGGAAGGCTATGACGTGATTCTTGGAGCCGATTGATTGTCCACCTATGGGGCAAGTGTCGACTGCAAGAAAGGGAAGGTTACATTTAGTGAGCTCCCTAAGTTAGCATTCACTAGGATTAGACATAGGAGACGGATGTCTCTAGTCTCCGCCATACAGTCCCACAACATGATAAGGAAAGGTTGCTTGGCTTTCCCTGCGGCCGTAGTAGTTGAGAAGAAGGGGTCTATGATAGAAGACATACACATAGTCCAAGACTACCATGATGTGTTCTCCGAAGAGCTGCCAGGAATTCCCCCAGAATGAGATGTCAACTTTTCTATTGACTTAATTCCTGGAGCTGCATCGGTATCTCATCAACCGTGCATGATGTCACCTACCGAGTTAAAAGAGCTGAAGGCACAACTGATGGAATTGTTAGAAAAGGGGTTCATTAGACTAAGTACTTCCCTATGAGGAGCACCTATTCTGTTCGTTAAAAAGAAAGATGGATCTATGAGGCTGTGTATCAACTATCGACAACTCAATCAGCTGACCATCAAGAACAAGTACCCATTGCCTCGAGTCGATGAACTCTTCGATCAGATATTTGGAGCTCAATACTTCTCCAAAATTGACCTCCGATCTGGTTATCATTAAATGAAGATCAAGGATGACGACATCTTCAAAATGGCTTTCAAAGTAGGTATGGACACTATGAATTCATTGTTATGCCTTTTGGTCTGACCAATGCTCCTGCAGCTTTTATGCAACTCATGAATAGCATATACCGACCATATCTTGATAAGTTCGTGGTCATCTTCATTGATGACATCCTCATATACTCTAAAACCAAAGAAGAACATGAAGAACATCTAAAGATAGTTCTGCAAGTTTTACGAGACAACCAACAGTATGCAAAGCTGAGCAAGTGCGACTTCTGGCATGAAGAAGTGTCCTTCTTGGGCCATGTCATCTCCAAGGATGGCATCTCTGTTGATCCCTCCAAAGTTGAAGCGGTGCTTAAATGGGAGAGACCAACTAATTGTTGGGTTGAGTGTGTTTTGAAATTTCCTAAAGTTGTATTTTAATGATGACCAATGAACATCACTCATACTTTGATTTTGATGATGACATATTGTGATTTTGATGATGATATGTTGAACATGTTATACATTTTATACATATCACAATAATGCTTAAACAACATGTTTTTGATGTTTAATATCTCATATTTTTATGATAATATCTTGTACTAATGATTTATGTGTTAAATTTGCAGGTGTATACAGCTCTTGTCATTGATAGTGTCGACACACCCATTGATGGTGTCGACACTGGGTCAGAGTCCCTGAAGCTTTTTCATGAAGACAAGGTCAAGTGTGTCGACACAGTCCCTGGTAGTGTCGACACTAGACCCAGTCTCCAGAAGACCCAGTTGCCTGACTGGGACAGTGTGTCGACACAGCCAGTGGTAGTGTCGACACACTCAGTGGTAGTGTCGACACACTCTGGCTGAATTTTCATCTTAAGATCCATCTGGACACGTGGCCTCCTAGGGCTCAATAGGATTGGTCTTGGATCATGTGCCCACGTACCCTAAGGCTCTTATGGACATATGGGGCTATAAATACCCATGTGTTTGGTACTCCAAAGCCATCCCACGCAAGAGCAAGCCAAGAGCATTCTGGAAGAGGGCAAGAAGAGTGGGAAAAAGGGATCTGCATCTAGAGGAGCAGAGTAGCGCCGCCAAGGGAAGAAGAAGGAGAAGAAGAGTAGGAGCTCGTGATTGCAGCAGTGCTGGTTCAGAAGGAGATCCAGCCGAGTCTATATTTGGTCAGAGTGTTAAATTCTCTGGGGAATCTGTGTATGTGTTCTACACAGATCTCCCATTTCTATTTGTCTCTACCATTTCTATTGTATTTAGATAGATCGTGCTAGAGGATCTGTTCTCTAAGTGTGCTTGTTCTAGCAGAACTTGGATCTATTGTGATCCAAAGTTTTGAGTACTTTGTACTCTGGTTTGGAGCCGTTGTGCTCTGGTGCTTGAGCCGTAGTGCTCAAGGGCTTGTGAATTTGCTGAATTCACAAGTAGTCTTTGGAGTAGGTTGTCGTGCCTATCTCGTGGGTTTCTTTGAGTCGGTGCACTCAAAGAGGTCAGAGTCGTCGTGCTCTAGTTTGTACTGCACTTGTGCTAGTGGTTCCTCCGTTGTGAGGAGGTAGACGTAGGAGACACAAGTTGTGTTCTCCGAACCACCTTAAAAATCTTCAGTGCACTGTGGTTTGATGTGTGGTTTGCTGTTCTTATTCACTATACTCACACACCATACTTGCATCTGATCGAATTGTGTGTTTTACTTATTTTAATTCCGCTGCCATACACACAATTTCTTAGTTCATTCATCAAAGTCACCTATCCGATCCCCAACAACTGGTATCAGAGCTGGTCAGAGTCAAATCTATACTCTGAGGTGCTTTGGTGAATTTTCTGTATTTCAGATTTTTGATTCACTCAATTACTTGCTCAAATTGCTGTGTGTTTTGGTTTGATTGTCTTTATCATGGACTCTAGAGGTTTTGTTGCTGAAGGTCATTCAATCAATAGGCCTCCATTTTTTGATGGTACTGACTATCCTTACTGGAAGAATAGGATGATGGTTTTTCTTAGCGCACAGAACTATGAAGTATGGAGAATTGTTGAAAAAGGACCAATCAAAGTCACTGGAGATGAAGATCAATGGACCAGGGAGCAGATCAGAAGGGTCACCCTAAACTAGAGCACCATGAACATGCTGCAATGTGCTATCCATCCGAAGGAATATTCTAGAATCTCTATGTGTAAGTCTGCCAAGGAGATATGGGATAAATTAGAATTGCTTTATGAGGGCACATCTCAGGTCAGGGAGACTAAGGCTAACATGTTAGTTTCTGATTATGAGTTGTTTATCATGAAATCTAATGAAACTATATCTGAGATGTTTGCCAGGTTCATGGTTATTATAAATGGACTTCGAGCCTTGGGTAAGGAATGCTCAAATGAAGAATTGGTAAGAAAAATCTTGCGTTCCTTATCTCCTGTATGGCACACTAAAGCAACTGTCATTGAAGATTCAAAGGATTTATCCAAAATCACATTGGATGAACTCATTGGATCATTAATGACATATGAGTTAAACCTTAAGAGATCAGAAGAACACATGCTAAAAATAAAAACCATTGCTCTTAAAGCTTCATCAAGTAATAAAGGAAAATCTAAAGAAAATTCTGAGTCTGAAAAATCTGAATCTGATCATGATAATCTTGCTCTCATCACCAGACAATTTAAGGCATTTCTGAAATCAAACAAGAAGAATTTTGGTAATAAGCAAAATGCCATGTCTAGTAAAAAGAAACATTTCTCCCATGTTGATCATAAGAAAACTGATGAAATTCCTGTGTGTTATAGGTGTAACAAATCTGGACATATGAAGGCTGATTGTCCAGAAGGTAAGAAGGAAAAGCACATAAATCACAAGAAGGAGTTCCACAAAAAGAAGAACAAGGCCATGGTGGCTACATGGTCAGATGATGAAAGCTCAGACTGCAATGAAGAATCCTCAAGTTCAGAAGGGAATGAAATCTGCTTCATGGCTGGAAGCAGCGAAGAACAGGTAGATATATCCTTTGAACTATTTACCATTGAAGATTGGCAAGAAGCATATGGTAACTTAGTTGAAAGTATGTCTGAAATTAGAAAAGAAAATAAATACTTGAAAAGAAAAATTGAAAGCATTCTTCATGATACTTCATCATCTGTAAAGATTTCTGAATTGGAAGCTCAAATTTCAAATCAAATCAAAGAAAATTATGAACTGTTGATTTTTGTTGATGATCTGAAATTAAAAATTCAAAAATTGAACAAAGAACTCATCAATTCTATCAAGAAATTTGAAGAAAAGGGAAAGGAAAATCATGAAAATTTGAATTAAATTGAAAAACTCAATCTTTGCATTAAAGAAAAAGAAGATATCATCAAGAACTTCACTCAAGGGAAAGACAATTTGAATGCTCTACTTGGAGTTAAGATGAATTCAAATAAGCATGGCTTAGGTTTTGAACCACAAAATTCAAAGAAAACTGAATCATCTCCAAAGAAAATAAAATCATCAAAAACTCCTTTAATAAAATTTGTCAAGGCAAGCTCATCTGAAAACAAAGGAAAAATACAAAAACAAAAAGAACCTAAGAGGTTAACACATACCCTACCTAGGTCGACACACACTATGCACAGGTCGACCTATCCCAGTCAGAGGTCAACCTACCCTTCTTATAAAAATCACAAAAACTTCAAACCAATCAATAATCATCTTTCTCATGGAAATTGGAATGTTTTCTCATCTTACAATTCAAGATGGAATAAGTCATGGAACCAAAGGTACAATGGTAACCAATGGTTCAATCCTTATTTCTATCATTCACCTTTTCCTGCCCATCAACGACAATGCATGCAAAGTTTTTCACAATGGAACAAACCAACTAAGAGGCAGAATGTTCAAAAAATTGGAAAACAAAAAGTTGAATCTTCTGTTTCAAAAAACACTGTGAAGAAAAATACACAAATTTAGGTTAGAAAGGATTTGTTATATCTTCTCACTCAGGATGTTGGTACCAATCTCATGTGGGTACCAAAAACTTTTCTTGTCTAATTTGTTATGTGCAGGAAAGCCGTGCATCCAATTCCAACAACATCTGGATTCTTGATAGTGGATGCTCACGGCACATGACAGGAGACAGAAATAAAATTTCATGCTTGATTGAAAAAGAAGGTGGATCAGTCACCTTTGGAGGTAAGAATAAAGGAAAAATAATTGGCAAAGGAAGAATTGGTAAGTCTTGCATTACCTTAAGTGATGATGTTTGTTTAGTTAAGAGTTTGAATTACAACTTGCTTAGCATTAGTCAATTGTGTGACAATGGTCTCAAGATTCTTTTTGAACATGATTCATGCAAAATAATTGACTCCTCTTCTGAGAAAATTAAATTGATTGGAAAAAGAGAAAATAATGTCTACATGATTGATTTGTGTGATAATTCCTCTTTAAATGTTTGCTTGATTGCAAATAAAAATGACACTGCTTGGTTGTGGCACAAAAGGTTGGGTCATGCAAGTTTCACAACCATTAGCAAACTCATAAGAATGAATCTTGTAAAAGGTCTCCTTGAATCTTTTACAGTCATTGACAATCCTGTTTGTGGGATATGTGCTCAAGGAAAACAAACAAGAAAATCTTTTAAAGTGTTCAATGACGTACTTACATCTAAACCACTTGAATTGCTTCATATGGATCTTTTTGGTCCAACCAGAACTCAAAGTCTCAGTGGTAATAGATATGGCTTTGTGATCATTGATGACTTTACAATGAAGGGTTGCGGAATTCCCTATATGGTAATCTAGAAGGGGGGTTGAATAGATTACTGCCGATTAAAAATGTTTATCACCTTCTTTTCTTTAAAACACAGATTATCAAAACAATATTAAACTCTAAGCTAGGTGTGGATGTGTGTGACTTGATGACAGATAGATAGCAAACTACAATACGTGTGTATAGACGCCGTGCCTACCAAACATCTAACGTAAAAGCGTTCAAACCATGAGACACGTAGATTTACGTGGTTCGGAGTACACAACTCGTGTATCCTACATCCACGGGCCACACACACACGCAAAACAATCTGCTTATGAGCTAGTTCACAAACTACAACTCACACACACATGTTATCTGATGTGCAACCACGATCAGATCAACACCCACACGTGAATCAAGCACAAGGACTGCTTGAGACACCACAACACACACACAGATTTGTAAAAGTAGAATAGAGAAGAGTTTTAGAGTTGAAGAACAAATCCAGATTGTAAACTCTTCTTGTGAACGTCTGGCTGGACTTCAAGCTTCGTCTTGATGATCACAAGTTGATGGAGACACTTGAATCTACGACGTTCAGGCTTCACCTTCAACTGGAGAGACTTCTCTTCTTGGTTCTGGGTGGTAGGTTGAAGCAGAGCAGCAGAACAAGACTTCTCTTGAGAACTCTTTAGGGTTTTTGCTTGGGGGCTGCTTGTGTACGAGATTTTCTTCAGAAAATTGCTTATATAGTGGTGTTGACATATGGAGAGACGTGGTTGTTGGAAACACCAACTTTGGCAACATTAGATCTTTCCATATCTGAAGATTCTGTTCGTCTGTCGACAGGTTATACACCTGCTGTCGACAGGAATCAACAATGTGCCAAGTTCCAGAAGTCTGGAAGTTCTGTTGAAGCTCTCACTGTATGCATCTGTCGACAGGTGCCTTGGTGCTGTCGACAGGCACATGTTTTTCCAGAACACTGGTTTCTGACTGTATGCTTCTGTCGATAGGGCTTATTTTCCAGAACTGTATGCTTTCTGACTGTTGGTATCTGTCGACAGGGTCTTGATGGCTGTCGACAGGTACATTGTCTTTTGGCTTTGCTTGATCTTTCAAACTTGATTTTGGCACATGTCTTGCATGGTATATCTCCTACATTAGTAAACATAGTTAGTGAGATATTATGAACATATATAATCAAGCATTGTACCAAGTTATTGTGACAAGTCATTTGTATGATGATCTCATGCATTAAACTCAATTCTCATTGTTCACATTTGTTTACATTGTTCATCATTGTTCATCATCAAAAACATGTTGTATTTATTATTTAGAATGTGAACCCAACATTCTCCCCCTTTTTGATGATGACAAAATTAATCAATTAAGTAAGTGCACAATTGAGTTTTCTCCCCCTTTTGACAACATCCAAAAGCATACACCATATACACATGTATTAGACAAAGAACAAGGATTGGCACTGATATTGCATGAGTCATACATAGTACATGACATGCTAATGGGAAAGACATTGCTTGACAATCATCTAAAAACAATCATGACTGAAAGCATAACAAGACGCAAGTGAAGTAGATAACAAGACTTGACGCTATCCTTGACACCAAAGCTAACTAAGCATCAACATCAGCTGGCGGTGTAGGAGCCCGACGCTCAGTAGCAATGCTATCCAGGCGGGTGTCAAGTGTGTCCATTCTGACATTGAGTCTCTCAAAGCTTGTTGCCATTTGGATCTGGAGCTGAGCAAGTAATTCCCGAATTGAGGGCTCAGCAACATCAACAGTAGCATCTCCCGGAGCATCGAGTGGCTCAGATTGGGAGTCTTCATCTTCAGCACCATCGTCATCTTCATCTTCTTCATCATCACCATCATCATCAGCTGCCCCTTTACCTTTGAGGTCTCTTGTGACGATGCCATCTACCATCTTGTAGCCCATCCTGTGTGCAGCAGTGAGGTCATAGGAGCTACGTGATTTGAGGACGGTCATCACCTCCTTTGGGATTTGAATGCCAATGAAGAGGAAGAGAGAAGTGAGTTGACATGCATAGGGCATAGATCTCTTTGCACTGCTAATGCACAGGCGAAGAATAGAGACCATGAGGAGAGGGAGGTTGATGGGTTCAGCTAGTAGGAATTGATTGTAGCAACCTAAATTTTTAAGAAAAATAAAAATTTTTAATAAAGAATTAAAACCTAGCTAAATAGATATTTAAATGAAAAGAGCATTAAATAAAACCCATTAAATGGAAAAGAGTAATGGGCTTTGCTTAATGGACCATCTAGAATTTATTGGGTCAAAATATGAATTTACAAAGGGAGAATAATAAGAAAATACCCTAAATTCGGAGTTTAATTATCTCATAATTGGAAAGGGGTTATTAAATCAATAAAAGTGGCAATTAGAGTTGGAATTAGATTCCTAAACCTACCCCATATAGTCTAGCATGAATTTAGATACTATCCTAACCCAATTAGAGATTGGAAAGCAAGAGAGGAAAGGTGGAGTTAGGAAATCTCAGAATTAAGAGGAATTTGAGTAGTAGTAGGAATAGGAACTTGTGTTTATATAAATACACCTCTTAAATTCTCATGGCCGACCCTAGCTCGTGCAAAGGGGTTCTTGGACGTGGAGAAGAGGCCAAGGAAGAGGAGGAATCGAGGAGAGGAAGATCCATCAACCTTCTTCCTTCGTTCTTGGAGTTCTAAGCCCTAGAAGATAAATCGAGTCAAAGGTAGGCATTCTCACGAGCAAAATTAAATTAAACTCATATGTAGGTAGTTTCAATCACCAGGAACAAAAGCCCTCTTGAATCACTCTTTTTCATCAAGCCAATCTTTTGTTCTTGATTTTTGAAGATCTGCAAACATGATAACCCCGAGATATCATGTTTAATTCAAATCTCTATTTATACTTGATCCCATGCTACGAAATTTTTACTGTAGATACTTCATGTTGTTAGGGATCATTTGCCCCTAAAAGCCCTAAATTTCATTGAGCATGTTGCTCGAATTAAATCGATCTTGCTCTCTGTATCATGTTCTGTGTTACTCGTTATTGTTCATGCCCAAACCATGCTTTCTCTCTAATTCCTATTTACTGGAAGTACTCTCCTATGTCTAGTTTCATTTGCCTCTGATTTCATGATTTTTCATCGTGTGTACATTTAGTTATGATTTTCTGAACTACCCTATGTCAAAAAGGTAAGATTCTGGACAGCAATCCAAGACAGATCAGAACCCTGTCAGGCTCAGGCGCAGACCCTGTGAACGCGACGGCACGATAGGCCGCGTTCACGAGGTCTGTCATGACAGAGCGCTCTGTCGCAATCTGATCGCGATAGTCCTAAGTGTCGCGATCTGTTGACCAGGCAGTCGCGACCCTCATGCAAGCCTGTCGCGATCTGCCCTTCTGTCCTGGCAGCCCCGTCGCCTTCTGTGTAACCCCCTGTCGCTACCTGCCCTACCCCTGTCGCAATCCTTACTGGCCTATGTCGCCTTCACAGGGTTTTGCATGAAAACCCATAAAACTTATTGCTTTCACTTTCTACAATATTCTTACGCCTTTTTAACAGTCACATACGCAGTAAAAACACATGTTCTAAAACGGAGCTATATTGAATGCTTTAAATTACATATTCACGACTTCTTTTCTGTCTATGATTTCTCTTACACATGCACACACATGAATCACCCATATATGACTGATATCTGGCATAAAATATCTCATATTGTATCTGGGAATTTATTGCAATAAAGTATATTAATGGCCCTATTTTAAAGGACTTGTATTCATTTCTTGCGTTGTTTATATACCTATATCGACGCTCCACTGTTCTAGAATTCCTCTAGAACGTCGAGCACCTGTTTTATATACACACTTTACTTGGCTTGTGGTGAACTCTCTGTTGGATATTCCTTTCGCCGGACTAGTGAACCCTTGCACAAGGCCTCCGTAAGTCTCCTCTGATCATGGAGTCCCACATGGTCGACGAGCCGGTTGTACCCCAACACCCATTACATCTTTAGGGATCGATATGGTCCAAACGACTATTAGAAGTTCACTCTTACCTTGAATCACGTCGGACCTCTGGACTTGTGCATAACTTGGCCAGCGGGAAGATCGTGAATTCCACCTGACTGCCAACACCAAGTGCACGTGTTGTGCAACTGTTACTATTGTCTGTTTACCCGTCGCATTACGTGCAATGTCCACTAGCTCTCATCTATACTCTACTCGCTCGTCTATTCACGTTCATTCTACTATCTCGTCTATTCATCTAGTGCTCTCATCTACTTCTTGGTACTCTATATTGGCCATTGACTGATTGTCTAAAGATAAACAATATAACCAATGCCTGGCAATATATAAAGGGCTCGATCTGGTCCTGGGATGAGCGCCCGAAAGTGCTAGTGCCCATGGGAGTTAAATGATCAGAGTGTTTGGCATTACACTCAAGTGCTATCTATCTCGACTATCTATATGACAATCAAAACACAAAACGTGCTATACTCTCTCGATGTCTAGAATGACAAACAAGTGCTATACTCGTCGTGCTATTATTATACTTGTGCTAGTTGTGCTATGGCCATCCTGCTATTCGTGCTATACTCGATACTTGTGCTATTTTTGGGAACTATACACGATCTCGTGCTGTTGTGCTATCTCATGCTATATTTTGACTCTCTTGTACCTGCTGTCTTTAGATACTCTGCTATTAAATGCGTTAATTATTTAAAGCCTGCTTGAGCCTGAGATTTAAGTCCTACTGGGCGTTATCGCTCACCCTACGTTATTTGATGTTGTGTTCTCAGGTGAGACCGAGGATGGCACATACACTCACGAGGAAGGGAATGACCAAGAGTGAAGCCAGGAGTACCCTCGAGTCATTATGTTATCTTAGAGTTGTAGTTAGTTATATCCTTTTATTGCAATGTAATTGGGCCCTATAGAATGGCTCTGATATTAGTGGTTATAACTAGACATTTGAAAAGTTATAAATGAGAAAGATTTGCTTTAGTATTATTCAATGTGCAATGGTTTGATGTTTAGTACTCGCTCTATACCCTTTTCTTGCAACTGCCATCGCGCTCCGATATTCCGCGTCGGGGCGTGACATTGATGAAGCAGAGACTTGTGTAGGGAGGTCACAAGTTTTCGGCTACCATCCTTAGGAACTATGAGAGTGGTGAAGATGTGATGGATGAGACGATGAAGGGGAGGGAGTGAGTTGGCATTTAGTTGCTTACGATCAGTAGGATCGTAAGGCTGCAGAGTAATGAGTGTGTGGTACTCTTTAGGGGTTGGATGATGGGACTTGATGTCTATCCCGGTGTTGGGGATTTGCAAGGCAGTGGAGAAGAGGTTTGGAGTTATGAAGAAAGGAGTTTGTTTCACCTTTGAGTATAACCCACCGCTGCTGGACAAGCAGAGGTTGTTGTAGAATTGGGTCACAGCGATTGGGGAGTACAGCTTGTGATCTGAGCAAAAGGGAGCCCAACCCTGGACATCAAAGAGAGGTTGGAGTTCGGGAAACATATCCTCCAACGAGACGAAATCGATGTAGCGGGGCTGCACGACCTTCGTGAAGGTACCATGGACATCGAGAAGACGAAGAGTAGGCGGGATGATGAGCTCCGGAAAACGATCTTCCCGGTGCTTCGTCCGACGCTCGGCGGTTGCCCTGGAGCCCTGGCCGGCTTCGGAAGACCGAGGACGACGACGGGATGCCATCTTCTTGGCCGATGGAGCCATCAGAGGTGGAATCTCGATGTAGATGGAGATGGGATAGAGGAAGGAGACGAAGGGAGGTAGAGATGGCAGAGGAGGCAGGGTTCGCTTCTGTGGCCCTGGAGAAGGAGATTTTGTAGAGAGGGAGGGAAAGGAGTGTTTTTGGAAGTGGAAAAGGATGGAAAGGGGAGTGGGGACCTCTTATAGAAGGCTTGTGGGTATTTGAAAGGTTGGGTCCCACAAAACCCGGCCTTAAACCCTTGCCCGATGGGCTTCCAAAAAACATGTCTGCCACCGGCTGTAGACAGGGCCCCTGATGCCTGTCGACAGGGACATATAGTAAATGGCTAGTTTGCTGTTTTGGTGGGTTTTGTGAATTTGAACTTTGGAGCAGTGGTTCCTAAGTGTTTATTTAAGGTGTATAAGAGGTGAACACATATTTTACCCAACCATATACAAAGATATAAAAAGCCAATTCATTTTCCTTAATGGTTTTAACATACTACCCAAGGAATTTTAAGTTAGAGCATTAAGAAAACACCTGCTAAAATGAAGAACAATGCACTCTCACCCTTCATTGTATAAATGCAGTGTAAGACAACACAATCCCCATTTTGTTGACAGGCAAATGATGCATGAAATGAATATCTATATGTCAAGACAATCAAAAAACCAATGACCCTGGGATTTATGACTCAGTGGAGGCTTCACACTATTTCATTTTTCTTAATTTGCAATTCAGAAAGGCAATGGGAAAAAGTGGTACTTAAGACACTACTAGAAAAAGCGGTTTTACCGATGGATATTTCCGACGGAATTTGTCCGTCGGAATATCCGTCGGAAATACCGATTTCTGACCGATTTCCGATGCAATAATCGGAGTTTCCGACCGATTTCCGATGAAATTCTTTTCCGTCGGTAATTTTCTGACCAACTATTTCCGACGGGCTATTTCCGACAAGTTTCTGACGGAAAGCTGTCGGAAACGGATTTTCCGACGGATTACCGATGGATTTCCGACGGAAAGCATCTGTCAGAAATGCCGCATTTTCTTGTGGTGAGAGGACTTCACACCTTTTGACGTGAGGATAGACATTACAAGTGCCCATACCCCCAATTACTCAGTGGAAGTGTCTAGCATACCGTTGTACAGAGTTGATGAGTGAGCCTTTTGACGCGAGGGCAGACATTTGTGATGCCCATCACCCCGGTTACTCAGCAAAACACAACATTGCTCTATATTTATCCCAATTTGAAGTTGATTCTTATTTTTCTTATGTGAATGCTATTTTTCAGAAATAGGTAGCTGTTCTCCAAGTATTGCTTTAAAAGCTCAAGATCAAGTAGTTTATATGATTAGCTATCAATATTAGACATACAGTTCCATGACCAAAAGACTGATCAAGTAAATTGAGAACTATGTTTGCCTACAAAGAAATTATTTAGAGGAGTGAGGTGTATATCCTTGAGAGATGTGAAATGTTTCCAAAATGATAGAACCTAAACCCAAACATGAGTAGTATGTGAAAATCATAGTGGTATAAAGAATAGCTTAAATATCATTTGTACATGGTGTGGTCAAACATGCATTAACACCTTATAGACACCTTATTTGTTAAACATGAAGCTGCTCACTGAATGTTTCGAGAAATGGGCTTGAAGTTCCAACTTTCATTGTGTCTGTCGACAGGGAGAAATGGCATGTCGACAGGATCACACAGATAGAAGATTAAGGGATCTGGGAGGCAGAGACTGTACATATCTGTCGACAGAGGAAAGTGGACCTGTCGACAGATGTAGACAGTGAGCAGAATGAGAGTTCTGTTTAGCCTGATCTGTCGACAGGGGGCTTATAGGCTGTCGACAGAGACCTATTTAGAGGCAGTTTAATAAGGAAATGAAAGACAGAATTGTTCAAAGGTTGTGAGGGAATTGAGATAGACAAAATTGAGTGACTTCCTTCACATTAGCATTCATCTAACCTTAACTTGCTCCCCCATAAAGTGTGCTATTTTGTACAAGGATACTCAGGTTCATGAAGACAAATATGCACATCTAGACCAATCAAATAAGCACACCAAGCATGTAGTAAGATAGACCATCAAGTGTTTTCAGATTTTCAAAGAGAATTTTGAATGGGCATAATTGTAAAGAAACTAATTCCATATGTAGAGTACATGCCCCTTTCATGCCACATGACTATGGATACTTGGCGGAGAATATTTTCTCACGCATAATGAGAGTTTCCAAACAAGCATAACTTGTTCTTCCACACATCACCATTTGATATACCTCATAGTTAGTACACACAAGGGACATATGCTTAACATTTGTTTTAAGTTTCATTGCAATTTGCACAAATCTAATTCTCTTCTCAATGTGGTGAATCTATCTTCTGTCAGAGATTTGGTAAAGATGTCAGCCAATTGTTTTTCAGTGGGTATGAAGCTAATTTCCAAGGTTTTATTGGCTACCTCATCTCTCAAGAAATGATGATGAATCTCTATGTGTTTTGTCCTAGAGTGTTGAATGGGATTCTTTGATAGATTGATTGCACTAGTGTTGTCACATAGGATAGGTGTGCATCCAATATCGATGTTATAGTCACACAGTTGACTCTTTATCCACAACACTTGTGTCGCACAACTCCCTGCAGCAACATATTCTGCCTCTGCAGTGGAGAGTGCAACTGAGTGTTGCTTCTTGGATGCCCACAAAACCATGCAACCACCAAGCATTTGGCAATAGCCACTAGTGCTTTTCCTGTCAATTTTACATCTAGCGTAGTCTGCATCAGAATAAGAAATCAACTCAAAACTACTACCTGTTGGATACCAAAGGCCCAAATCATACGTACTTGAGAGATATCTGAAAATTCTCTTGACTGCAATTAAATGGCTTTCCTTTGGACTAGATTGGTATCTAGCACAAAGACAAACACTGAATTGTATGTCCGGTCTACTTGCAGTAAGATAAAGGAGTGAGCCAATCATACCTCAAAATTGTTTGGCATCTACCAATTTACCTTTCTCATCACTTTCTAGCTTAATGCTTGTGCTCATAGGTGTTGAGGCATGTTTAGCTTGTTCAAACTGAAACTTTTCAGTAGCTCTTTAACATATTTTTCTTGGTTGATGAAGAATCCGTTTTCTAACTGCTTAACCTGCAAACCAAGAAAAAATTGAAGCTCCCCCATAAGACTCATCTTAAATTCACTGTGCATATGTTTAGAGAATTCTTCACACAGTGAAGGATTAGTAGAACCAAAGATAATGTCGTCCACATAGACTTGAACAACAATTATGTGATTGCAAACTTTCTTTGAAAAGAGAGTTTGGTATACCTTACCTCTTGAGTAATTTTTGCTTACCAGATAGGTGCTCAGTCTGTCGTACCAAGCTCGGGGTGCCTGTTTCAAACCATAAAGAGCTTTGTGCAATTTAAATACATGGTTTGGTTTGTCATGATCCTCAAAGCCAGGTGGTTGAGAGACATAGACTTCCTCTTTTATGTAGCCATTCAAGAAGGCAGTTTTGACATCCATTTGAAACAATTTAAACTTGTTTGAGCATGCGTATGCTAACAAATTCTAACTGCTTCTAGCCTAGCTACAGGTGCAAAGGATTCTTCAAAGTCCACACCAAACTCCTGATTATATCCCTTGCAACCATTCTAGCCTTGTTTCTCACCACTTTACCCTCTTCATTGAGTTTGTTCCTAAAAACCCATCTTGTCCCAATTACAGAAATTTCAGGGGTTCTAGGAACTAAACTCCAGACATTATTTCGTTGAAATTGCCCAAGCTCCTCATGCATAGCATCAATCCATGAGTTTTCTTTTAATGCTTCTTCAACATTTTTAGGTTCCACTTGAGATACAAAAGCTAAATGATCTGTTCAACTATTTGATTAACCTGAGACCTAGTTTGAACTGAGTCATTTATGTCACCTATGACATTCTCAAGTGGATGAGCTTTAGAATACCTCACATTAGTGACTGTTGAAGGTCCGGGTTGATCTTGCATTTGAGGAGGTTGTTCTGGAGGAGGGGTGGCTGGAGGACTTTCAACTTGAGGTTGATCTTGTTGTTGTGGATCTTGTGCAGGTACTTCTTCTTCATTTCTATATAGATGTCCGTCATCTTCATCATCGTACCTGCAAAGATATCCACTTTTAGTTTTGAGACTTGTTTTAGAGATTGCATTTGGTTTTCTTTGTAGTTCTCCAAGTGTTGTATCTTCAGTTTCACCTGCAGACCTGTAAAGATTAGAATTGTTAGGCTTGGTTTGAGATTCATCAAATACAACATGTGGAGTTTCTTCCACTGTTCTAGTTTTCAATTAAACACCCTATAGGCTCTAGAGTGTTCTGAGTATCCAAGAAAAATACCTTGATCGCTCTTGGCTTCAAACTTGTCCAAATCATTTTTATCATTGTTATGTATGAACACTTTTGAACCAAAAACTCTAAAGTACCCAATGGTGGTTTTTTACCTTTCAGAAGTTCGTAGGGAGTTTTCTTGAATACCGGTCTTACCATGGCTCTGTTAAGAATGTAGCATGACGTGTTTACCGCTTCTGCCCAAAAGGTTCTTGCAAGTTGATTCTCGACCAGAAGCGTGCGAGCCATCTCCACCAAGGTTCTATTCTTCCTCTCCACAACCCATTTTGTTCTGGAGTTCTTGGGGAGGAGAACAAATGTTCTATCCCTTGGTTCCTGCAAAAATCAGAGAAGGAGGTATTGTCAAATTCTCCCCCGTGATCAGTGCGGATGGAGCATATTTTGTTGACATTTCCATGCTCAATTTTATTGAAAAATTCTTCAAATTATTTCATTGCTTCATTCTTGTGAGCCAGAAATTTTACCCAAGTGAACCTAGAGAAATCATCTACAATGACAAAACCATAACGCTTGCCATTGAGACTTAGTGTTCTTGTAGGTCCAAATAGGTCCATGTGCAACAGTTCATAAGCTTTAGAAGTACTCACCGGTGCTTTTGATTTGAAGGATTTCCGGGTTTGTTTTCCCTGTGCACATGCATCACAAAAATTTTCATTTTTATTGAATGGGATTTCAGGAAGTCCACTTACCAGTTTGAGCCTCATGATCTTGTGCAACACATTATAGCTAGCATGACCAAGCCTACGATGCCACAATGTAAGCTCGTCCTGTTTGTTTGCTACAAGACACAAATTATCATTTTTTGGATCATCTAAGTCAACCATGTAGATGTTGTTTATTCTTTTTCCAGAAAATTTCAGACTTCCTATTTCCTTATCAAGAATTTGACATGAATTGGATTCAAAGACAATTTTATGACCCTTATCACACAATTGACTTATGCTAAGCAAGTTGTGATGAAGGCCATCAACAAGTAAAACATTGTCTATGGATTTAGAGGCAAACTTACCAACCTTACTTGAGCCGATGATCTGGCCTTTGTTGTTACCTCCAAAAATCACTTGACCTCCGTCTTTTTCCACGAGCAAATAGAATTTTCCTTTGTCGCCCGTCATATGCCTCGAGCAGCCACTATCCAGGTACCATTTGTTTTGATTGTGGGCTGCTAGGCATTCCTGCACATGTGGATCAGACAAGAGGTTTTGGTACCCAAATTACTTTGGGTGCCGTTGTATCATTCATGCCAAACAGTAAATGCTTAGGAATCCAGACTTGTTTGATTTTTATTTGGTTTGGGCTATTCCAGCATTGTTTTTCATTGTGCCCAACCTTTTTACATATTTTGCATGATGATGATTTTTGAACAACAGTGGGCTTTACCTTTTTAGGAGCATGCATAGGCATTTTACCCTTTTGTTGCCTTGTTAGTTTAGCTTTAGGAGGTTGCTGTTTGTCTTGTCTTGGGCTTGTTGCAAATTCCTTATATTGACTAGGAACAACCTTGATAGCTTTACGTTCCTGTTTTTTACCCTTGAATTGATTTTTCTTGTTCTTAGAAGGGTTTTGTTTGCTAGAACTTGGGCTAGGATCAATGAAATCGGTTAGCAGATTTTTGCCAATTTGCTTTGGCTTTGTATTTTGAAACCCAATCCCATGTCTTGCAACAAACACATTTGAACCTATAATTGCATCCAGATTCTGTTTACCTTTGACAAAGCTAGATAAATCTTTAGACTTACCTTTTATTTCCTTTTCAGCTTGTTCCAATCTTTCTTTTAGATTAGCATGCTCACTTTTAAGAGTTTCAAGAGAGTTCATTAGATCATCTCTTTCCTTTTGGACTTCTTGAAACTTAAGTTTCATGCTATCCAATTCATCACTATGTGTTTGTTCATCAAGCTTCATCATTTCAATCACCTTATTCAAGGATTCAATTTCTTCATTATTGTTTGATTCATGAACAAGGGAATTGACTTTCTTCTTGAGTGCTTTATTTTCAGACTTGAATTCACAGAATTTATCAAATAGAACAATATAAGCTTCTTCCCATTCAATAATAGAATATGTTTCAAAGGAAGAATTTACCTCGTTGGACTCATCAGTCCTTGCCATGAGACACTGAATCTCATCATCTTCTGAGGTAGCTTGACTGTTTTCGTCCTCGTCTTCATCGCTCCAAGTAGCCAACATTGCCTTGGCTTTCTTGAACGTGAACTTCTCCTTTTTCAGCTTCTTCTTGAGCTCGGGGCACTCTCCTCTCATGTGTCCCTGCTTCTTGCACTCATAGCACACAACTTTAGATTTTTTGTTAGAAGAATCAAATCTGTTGGTACCCTTTTGGAAAGGTTTCAAGTTACCTGAACCTCTTCTTTTGAATTTCAGAAACTTCTTAAACTGTCTAGTGAGCATGGCCATCTCCTCATTCTCACTATCACTAGAAGTTTCAGACTCAATACCTTCCTGTTGGGCATTCTTTTTAGAATCTGAAGAGAATTTCTTGGAAGCTTTCAGGGCAATTGACTTCCTTGGATTCTCTTCAGTTTCTTTTCTTTTGACATTGAGTTCATATGTCATCAGAGAACCAATCAATTCATCTACTTTCATTTTTGAGAGGTCTTTGGAATCCTCAATGACAGTGGCTTTGGTGTTCCATGAGGATGGAAGAGACCGAAGTATCTTCCTCACCAAGTCACTCTCTGAGTATTCTCTTTTAAGACCTTTCAATCCATTTATAATTATCATGAATCTAGCAAACATGTCAGAGATGGTTTCATCATTATTCATTTTGAACATTTCATATTCTGAAACCAACATGCTTACCTTTGATTCTCTTACCTCAGACGTACCTTCATAGATCAGCTCAAGCTTGTCCCACATCTCCTTTGCTGAGGTGCATGTGGAGACTCTTGAGTACTCCTTTGGGTGGACTACGCACTACATCATGTTGAGGGCGCTCCAGTTGAGTGTCCCCTTGGCGATCTGGTCCTTAGTCCAGGTGTCTTCGTCCTGAGGCAATTTGTATGCTCCTTTTCTGACTATTTTCCATAGTTCGAAATTTTGTGCTCATAGAAACACCTGCATTCGATTTTTCCAATACGGATAGTCAGTGCCATCAAAGAAGGGTGGCCTGGTCACTGAGTGTCCCTCGTCCATATACCCCTTGTTAGACTCCATTAGACCGTGAATCTCCTGATCATAAGATCAAATAAGTAAAGCAGTAAATCGGAGAAACTCGGCTCTGATACCAATTGAAGGGTTGCGGAATTCCGTATATGGTAATCTAGAAGGGGGGTTGAATAGATTACTGCCGATTAAAAATGTTTATCACCTTCTTTTCTTTAGAACACAGATTATCAAAACAATATTAAACTCTAAGCTAGGTGTGGATGTGTGTGACTTGATGACAGATAGATAGCAAACTACAATACGTATGTATAGACGCCGTGCCTACCAAACATCTAACGTAAAAGCGTTCAAACCATGAGACATGCAGATTTACGTGGTTCGGAGTACACAACTCGTGTATCCTACATCCACGGGCCACACACACACGCAGAACAATCTGCTTATGAGCTAGTTCACAAACTACAACTCACACACACGTGTTATCTGATGTGCAACCACGATCAGATCAACACCCACACGTGAATCAAGCACAAGGACTGCTTGAGACACCACAACACACACACAGATTTGTAAAAGTAGAACAGAGAAGAGTTTTAGAGTTGAAGAACAAATCCAGATTGTAAACTCTTCTTGTGAACGTCTGGCTGGACTTCAAGCTTCGTCTTGATGATCACAAGTTGATGGAGACACTTGAATCCATGACGATCAGGCTTCACCTTCCGCTGCAGAGACTTCTCTTCTTGGTTCTGGGCGGTAGGTTGAAGCAGAGCAGCAGAACAAGACTTCTCTTGAGAACTCTTTAGGGTTTTTGCTTGGGGGCTGCTTGTGTACGAGATTTTCTTCAGAAAGTTGCTTATATAGTGGTGTTGACATATGGAGAGATGTGGTTGTTGGAAACACCAACTTTGGCAATGTTAGATCTTTCCGTATCTGAAGATTCTGTTCGTCTGTCGACAGGTCATACACCTGCTGTCGACAGGAATCAACAATGTGCCAAGTTCCAGAAGTCTGGAAGTTCTGTTGAAGCTCTCACTGTGTGCATCTGTCGACAGGTGCCTTGGTGCTGTCGACAGGCACATGTTTTTCCAGAACACTGGTTTCTGACTGTATGCTTCTGTCGATAGGAGGCTTTGTTGCTATCGACAGGGCTTATTTTCCAGAACTGTATGCTTTCTGACTGTTGGTATCTGTCGACAGGGTCTTGATGGCTGTCGACAAGTACATTGTCTTTTTGCTTTGCTTGATCTTTCAAACTTGATTTTGGCACATGTCTTGCATGGTATATCTCCTACATTAGTAAACATAGTTAGTGAGATATTATGAACATATATAATCAAGCATTGTACTAAGTTATTGTGACAAGTCATTTGTATGAAGATCTCATGGATTAAACTTAATTCTCATTGTTCACATTTGTTTACATTGTTCATCATTGTTCATCATCAAAAACATGTTGTATTTATTATTTAGAATGTGAACCCAACATACAAGATATACTTGGGTCTTATTCCTATCCCATAAAACTGATGCATGTTCAGAATTCAGGAGATTTTACAATTCTGCCTTAGTGGCTTTAACTTTCAAACTGAATTCCATTTTGACAGATCATGGGGGTGAATTTGAAAATAAATCATTTTCTGATCTCTGTACTGAATTGAAAATTCTCCATAAGTTTTCTTCCCCTAGAACTCTAGAACAAAATGAAGTTGTAGAAAGAAAAAATAGAACTCTTGTAGAAATGGCCAGAATTATGCTCATTGAAAGTAAACTGTCTAAATCTTTTTGGGCAGAAGCTGTAAATACAGCTAATTTCATTTTGATTAGAGCATTAGTAAGACCAAAGATCAGAAAAACCCCTTATGAGTTCTTCAAAAATAAAAAGCCAAGTGTGTCATATTTCAAAATTTTTGGTTGCAAATGTTTTGTTCACAATAACAACAAAGAAAATCTTGATAAATTTGATGCAAAAAGTTTTGAATCAATCTTCTTAGGTTATTCTGAAACTTCAAGAGCTTACAGAGTTTATATTTTGAAAAATAAGACTGTGGAAGAATCTCCACATGTCGTTTTTGATGAAAACTTCCAAAAGATTGACATTCCTACTTCATGCAGAACTCCATTATGTGATGATGAGGATGATTTTCTTGAACATCCATCTACAAATCTTGAAGAGCAAGAAGTACCAAATGCACATGAGGTTCTTGAATTGCCAACTTCAAGTGATTCAGGTAATCATGTTCCTGAAAATCATGCAAACTCTGAGGTAATTTCTGAACCCAGATTTTTAAGAGATCATCCACTTGAAAGTATTGTTGGTAATTTGCAAGATGGAATAAGAACCAAATCATCTTTTCATTCTGTCATAGTTGAAGATTCTTTGGCACTACTTTCCCAAATTGAACCCAAAAATATTGATGAAGCTTTATCTTGTGAAAACTGGATAAATGCTATGCATGAAGAGCTTCATCAATTTGAAAGAAATCAAGTTTGGGATTTGGTACCAAAACCTTCAGATTTAACTTCTGTTATTGGAACTAGATGGATTTTCAGAAATAAATTGAATGAATCTGGTCAAATTGTTAGAAACAAAGCTAGACTTGTTGCTCAAGGGTATAACCAAGAACTTGGTATTGATTTTGAAGAGTCTTATGCCCCTGTAGCAAGACTTGAAGTTGTTCGAATATTCCTTGCATTTGCTGCTTCTTTGAAATTCAAAGTCTTTCAAATGGATGTCAAGAGTGCATTTTTAAATGGATACATAAAAGAAAATGTTTTTGTCAAACAACCCCATAGTTTTGAAAATGAAAAATTTTCCAATCATGTTTTTAAACATAATAAGGCTCTTTATGGTCTTAAACAAGCTCCAAGAGCTTGGTATGACCGGTTGAGCTCCTTTCTTGTAAATAAAGGTTACATAAGAGGAAACATTGATCAAACCTTGTTTACAAAAACTGCAAAAAAACATTTCATTGTTGTTCAAGTTTATGTTAATGATATCATTTTTGGATCAACAGATAATATTTTATGCAATGAGTTTGCCCATCTTATGCAATCTGAATTTGAAATGAGTCTCATGGGTGAACTTACATTCTTTTTAGGTCTGCAAGTACATCAAACTGCTGAAAGAATTTTTCTGAGTCAAACAAAATATGTCAAGGAGTTGCTCAAGAGGTTTGACTTCCAAAACATCAAGCCATCCAACACACCAATGGCCACAAGTGTAAGACTTGAAAGTGATACTTCTAGTAAGCCTGTTAATGCTACACTTTACAGAGGTATGATTGGATCTCTTCTTTATTTAACTACCTCTAGGCCAGATATTCAATTCAGTGTCTGCATGTGTGCAAGATTTCAAGCAAATCTTAAAGATAGTCACATGTCTGCCGTTAAAAGAATTTTCAAATATCTTCTTTCCTCATGTGATTTGGGTCTTTGGTATCCTGCTGGATGTAAATTGGACTTGATTGCATATAGTGATGTTGATTATGCCGGGTGCAAACTTGATAGAAAAAGCACTAGTGGGTTGTGCTTATATCTAGGAGGGTGTCTTATTTCTTGGGCTTTCAAAAAGCAACATTCTGTAGCTCTTTCAACTGCAGAAGCTGAGTATGTTGCCGCTGGTAGCTGTGGTACCCAAATCCTTTGGGTCAAACATCAACTTCTAGATTATAATCACACATTAGGTTGCATTCACATTCTTTGTGACAACACAAGTGCTATAAATCTGTCCAAAAATCCTATTCAGCATTCCCGCACAAAACACATTGACATTCAGCATCATTTCCTTCGAGATGAAGTCTCAAAGAATTCTTTTGAACTCCACTTCATTGACACAGAAAAACAAATTACAGACATTTTCACTAAGCCTCTTGCAGAACCTAGATTCACTTCTCTTAGAAGGGAACTTGGTTTATGCAAGTTTTCACATGTCTGAAATCTTCATCTCATTTCTTTGTGCAAATAAAGTGTCATTCTCTCTTGCAAATAAATTCCTACTTCTCAGTTGCATTGAAATTCTTGGTATATCAAATAGTGATTTGAAGAAAGGCAAGTTAGGCTTGTCTGGACACTTTCACTATGCATGAGTATATGTCTCCGCCAAGTATCAAGATTCCTTTATGCAATTGTTGAGGGGGAGTATTTGTTGAGGGGGAGTCATTGTCTATTCTTCACTAATTTCTCTTGACAATTATTGTCTTTACTGAGCCCCAATCATCAGAATTTTAGAGTCATTGTGCTATTTTCTTATGAGAGAATTAAGACATTGAAACTAAACTCATTGTGCATTTAGTTTAATTTCAAAGATTATTATCATTTCAAGGTTAAGCAATTTTAATACTGAATGTTTTTAAAATGATTTGAAAAACACTATTATAGGCACATGCATGGCTTTAATATTTCACATGTGTATGTTTAAGCTTCATTTTTACCACATGTTAAGAATAATTTTTCTAAATTCGTAGTCGTGACTTTTCTGGTCAAAGCAAACATATTCCTGCAAAACATCAAAAGAAAATAATCAACAATCTGGAAAGATACAAACAGAGCAATGCAAATTCTTGAACCACTGAGTAACCGGGCCATTTCACCTAAAAAGTGATTTGTTTCGCGTCAAAAAGTGGAAATAAAAGTTTTCAACTCTGTATAAGATAATGAAAGTTAAACCACTGAGTAATCAGGAGATCTTGCATCTAATCAATGTGATCTCTTGCACTGAAAAGTGAGATTTAACTAATTTATTCTTGTATTCTTTCCCAGTTAAAAATGAAAGAAAATCAAATTGACAGGATGGAAAAGCTTAAGACCTTCATAAAGTTCATGTATACTGAGTTTAGACCTATTATTCTACATTGTGTTAAACTTAAAGCTCCTAACATCCTTGTTAAATATTTCTGCTCATTCATATAGGTCACTTTTCTTTACATTTGTATCATTATTTTAACAACATTCAGATCATTATATTTTGCTATACTTTGTGTTGAGTGTGTCTTTGCGATTAAACTTTATTGCACAATACAAAGAACACAATAATTTCTCTCATACGTCAATATCACTCTGCCTCATTTATTTTGATCACTTCTGGCCATTCATTTCCAACATTTCATTTTTTGATCTACTACAATGTTTGTTTCTCTCTCTTATCTATCTTTTTGATGCTGTCAAAAAGGGGGAGAAAGTTCCATAACAGGGGGAGAAAGTTCTTTAAGGGAGAAATTAAAGTTCCTTAACAGGGGGAGAAAGTTCTTCAAGGGAGAAAGTTCTTTATGGGGAGAAAGTTCAAAGGGTGTATATGGTCAAGGGGGAGTTATTGCAGTCAAGGGAGTCAAGCTATTGAGAGATTGTGCATATGTTTTGACATCATCAAAAAAGGGAAGATTGTTGGGTTGAGTGTGTTTTGGAATTTCCTAAAGTTGTATTTTAATGATGACCAATGAACATCACTCATACTTTGATTTTGATGATGACATATTGTGATTTTGATGATGATATGTTGAACATGTTATACATTTTATACATATCACAATAATGCTTAAACAACATGTTTTTGATGTTTAATATCTCATATTTTATGATAATATCTTGTACTAATGATTTATGTGTTAAATTTACAGGTGTATACAGCTCTTGTCATTGATAGTGTCGACACACCCATTGATGGTGTCGACACTGGGTCAGAGTCCCTGAAGCTTTTTCATGAAAACAGGGTCAAGTGTGTCGACACAGTCCCTGGTAGTGTCGACACTAGACCCAGTTTCCAGAAGACCCAGTTGCCTGACTGGGACAGTGTGTCGACACAAGCCAGTGGCAGTGTCGACACTAGACCCAGCTTCCAGAAGACCCTTTTTGGACAAATGGGACAATGTGTCGACACACTCAGTGGTAGTGTCGACACACTCCGGCTGAATTTTCATCTTAAGATCCATCTGGACACGTGGCCTCCTAGGGATCAATGGGATTGGTTTTGGATCATGTGCCCACGTACCCTAAGGCTCCTTATGGACATATGGGGCTATAAATACCCATGTGTTTGGTACTCCAAAGCCATCCCACGCAAGAGCAAGCCAAGAGCATTCTGGAAGAGGGCAAGAAGAGCGGGAAAAAGGGATATGCATCCAGAGGAGTAGAGTAGCGCCGCCAAGGGAAGAAGAAGGAGAAGAAGAGGAGGAGCTCATGATTGCAGCAGTGCTGGTTCAGAAGGAGATCCAGCCGAGTCTGTATTTGGTCAGAGTGTTAAATTCTCTGGGGAATCTGTGTATGTGTTCTACACAGATCTCCCAATTCTATTTGTCCCTACCATTTCTATTGTATTGAGATAGATCGTGCTATAGGATCTATTCTCTAAGTGTGCTTGTTCTAGCAGAACTTGGATCTATTGTGATCCAGAGGTTTGAGTACTTTGTACTCTGGTTTGGAGCCGTTGTGCTCTGGTGCTTGAGCCGTAGTGCTCAAGGGCTTGTGAATTTGCTGAATTCACAAGTAGCCTTTGGAGTAGGTTGTCGTGCCTATCTCCTGGGTTTCTTTGAGTCGGTGCACTCAAAGAGGTCAAAGTCGTCGTGCTCTAGTTTGTACTGCACTTGTGCTAGTAGTTCCTCCGTTGTGAGGAGGTGGACGTAGGAGACACAAGTTGTGTTCTCCGAACCACCTTAAAAATCTTCAGTGCACTGTGGTTTGATGTGTGGTTTGCTGTTCTTATTCACTATACTCACACACCACACTTGTATCTGATCGAATTGTGTGTTTTACTTATTTTAATTCCGCTGCCATACACACACTTTCTTAGTTCATTCATCAAAGTCACCTATCCGATCCCCAACAACTGGTATCAGAGCTGGTCATAGTCAAATCTATACTCTGAAGAAATTCATACAAAGGAAAATCGGATGGTCCAAGTTTAAGGCATTTTGCGACTGAGTATCGTAATTAGGGAATACGGGAAATCATTATCACACATACTTAGATGAGTCAAAAAATTAAATAAAAATCATAGATGAACTTCAAATAATAACCTCTAATGATTCATCAAGAAATTTGGGTCAATACAAATCATTTGGGGTATGTTTAAAAGTTATTGTGACTTATTATCGTAATAAATTGGAAAATCCATTATCATGTGTATAAAATATGATCATGAACCAAATTAAAATGATGGGTGGACTTTAAACAACATTGAATATCATCTATTTCATCTATTACTCTCATCTCTTCTTAGTACTCTATTTGGCCATACAATTGATTGTCTAAAATAACAAACAGTGCTATATGCCAGTGCAATAGGGCCCGGTCTGGTCCTGGGGAGGGCACCCAAAGAGTGCCATTTTATCGCGAGGGTTACATGATCAGGATGTGTACAACATGCATCCAGTGCCATTTAATACTATAACAATTAATCATTGACAATCAAAGTGCTATCTATTCGAGTGCTATACAAGTGCTATCGTTACATACTATTGTCATTACATGGCCATTCCATTATCGTTCTCGTTATGCTATTTTCACTGTACCAGTGCTATTGTTCTCTTGTTATCGTTACTTGCTCTACATGACTATACTCTTTAGTTACCCTGCCATTTAAGACAATAATCATTTAAAGCATGCTTGTTCTCATGAGATATTAAGTCCTACTGGGCGTTATTCGTTCATCCTACGTTATTGTTTAATGTGTTCAGGTGAGTCGGATGGCGAGTACCACACTCACGAGGATGGAAACGAGGATGATGTCAAGGAGTGACCCTTACAGCAACTACTGCTTAGCATTTAGTATAGTTATGAGTCAGTTAGTCCTTATGTAGTTAGTTTGGAGTTCAATAAAGTACTTTGGGCTCTAGTTATGGCTCTGATAGATGGATGTAATAGATATTTGATGGATTATTAATGAAATTGGAGTCATTTGATATTATTCCCATTTGTGCAATGGTTTTTTATTTATTTCTCACTCTATACTATTTAATAACTGTAATTCCGCTCCGATATTCCATGTCGGGGTGTTACAATCGGACTCCACGAGATCCTCATCACTACCTAAAAAGGACATGATGATAGGGGTGAGCGAACTAGCTCAGTAGGATTTACATCTCAATGTGCGGGCACTAATATACATGATTAACATTTTAAATAGGCAAATATGCACATGAACATGATGACAATGCATGCATTTCTAACAAATCAAATAGCTGAAGAGAACGAATATCATATCAAATCAAATATCGAATTTCATATACTAAGGACAGGTAATTCAAGAATAGTATCAAAAGGAATTCAAGAATGAGTTCGTATCATAAAAATAAGAATTTGGTCATATTCACACAGATATCATATATTCACATGATCAAACGTATCATATCAAACTTATCATATCATATCAAATGAAGGCACATTCCCACAAATCTTGCATGCAAATTTGTGCCATGCCAAGCACCACAAGTCCATACTCCCACGGTTAATAAGTACGTTGGGGCGCTCCTCCCCAAGACCAGACAGGGTCCCTATTGCACAGGCATTAGTCAAATGGACCGAAGTCCCACGTTGTGCCGATCAAACATATACATATTATGGCCATGGAATTTCGATAACAAGCTCATTGTAATAAGGACATGATCATTCGTAGAGTTAAGGTAAGACGATAGCTCAATTGGACAGCATAACGACGTATCTTATGTTTCATAATTTATTAATATCTTGACAAGAGGATAACTAATGACACATCGTACATGGTACAAGTGCTCTCTATCTCTAGGGTAGTTCACGGTACAACTAGCTCGGTCTCTATGAGGGAATCCATAGAGTACGGAGACTTACAGAGGTCCTAAGGAAAAGATTGCTAGTTTGCCAATGCAGAATGACCGGCAGAGAGCTCCCAATTCCTCAAGAAGGATGTGTCTAATCGTGCAAACGTGCAAGTGACGCGTCACGGATCTTTCCTAACATGTATGCAATTGATGATTAAATAGTGAAACATCGGAATGCATATAAATAAAACATATGCACATCATGGAAGATGACTTAACTAAACAAGTCCATGCTAACATGTATTCATACACACATTCATATTATATCCTTATCATGTTAATTTCACGTCAAGCTAGATCACAAGACAATAGTTCATGAACATAATATCAGTCACATTAGAATCAAATTCAAGTCATTATAGTTTTCAAGTAGGTTGATTGCTTTTAGGCTAATGCACATTAAGTGACATGCTTACAGACTAAGAGATTAAATATGCTGACTGACTAACCAAAAAGTAAAGTCTCAGGATGGTCTTTGAAATGCGTCCTGCACAGTAGATGCTTTTCATAACTCGTTGTACAGTTAACCAGGGCTAACTGTGAAGAATGTAAATCGTGGCGGCCTACATGGCCGCCTTTTAACTTGAATCACGACGGGATACCCGATCACATTCATGAATAACATTAAAATACTAATATAAAAATTGGCGAAAAACATTGAGCGGGAAAACATGTAGAATCGTGTCGAGAATTCCCGTCGCTTATCAGACCGGCGCAGAAACCCACACGGTGCAAAGTCTCACGTGGACCATTGATTGGTCAGACGTTGAATCATGTCGGACCTCTAAGTCACAGTTTACTAAATCACGTCGGCCTTGGGAATCGCGTCGCCTGGACCAGACGCGGTTCAAACCCAAAACCCGAAAACGCAGGAACCAATAGTGATCCTCTTACCATGCTTATATCTCTCTATCTACTGATCGTTAGACAACACTTTCAACATTAAAGATGATGAGGACAACTAGTAGAAGAACTTTCATGTTTTGGGTTGGATCTAATTCGGTCTCGATTCATGTGAAACCTCTGAAGAATGTAAAAAGTTGTAAACATACGTGACTTCATTGCAACCTTCATGTCAGACATATAACTTGAACTATATTGACATTTAGACAAAATTCTCAACATAAACAATTATGGGGACAACTATTAGAAGAACTTTTATGTTTTGGGTTGGATCTAGTTCGGTCTCAATTCACGTGCAACACATGAAGAACGTAAAAAGTCCTAACATGCGCGACTTAGGGAAAATGACTAATACTCAACGGATACACCATGAAAATTGGGCAAATCAAGTGCATATGAAACTTGACATGCAGCACTAAAATATGGTATAGGATTCGTTTAGTCTTGGCCTGAGCTCACCTACCTTTTGGATTGAAGAATTCCCGTTCTCCAAAAAGTCCTCGTTCAGACCACTTGTTGGAGAACGCTTAATACTCTCGATCTACTGGATGAAAAATAGGCAAACCAGTGGGATTAGGAACTAGACTCGACCCTCTTTCCAGGTATAAGCCTTGCACGTTTTTGTTGTGGTTTGACTCACCATAGGTCGATTCCAAGAAGGGCACTCTGCACAGGTCGATGCAGAATGTAGTAGAGAAGAAGCTCCCAGTTGGGGCGGTTTCCTCCTCCTTTCGGTGCTCAAGAACAGCCTCCCACGACCCCAAAAATGTGTATTTTTGTCCCCTAGGGTTTCATGGCATGTATATATGCATCTAGTGTGTTTTAGAAGTTCCATTGGGTGAGGGAAAGGCAAGGTGCGGTTTTGGCATTCCACCTTCCTTATTTTGATGAATTCTCACCCCAATGGAGTGGGTGAGGCTTTAGGAAACCTCCCACCATGGTTAGCCTTGAAATTGGGTTGCTAAAAAAACCTAATTGCCTTGGGATTTGCCTTAATTATCTCCTTCTATTTTCAGCTCAATTAGGGTTGCGAATTTCTATGTATTTTCTAGCTCCATTTTATTCTTGGGCCAAAAGTAATCCATTGGCCCAATTCCGATAATGGGTCATCAATATATGATGTTGGAAGTCTCTCCATCATGTTTATTTAATTTGGGATCATGTTATATTTCCGTGTTAACGGTTTTCCAACTTAGTTTCCTAATTTAGATAATTAGTCACATTGTGACGTACACTTGGCCAATCGGATTTTTCATTGCACGAATTTCTTTGTGGAACACTTAGGAAACGGTAGTAGCAGTTGCACGGCACCAGGTCGGGTACCGGTAGTCTAGTAGAAGTCACCACCGCCTACTAGCTGTGCTACGAACACAGGCTAGATGGTCTGGCGTAATCACGAGGTAAGAAGGATACACACTAAGGCCATGGATCGTGCTAATCCCTAAGGTGTAACGGGTTTAAGGGTACAACCAGCTCGTTGGATAAGGACATGCGCCAAAGCCAAGAAGACTTACAGAGGCCTTGACAAGGAGTCCCTGGTCCTGTCAGGAGTATTCCCAATGGAGAGGTGGTCCATGCCAAGAGAGTGTGTAGAAAACTAGGGTTCTTCATGCCTCGAGTGCTCGAAGGCCGAGGGAAACAATCTCGGTATTCAAACCACGCGATTAAATTGAAGACAAGTGTAAATAATTAAATAGGGAATTTAGTAATTTATTTCACTAAATTATCATATGCATTATTGAGTAATTTAATAGAGTTTAATGGCAAACATGATTGTTAAGTGTGTGCAAGTGTAAGAAATCAAGAGAGCATGTATGGTTGTGCATATAGTTTTTAAATTAATTAATTTCATGGAGATTTTATCCATTTGCAGTTAACAAGTCGGAATTAATCATGACATTACTTAATTAGGGTTAAGTAGGGCTTATATGTCATTAATCGTAGGGTTATAATGGTAATTCAGGGTTCTGGCCGCCACAGCCAAGTCGCGACGTCGGCTGCTGTCGCATTCAGGTCGCGACAAGGCCGTCCGACGCATTGCCTGGACAGGTGGCGACAGATTAACCTGACTCGTTCTTGTTGCGGCGTGCAGACCGGTCGCGTCCTGCTGAACCGGCCACCGAGACTGAACCTGGGCAAGGTTGCAATATGTCGACCCGTCGCTATCAGAACACGACGAACCCCCGTGTCGCGACCCTTCAGATCGTGATGGGTCGGCCCGTCGCGATTCCAGAAAGTGGCCCGAGCCCAGAAAAGGGGTTTTTCCCTTTTTCCAGGTGGGTATACATGATACAGGGCACATCATAAATCGATATAAAATCGTATAGTGAACCAAAAATCATGAAACCACCTGTAAACGAAACTAGACATATGGATCTACCACTAAGCATGATTAATTAGAGAACAGATTCGTGTAAGGCATACTTTAGATAGGTTAAATTTCACTAACCTAGAACATGCATAGGTATAGAAAATGATTTAATTTGCATAACATGCTCAATGGAATTTGGGCAAAAAGGGTTCGTTAGAACCCTAGCATCAAGCAGTATTTATGGTATTTAATTCAAGGCATGAGGACGAGTAGATTCAGAGATGCAAGGCAATCAAGGAGGTTCAAGCACAACATGTTAACAGAAGTTTGGACATTTAATTCGCCCTCATGTATGAACGAAAAAAGGGTGAAATCATGGGGCTTTCGAAGAAGGGTGCATGATCTGCCTAGGATTTAAGTTTCACGAATTTAGCTTGAGAGATTGCCTACCTTTTCTTACTGACAAGAAGACCTAGGGTTTGATGATGAAAAGTAGATGAAATCCCCACTTGTTTCAGCCTTCTCCTCCAGCTCCTTCATCCACAGCCTTCTCTTTCGTTCTCCAGAGCTCCCACCACGATCTATGGGTTTCTAGGGCCGAGTTTAGGGTGTTTTGTTTGCTTATTAGAGTCCTTACTTCCTTAAGACTCCTTCCTCTCCTTAAACTCCGAAATTTCCATGTTTATCTCCCACTTTCTCTCATTTATCTTTGTAATAGGGTTGGGAAAGGATCTAATTTCGTGGGCAATAGGTTAGGGTAAGTCTAGGACTCTTTTTAGGATAGATATGGGTTATTTAATATGTATCTTAACCCTTTTTCTAATTATTACTATTTTTACTCCGAATTTAGCTTAATTACTTCCCATCCCATGATGGGCTCTCCTCATTTGGCCCAACAATTCATGTTAGGACCATTAATATTACCTATTGCTAATTTAGCTTAATGGGCTTTGATTCAATTCCCTTTCATTTCAAATATTCTCTCTTTAATCAATTTTAATTCTATTTATCACATTTATTATATAAAATTTTTATTTTATTTGGGATTTAAAAATTAAGGTTGCTACATCCTCCCCCTCTTAAAAAGAATTTGGTCCCCAAATTCATATGATCGTAAGAGGAAGAGAGACTTACTGAATAATTATGGGTAATTCCGTCGCATTAATGCTTCGGGCTCCCACGTGGCTTCTTCGACTTCATGGTTTCTCAAGAGTATCTTGACCACGGGTATGGATCGATTCCAAAGTTGTTGCATCTTCTTGTCCAAGATCTTCATTGGCCTTTCTTCATAGGTCATATCTTTGTTCAAAATGATATCATCATAGCTGATTATGTGTGATGGGTCATACACGTACTTCCTCAGCATTGACACATGGAAAACATTGTGTACTATTGAGAATTTGGGAGGTAGTGACAGTCGATACGCCACCTCGCCAACTATATCCAACACTTCAAATGGGCCTATGAATCTTGGTCTCAACTTTCCTTTCATCCCAAACCTTTGAAATCCTCGGGTCGGGGATACTTTCAGCATCACATGGTCTCCGACTTGAAATTCTAAATCCCTTCTTCTTTTATCAGCATAACTCTTCTACCTGGACTGAGCTATCTTAATCCTATCTCAAATAATCTGTATATCCCTGCTAGTGTTCTGCACCATATTTGGTCCCAACCATTGCTGCTCACCTATCTCATTCCAACACACTGGCGATCTATAACTTCTGCCGTACAGTGCTTCAAATGGTGCCATCTTAATGCTGGCCTGATAACTGTTGTTGTAAGCAAATTCTATTAGGGACAGTTGTTCATTCCAATACCCCTCAAAGTCTATGGTGCAAGCTCACAGCATATCTTCCACTATCTGATTAGTTCTTTCCGTCTGCCCATCCGTTTGTGGGTGAAATGTTGTGCTGAAATTTAGTTTGGTGCCTAATGATGTCTGAACTCCCTTCCAGAATCTAGAAGTGAATGTAGGATCACGATCTGAGACAATGGACATGGGGACTCCATGTAATCTTACTATTTCTTTTACATACAGGGCTGCAAGTACATCCACACTCCATGTACTCTTAATTGCAAGGAAATGTGCGGACTTAGTCAATTGGTCAACAATAACACAGATAGCATCAAGTCCACCACGAGTTCGGGGTAAACCCATGATGAAATCCATTCCGATGCTTTCCCACTTCCATTCAGGTATGTCCAGGGGTCAGTACACCCGTAGGACGACGATGTTCAGCCTTTATCTGTTGACATGTGAGGTAGTGCGCGGCATGCTCAGCCACCTCACGCTTCATGTTGGGCCACCAAAATGATCTTTTCATGTCTTGGTACATCTTGGTTCCACCTAGGTGAATAGTATACTTGGTCTTGTGGGCTTCATCCATCAGCTTCCTCTTTAACTCTTCGTTGTCAGGCACACAAGTCTTGGCTTGGAATAATATTATCCCATCTTCAGTGACAGAGAAATTAGGCATGTCTGCTATGGTCTCCCTAACTCGGACCAAGAATGGGTCATTAGCCTGCTGCTCTCTGATCTCGTCAAAGATACCAGGTTGAGCCCTAAGGTTAGCAACTATCATCTTATCACTTCTCTGCTCAATGTTCAAATCCAGACTGGCAAATTGCTCTAACAATTGCATCTCGCCCATGACTAGACAAGATAGAGAAGCTACTGGCTTCCTACTAAGTGCATCAGCTACTGCATTACCTTTGCCTGGGTGATATTGAATGTTGAAATCAAAATCCTTCAAGTACTCCAGCCATCTCCTTTGCCGCATATTGAGCTCTTTCTGGGAAAATAAGTACTTCAGACTCTTGTGGTCGGAGTAGACAATAAATTGCTCACCATAAAGATAATGCCTCCATATCTTGAGTGCAAATACCACAGCAGCTAATTCTAAGACATAGACTGGATAATTAACTTCATGAGGCTTTAACTGTCTTGATGAATATGCTATCACCTTCTCATTCTGCATTAGCACGCAGCCTAGACCGATTTCAGATGCATCTATGTAGACTGAGAATCCTTCGCCCTCGACTGGCAATGCGAGGACAGGTGCAGATGTCAAGAGTTGCTTCAGGGTCTGAAAGCTCTTCCCACACTCCTTGCTCCAGACATAGAGGTTCTCTTTTCGCGTAAGGCGAGTAAGAGGTACAACTAACTTGGAGAAGTCTTTTATGAACCGTCTGTAATAACCAGCCAGTCCAAGAAAGCTTCTGATCTCGGTAACATTAGTCGGTCTCTCCCAATTTAGCACAGCTTCAACCTTGGAAGGATCGACAATGATACCATCCTTGCATATAACGTGGCCTGGAAATGACACCTCCTTGAGCCAGAATTCACACTTGCTCAATTTGGCGTAAAGCTTGTTGTCCCGCAAGATTTGCAGAGCGATCCTCAGATGCTCCTCATGCTCTTCTTTGGTCTTGGAGTATATGAGAATATCATCAATAAACACCATGATGAACTTGTCGAGGTATGGCCGATAGATGCTGTTCATTAGTTGCATAAAGGCTACAAGAGCATTGGTTAGTCTAAAAGGCATGACTACAAATTCATAGTGACCGTACCTACTCCTGAAAGTCGTCTTGTAAATATCTGTATCTTTAATCATCATCTAATGATTTTCCGATCTAAGGTCAATCTTAGAGAAATACTCAGGTCCTGAGATTTGATCAAATAACTCATCAATACGAGGCAGAGGGTATTTGTTCTTGATAGTGAGATTATTCAACTGCCTGTAGTCGATGCATAGTCTCAGAGATCCGTCCTTCTTCTTGACAAACAACACTGGTGCTCCCCAAGGAGAAGTAGTTGGCCTGATAAATCCCTTTTCCAATAGTTTCATCAATTGTTCTTTCAATTCTTTCAATTCGGTCGGGGGCATTCTGTAAGGTTGGTGTGATACCGGTGTAGCTCTAGGTGTTAGATCAATTGAGAAATTTACATCTCTCTCTGGTGGAATGCCTGGCAGCTCATCAGGGAACACGTCGGGGTATTCTTGCACTATATGTATGTCTGATATCTTGGATGCTTTTTTTTCAACCACAATTGCGGCAAGAAATGCCACACAGCCCTTTCTTATCATGTTCTGTGCTTTTATAGCAGAGACAAGAGACAAGTGCCTCTTGTGTCTACGTCCCGTGAACGTCAATTTAGGGAATTCACTAAAGGAGATCTTCCCTCTTCTACAATCCACTATAGCCCCATACGTGGACTGTCAATCGGCTCCCAAAATAACATCGTAGCCCTCCATGGGCATACAAATCAGTCAGCTCTCAAATTGAGATCACCAATCTTAACATCAGCTAATGGAAAGTATTTGTTCAATTGAGCTTTTTCTCCCAATGGTGTAGTGACAGACAATTCAAATTCCATGGATGTAGGTTTTTCATTTAATGTATCAGTAAATGCTTGTGATATAAATGAATGTGTTCCACCAATGTCAAACAAAACAAATGTTGATTGAGAAAAGACCAGTGGAGTACCTTCAACGACTCCACCCTCCTCGGTGGTTTCTACCTCTTGCAAGGCCTGTAGTCGGCGAGGCTTCTTCTGTCCTGCAGGACACTTCTCGTTTTCTTTGAGCAGGGGCCATTCGGGGATACGATGATCTCGACTCCCGCAGCGTAGGCATGCGCCTACCTTCCTCCAGCACTCCTCTGCAGTGTGACCCAGCTTGTCACAGTGCTTGCATCTTGGCTTGTTCATTGTAGTGGGGGAAAAAACTTTGGGCTTCCGCTCCTGGCTTGGCCCTTCAGTGATACTTAATGGCCTTTTCTTACCGTTAGTGGACTTGCTCAGTGCTCCTGAGGTCTGTTCCTTCTTTACTATTCTGCCTTTGATGCGCTCGGTAAGGTCGGTCACATTCTCCAACAATTGGGCTTTCTTGACCATCTCCGGATACGTCTGAATGTTCAGAGGTGCTAGCTGTGTGATGAAAGCGAGCCTGAGCCCATTTAGAAAGCGCTTGGCCTTCATTCTTTCCGTGCCGACCAGATGATTGGCATATCGTGCCAACCTGGAGAACTGAGCTTCATACTCAGCTACAGTGAGATTCCTCTGCTTGAGTGCAACAAACTCAGAGGCTTTCTTCTCTTGGACCCTTTCAGAAAAATACTTGGAATTGAAATGTTCCTTGAATTCCTCCCAGGTGAACTGTGCATCTGCCCTTATCGCTTCGACGAACTCCCACCACGCACGGGCATCCCTCTCAAGCTGGAATGTGGCTAGAATTAATTTGTCTCCATCCATGCATTGCATAACGTGGAAGATATGTTCAATCTCCTTACGCCAGTTCTCTGCTTCATCGGGATCAGTAGTCCCACTGAAACGAGGCGGATTCATATTGTCGAAATTCTTGTGTAATTCTCCGGCTCCTCGGTTATTGTCATTATTAGCTCCAGTAACCTGGAGTAATGCCTGCGTGAGTTGCTGAATAGCGTGTTGCATGTCACGGAGTTGAGCACGCTCCGCTGCCATTGCTAGTCTTTACGTTTCTTCAAAAAAAAATTCTTAATGTAAGTCATTGAGGTTGCACTAAGTTTGTGCGTGTGTGAGTTTGTTTTATCTTATTACCCTTGGTTCTGCCTATCTCACATAGCTACGAAATTTAGACTCTAAGTCAAGGCAGGTCAAACCTAGATCATCCTATACTTAAGAATAACCTAGGCTCTGATACCACAAAACTATAACGCCCCGATGCGGAATATTGGAGCAGAATTATAGTTATTAAATAGTACAGAGCGAGAAATAAATAAAAAACCATTGCACAAATGGGAATAATATCAAATGACTCCAATTTCATTAATAATCCATCAAATATCTATTGCATCCATCTATCAGAGCCATAACTAGGGCCCAAAGTACTTTATTGAACTCCAAACTACCTACACAAGGACTAACTAACTCATAACTATACTAAATACTAAGCAGTAGTTGCTGTAAGGGTCACTCCTGGACATCATCCTCATTCCCATCCTCGTGAGTGTGGTACTCGCCATCCGACTCACTTGAACACATTAAACAATAACGTAGGATGAGCGAATAATGCCCAGTAGGACTTAATATCTCATGAGAACAAGCATGCTTTAAATGATTATTGTCTTAAATGGCAGGGTAACTAAAGAGTATAGTCATGTAGAGCAAGTAACGATAACAAGAGAACAATAGCACTGGTATAGTGAAAATAACACAACGAGAACGATAATGGAATGGCCATGTAATGACAATAGTGTGTAATGATAGCACTTGTATAGCACTCGAATAGATAGCACTTTGATTGTCAATGATTAATTGTTATAGTATTAAATGGCGCTGGATGCATGCCGTACACATCCTGATCATGTAACCCTCGCGAGGAAATGGCACTCTTCGGGCGCTCTCCCAAGGACCAGACCGGGCCCTATTGCACTGGCATATAGCACTGTTTGTTATTTTAGACAATCAATTATATGGCCAAATATAGTACCAAGAAGAGATGAGAGTAATAGACAAAATAGATGAGAGTATAGAGTGGAAGTGAACAGATGAGAGTAACGAGATAGTAGATGAGATAGGTATAATCGTAAAACAACGTTAAACTACGGTAGTAGCAGTTGCACGGCACTAGGTCAGGTACCGGCAGTCTGATAGAAGTCACCACCGCCCACTAGCCGTGCTACGAACACAGGCCAGATGGTCTGGCGTGATCACGAGGTAAGAAGGATACACACTAAGGCCATGGATCGTGCTGATCCCTAAGGTGTAACGGGTTTAAGGGTACAACCAGCTCATCGGCTAAGAACATGCGCCAAAGCCAAGAAGACTTACAGACGCCTTGACAAGGAGTCCCTAGTCCTGTCAAGACTATTCTCAATGGAGAGGTGGTCCATGCCAAGAGAGTGTGTAGAAAACTAGGGTCCGTCGTGCCTCGAGTGCTTGAAGGCCGAGGGAAACGATCTCGGTATTCAAACCACACGATTAAATCGAAGACAAGTGTAAATAATTAAATAGAGAATTTAGTAATTTATTTCACTAAATTACCAGATACATTATTGAGCAATTTAATAGAGTTTAATGGCAAACATGATTGTTAAGTGTGTGCAAGTGTAAGAAATCAAGAGAGCATGTATGGTTGTGCATATAGTTTTTAAATTAATTAATTACATGGAGATTTTATCCATTTATAGTTAACAAGTCAGAATTAATCATGATAGTACTTAATTAGGGTTAATCAGGGCTTATATGTCATTAATAGTAGGGTTATATTGGTAATTCAGGGTTCTGGCCGCCACAGCCAAGTTGCGACGTCTGCTGCTGTCACGTTCAGGTCGCGACAAGGCCGTCCGACGCATTGCCTGAACAGGTGGCGACGGATTAACCCGACGCGTTCTTGTTGCGGAGTGCAGACCGATCGCGTCCTGCTGAACCGGCCGCCGGGACTGAACCTGGGCAAGGTCGTGACATGTCGACCCGTCGCTATCAAAACGCGACGGACTCCCGTGTCGCGACCTTCAGATCGTGACGGGTCGGGCCGTCGCGACTCCAGAAAGTGGCTCGAGCCCAGAAAAGGGGTTTTCCCCTTTTTCCAGGTGGGTATACATGATATAGGGCACATCATAAATCGATATAAAATCGTATAGTGAACCAAAAATCATGAAACCACCTGTAAACGAAACTAGACATATGGATCTACCACTAAGCATGATTAATTAGAGAACAGATTCGTGTAAGGCATACTTTAGATAGGTTAAATTTCACTAACCTAGAACATGCATATGTATAGAAAATGATTTAATTCGCATAACATGCTCAATGGAATTTGGGCAAAAAGGGTTCGGTAGAACCCTAGCGTCAAGCAGTATTTATGGTATTTAATTCAAGGCATGAAGACGAGTAGATTCAGAGATGCAAGGCAATCAAGGAGGTTCGGGCACAACATGTTAACAGAAGTTTGGACATTTAATTCACCCTCATGTATGAACGAAAAAGGGTGAAATCATGGGGCTTTCGAAGAAGGGCATGGTCTACCTAGGGTTTAAGTTTCACGAATTTAGCTTGAGAGATTGCCTACCTTTTCTTGCTGACAAGAAGACCTAGGGTTTGATGATGAAAAGTAGATGACATCCCCACTTGTTTCAGCCTTCTCCTCCAGCTCCTTCGTCCACATTCCACCACGATCTATGGGTTGCTAGAGCCGAGTTTAGGGTGTTTTGTTTGCTTATTAGAGTCCTTACTTCCTTAAGACTCCTTCCTTTCCTTAAACTCTGAATTTTCCATGTTTATCTCCCACTTTCTCTCATTTATCGTTCTAATAGGGTTGGGAAAGGATCTAATTTCGTGGGCAAAGGGTTAGGGTAAGTCTAGGACTCTTTTTAGGATAGATATGGGTTATTTAATATGTATCTTAACCCTTTTTCCAATTATTACTATTTTTACTCCGAATTTAGCTTAATTACTTCCCATCCCATGATGGGCTCTCTTCATTTGGGCCCAACAATTCATGTTAGGACCATTAATACTATCTATTGCTAATTTAGCTTAATGGGCTTTGATTCAATTCCCTTTCATTTCAACTATTCTCTCTTTAATCAATTTTAATTCCATTTATCACATTTATTAATTAAAATTTTTATTTTATTTGGGATTTAAAAATCAAGGTTGCTACACCGATGGGGCAGGGCAAGAGTGATGAGCACCTGTCTTATGAGGAGTCAACAGTTTAGGAATACATATTTGAATAGTTATTTAATAGTGATATATTTTCATGAAGTTTATATTTGAATAATGGGCCCTATGATTGGCTCGGATGATGTAAGGTTTTTAATTAATTGAATGGAAATGAAAGAAAGAGTATTTTAGCTGGCAATATTATTGTCTCAAGTATGTGGTTATAATTAGTTGTTGCTCTGAGTTACTCGACTGTGATACTTATATACGTATCGTTCACGCATCCCGATATTTATTCCGCTACTAAATTTCGGGGCGTGATAGTTGGTATCAGAGCCTGGGCTTTCCCTAAGTCCTAGGCAATCAGGAATGATAGGATAAGTGTCATTAGAACCCTCAGCTTGTGTCAAGAACTCTATACCTACCTGGTGAGATTGGGTAGAAACATGGGCTAAGTCCAAAATCTTATTTAGTGACAAAATATTGTAAGATTACAAGGTATTAACAATGAGTAAAGAAGACTGACCGTGTGATAATTTATTTTTTAAGAAACTTAAATAAACAGCAATGGAGGATATACCTACACCATCTATGGACAAACAAAGTTCGGTCCAAAGATTAACCAAAGCACTACGACAAGCTGCTCAACTGTTAGAGGATGCCCTAATAATGGCTAAGGGAGATACAAATGGAAAGGAAAGGTCTATGGATGACAAATGAGTTGGCCAAACTAATAAGAAATAACAAATTACAACCACAAGAAACTCCAAACCTATATCTAGAGAGAAACGGCCCAACAACAGTAACAGATAGCACAAGAGAAAGAAGTGCAAGAAGTGCAATAAGAAACTAGTTTCCGCTCCTGCAGAAAGATGCCAACATTGCAACAAAATAAATCATCGGTCCGAGGAGTGCTAGAAATTTCAGGATAAATGTTTCCGTTGTGGTGGCCAAGACCAGAAGGTTAAGGATTGCCCTAATGAGAAATCAAGCTCAAGGAATAAATGGTAGAACAAACTAAAGAAGGAGATATGAGAGAGGTATTCTTTCTAACTCGCTTTTATTTGACCCTGAAGTTACATCATCAATCAATCATTATATTATAAGCAATCCACAATTAGATTCCCTATAAGTCCAGCTCATAAACACATGTAAATTTGAGTACCAAATTCTTTTAAGTGGGGAAGGATGTAACACCCCGGAAATTCAGCAATTGGAAAATTAGAAATAAATTGAAAACAATAAATTCAATATTAGTGAAATAGTAAAAACATATGTGCCATTAAAGTACATACAAAAACTCATTATAAAATTTCATAGAAATCATAGCTCAACTCTAAATAATACTGCCTAATGACCCACGAAGAAATTCGTGCAAAGGAAAATCGGATGGTCCATGTTTAAGGCGTTTTGCAACTGAGTATCGTAATCAGGGAATAAGTCGGGAAATCATTATCACACATACTTAGATGAGTCAGCAAATTAAATAAAAATCATAGATGAACTTCAAATAATATTCTCTAATGATTCATCAAGAAATTTGGGTCAATAAAAATCATTTGGGGTAGGTTTAAAAGTTATTGTGACTTATTATCATAATAAGTTGGAAAATCCATTATCATGTGTGTAAAAGATGATCATGAACCAAATTAAAATGATGGGTGGACTTTAAACAACATGGAATGATAGCCCCTTTTCGAAATGGTGTAGCACCCTGGAAAAAGTCAGTGATTTAAAAATTTTAAATAAATGAAAAGAAATAATTTTCATATTATCGGAATGGTTGAACAAACGTGCCACTATCGTACGCACATGAACACATCAGAAAATTCCATAAAAATTATAAATCAACCCCAAACATTATTCCTAAGTGTTCCACAAAGAAATTCATGTAACAAAAAATCTGATTGCCCAAGTGTACGTCATAATGTGACTAATTATCCAAATTAAGAAACTAAGTCGGAAAACCATTAACACGAAAATATAACATGATCCCAAATTAAATAAACATGATGGAGAGACTTCCAACATCATATATCAATGACCCATTATCGAAATTGGGCCAATAGATCACTTTTGGCCCAAGAATAAAATGGAGCTAGAAAATACATAGAAATTCGCAACCCTAATTGAGCTGAAAATAGGAGGAGGTAATTAGGGCAAATCCCATGGCAATTAGGTTTTTTTGGCAACCCAATTTCATGGTTAACCATGGTTGGAGGTTTCCTAAAGCCTCACCCACTCTATTGGGGTGAGAAATCATCAAAATAAGGAAGGTGGAATGCCAAAACCGCACCTTGCCTTTCCCTCACCCAATGGAACTTCTAAAACACACTAGATGCATATATACATGTCATGAAACCTTAGGGGATGAAAATACACATTATTGGGATCGTGGGAGGCTGTTCTTGAGCACCCAAAGGGGGAGGAAACTGCCCCAACTCGTAGCTTCTTCCCTGCTACGTTCTGCATCAACCTGTGCAGAGTGCCCTTCTTGGAGTCGACCTAAGGTGAGTCAAACCACAACCAAACTGTGCAAGGCTTATACCCCTAGAAAGAAAGTCAAGTCTAGTTCCTAATCCCACTGGTTTGCCTATTTTTCATCCAGTAGATTGAGAGTATTAAGCATTCTCCTACAAGTGGTCTGAACGAGGACTGTCTGGAGAATGGGACTTCTTCAACCCAAAAGGTAGGTGATCTCATGCCAAGACTAAACGAATCCTATACCACCTTGTAGTGCTGCATGTCTAGTTTCATATGCACTAGATTTTCCCAATTTTGCATGGTGTATCCGTTGAGTATTAGTCATTTTCCCTAAGTCGCGCATGTTAGGGATTTTTACGTTCGTCATGTGTTGCACATGAATTGAGACCGAATTAGATCCCACCCTAAACATAAATGTTCTTCTACTAGTTGCCCTCGTCATCTTTTGTGTTAAGAGTTTTGTCTAAATGTCAATATAGTTCATGTTATAGGTCTAACATGAAGGTTGCAATGAAGTCACGTATGTTTAGGACTTTTACAATCTTCAGAGGTTTCACGCGAATCAAGACCGAATTATATCCAACCAAAACATGAAAGTTCTTCTACTAGTTGTCCTCGTCATCTTAGTTTTGTCTAAATATCAGTAGATAGAGAGATATAAGCATGGTAATAGGATCACTGTTGGTTCCTGTGTTTTTGGGTTTTGGGTTTGAACCGCGCTCGGTCTAAGCAACGCGGTTCCCGCGCCTGGTATCGCGTCGGCCTTGGCAAACGTGATTCAGTAAACCACGACCGTGAGGTCCGACGTGATTCAACGTCTGACCAATCAATGGTCTGTGTGAGACTTCACACCGCGTGGGTATACATGCACATCTAGGCAGCCCTTTCTTAGGGATTTGGAAGCTCTCTATCGGTCATTCCGAATCTGTAGACTAGCGACCTTTTCTCTAAGACCTCCGTAAATCTTCGCTCTCCGTGGATTCCCACATGGAGGCCGAGTTGGTTGTACCATTGAAGTTCCCCGGAGATAGCGTGCACTTCCTCTCTCTTCTTGTTCTCATGAGTGTGATTGACAATCTAGACTAAAGCCATTAATGTAAAGATTGAACTAAAGTACAAATCGTACCGTTATGCTGCCCAATTTATCTCTTGACCATTGTTCTCATGAAATCATGTTCAATTTACTTATTACTTATTCTCATCATCATCATGAACATGACATTACACATGCTTACTTATTGAAACCCTCTTGGCCATTGTTAATGACTGTGGGTATCTACATTTAAAAATTGAAATGAGATGCTGACCGGGCATGGCGAGTGTCCAAGGGCTCCAGTCTAGCCCCAATGACGGAGAGTCATAAATATACTGTTAACCATGGGGTATAATGATTACTGGCGTTGCATCTGCGCTGTGAGTCTTGCTTGCTTGTTGAATGATAGATACAATAACCACATACACGTGTCCTGGTGTACATTCTTGATGGATCTTTTCTTGGTGTATATTAGTGTCTACATGCCTGATTAGTGTTACTTGATTGTGCTCGTACATTCTTGCTTGCTTGCTTGCGTGATATGGCCATCCTGCATTTATTGCAATTAGTGATATCTAGCGTTCTTGAAAGCTATTGACATCAAGTGAAATCTTGAGTGCTTATATAGTTCTATCTTGTTATATCGTTCTGGATCTCGTTCTATCGTGATCACTCTATCTAGCTTGTTTCATGTATCATGTTTTAACGAGTTTTATTCGTACATGCATATCATGACATTCATCGTGCTTACCTAGTTCTAAACTGCTAATCACTTATATCATTACCCACACATTGAGATATAAATCCTACTGGGCTAGTTTGCTCATCCCCTACTTTTACCCAATCTAGGTGACTATGATGTCCAAGAGGAGGAGCAAATCGAGGATGGGAATGCGTCTAAGTGATGAGCATTCTAAATATGAGTCTAGTTATAGTAGTTTGCTTTGAGTGATAGATTCATGTAGTAGGAAGCAAGGAATAAAATGTACTTTTCCTTTTTATTGAGTCTTAGTCCTGTAATAGTTTCCATTTGGAATACAATGAGTTGAGATTTGAATAAAAGATTAGTAGAGTTCAATATTTGGGTCCTATGATGATGTATGTTGTCATACATTAGTGAGTGCTAGCTAGAGACTTATTTGCCGACTGTTCACGTCTCGGGATATCGACTCGAATTATTTCGCATTATTAATTTTCACTGCGTAATTCTCGGACGTGACAAAACATGTGTTGCGGTAAAAGCCTTTCTTACCCACTCAAGCCACGTTAACCATGGGGTTCTACCCCACTCACATGTAGCAAGCTACATGTAGGCAATTTACCCATGGTGGAGAGAACCTCCTAAGTAATTTATTTAGAAAAATCATTGACGTAATTAGTAGATAATTTAGCTGGCCTAATTATCCCCGTATTTTTACACTCAATTGGTGTCCATTCATGTTGAAATTTCAACCATAAGCTAATAGGAACATTTTACAAATTATGATGATTTTAGTTTAATTTTTAGAATTTGTTTTTCTCCCAGCAAAAATTACTTGGAAAATAGTTGCGTCGACTTAATCTTGAAATCTGCACGTCAACAACTCCGGATATTGACATTTCTGATATTAACAAAATTTTCTAGAAATTATGGTGTTTTCAGATTTCAATTTTGTTATAAAATTCCGATGTCGCCTTGTCGGAGCGTGCACCTTTGAGTACGACACTGGAATAATATTTATTATTACCAATTAATCCTAAATTAAAATTAATTACACCTCGTGAAAGTAGTTATGTTTAACAACCAAAATCTTAACATTTTTCTAATTTTCCAATAAATAAATTTTTGGGGTGTTACAATATGTTTCATCAAAGTCAATACCTTCCTCTTGGGAATATCCTTGTGCTACCAGTCTAGCTTTGTTCCTTGTGATCACTCCTGATTCATCCATTTTATTTCTGAAGACCCATCTGGTCCCAATAACTAGATGGTCCCAAGGTCTAAGGACAAGAGTCCAGACTTGACTACGTTGAAATTGATTAAGTTCCTCTTGCATAGCTAGGATCCAAGATTCATCTGCTAGTGCATCATCGATTGTTCTAGGCTATATTTGAGAAATGAATGCAGTGAAATCACAGGGGGTTGTCATACCTCTTGTTCTTACCTTGTCTTGAGGATCACCTATAATATTTTCCTTTGGATATCTTTGTGATACCTCAATCTTCTAGGTAATCCTCATGTGTTTCTTCTTGTTGTTGTAGTCCTTCTAGTGGTGGATCTTCTTTATCTTCTTCTTTTTCTTCAAGAGAAGCTTGTTCTAGATCTCTGCATAGTTTTTCAACAACATCTTCTTCTTCTTCTATTTTCTTAATAGAAGGGTTAGCTTTATCAAATAGAATATGAACATATTGTTCAATAGTTAAAGTTCTTTTGCTGAATACTTTTGTTGCCCAGCTAGCAAGCCCAGAGGGGGGGGTGAATGGGATTCTTAAAAATTATTTAACACTCAAAACTTGTTCACAAAATAGTCACACAAAACACACTTTGCAGATTGTTAGTGTTAGTGAATCGAAAGATCAAACACACAAAAGCAATCGCACGACACAAAGAATTATCCTGGTTCGGATCTCCTCTCCTTAGGAGTCCTACGTCCAGTCCCTGAGCAATATCTCAGGAATTCACTAACAAGGGTACAGTCCCCCTTAAGCACAGTACAACACCCAGCACCCCAGCTGGTCTTCCTTCAACCGAAGGGAACAACACCCTGGATACCCCACCAGGTCTTCCTTCACAACCGAAGGGAACAACACCTTGGATACCACACCAGGTCTTCCTTCACAACTGAAGGGAACATCACCTTGGATACCACACCAGGCCTTCCTTCACAACCGAAGGGAACAGCACAAGAGAATGTGTTCAAAGAGATGATGCCCTAGATCAAGCTTATAGAACACTGCTTGATCTGAAGCAAGGACTGAGAAGAAAGAGATCTACAATCAAGGACTCTTCTCAGAACAAAAAGGCTCTCTCACAGATCTGAACTCGACACAGAGAGCAAGAGCTAAGACTAATGGGAGTTTTTGCTTGGCTCTGAGAAAGGCTTGCAGAAGGTTGAAGGCATTGGAAAACTTCTTATTATCTAACCGTTCTGCTTCCTCTATATATATATCATCTTTTGAAATTCGAACGTTGAAGTGCCTGTTGTCTCTATGCATAAGTGTACGTTAGACTGCTTGACATTTGGAAGCTTCCAGTCAATGGTCTTTTATCTTTTCATGCACGCAAAGAGAGAGAGAGGATCTTCTGTAGTCTTCCTTGGCTTCTATTTTGTCCAACGTTGTATGACAGATGCTGTCAGAGACCTGCACATATTTAAAGCTTGAACAATAGACGCTAAGCTGTTTCTTGTTGTCAGTCAACGTCAGAATGAAAGTTCATCAAAATAGTAATGCCATTTTGTTGTTCTAAAAGATGTTTACAGAGAAGATACGATAATGGAAGATATTGTCTGCATGCATGCAAAGATACGTACTGTCATAATAAATGCATGGCTGTCAAAAAGGATATACGTGAAGACTTTGACTTTTCAACATTTTCAAGGCTTAGTTTGAAAATCGAATCGTTGTTTTCCATGAAATTGTTGTGTAGATGAGTGAATCGATGGGCATTCATAAGTAAAGAGACACATACACAGATCGTTATATGTATTAGTAATCAAATCGCTATGAAGTTATAAACAAATCGATGTACAAATCGTTATGACGTTATAAGCAAATCGATGTACAAATCGTTGTGATGTTATGAACAAATTGATATACAAATCGTTGTGATGTTATGAACAAATCGATATACAAATCGTTGTGATGTTCTGAACAAATCGATGTACAAATCGTTATGACGTTATAAGCAAGTCGATGTACAAATCGTTGTGATGTTATGAACAAATCGATATACAAATCGTTGTGATGTTATGAACAAATCGATATACAAATTGTTATGATGTTCTGAACAAATCGATGTACAAATCGTTGTGATGTTATGAACAAATCGATGTGCAAATCGTTGTTCTCACTTAAGAAATCGATGTGAAGGCAAATCGTTACGATCACTAAAGAAATCGTTGTGAACACTTATCGAATCATTGTGAGGGCAAATCGTTGCGATCACTTTAACAAATCGTTGTGAGGGCAAGTTGTTGCGATCACTTAACAAATCGTTGTGAGGGAAAATCGTTGCGATCACTTAAGAAATCGTTGTGAACACTTATCGAATCGTTGTGAGGGCAAATTGTTGCGATCACTTTAATGAATCGTTATGAGGGCAAGTTGTTGCGATCACTTAACAAATCGTTGTGAGGGCAAATCGTTACGATCACTTAACAAATCGTTAAAAACATATAGCGAATCCTTATGAGTATGAAATAGTTATGAAACTAAGGAAATCATTATATCTCTATAGAAATCGTTAAGACAGACAAATATTGATGCTTTGAACTTACATTGTTGTAGTATGATGAATACTTACTTGATTGGCTTGTTTTCCCTTGTTTTATTTCCTGTGCTTACACTTCATAGAAAATGTGTTAGTAACCATTATCATCGTTTTGTTAATCATCAAAATAGATGTGTAATTTATTTAAATTACATGGAGATGGACTGATCATCAATCTCCCCCTTTTTGGTGATGACAAAACTTAACAATAAGCACAATAACATAAGGAATGTATTTCAGGAATGCAATAGTTCTCCCCCTTTTTGTCATTTAAGCAAAAAGATCAAATGCTTGAGATAAAGAAGAAGAGAAGAGATAAATGAGAGAGTACAAAAACTATATTGGATTAAACTTGAGGGGGTACAGGGAGATAGATATTTGGAGAAAGAAGAGAGGCATGCCGGGAAATAAGTTCCCATGCCTTAATCTCCTGTTCTTCAAAAAGTTGTTGGAAGATGCCAGAATCTATAGAGAAAGATGCACCCATCTCAGGACGCATGCGCTCAATGTAAAGCTACCGCTGATCTTCTAAGAAATGCGCATACTGATTCTTATCAAGGGTGAACCGGAAATGGCTTGACTTCCCAAAACTGGGACGCTGAAGAAAGTGAGCAATGGTAACGAGATAGAAGAACTGATGATCCTTCAGGTCCTTTTTTAAGGAAATAATAGCGGAGTACCGCTCAGCCCATTGCACAAATAGTTCCTGAACTGGATTGATGGAATTCAAGTCCAGAAAAGCTTCAGCAGAGAGAGGTGGCTTGCCTGCTCGGACCAAAGAGTTGTTCAAGGATTCCAACTGGAGAGTAGATTGATTGTAGTACCTCTCCCAATCTGTGGAAGAGAGCCTTTCACATTCAGACATCAAGGGAGCAAGCACTGCAGAAGAGATGTGTCCCAGATGATATTCGCGAAAGATAAACCTTTGAAAGGAGGTAAGGCGACTCTGCTGAGCTGAGATTCTCCCCATGACTCTGGCAAATCTTTCAAAGGCATGAGAGCCAACGGAGGAATCCAAGACCAAGGAGTGTAACTTCGGAAGAAATACAACTTTAGGTATCTGCAGAGTGGTGAAGTCCACTGGGAAAGGGCAATTAATGGGACTTTCAGATCGAAGAGTAGCAAGAGCCCCATGGAATTGGCCAAACTGAACTTCGGGTAGCTTTTGTAGATAACGAAAATCATTGTAAAGCTGGAAGCACCTGGTGATTCTGATTTCTTTGAGAATGAAAGGGCCCCAAAGTGCTTGATGATGAAAGACAAACCACTCAGAAAGGGTGAGAGGATGATCCTGTCGAGGGGTGCTGTCTGATCTGGCAAGAAGATACTTGCTGTAGAGAGTCTTATGCCCTTTAGCCCATTGATCTTCAGTCTTACATTCATCCAATTGGAAGATTTTGAGTTGGTCGGCTTTGGAAAGGTGGCAGTAGGGAAATATAATGTTAAGGTGATCACTAAGATTGAGAAAAGGAATGCCAAAAAGGTTGGCGAGAACGCATTTTTAGAGATATTCACAGTAAATTGGTCTCCTTCGATTTTCAACTGTGAGGGAGTACCAAAGAGGAGGAAACATGGGTTCAGAGGAAAAAGCAAGAGTTTTTGTAATTTTCCTCTTTTTAGAAACAGGACTAGAAGAATCAGTCCTATGAACATGGGAAGCAACTGCCAGGATTGTGATGAGTGTGGTTCGTTCCAACTCATCCTCAAAGTTATTTTGAAAAACACTGGCAAGTCGTGGATCAGTTGGAGTAATTGTAACAGATGTAGGTGGAATAGGAGGATGAAGGAATGATTTAGGAGAAAGAATAGTGGATGGCTCGGCTGATGAGGGACCAGATGATGAAGAGGCTCCAGCTAATGAAGAACCTGGAGGATTGATAACAACTGGAGGAGAGGGAGAAATGGATGTGGAAATGGTAGTGGGTGAGGGAAAAGGTGCTGGAGATGAGATGGTTCTTGGTGCAGGTTGTTTGAAGGTAGGTGGAGCTGGAGGAGCAGTGGAAGAAGAAGGTGGTGAGGGAGGGTTTGGTGTTGTAAGAGATGAAGACTCATGGACTTCGGGAGCAACAACAGACTCAACTACTCTTGGATCCATACCTTCAGAGATCAATGGCCCTGGTGGCCCAACCACAACTTCAGATGGCCCTGATGGCCCCAGCTTCTCAACGCCATAAGATTCCGCTGCAGGTATTATATTCTCATCATTTGTGGCCCAGATGGCCCTGTTGATGCCTCTTGAAACTGCCCTGATGGTCCTACATTTTCTTCTGCTGGCCTTGGCCCTGATGGCCCTGCATTACTAACTGGTTCATCATGAGAGAGATCTGGAGGGGCAGAGGTGGTCTGCACCCTTGAAGAGATGAGCTTCTTGACACTGTCAAACTCACCTTTCATCCATCTGCATAACTGCTTGAACATTCTAAAATCATCTATCAAGCTATGAACTTCAGTGGACACAGATCCAAGTTCATTTGATACAGAAGTTTGGCTGATATAGATGGACTGAATATCCGATTGTATAGACATGATAGCTTTGCCTTTCTCATTCAACCTTCTAATGACAGGCTTCAAATTGACCTTCAGCTGTTTTTCTTTGACCTCGATGAGCTACTCGTTTCCCCTTTTGGCTTGCCCTTGTAATGGGCTCTACAAAATCAACATGTTCCTCAGTGAATGTATCATTGATAGAAATATTTTCAGTGTGCTCCCCTGAGGTGCTCCTTCTTTCTCAGATGATTGCTCCCCTGAGCAGGAGCATCTTCCATTTGATCTTCTTCAACAGTGATTTCTTGCTCCCCCTGAATGGAAGCTTCCTCCGTAATGATTTCCTCAGTGTGGCCTGGAGCCACAGTTTCTGCCACTGAATCACCACCAATTTCTGACTCCTCCTGAGTACTTTGGATGGAGTCTAGCACATCCCTGAGTATAGTGGCTACTCGGGAAGAGGGAGGAGGATCCTCTGAACTATGGCCAATAGGCTCAATGACCTCTGGAGGGATATCCTCAATTCTGCTGCTAGACACTGCAGCTGCTGCTGCTTTAGCTCTTTCAATTTGAGCTTCTACTGCTGCTGATGGTTCTGCTTCAACAGATGGTGTTGCTGCTACTTCTGGTTCTGTTGCTGCTTGATCTGCTTCCTGACCTTCTTGGGCTTCGCCAATGATGGCTTCACCCTCAACCACAGAAGTCTTTGACCATACACCATTTACCACAGAGAATCCACTTTTCCTTAAATTTCTGGACCGGATTGCTTGGCCCATCTTCTCAGACACATCTCCTACTACACTTATGCCATAGTGCTGAAAAATCTTCGTCAAAAGATGGGCATAAGGTAAAGAAACATTCAGCTTGCTCTTAGTGTCCCATACCTGAGAGCTTGCAAACTTCATCCTTTCAATCATGAGCTCTGCAGTGTTGATTTCTTGATTCTTGATAGCCCAGAACATTAAATTGGAATCAGCCCTAGTGCAGGTTGAAAAGGTAGCACTTATGGGAACCACAATCTGACAAACTACAAAGTGCAATATGCGATTGAATGCATTCAACTGATTTACATCTACTTTGTCATCTTTCAGTCTGAACTCGGGACCAACTATCCCTAAACCTTTTTCTTGGATATTCACAGTGTGAACTCCACTGTGTCCGGAGGTACCCACACCAAAGAGTGATGCCAATAATTCTCGTGTGACCCTAATCTGGGTTCCCTTGACCATGGAAGTCAAGGTCCCGTCTGCCTCTGACTTCAGACACACATAGAAAGCTTTTACCAGGTCTGGAAAACTTACTTCAGAGAAAGTAGCCATTTTCGTCCACTTCAATCTGTCCAATGCTTCGACGATACTCCCCATTCCGTTCTTTTTCAAATCTGCCACATCCACTACTTTATGACCGCATAGCTTGATTTTCACAGACACAAACCTTGCTTGCTGCTCGGCGGTAAGAAATTCGGCTCTATAGCCCCCGACGCTGCTGGAACTACTAGAAGAGGTCATGGATGTGAACGGAGAGAGTTTCTGGAGGACTGGAAAGAGGAATGGAATAGAAGCCCTTAAGAAATTTTGGCGGGAATTGGTTGGAAGCTTGAAATCCGAGAGAGTCGATGCCGGAGTCGATAGGGTATCGCCTCAGGCAGAAGGAAGAAGACGATGAAGAGATGTGAATCGTTGCCGCACAGATTTCAGGAAAATTAAAGGAATGACTTTTAGAATTTAGGGGCGCCATGATGGCAGAAACGACAAACCTGACTAGATCGATAGGAATAAACTCTTATAAAATAACGAACCATCATGACAAAATTAAAAGGATTAGCAATAATTGGAATTTTGCTCAAATTTTTGGGAGGGAAAATAATTCAAATTCTGAAAATTAATATTTCAGTTTTAAACAGATACATATTTCACAATTTACACATGCCTAATTCCCTTCTAAGGGAAGTAAATCTCTCTTCAGGTAAGGCCTTTGTGAAGATGTCTGCTAACTGATTGTTTGTATCAATAAATGAAATATCTATGTTCCCATTTGCTACATGATCATGAATAAAATGATATCTAACCTCAATGTGTTTAGTCCTTGAGTGTTGTACTGGATTCTTTGTCAAATTTATAGCACTGGTGTTGTCACATAGCAGTGGAATTGTCTTGATATGTAGCCCATAATCCTCAAGTTGTTGCTTGATCCGTAGGAGTTGTGTACAACAACTTCCAGCAGCTACGTACTCAGCTTCAGCTGTTGACAGTGCTACTGAGTTTTGTTTCTTGGAGGACCATGATATCAGACATCCTACAAGAAATTGACAACAACCACTGGGGCTTTTTCTATCTATTTTGCATCCAGCATAGTCAGCATCAGAGTATCCTACTAAGTTAATTTCACATGATTTTGGATACCAAAGACCTAAGTCATGAGTTCTAGCTAAATATCTAAAAATTCTTTTTACTGAAATTAGATGAGATTCTCTAGGATCTGCCTGATACCTAGCGCACATGCATACACTAAATAAAATATCAGGTCTACTAGCAGTTAAGTATAGTAAGGATCCTATCATACCTCTGTAGATTTTTTTATCTACATTCTTACCATCTTTGTCATTGTCCATTCTTATTGATGTGCTCATAGGTGTTGACAATGGCTTGGCATTATCAAATCCAAACTTCTTTAAGAGCTCCTTGGTGTACTTAGCTTGGCAGATGTGAGTACCTTCATTTCCTTGTTTGATTTGCAATCCAAGGAAGTAGTTGAGCTCTCCCGTCATGCTCATCTCGAACTCTCCCTGCATAAGCTTCTCAAAGTACTTGCAAAGAGATTCATCAGTAGAACCAAATATTATGTCATCAACATAAATTTGAACAAGCAATATATATTTGATTTTGGATTTGATAAACAGAGTACTATCTACTTGACCTCTGATAAAACCATGGTTTAATAGGAAAGAGCTAAGCCTTTCATACCAAGCCCTAGGTGCTTGTTTTAAACCATATAAAGCTTTATGTAATTTAAAAACATGATTTGGAAATTCAGTGTCATCAAAGCCTGGAGGTTGTTCTACATAAACTTCCTCCTTAATAAAACCATTAAGAAATGCAGACTTTACATCCATTTGAAATAATTTCACATCTAGTACAGATGCATATGCAAGTAGGATTCTAATAGCCTCAAGTCTAGCCATAGGCGCATAGGTTTCATCGAAATCTATGCCTTCCTCTTGGGAATAGCCTTGAGCTACCAATCTGGCCTTGTTTCTTATGATCACACCATCTTCATCCTATTTATTTCTGAACACCCATTTGGTGCCAATCACTGGATGATCTGATGGTCTAGGAACAAGTGACCAAACCTGGTTTCTCTTGAATTGATTCAGTTCATCTTGCATGGCTAAAATCCAAGATTCATCAGTGATGGCTTCATTGACTGTCCTAGGCTCTATTTGAGAAACAAAAGCTAAATAATCACATGGAATTATGTTACCTCTTGTTCTTACCCCTACAGATGGATCACCAATGATGTTTTCAGGAGGGTGATCTTTCTTGTATCTCCACTCTTTGGAAGATTTTGATGAGAAATATCCCTTTGTTGGAGGTCTTCCAGAGGTGGATCTTCCTTGTCCTCAATTGATGTATTCTTTAATTTTTGGACAATTCATCTGCATCATCATTATCACTATCTTCTTCCTTTCTCAAGGAAGGGTTAGTTTCATCAAAAATAATATGTACTGACTGCTCAATCAATAAAGTTTGTTTATTGAACACTCTATATCCTTTTGGTTTAGAAGCATACCCCATGAAGATGCCTTCATCTGATTTGGCATCTAACTTACCAATGTCTCTTTTGTTGTTGTTGTGGATGAAGCATGGACATCCGAATGTCCTGAAGTGACTGATCTTGGGCTTCTTTCCCTTGAACCATTCATACGCAGTCTTTTTCTAGATAGGCCTGATCATTACTCTATTGATGATGTAACTTGTTGTGTTGACTGCTTCAGCCCAAAAATATCTTGGCAGATCATATTCTGATAACATTGTTCTTGCTATGTCCAATAAAGTCCTATTCTTTCTCTCAGCAACTCCATTCTGCTGTGGTGTCCTTGGTGCTGAGAAATTGTGCTCTATTCCTTGGTCATCACAAAATTTTGTGAATTTATCATTTTGAAATTCTCCTCCATGATCTGACCTGATTCCAATAATGCTGAACTTCTTATCTTTCTGAACCTTTTTGCTAAAGCTTACAAAGCTATCAAATGTATCATCTTTGTGTTCCAGAAAGGATACCCATGTGAATCTTGAATAGTCATCTACTATAACGAATCCAAAATTCTTTCTTCCAAGACTTGTGGTCCTCATTGGCCCAAATAAATCCATATGAAGGAGTTCTAAGGGTTTGGAAGTTGTTACCACAGTCTTTGACTTGAAGGATGACTTAGTGTGCTTTCCTTTTGCACATGGTCCACAGACACCGTCTATTCTTGTGCTGACCTTTGGCAGACCTTCCACTAGGTTTCTCTTGATCAGCTTTCTCATGCCATCTAGACTGCAGTGGCCCAATCTCCTGTGCCACAACTCAGTTGACTGCTCTTTGCTGGCTGCTAAACAAATGTCTTGATCTTTCAGCTGTTCAAGGTAAAGTACGTACAGATTCTTATCTTTGTTGGCTTCAAAAATCACTTCTCCATCCTTCATAATACTGCATTTGGATTCTTGAAATCTGATCTGATGTCCTTTGTCGCATAACTGGCTAATGCTGATAAGGTTGTGCTTCAGGCCTTTTACACACAGAACATCTTCAATTACTGTCTTGCCATTGTTGCTCACTGATCCACTGCCTATCACAGTCCCTTTCCATTATCTCCATAGGTGACTGTGCCTTCTTCAGCTTCTAAATGGGTAAACAACCTTCTGTTTTCTGACATATGCTTTGAGCATCCACTGTCCAAGTACCACTTGGATGCCCGAGGTTTTTCCTGAAATGAAAACATCAAGTTTTAGGTACTCAAGTTCTTTTGGGTCCTGGTTGGTTAGTGTCATCGTTTTTTCTTTTGATTATCCATCTTCTATGTTTAGTTGGACATGTTACTTTACTGTGACCTAGCTTGTTGCAGTGACTACAACATGTTGTTTTAGTTACTTTTTCATATGGAGTATATTTAAAGTTTGATTTATATGCTATATCTTGTTCAGGTATGAATTTTGGAGTTGGATATGTTTTAGGGTATATTGTTATATCTTCATTATCTGGTGGAATGTAACCTAATCCATTCTTCCTTTTACCTGATCTTCTGGCTCCTTTTAGTATTAAGGAATTTTTACCATTAGTAAATTTTTCTAACGTACTTGATAGTTTATCATTTTCCTCTGTTAGTCTTTTGATTTCCCTTTTTAATTCGTCTGAACTTTCTTGTTTTTCTAATTTTGTTATTTGTGTATTTTTATCTTTTAGATTTTCGCATAGCAACTCATTTCTTCTTTTAAGTTCACTAACTTGCTTCTCTAGTTGTTCATTTTCTGATTTTAAATTTGAATTGGTATTTTCTAGACATACAACAATTTTCTTACTAGCTTTTAATAATTTAGATACTTCTCTATATTTATCATACAGTTCATTAAAAGCATCTTCTATGTTATCTGAATCAGAATCATTACAGGAATCAAAGGATGAGTCAGAGGTTACCTTTTCTGCGATGTCTGCCATGAAGGCTAAGTTAGCATTTTCTTCTTCCTCACTGTTTGAGCTTGACTCGCTATCCGAGTCACTGCTGTTGTCCCAAGCTGCTGCCATGGCTTTCTTCTTATATCTTCTGAACTTTCTTGAACTGTCCTTCTTTCTGAATTCAGATTTCTTGAGCTTTGGACACTCTGCCTTGATGTGTCTTGGCTTCTTGCACTCATAACAAATTGGTTCATTCTTCTTTATGTCCTTTGCTTTAGGTTTCTTGAAATCCTTTCCCTTTTTGAAGTATCGTCTGCCAGATTGATACTTCTTTTTCTTGGCCAATATCTGCTGTAGTCTTCTAGACAGCATTACTTCTTCATCTTCACTGTCTTCACTACTGGCTTCATCTTCTGATTGTTCCTTAGAGCTGCCTTCTGCTGCTTTGAGGACATTTGTGTGCTTCTTTCTAGTGGATGATTCTCCTAATCTCTCCATGTTTATCTCATGGGCCATGAGGGACCCAATGAGCTTTTCCAATGACATCCTTTTCAAGTCATTGGCTTCTTCTATAGCTGTTACCTTAGGAGTCCAAGAAGATGGTAGGGATCTAAGAATTTTCCTTACCATGTCTCCCATCTCATAGCTTTTTCCTAATCCTGCTAACCCATTGGTGATGTCTATAAATCTGCTGAACATTTGGGTTATAGATTCTCCTGGCTGCATCTGGAACCTTTCATATTGTGTCACCAGAATGTCTATCCTAGTTTCCTTGACTTTGTTGGTGCCTTCATAGGTGATCCTGAGTTTTTTCCTCATTTCCATGGCGGATTTGCAGGCAGATACACGGTTGAATTCCTTTTTACTGAGGGCACAACATAGAATGCTTTTGGCTTTGCAGTTGAGAGAAATCTTCTTTCTATCATCTTCTGTCCATTTGTCCTTTTCGTTGGTGACTAGAAGATCTCCTTCTTCTACAATTGACCAAATCTGAAAGTCAAATCCTTGAAAGAAGTATTTCATCCTGGTCTTCCAGTAGGTGTAATCTTCTCCATCGAATAGAGGTGGCCTGTTGACTGACTGACCTTCTAAGTGACCTTGGGCTGCCATTTGATCTTTTCTCTTCAGATCGTTGGATGTTCTTCTTTGTTGAAGAGACTTGCTCTGATACCACTTGTTGCCCAGCTAGCAAGCCTAGAGGGGGGGGTGAATGGGATTCTTAAAAATTATTTAACACTCAAAACCTGTTCACAAAACAGTCACACAAAACACACTTTGCAGATTATTAGTGTTAGTGAATCAAAAGATCAAACACACAAAAGCAATCACACGATACAAAGAATTATCCTGGTTTGGATCTCCTCTCCTTAGGAGTCCTACGTCCAGTCCCTGATCAATATCTCAGGAATTCACTAACAAGGGTACAGTCCCCCTTAAGGGCACTACAACACCCAGCACCCCAGCTGGTCTTCCTTCAACCAAAGGGAACGACACCCTAGATACCCCACCAGGTCTTCCTTCACAACCGAAGGGAACAACACATTGGATACCACACCAGGTCTTCCTTCACAACCAAAGGGAACAGCACCTTGGATACCACACCAGGTCTTCCTTCACAACCGAAGGGAACAACACAAAAGAATGCATTCAAAGAGATGATGCCCCTAGATCAAGCTTATAGAACACTGCTTGATCTGAAGCAAGGACTGAGAAGAAAGAGATCTACAATCAAGGACTCTTCTCAGAACAAAAAGGCTCTCTCACAGATCTGAACTCGACACAGAGAGCAAGAGCTAAGACTAATGGGAGTTTTTGCTTGGCTCTGAGAAAGGCTTGCAGAAGGTTGAAGGCGTTGGAAAACTTCTTATTATCTAACTGTTCTGCTTCCTCTATATATATATCATCTTTTGAAATTCAAACGTTGAAGTGCCCGTTGTCTCTATGCATAAGTGTACGTTAGACTGCTTGACATTTGGAAGCTTTCAGTCAATGGTCTTTTATCTTTTCATGCACGCAAAGAGAGAGAGAGGATTTTCTATAGTCTTCCTTGGCTTCTATTTTGTCCAACGTTGTATGACGGATGCTGTCAGAGACCTGCACATATTTAAAGCTTGAACAATAGAAAGCTAAGCTGTTTCTTGTTGTCAGTCAACGTTAGAATGAAAGTTCATCAAAATAGTAATGCCATTTTGTTGTTATAAAAGATGTTTACAAAGAAGATACAATAATGGGAGATATTGTCTGCATGCATGCAGAGATACGTACTATCATAATTGTTGCCAGTTAGGTAGCCAAGAGGGGGGGGGGGTGAATGGGTCTTTTAAAATTTATCAATTAATACCTGCTCACTAAAAATGTTCACAAAGAAATACACTTTGAAGATTGTTAGTGTTAGTAAATAAAAACAACAAACACAAGAGGACAATCACACAACATCAGATGTATCCTGGTTCGGACCTCCTTTCCACAGGAGTCCTACGTCCAGTCCTTGAGCAACAACTCAGGATTTCACTAATTAGGGTACAGTCCCCCTATGGACACTACAACACCCAGCTCAGCTGATCTTCTCTTCTTAGCCCGAAGAGGAACAACACCCTGGATACCCCACCAGGTCTTCCTTCACACCAGAAGGGCACACACACACCCTAGATACCACCAGGTCTTCCTTCACACACGAAGGGTACAAGCACAAAAACAAGTAAAAAGGAGATTAAGCCCCTAGATCAAACTTCGACAAGCCAAGATCTGAGGCTAAGGACTGAGAGCAATGAGATCTACAAACAAAATCTCACTCTCAGAACCAAACAAGCTCTCACGAAAATCTACAAACAAGGCAGAGAGCAAAGAGTTGATCTAATGGAATGAGGCTTGGCTCTTTCTTGAGAACTCGTAGAAGACTTGATGATCAGAGAGTTTTTTGTATGACTATCGTTCTCTCTCTCTATTTCTTCTAGAGCTCCTTTCTTCAATATATAACTTCAATTTGAAATATAGACGTTGAAGTATCCGTTGCCTCTAGCTTTTAATGGACGTTAGACTAAGTGGTACTTGGAAGCTTCCAGTCAACAGTCCTTTATCCATTTGTGCACGCAAAGAGATAGGATCTTCTGAAGTGTCCTTTGACTTCTACAAAGTCCAACGTTGTATGACGAATGTTTGTCAGAGACCTGCATACATTAAATGCTAGAACAGTGGATAGCTAGGCTGTCTCTTGTTGTTAGTCACTGTTGGTGTGAATATTCACCAAAATAGTAATGCCATTTTGCTGTTCTAAAAGATGCATATAGAATAGACACAATAATAGATGATATCGCCTGTATGCATGCAGAGATACGTTCAGTCTTCATTAAATGCACAGCTGTCAAAAGAATATGTGCGAAGACTTTGACAATTCAACCCGATGAAAGGATAAGTCATATGTCAAGTTGATTGATATAAAATCGATGCATTTATGACTTATGAAATCGTTATGCAACCAAACAGAAAATCGTTGTGAGATATGAAAGAATCATTGTGATCATTGATGAAATCATTAAGATTACTTATGAAGTCGATGCACAAAGCAAATCGTTATAATATCTGAAGCAATCGTTGCGATAAGCAAGTCGTTATGATAACTAAAGGAATCGTTATGATAGCAAATCGTTATGATCACTAAAGGAATCTTTACGAAAACAAGTCGTTACGATGACTAAAGGAATCGTTATGATAGCAAATCGTTATGATCACTAAAGGAATCGTTATGAAAACAAGTCGTTACGATGACTAAAAGAATCGTTACGAAAGCAAGTCGTTACGATGACTAAAGGAATCGTTACGAAAACAAGTCGTTACGATGACTAAAGGAATCGTTATGATAGCAAATCGTTGTAATCACGGGATTGGTATCCCCTTTTGAATTGAAAATTATGAGTATAGGGATTAAGAACTGACCGTGATCGCCACCAGAGTAATCGCCTCGGAGATGTGGACGTAGAGGGCTGACTACTTTGGAAAAGAATAGGTGAAGGGAAGGCGTACCTAGTAAAGCGACGGATGTAGTGTCGCCTTCCTTTCTCCTGAACGCGACAGGGCCGACGGCGCCTTCTTGAACGCGACAGGAATAGTGTCGCCTTCTCTTCAGGGGGGACAGAGTTGTGGGTTTTCGTCTTCCTGCTCCTCAGCCGGCCAAGGGACAGGAGCCTCACTTCGTTCTAGCCTTCAAACACCTGCCAAGATGATTCAAACACAAAGACAACCCATTAGAATTCGTGTGCAATGGATCTATTCAATGAAAAGTGCATGTACATGAACTATTATGGGGGGAACTCACAGGATTGGGGCTTTTAACCCCTGGGGGTGTCAAGGATGGGTGTGTGTTTCGTGTTCTAATGTTAAACTAGAAGGAAAAACGAACTATGCATGCATGAAATTGATGAAAGAAAGAAGAAAAGGGGAGAGGAGATTGGATAGTCGGTGGAAAAACGCCCTGGAGGGCTCTTCTGAGTCGTCTGGAGGAAGAACTCCCTTCTTGGAAGATGAAGCTCTCTGGATTCCCGAACTAATGGCTCCGGCCTTGCCCAAAAAGATGGAAAAATAAGGTTTTTATGGTTGATTATTCCCAACTCGGGTCTGAGAGGAATAATGGGCAAGAGTCCGACTCTGGGCAAGTATGGCTGTGCAAGGGTCATTGGAACTCGGAAAGGAGTATGTTAGGAAGGTCTGTTCCAAATTTGAAAGGATTTGGACTTGATTTGGACGTCCAAAAAAAGCAATTACCATCAATAGCATGGGTCCAAGTTAGCCTCGGATTGAGTTTCTTGTTTAAGGCCATGAACGCGACGGCCATCGCGTCGCCTTCTGAATGCGACTGCTCGATATGTCGCCTTCCTCATATAGAAGGTACTTCAAGTCATTTTCGATTTTCTGAGGATTTTAAAATATGGAATTATCAATGCGACATGGGGACTGTCGTCTTCAGGAAGGCGACCTAGGGCCTGTCGCCTTCTGGCCTTTTCTGCATTTGGTCGTCCAAACAGCCATGCACAGCCTTCGGAATAAAATATCGGACTTATACTCAGAGAGATTATAGTGAAAGAGATTGATTGGACCTAGGAAGAGTCCTCCAAGGCGATGAACTAATGGGAATGATGTCATGATCGGAGAAAGCCAGCTTGACGATGATGAGCCAACGTGGGGCATCAATGATACGACAAGGGATTTTGCTCGACTTATGGGCCAGAAATGGGTGTCTACAATCGTTATGATCACTAAGGGAATCGTTATGAAAACAAGTCGTTACGATGACTAAAGGAATCGTTACGAAAGCAAGTCGTTATGATGACTAAAGGAATCGTTACGAGAGCAAGTCGTTACGATGACTAAAGGAATCGTTACGAGAGCAAGTCGTTAAGATGACTAAAGGAATCATTATGATAGAAAATCGTTATGATCAGTAAGGGAATCGTTACGAAAACATGTCATTACGATGACTAAAGGAATCGTTACGAAAGAAAGTCGTTATGAGAAAGTCGTTACGAGAGCAAGTCGTTACGATGACTAAAGGAATCGTTACGAGAGCAAGTCGTTACGATGACTAAAGGAATCGTTACGAGAGCAAGTTGTTACAATGACTAAAGAAGTCGATGCAAGCAAATCGTTACGCTCTCTTTTAAGAAGTCGTTGTAGGAACGATTTCTTTTGAAATCAAAAGAAGTTTCAATCTATGAAGAAATCGTTACAGTTCTACTGTAATCGTTATGATCTATAAAAGAAATCGATATGTACTTAGACAAATATGATGTTGTAGATACAATGTAAAGATGCTTACCTGTTTTGGCTTATTTTCCTTTGGTATTAATTCCTGTGCTTAAGACTTCTAGAAAATAGGTTAGTGACCTTTAATTAAGGGTTTGATAATTATCACAATAATATGGTTTTGTTAATCACCAAAATAGAAATGTAATTACTTTTAATTTCATGGGGATAGACTTGTTCATCAATCTCCCCCTTTTTGGTGATGACAAAATGTTTAACAAATTAACAAACTTTAGAAAAAAGCACAGATAAAAAGATCTCCATATGTATTTCAGAGCTACAATAATTCTCCCCCTTTTTGTCATTAGCAAAAAGATGCAAGGAAAAGACAAAGAAGAAGAGAAAAACAACTGAATGAGACAGGAAATACTATTTGTATTCATTCATTCTGGGAAGGTACAGGGAGATAAAAGGCAGGAGAGAGGAGGGAGGCAAAATGAGAAATGATTTCCCATGCATGTTCTTCCTGCTTTTCAAAAACTTGACGAAATACACCAGGGGCAAGAGTGTAATTGGGTCCCATGGAGGGAGCCATTCTCTTCAAATGGAGAGCCAACTGCTCATCAAGGAAATTGGCATAGGCATCTCTGTCAAGGGAGATTCTTTTGAAGGAAATGGAGCCAAAACTAGCTCGAGCAAGAAACTGATCAACTGAAGTGAGATAGAAGTTCTGCTTGGCCTTCAGCTCTTGACAGAGGGCTACATAGACCTTATAACGCTCAACCCAAATCTGGAAGGGATCCTGGACTAGGTGAATCGAATTCATGTCTAAAAAAGTAGCTTCTAAAACTAGAGGGAGACCTTCCCTAGCTTGACATTCATTGAGTACTGACAGCTGCTGAGCAGAGAGAGGGTAAAATCGGGCCCAGTCTGAAGGTGTCAACCTCTTACATTCTGACAGGATGGGAGCTAGAGCCTCAGCACTGAGATGGCCTTGGAGGTATTCTCTGAAGAGAAATCTATGAAATGCCACTTGGAAGCATTTCTGTACTTTGATTCTGCCCATTACTCTGGCAAAACGTTCAAAGATGATAGACCCAACAGATGAGTTCATGACCAGAGAGTGAATAGGGGGAAGCAAGATTTCCTCTGGCACCTGAAGGGTGGCAAAGTCCACTTGGATACCTTCACAGTGGGCGTCGGCTGAACCAAGTGCATCTATGGCCTGCTTAAACTGGCTGAATTGGACCTCAGGGAGTCGATGGACATATCTATAGTTGTTGAAGAGTTGGAAATGCCTGGCCATCTTGATCTCCTTCTGAATAAATGGGGCCCAACAATGCTTGTGATGAATTTGGAACCATTCTGAGAGAGTCAGGGAATGGTCCCTTGGAGGGAATCTAGCAGACTTAGCCAAAACAAATTTTTTGTACAGCTCTTTGTGCCCCCTAGCCCATTGCTCTTCAGTCTTGGAATGAGCAATAGAAAAGATTTTGGATTTTTCAGATTTGGTAAGAGGGGTATATGGTAGAATGACATTTAAATGGTCTGAGAGATTAAGAAAAGGAAGGTTGACAAGGGTGGCAAAGACAACCTTCTGAAGATATTCTCTATACAGTGGTTTATTTTTGTTGTCCACTGTGAGAGAAAACCACAGAGGTGGATGAAGAGGTTCAGAGGAAAGAGAGGAGGTGGATGAAATTTTCCTCTTTTTAGGAGCAGAACTAGAAGAGTCTGGCCTATGGATATGATCCCCAACCTTCAGTACATACCGGAGGATGACTTCTTCAAACTCATCCTTGATTTTCCCAAGATAGGGAGATTCAAGTTGAGCACCCTCAGGAATTACAGTAATGAAAGAGGGTGGAGGAGAAGGATGTAAAAGGGAATGTGAGGTAGTAGGAGGGATATCTGATGGTCCAGAGGATGATGGACCAGAAGAAGAGGAGGCTCCAGCTGATGATGACACTGGAGGAACCTCAAAAATAGGTGGAGGTGGAACAATGGGTGTTGAAGATGCAGGAGATGAAAGTGGATTGTGAAGGAAAAGGTGTAGGTGATGAGATGGTTCTGTGTTGTGGTTTCTTGAAGGTTTGAGGTGCAGGTGGAGCTGTGGATGATGAAGGTGGTGATGGAGGTACTGGGGTCTGAGTGGAGGAAGGAACTGGGGGCTCAGGAGCTACAGCTTCTGCTTCTTCAGCTACTTGCTGTAAGAATTCAAACTCCAAAGGCCCTGATGGCCCTGACACCTTCTCAGCTGGCCCTGAAGGCCCTTGAACTTGCTCAACTGGCCCTGATGGCCCTAAACCACTGACCTCTGCTTGTGAACTAGCCGCTGCCGGCCCTGATGGCCTTGCCTCTTGCTCATCTGGCCCTGATGGCCTTGGAACACCTTCTTCACTTCTTTGATCAGTAGGAGGAGGAGGAGGAGCTTGGGCTCCAACTGCCTTCAAATTTTCTGAAAGCATTGTCTTCATGCTTCCTAACTCCTTATTGAACCATCTTATAGCATTTTTTACCTGAGACAACTCCTTGGATGTGGAGGCCTGGCTCATGAAGATGGAATTTACATCGGATTGCAATGAGCAGAGGATCTCCCCTTGAGCATCCAATCTTTCTATGACAGACTTCAAATTTACAATGACTTTTTGCCTCATCTGCCTCTGATAAGGAGTGTCAGCTAGGAGAGGGACATCTGGAACTTCTGTTGCTTTCCCTTTCTCCTGGGCCTTGTCCATTGGAGGCTGCTGATCTTGGTCATCCTCAGAATCTGAGGAACTAGCAGTCTCACCTTCTCTGAACTGGTTTTCTAGGGGATTTTCATTTCCCTCCCCCTGAGTCTCAGTCCCCTTCTCAACTTCAGCTTCTGCTTCAGCATGCACACTTTCCATGGGAACTTCAGTTTGTGCTGCTGCTGCTTCTTCTTCTTGAACTGGGAGGACTTCTGAATGAATTTCAGTGAGGCCTGATGTAAGGCCCTCGAATTTTGTTACATTATTGAATTGCATGTAAATAATTCATGTTGTGTATGTACGTGTGTATGTATCTACGTATGTATTAATTAGTATACTTATGTGTGTATGTGTATAATTTAGGTATAAATAATGTATGTATTGTATGATGGTAGTGTGTACATGTTAATACATACATATGGCATGTATATAGGTGTAATATGTGCATGGTTTCTGCATGTTTTAGAGTTCTGGCCGAAGGCCAGATTGGCGTCAATATCAGTAGACGTCGATGTTGTGTCGGCGTCAGCCCTGTGGACGCCAACACTAAGTCCAGCGTCCAGCGATGTGGACGCCAATTTCTCTGACCTGCATGCGTTGCAGACCCGAAATTCCGGGAGCAAGCTACCCCAACCATTGGGGAGCTATCCCCAACGGTCTGAAAGGGTATCACATCACCTCCTGCGTGGGTGAGAGGTCTTTGGCTATATACAAAGCCACTTTTACAACCCTAAGCCTTCTCTTTGCCCCTTTGCAAGAGAGGAAGAAGAGAAAGGAGTGAAACCCTATTTTCGGACTGTGAGAAACCCTCACCTTTGCAACCCGAAATCTGAAGTTCTGAAGCTTGATCCGGCCACCTGCTGCATCAAGGAGCTTGCTGGATCATCAAGGAAGGCATCCCCGACCTCGGATTGCACTGGAGCTTGCTCAAGAACCCGGAGGAAGGCCATCTTGGAGGCTGGTTGGGAACTTCTTGGGACAGCCCAAGGAGAGCTTCACCAAGCCTTTTGATCCCTTTGGAGTATACCTAAAAGGCAAGTACCCTACCCATAGTGTTCATGTATGTGTCTAGGATGGTTTTACCATTTTTATGTATTTTCCCTCGTGTCCTAGACCCCCAAATTCACCCCATCTTTGGAGCTCGGGTCTGTGTTTTGCACAGACCTGACCTTAACGGCAATATCCCTTGCCGCTAAGATCATGCTTAGCGTCCAGCGATTATGCCGTTAACATTAATTAGCGGCCACAGCTTGCCGCTAAGTTCATCTGAGCAGAACAGCAAGCTGTTCTGCCCTTCTATATGATTAATTTCGATATGTTTCACGATGAGGATATAATGTAATCTCTTATATGCTATGTATACTAGCTAATGTGATGGATGGGAAGGTGAATGTACACTTATTTGGTGGATGGTAGAGCTTATTTACATATTTGAAAGCATGTGGAAGAATGTTCATGTGTATGTTCTCACCATTATCCTGATAATCCGTGGTAAAATCATGTTGCCCTAATTTTGTTAGACCATGTATGTACCACCCTGTCTGTGCTCTGAATTTCTGGAATTTTCCATGCTTGTATGATTTATTGAATTTTCTGTTTTGGGAAATAGAAATCATGCGTAGGTCACGATAAATCTTCCGTAAATTGTGTATTGCCCAATAAATTCGGGAATAAATCATGTGGCTCTATGCATGCTAGGGTTCAGACAGTGAGTTGTTAAATTTGTGATTGGTGTTCAACTCCATGCTAACTTGAATTGTGGATAGCATGTGAATTCGATGTTAGATTTTCTGTAATTACGTTTTAGGTTAGAAAAATCTGAAAATTTTCATGTGGGATCCTAAACCCGAAATCAACTAGTGGTTAAAATTTCAGGTCATTTGGACAAGTATATGATGCAATATGAATTTTCTATGTAAAAATGTGAAACTAATGCATGCCGTTGTAAAAATGATTTGATTTTGTATATAGCAACCTGATTAGTGAAATTTCCTGAGCACTAAATTTCTGTAATTGTAGTGTCATGTCAGGAAAACAGAGCCCCATGTGTGTGAATGAGTGAATGAGTGAGATGTGAGTGTCATGTGCTAAACTAAGTGCTTAAATCGGAAAACGTGTAATGTGTAAATTGTGCCAAGTGTGACATTGCTTCCACAGAGGGCAGTGGAACCGTATCAGGGAAAAGTCCCCTGAGAAGGTTCAATGTGTTGTGACCCTAAGGGCATTAGGGGGAAATCCTGGAGGTGGACAAGTACCACTGGTTAGGGTGGAGACTTGTTCTCCCGGTCTGCGCAGTCCAAGAGTCGCCATTGTATTGCCTAGATGGCGTCTATGTGATGTGATGTGTTGTGTCCTTCTTTGGTGGTTTGGACTATGTGTCACGGCACTAAATGTGAATGTGTAAATGTGTATGTGTTCATGTGAAAAATGTGAATGTGAACAATGTGTAAAAGTGCATGTGTAAAGTGTGAAATATGCGAATTTGAAATTGTGTAAAAATGTGAAACCAAAATGTGAGGATGTGAGTTTGTAATCCATGTTATGACAATCTGAAATCATGCTTAAACAGTAGCTTTACTATGTTATGATCATGTTTATGTATGCAAAATGCCTAGAATCCATGCTAGGGATAATTGTTAAGCATATATAAACAACTTCCATACTTGGTTGTTCACATGTTGTGATTTAATCGTTGTTGTAGCTCTCATGTGTTAGATTATGGTTGCTAAAGCATGTAAAACCAGCAAGCTTAAAGCATGTAAAATGGTTACGTATATGCGTAGGAATGTGTAGATTCCATGTTAGGTATGTTTCCTTTCATGCATGCTCGGGAATTCATGTTAATGGCTTTCATGTCTTAGTTGGTTGAAGGTAGATTTTTATGTGAGGAATGAATAGAAAGCATGTGATAGGTGATTCTATTTTAGGAAATCTGAAAGCATAGTCCATGTGTTTAAATTGTAGATTCACCATGATAGGTTGTAAAATTTAATGTCAAGCATGCTACATGTTGTGTCTTGTGAATGTGTATGTAGAACCTACTATGATATGTGCATGTACGGTATGTGTAGAATTACTTGCGGAGTCTTTTAGACTCACTACTTGCTTCGGCGTACAGGTGTAGTTGGTGACGAGACACTTGTGGAGGAGACGTTGGAGACCGACTCCGAGCGCGGAGATTAGAGTGTTGGAGTACTTGTGACATTTTGTGATTTTCATAGTATGTAAATTGAACATTGTACTAGCATTATCATGGACGAATGTATAAGTATGGACATCTATGTATTTGATTTTCAGTAATTTAAATTATGTGGACTTTTAGTTCTCTAAATGTTATCGAATCATGTATGTTAAATGTGGATGATGAATGAAATGAAGACAGTGGTTCTTTTACTTCCGCTACTCTGTTCTTATATTCACATGTATCTCAGCTGAATGTTATCGTTGGGTAAATGTCCCACTGTGATGATGCTCGCTATACCGACGTGGGTTGGTATTAACCGTACCGGTATAATGAGGGTCGTCGCAGAGATTGGTATCAGAGAAACCGGTTGAGATTGCACATGAATATACATAAGTCATCATCTTCATTACATGCTAACTATGTCCACATGTGTAGAATTGATTAATAACGAATGGAAAGTAGATAAGAAAATGGTTAGAAAACTTAGTAACCTAGCTCTAATGGTGGCTGAAATTTATTACAGCCATGGCTTTGAGAGGTAGGCGTGGCGGAGCGCCGGCCCGTGAGGACGAGCCGCGACGTGACGAGCGGGTGGAGCAGCAGGCCCTGGCACCGCAAGGTCCTGTACTTCCCCCACCGCCGCCTGTGGATTATGGAGTATTCATGCAAGGTCTGGTGCAAGCCATGCAGACGCAGGCTCATACCCAGGCAGCACTCCAGGCTTAGTTGGAGGCTCAGGTTAGACTAATAAAAGGATTAATAGTCTGTTTTATTTAATTATGTGATATTGTGTTGATTGTGTATTGTTTGCTGTGATGTAGCAGGCTCAAGTACCAGCTCAGGACCATGGTGGACCTTCTACCATGGAAAGATTCAAGAGGATGCTGCCACCCTCTTTTAAGGGGGAGAGCGATCCTTTGTTGGCTGAAAGCTGGATGAGGGAGATAGAAAAGATCTTCCGAGCCATCAGGTGTGCAGATGAGGATAAGGTTACATTGGCCACCTACATGCTACAGGTATGCTTTAGTTTATATGCTTGTATGTTTGTTAAGCTAGATTTGTTTAGATGGTGCTTATGAGCGGTGTACTACAGGAAAGAGCTGATGTATGGTGGGCTTCATTGCTGCGTACCCGGTTTGAGGACGGAGCTATGATGTTGCTTGGGACGAGTTCGTGAGGCTCTTTCGGGCCAAGTTCGTCCCCGAGCATGTGCAAGATCGGATGGAGCAGGAATTCCTATCTTTGGCTCAAGGCTCCATGACTGTGCTGGAATATGAGGCAAGATTTTCTGAACTCTCTAAATATGCACCTCACATCGTGGCAGACGAGCGTAGGAAGACAAAGAAGTTCGTGATGGGACTCAAGCCATCACTGCGGACGAGACTCGTGGCATTTGACCACCGCACGTTGGACGAGGCCCTCAGTGCTGCTTGTAGGCAGGAGGGAGAGATGGAGCAATACCTGGAAGAAAAGAAAGCTTCGCAGAAGAGGCCAGCATCGACATTCCAACGGCAAGACAAGAAGAAAGCAGTGTACCAGACACCGCAGTGATCCGTGCTAGTCGGCAGTTCTCAGGTACCCTCTGTACGTTCCCCTGGTGTGAAGAAAGAGTGTCCCCACTGTGGGAAGACACATGGTGGTACCGAATGTTGGATGATTACGGGCAAGTGCTTGAAGTGCGGAAGCAGCGACCACAAGATCAAGGATTGCCCAAGACTTCAGCAGGGAGTCCAGCGCGGAGCGCCAACCCCAGAGGTAGCGGCAGCAGCGCCAGCTACAGGAAGACCAGGAAGGCCTCGAGCCCCAGCTCGAGTGTTTTCTTTAGCTCGCGAGGACGCCGAGCAGGCAGAGCATGTCACCAAAGGTACGGTTTTGCTTTTAGGTGTGCACGCTCGGATTTTGTTTGATACGGGTGCTACTCACTCGTTCATTTTTGAGCGATTCGCTGGGCAGTTAGCCCTAGAGTCAGGTATAGAGTCTGAGGATTTAGAGGTCCCTTTGTCTGTGCACACCCCTGCGGGTACGGTATCGACTAGGAAGTGCATTCCGTCGTTACCTGTGTGCATTGAGGATAGAATCCTAGATGGGTGTTTCTTCTTGCTAAAGATGAAGGACTATGATGCTATTCTTGGTCTGGATTGGCTAGAGGAGCACTATGCGTTAGTGGATTGTCGCCGGAAGAGGATTGTTTTCCGCATTCCTGGTGAGGACGAGTTCTCTCATCCCTTGCCAAGGAACTTGGCGGGAAAGTTAGTCATCTCTGCCATGAAGGCGATGCGCATGGTGAACAAGGGTTGTGACGCTTTTCTTGCCAGCGTGGTACTAGTGCCAGAGGCTGATGAGTCACCTACTCTTGCAGAGATTGAGGTAGTGCAGGATTTTCCAGACGTCTTTCCTGATGATTTGTCTGGTTTGCCACCGGATAGAGAGATAGAGTTTACCATAGAGTTGCTTCCGGGCACCTCTCCTATCTCGAAGGCTCCATATCGGATGGCACCTGCGGAGTTAGCCGAGTTGAGGAGGCAGTTGCAAGAGTTGCTAGATAAGGGATTTATTCGCCCTAGTGTTTCCCCTTGGGGCGCACCTGTATTGTTCGTCAAGAAGAAAGACGGGTCACTTAGGTTATGCATTGACTACAGAAAGCTGAACCAAGTGACTGTGAAGAACAGGTATCCCTTACCTCGTATTGATGACTTGTTTGACCAGTTGCGAGATGCATCAGTCTTTTCTAAGATTGATTTGCGATCTGGTTATCATCAGTTGAGGATTCGGAGTGAGGATGTGTCCAAGACGGTGTTTAGAACCCGTTATGGACATTATGAGTTTTTGGTCCTTCCTTTCGGATTGACCAATGCCCCTGCAGCGTTCATGGATCTCATGAACAGGGTGTTTAGGCCTTATTTAGATAGCTTTGTCGTGGTGTTTATTGATGATGTGCTGGTTTACTCTCCGGACGAGGCCACACACCGTCAGCATCTGAGGTTAGTGTTAGAGGTTCTTCGTGAGCACAAGCTGTATGCTAAGTTCAGCAAGTGCGATTTTTGGTTGCGCGAGGTTCATTTCCTCGGGCATGTTATCTCCGGTGCTGGTGTTGCAGTGGATCCAGCAAAGGTCCAGGCAGTTATGGATTGGGAGGTTCCCAAGACCCCTTCGGAGATTCGTAGTTTTATTGGTTTAGCTGGTTACTATCGGCGATTTATTGAGGGATTTTCATCCATCGCCGCCCCTTTGACTCAGCTTACCAGAAAGGGAGTGAAGTTTGTTTGGTCCGAGAAGTGTGAGAGTAGTTTTCAATTATTGAAGACTAAGCTCACGACAGCCCCGGTGTTAGTCTTACCGAGCGGTGTAGAGGGTTTTGCTATCTACACGGATGCGTCTCGGATTGGTTTAGGCTGTGTGCTCATGCAGCAGGAAAGGGTAGTGGCTTATGCTTCTCGTCAGTTGAAGGAGCATGAGAAGAACTATCCGACTCATGACTTGGAGCTCGCAGCAGTGGTTCATGCACTAAAGATCTGGAGGCACTATCTTTATGGTGTCAGATTTGAGGTGTTTACCGACCACAAGAGCTTAAAGTATCTTTTCTCCCAAAAGGAATTAAACCTGAGGCAGAGGAGATGGATTGAGTTCTTGAAGGACTATGACTTCGACCTTCAGTATCACCCTGGAAAGGCGAATGTTGTAGCAGATGCTCTAGTAGAAAGAGGCCATCTCTCCAGCAGGATTGGAAGATGTTGGAGGATGCGGCTTGCGCGTTGACTGAGTTAGAGCCATCGCTATGCCAGGCTTTTGTAGCTCAGTTATCTCTTAGGTCCTCGGTTTTGGATGAAGTGATCGAGCAACAGGGAGCCGACCCTAGACTCTTAGAGTTAGTGGGCAAGGCAGGCATTGCTCGTGATGAGGACGGTGTGATTAGATTTCAGCACCGTGTTTGTGTCCCCGATTTAGTAGATGTCCGTGAGCATGTGTTAGCGGAGGCTCATAGATCGCGATTCTCTATTCATCCGGGTAACACTAAGATGTATCAGGATCTGAAGAGATCATTTTGGTGGTCCGGCATGAAGAGGGATGTAGCGGATTATGTATCCCGGTGTTTAGTATGCCAGCAAGTGAAGGCCGAGCGACAGCGACCATCCGGCCGTATGCAAAGGATGGACATCCCAGTATGGAAGTGGGAAGCTGTCACTATGGACTTTGTTTCGGGTTTGCCTCGATCTAGAAGGGGCAATGACTCGATTTGGGTAGTTGTAGATAGATTCTCGAAGACTGCTCATTTCTTGCCTATGAAGAAGAAGCAGTCAGTAGAGAGTTTAGCTAGATTGTATGTTAGTGGTATCATTAGATTGCATGGTGTGCCGAAGTCGATCATTTCGGATCGAGATCCGAGATTTACTTCGAGGTTGTGGAAGGGTCTTCAGGATGCTTTAGGTTCGGAGCTGAAGCTCAGTTCGGCGTTTCATCCCCAGACTGATGGACAGTCCGAGAGGACTATCCAGACGCTCGAGGATATGCTGAGAGCATGTGTGCTGGATTGGAAGGATGATTGGGAGCGCCATCTACCTCTAGTGGAGTTCGCATACAACAACAACTTTCATGCAAGTATTGGTATGGCTCCATTCGAGGCGTTGTATGGTAGGCCCTGCAGATCTCCTTTATGTTGGGAGGAGACTGGTGATAGGCAGTTGATCGGTCCGGAGTTAGTTCAGGAGACTTCGGATAAGGTCCAGCTTATCAGGAAGAGGCTTGTTGCGGCACAGGATAGGCAGAAGAGCTATGCCGACAACAGGAGGAAGGATCTTGAGTTCGAGGTTGGCGATCATGTCTTCTTGAAGATATCGCCTACTCGAGGTGTTGTCAGATTTGGCAGGCATAGTAAGTTGAGCCCTAGGTTCATTGGCCCATATGAGATTCTCAGACGTTTGGGCAGCGTGGCATATGAGCTAGCCTTACCCCCAGCTTTGGCTAGTGTTCATCCTGTGTTCCACGTTTCGATGCTCAGGAAGTATGTCCGAGATCCGTCTCATGTGATTAGTCATGAGCCAGTGGAGATTCAGCCAGATCTGTCGTATGTCGAGCAACCAGTAGCTATTCTTGACCGGAAGGTTCAGCATCTCCGGAACAAGAGTATTGCGTCGGTGAAAGTTCTCTGGCGGAACTTCTCGCGAGAGGAGGCTACTTGGGAGCTTGAGGATGCGATGAAGAAGAAGTATCCCCTTTTGTTTGAGTAGCGTCGTTCTAACTTCGAGGACGAAGTTTCTTTTAAGGGGGAGAGGGTGTAAGGCCCTCGAATTTTGTTACATTATTGAATTGCATGTAAATAATTCATGTTGTGTATGTACGTATGTATGTATCTACGTATGTATTAATTAGTATACTTATGTGTGTATGTGTATAATTTAGGTATAAATAATGTATGTATTGTATGATGGTAGTGTGTACATGTTAATACATACATATGGCATGTATATAGGTGTAAGATGTGCATGGTTTCTGCATGTTTTAGAGTTCTGGCCGAAGGCCAGATTGGCGTCAATATCAGTAGACGTCGATGTTGTGTCGGCGTCAACCCTGTGGACGCCAACACTAAGTCCAGCGTCCAGCGATGTGGACGCCAATTTCTCTGACCTGCATGCGTTGCAGACCCGAAATCCCGGGAGCAAGCTACCCCAACCATTGGGGAGCTGTCCCCAACGGTCTGAAAGGGGTATCACATCACCTCCTGCGTGGGTGAGAGGTCTTTGGCTATATACAAAGCCATTTTTACAACCCTAAGCCTTCTCTTTGCCCCTTTGCAAGAGAGGAAGAAGAGAAAGGAGTGAAACCCTATTTTCGGACTGTGAGAAACCCTCACCTTTGCAACCCAAAATCTGAAGTTCTGAAGCTTGATCCGGCCACCTGCTGCATCAAGGAGCTTGCTGGATCATCAAGGAAGGCATCCCCGACCTCGGATTGCACTGGAGCTTGCTCAAGAACCCGGAGGAAGGCCATCTTGGAGGCTGGTTGGGAACTTCTTGGGACAGCCCAAGGAGAGCTTCACCAAGCCTTTTGATCCCTTTGGAGTATACCTAAAAGGCAAGTACCCTACCCATAGTGTTCATGTATGTGTCTAGGATGGTTTTACCATTTTTATGTATTTTCCCTCGTGTCCTAGACCCCCAAATTCACCCCATCTTTGGAGCTCGGGTCTGTGTTTTGCACAGACCTGACCTTAACGGCAATATCCCTTGCCGCTAAGATCATGCTTAGCGTCCAGCGATTATGCCGTTAACATTAATTAGCGGCCACAGCTTGCCGCTAAGTTCATCTGAGCAGAACAGCAAGCTGTTCTGCCCTTCTATATGATTAATTTCGATAAGTTTCACGATGAGGATATAATGTAATCTCTTATATGCTATGTATACTAGCTAATGTGATGGATGGGAAGGTGAATGTACACTTATTTGGTGGATGGTAGAGCTTATTTACATATTTGAAAGTATGTGGAAGAATCTTCATGTTTATGTTCTCACCATTATCCTAATAATCCGTGGTAAAATTATGTTGCCCTAATTTTGTTAGACCATGTATGTACCACCCTGTCTGTGCTCTGAATTTCTGGAATTTTCCATGCTTGTATGATTTATTGAATTTTCTGTTTTGGGAAATAGAAATCATGCGTAGGTCACGATAAATCTTTCGTAAATTGTGTATTGCCCAATAAATTCGGGAATAAATCATGTGGCTCTATGCATGCTAGGGTTCAGACAGTGAGTTATTAAATTTGTGATTGGTGTTCAACTCCATGCTAACTTGAATTGTGGATAGCATGTGAATTCGATGTTAGATTTTCTGTAATTATGTTTTAGGTTAGAAAAATCTGAAAATTTGCATGTGGGATCCTAAATCCGAAATCAACTAGTGGTTAAAATTTCAGGTCATTTGGACAAGTATATGATGCAATATGAATTTTCTATGTAAAAATGTGAAACTAATGCATGCCGTTGTAAAAATGATTTGATTTTGTATATAGCAACCTGATTAGTGAAATTTTCTGAGCACTAAATTTCAGTAATTGTAGTGTCATGTCAGGAAAACAGAGTCCCATGTGTGTGAATGAGTGAATGAGTGAGATGTAGTGTCATGTGCTAAACTAAGTGCTTAAATCGGAAAACGTGTAATGTGTAAATTGTGCCAAGTGTGACATTGCTTCCACAGAGGGCAGTGGAACCGTATCAGGGAAAAGTCCCCTGAGAAGGTTCAATGTGTTGTGACCCTAAGGGCATTAGGGGGAAATCCTGGAGTGGACAAGTACCACTGGTTAGGGTGGAGACTTGTTCTCCCGGTCTGCGCAGTCCAAGAGTCGCCATTGTATTGCCTAGATGGCGTCTATGTGATGTGATGTGTTGTGTCCTTCTTTGGTGGTTTGGACTATGTGTCACGGCACTAAATGTGAATGTGTAAATGTGTATGTGTTCATGTGAAAAATGTGAATGTGAACAATGTGTAAAAGTGCATGTGTAAAGTGTGAAATATGCGAATTTGAAATTGTGTAAAATGTGAAACCAAAATGTGAGGATGTGAGTTTGTAATCCATGTTATGACAATCTGAAATCATGCTTAAACAGTAGCTTTACTATGTTATGATCATGTTTATGTATGCAAAATGCCTAGAATCCATGCTAGGGATAATTGTTAAGCATATATAAACAACTTCCATACTTGGTTGTTCACATGTTGTGATTTAATCGTTGTTGTAGCTCTCATGTGTTAGATTATGGTTGCTAAACATGTAAAACCAGCAAGCTTAAAGCATGTAAAATGGATACGTATATGCGTAGGAATGTGTAGATTCCATGTTAGGTATGTTTCCTTTCATGCATGCTCGGGAATTCATGTTAATGGCTTTCATGTCTTAGTTGGTTGAAGGTAGATTTTTATGTGAGGAATGAATAGAAAGCATGTGATAGGTGATTCTATTTTAGGAAATCTGAAAGCATAGTCCATGTGTTTAAATTGTAGATTCACCATGATAGGTTGTAAAATTTAATGTCAAGCATGCTACATGTTGTGTCTTATGAATGTGTACGTAGAACCTACTATGATATGTGCATGTACGGTATGTGTAGAATTACTTGCGGAGTCTTTTAGACTCACTACTTGCTTCGGCGTACATGTGTAGTTGGTGACGAGACACTTGTGGAGGAGACGTTGGAGACAGACTCCGAGCGCGGAGATTAGAGTGTTGGAGTACTTGTGATATTTTGTGATTTTCATTGTATGTAAATTGAACATTGTACTAGCATTATCATGGACGAATGTATAAGTATGGACATCTATGTATTTGATTTTCAGCAATTTAAATTATGTGGACTTTTAGTTCTCTAAATGTTATCGAATCATGTATGTTAAATGTGGATGATGAATGAAATGAAGACAGTGGTTCTTTTACTTCCGCTACTCTGTTCTTATATTCACGTGTATCTCAGCTGAATGTTATCATTGGGTAAATGTCCCACTGTGATGACGCTCGCTATACCGACGTGGGTTGGTATTAACCGTACCGGTATAATGAGGGTCGTCGCACCTGATGCCATAGTACTAACTCCCTGGAACTCTTCTGTCACTGACTGCTCCCCCTCAATGGGAGCATCTTCCATTACAACATCCTTTTGAACTTGGACTTGCTCCTGCTGGCTTGGAGCTTCTTCCATAACTACATCTGCTGAGGGGACCTCTGCCACAGATTGTTCTATACTTGGCTCATGTGCAACTAGCTCCCCTTGAGAGATGGAGTTCAGTGCATCCCTAAGTAGACTGCCTACTTGGGAAGATGGAAGAGGAACCTCTGAGAATTGCCCAATGGGCTCAATGTCTTCAGGAGGAATGTCCTCAATCCTTCTACTAGATTCATCAACTACTGCTGGAACTTCCTCTGCTGCTGCTGATTCTGCCACTGCTGCTGCTTCTGATACAGGTTCATGGCCTTCTTGGGTTTCACCAAGGATGGCTTCTCCCTCAACAGCCCCAGTTTTAGACCATACACTATTGACTACAGAAAAGCCACGTTTTCTCAAATTTTTGGACCTAATAGCTTGGCCCATCTTTTCAGATACATCACCCACTACACTTATCCCAAAATGATGAAAGATTCTAGTCAGGAGATGGGCATAAGGTAGGGAGATATTCAATTTGCTCTTAATGTCCCACACTTGGGATCTTGCAAACCTCATTCTCTCATTTATCAACTCTGCAGTGTTAATCTCCTAATTCTGGATAGCCCAGAACATCAGGTCTGAATCAGCCTTGGTGCATGAAGAAAAGGTTGCACTCCTTGGTACGATGATTTGACAGATAATAAAGTGCAAAAGCCTGTTAAAGGCACTGAGCTGGTTAATGTCCAGCTTTCCATCCTTCAGCCTATACTCCGGGCCTATTATTCCCAAACCCTTGACATGAGTATCCACAGTGTGGACTCCACTGTGACTGGAAGTAGAAACTTCAAACAGCGATGCTAACAATTCCCTGGTAATCCTGACTTGGGTTCCCTTGACCATAGAAGTCAGGGTCCCATCCTCCTCTGTCTTCAGACAGACATAGATACTTAGAAAATATTGTTGTGCAATTATCTGTTACAAATACTTAATCATTGTGTTTTTGCTATGACAAAATCCTTTTAAACAAATTTATTTATACCATACTTTATTTTGTATAAAAATTAATGTGTTTCAGTAAAGACATACATGTACTATACAATACAACCTCCTTGACAAGATCTGGATAACTTACATCAGAAAGGGTTGCAATCTTCGTCCATTTCAGCCTTTGTAGAGCTTCAACCAAACTGCCCATTCCACTCTTCTCCAAGTCTGCTAAATCCACTACTTTGTGCCCACAAAGCTTTGCCTTGACTGAAGCGAACCTAGTTTGCTCTTCTGCGGTGAGGAATGAAACTCCGTAACCCCCAACACTGTCGGAAACAGTTGAAGAGGCCATGGAATCAAGCAAGAAGAGGTTCTGGAGGTCTGGAAGGGTGGTTGAAGGAGAAACCCTCAAGAAATTTCTGGCGGGAGAGGTTGAAGGCTTAAAATCTGGTTGAAGTCGATGCCGGGGACGAAGGGTTATCGCCTCAGGCAAGAGAACGAAAGAGATAAAGAGGGAAGACGAATCGTTCTCATACCGATTACGGAATTAAAAAAAAAGAGAGAGGGTAAATGCCCCCTTTTTGAAGAGGTGCACCTTTATGGCAGAAAATGACAAACTCCAGTTTGAAAGAAATAAAGAATTACACAAAATGAACCGACAGGAGAATTTACACAAGAAGGATAAATGAGAAGTAATTGAGATAATTTTGCTCACTTCAAGGAGAATAATTAATTGGGCTTCGAAATTTAATATTTTAGTATTTAACAGATAGATCTATCACAATTTACACATGCCTAATTCCCTTCTGAGAGAAGTGAACCTCTCTTCGGGTAAGGCTTTTGTGAAGATATCCGCCAACTGATTATTTGTATCAATGAAAGATATTTCAATATTACCATTAGCTACATGATCACGAATAAAATGATATCTAACCTCAATGTGTTTGGTTCTTGAGTGTTGTACTGGATTTTGGTTAAGCTTATGGCACTTGTGTTGTTACATAACAGTGGAATTGACTTGATGTGCATTCCGTAGTCCTCAAGTTGTTGCTTTATCCATAGGAATTGTGTACAGCAACTTCCAGCAGCCACGTACTCAGCTTCAGCTGTTGAGAGTGCTACTGAATTCTGCTTCTTGGAGGACCAGGATATCAAGCATCCTGCAAGAAATTGACAACAGCCACTGGTGCTTTTTCCATCTAGTTTGCATCCAGCATAGTCAGCATCAGAGTACCCTACTAAATTTACTTCACATGATTTTGGATACCAGATACCTAGATCATGAGTTCTAGATAAATATCTGAAAATTCTTTTAACATTAATTAAATGAGATTCTCTAGGGTCTGCTTGATATCTAGCACACATGCATACACTAATTTATATATCAGGTCTACTGGCAATTAAGTAAAGTAGAGAACCTATCATACCTCTATAGATCTTTTGATCTACTTTCTTACTATCTTTGTCACTGTCCATTCTTTTTGAAGTGCTCATTGGTGTTGACAGTGGCTTGGAATTTTCGAATCCAAACTTCTTCAAGAGCTCCTTGGTGTATTTGGTTTGACAGATGTGGGTTCCATCTCCTCCTTGCTTGATTTGTAATCCAAGGAAGTAGTTTAGCTCCCCCATCATGCTCATCTCAAATTCTCCCTGCATAAGCTTCTCAAAGTACTTGCAAAGAGATTCATCAGTAGATCCAAAAATTATGTCATCTACATAAATTTGTACAAGTAGTATGTGCTTGACCTTTGATTTTATAAATAAAGTGCTATCTACTTGTCCTCTAGTGAAACCATGATCTAATAAAAAGGAACTAAGCCTTTCATACCATGCTCTAGGTGCTTGCTTTAAACCATATAATGTCTTATGAAGTTTAAAAACATGATTTGGAAATTCTGAATCATCAAAACCCGGGGGTTGTTCTACATAAACTTCTTCTTTAATGAAACCATTTAAAAATGCAGACTTGACATCCATTTGAAATAGTTTCAAATCTAGAGCAGATGTATATGCAAGTAAAATCCTAATAGCCTCAAGTCTAGCTATAGGTGCATAGGTTTCATCGAAATCTATACCTTCCTCTTGGGAATAGCCTTGAGCAACCAATCTGGCCTTGTTTCTTAAGATCACACCGGTTTCGTCCAATTTATTTCTAAACACCCATTTGGTGCCAATAACTGGATGACCTGATGGTCTAGGAACAAGTGACCATACATGGTTTCTCTTGAACTGATTCAATTCATCTTGCATGGCTAGAATCCAAGACTCATCAGTAAGAGCTTCATTGACTGTCCTAGGCTCTATTTGAGAAACAAATACTAGGTAATCACAAGGGATTACATTACCTCTTATTCTTACCCCTACAGATGGATCACCAATAATATTTTCAGGTGGGTGATCTTTCTTGTATCTCCACTCCTTTGGAAGATTTTCATGTTCAATGTCTGTTTTCTGCAAATCTTCCAGAGGTGGATCTTCCTTGTCCTCAATTGATGTGTTCTTTAATTTCTTAGACAAGTCATCTGCATCATCAATGTCACTCTTTGCTTCCTTTCTCAAGGAAGGGTTAGTTTCATCAAAAATAATATGTACAGACTGTTCAATCAATAAGGTGCGTTTATTAAACACTCTATAACCTTTAGGTTTAGAAGCATACCCCATGAAGATGCCTTCATCTGATTTGGCATCCAACTTACCAATGTCTCTTTTGTCATTGTTGTGAATGAAGCATGGACATCCAAAGGTTCTGAAGTGACTGATCTTTGGCTTCTTTCCCTTGAACAACTCATATGCAGTCTTCTTCAAGATGGGTCTGATGATTACTCTATTAATGATGTAGCTTGCTGTGTTCACTGCTTCGGCCCAGAAATACCTTGGTAAATTATATTCTGACAGCATTGTTCTTTCCATATCCAATAAGGTTCTATTCTTCCTCTCAGCAATTCCATTTTGCTGTGGTGTCCTTGGTGCTGAGAAGTTATGCTCAATCCCTTGGTCATCACAGAATTTTGCAAATTTTTCATTTTGAAATTCTCCTCCATGATCTGACCGGATTCCAACAATGCAAAACTTCTTGTCTTTCTGTACTCTTCTGCTGAAGCTTACGAAACTATCAAAGGTATCATCTTTATGCTCTAGGAAGGAAACCCATGTGAATCTGGAATAATCATCCACAATAACAAATCCAAAATTCTTTCCTCCAAGACTAGTGGTCCTCATTGGCCCGAATAGATCCATGTGAAGGAGTTTTAAGGGTTTAGAGCTGGTTACCACAGTCTTTAACTTGAAGGAACTCTTGGTGTGCTTTCCTTTTGCACAAGGTCTGCAAATACCATCCAATTTATTGCTGACCTTTGGCAGACCTTCCATAAGACTTCTCTTTCTGAGCTTATTCATGCCATCCAAACTACAGTGGCCCAATCTTCTGTGCCACAGCTCAGTTGACTGCTCTTTGCTGGCCGCTAAACAAACGTCTTGATCCTTGAGTTCTTCAAGATAGAGCATATACAGGTTCTTTTCTCTGTTAGCTTCGAAGATTACTGCTCCATGCTTCAGGATACTGCACTTGGACTCTTGGAACTTGATCTGATGACCTTTGTCACAAAGTTGCTTGATGCTTATGAGGTTGTGCTTTAGCCCTTTGACACACAGTACATCTTCAATAATTGTTTTCCCTTTGTTGCTCACAGAACCACTGCATATCACTGTTCCTTTTCCATTATCTCCATAGGTGACTGTTCCTTCTTCAGCTTGGAGATGAGTGAACAGCTTCCTATTCCCTGACATATGCCTTGAGCACCCGTTGTCCAGGTACCACTTTGATGCTCGAAGGCTTCCCTGAAAAGGAGACATTAAGTTTTAGGTACCCAAGTTCTTTTGGGTCCTTGTTGGTTAGTGTCAACAGTTTCCTTTTTAATTATCCACTTTTTATGTCTAGTTGAACATGTTATTTTTATATGTCCTAACTTATTACAGTGGCTGCAGCAGGATGTTTTAGTTACCTTTTCAATGTATTTAAAATTAGCTTTGTATTCTATGTCTTGTTCATGTATGAATTTTGGAGTTGGATATATTTTAGGATGAATTATTGTTTCTTCATTTTCTGGTGGTGTATAGCCTAAACCATGTTTCATATTACCTGAACGTCTAGCACCTTTTAATATTAAGGAGTTCTTACCATTTGTAAATTTCTCCAATGTGCTTGACAGTTAGTCATTTTCTTCATTTAAAGTTTTAATTTCTTTTCTCAGTTCATTTGAACTCTCCCATTTTTCTAATTTCACTATTTATTTATTTTTATCTTTTAGATTTTCACATAATAGTTCATTTCTTCTTTTAAGTTCAGTTATTTATTTATCTAATTCTTCGTTTTCTATTTTTAGATCTGAATTAGTGTTTTCTAAACATGTCGTATTCTTCTTACTAAATTTTAACAGTTTTGTTACTTCCCTATATTTACAGTATAATTCGTTGAAAGCTTCTTCTAGATTATCAGAATCAAAATTATTGCAAGAATCAAAGGATGAATCAGAAGTTACCTTCTCTTCAGTATGTGCCATAAAAGCCAAATTGGCTTCTTCTTCTTCACTATTTGAGCTTGACTCACTGTCTGAGTCGCTGCTGTTGCTCCATGCTGCTGCCATAGCCTTTTTCTTATGCCTCCTGAATTTCTTGGAGCTTTCTCTCTTTCTGAATTCAGGTTTCTTGAGCTTTGGACATTCTGCTTTGATATATCCTGGCTTTTTGCACTCGTAGCATATGGGCTCGCCCTTTTTCTAATCCTTTCCATCTAGTTTCTTGAAGTCCTTATTTTTCTTGAAGTGTCTTCTACCAGATTGGAACTTTTTCTTCTTGGCTAGAATGCGCTGCAGTCTTCTTGATAGCATGGATTCTGCATCTTCGCAATCATTTAAGCTTTGATCTTCGGCTGATGACTCATCTGATCTGTCTTCTTCTGCTTTAAGAGCATTTGAATGTTTCTTTCTGCTTGAGGACTCTCCTAGTCTCTCCATATTTATCTCATGGGCCATAAGGGACCCAATGAGCTTTTCCAAAGACATCCACTTTAGATCATTAGCTTCCTCAATGGCTGTTACCTTGGGTGTCCATGTAGATGGAAGAGATCTAAGGATTTTTCTGACCATATCTCAAATCTCATAGGTCTTCCCAAGTCCTGCTAATCCATTTGTAATGTCTGTGAATCTACTGAACATTTGAGTTATGGACTCTCCTAGCTGCATCTGGAACCTCTCATATTGAGTTACCAGAATATCTATTCTAGTTTCCTTAACCTTGTTCGTGCCTTCATAAGTGATTCTCAATTTTTCCCACATTTCCATTGCGGATTTGCAGGCTGATACTATATTGAATTCTTTCTTGCTGAGAGCGCAGCACAGAATGCTTTTAGCCTTACAGTTTGAAGAAATTTTCTTCCTGTCATCATCTGTCCACTGAGCCTTTTCGTTGGTGACTAGGAGATCGCCTTCTTCAACTATGGACCATATTTGATAGTCATGACCTTGTAGAAAATACTCCATTCTTGTTTTCCAGTAAGCGTAGTCTTCTCCATCGAACAATGGTGGTCGGTTAACAGACTGACCTTCATTGTGACCTTGGGCTACCATGGATCTTTACTCTTCAGATCGTTGGATCTTCTTCTTTGTCGAAGAGACTCGCTCTGATACCACTTGTTGCCCAGTTAGGTAGCCCAGAGGGGGGGGGGGGTAAATGGGTCTTTTAAAATTTATCAATTAATACTTGTTCACTAAAAATGTTCACAAAGAAATACACTTTGAAGATTGTTAGTGTTAGTAAAGAAAAACAACAAACACAAGAGGACAATCACATAACACCAGATGTATCCTGGTTTGGACCTCCTTTCCACAGGAGTCCTAGGTCCAGTCCCTGAGCAACAACTCAGGATTTCACTAATTAGGGTACAGTCCCCCTATGGACACTACAACACCCAGCTCAGCTGATCTTCTCTTCTTAGCCTGAAGAGGAACAACACCCTGGATACCCCACCAGGTCTTCCTTCACACCAGAAGGGCACACACCCCCCCTGGATACCACCAGGTCTTCCTTCACACACGTAGGGTACAAGCATAGAAACAAGTAAACAGGAGATTAAGCCCCTAGATCAAGCTTCGACAAGCCAAGATCTGAGGCTAAGGACTGAGAGCAATGAGATCTACAAACAAAAGCTCACTCTCAGAACCAAACAAGCTCTCACAAAAATCTACAAACAAGGCAGAGAGCAAAGAGCTGATCTAATGGAATGAGGCTTGGCTCTTTCTTGAGAACTCGCAGAAGACTTGATGATCAGAGAGTTTTTTGTATGACTATCATTCTCTCTCTCTATTTTTTCTGGAGCTCCTTTCTTCAATATATAACTTCAATTTGAAATATAGACGTTGAAGTATCCGTTGCCTCTAGCTTTTGGTGGACGTTAGACTGAGTGGTACTTGGAAGCTTCCAGTCAACAGTCCTTTGTCCATTTGTGCACGCAAAGAGATAGGATCTTCTGAAGTGTCCTTTGGCTTCTACAAAGTCCAATGTTGTATGACGAATGTTTGTCAGAGACCTGCATACATTAAATGCTAGAACAGTGGACAGCTAGGCTGTCTCTTGTTGTCAGTCACTGTTGGTGTGAATATTCACCAAAATAGTAATGCCATTTTGCTGTTCTAAAAGATGCATATAGAATAGACACGATAATAGATGATATCGTCTATATGCATGCAGAGATACGTTCAGTCTTCATTAAATGCACAGTTGTCAAAAGAATATGTGCGAAGACTTTGACTATTCAACCCGATGAAAGGAGAAGTCATATGTCAAGTTGATTGATATAAAATCGATGCATTTATGACTTATGAAATCGTTATGCAACCAAACAGCAAATCGTTGTGAGATATGAAAGAATCGTTGTGATCATTGATGAAATCATTATGATTACTTAAGAAGTCGATGCGCAAAGCAAATCGTTATAATATCTGAAGCAATCGTTGCGATAAGCAAGTCATTATGATAACTAAAGGAATCGTTATGATAGCAAATCGTTATCATAGCAAATCGTTATGATCACTAAAAGAATCGTTATGAAAACAAGTCGTTACGATGACTAAAGGAATCGTTATGATAGCAAATCGTTATGATAGCAAATCATTATGATCACTAAAGGAATCATTACGAAAACAAGTCATTACGATGACTAAAGGAATCGTTACGAAAGCAAGTCGTTACGATGACTAAAGGAATCGTTACGAAAACAAGTCGTTACGATGACTAAAGGAATCGTTATGATAGAAAATCGTTATGATAGCAAATCGTTATGATCACTAAGGGAATCATTACGAAAACAAGTTGTTGCGATGACTAAAGGAATCGTTACGAAAGCAAGTCGTTATGATGACTAAAGGAATCGTTACGAGAGCAAGTCGTTACGATGACTAAAGGAATCGTTACGAGAGCAAGTCGTTATGATGACTAAAGGAATCGTTATGATAGCAAATAGTTATGATAGCAAATCGTTATGATCACTAAGGGAATCGTTACGAAAACAAGTCGTTACGATGACTAAAAGAATCGTTACGAAAGCAAGTCGTTATGATGACTAAAGGAATCGTTACGAGAGCAAGTCGTTACGATGACTAAAGGAATCGTTACGAGAGCAAGTCGTTACGATGACTAAAGAAGTCGATGCAAGCAAATCGTTACGCTCTCTTTTAAGAAGTCGTTGTAGGAATGATTTCTTTTGAAATCAGAAGAAGTTTCAATCTATGAAGAAATCGTTACAGTTCTACTGTAATCGTTATGATCTATAAAAGAAATCGATATGTACTTAGACAAATATGATGTTGTAGATACAATGTAAAGATGCTTACCTGTTTTGGCTTATTTTCCTTTGGTATTAATTCCTGTGCTTAAGACTTGTAGAAAATAGGTTAGTGACCTTTAATTAAGGGTTTGATAATTATCACAATAATATGGTTTTGTTAATCACAAAAATAGAAATGTAATTACTTTTAATTTCATGGGGATAGACTTGTTCATCAATAATAAATGCATGGCTGTCAAAAAGGATATACGTGAAGACTTTGACTTTTCAACATTTTCAAGGATTAGTTCGAAAATCGAATCGTTGTTTTCCATGAAATCGTTGTGTAGATGAGTGAATCTATGTGCATTCATAAGTAAAGAGACACATACACAGATCGTTATATGTATTAGTAATCAAATCGCTATGAAGTTATAAAAAAATCGATGTACAAATCGTTATGACGTTATAAGCAAGTCGATGTACAAATCGTTGTGATGTTATGAACAAATCGATATACAAATCGTTGTGATGTTATGAACAAATCGATATACAAATCGTTGTGATGTTCTGAACAAATCGATATACAAATCATTGTGATGTTCTGAACAAATCGATGTACAAATCATTATGACGTTATAAGCAAGTCGATGTACAAATCGTTGTGATGTTATGAACAAATCGATATACAAATCGTTGTGATGTTATGAACAAATCGATATACAAATCGTTATGATGTTCTGAACAAATCGATGTACAAATCGTTGTGATGTTATGAACAAATCGATGTGCAAATCGTTGTTCTCACTTAAGAAATCGATGTGAAGGCAAATCGTTACGATCACTAAAGAAATCATTGTGAACACTTATCGAATCGTTGTGAGGGCAAATAGTTGCGATCACTTTAATGAATCGTTGTGAGGGCAAATCGTTGCGATCACTTAAGAAATCACTGTGAACACTTATCGAATCGTTGTGAGGGCAAATCGTTGCGATCACTTTAACGAATCATTATGAGGGCAAGTTGTTGCGATCACTTAACAAATCTTTGTGAGGGAAAATCGTTGTGATCACTTAACAAATCGTTAAAAACACATACGAATCCTTATGAGTATGAAATCGTTATGAAACTAAGGAAATCGTTATATCTCTATAGAAATCGTTAAGACCTATAGTGGAAATCGATGTGTACTTAGACAAATATTGATGCTTTGAACTTACATTGTTGTAGTGTGATGAATACTTACTTGATTGGCTTGTTTTCCCTTGTTTTATTTCCTATGCTTAGACTTCATAGAAAATGTGTAACATTTATCATAGTTTTGTTAATCACCAAAATAGATGTGTAATTTATTTAAATTACATGGAGATAGACTGATCATCAACTTTGTATCATCTAGGTTTTGAGATATATCCTAATAGAAAACCTTCATCACTTTTAGCATCTAATTTACCTAAATTATCTTTACCATTATTTAAAATGAAACACTTACAACCAAAGGGTCTAAGGCGACTGATGTTTGGCTTTTTCTCCTTGTAGAGTTCATAAGGTGTCTTCTTCAAGATTGGTCTGATCATACACATGTTGATAATGTAGCAGGCTGTGTTGACTGCTTCTACCCAGAAATATCTTGGTAGATTGTATTCTGTGAGCATTGTTCTGGCCATATCTAGCACTGTCATGTTCTTCCTTTCTGCTACTCCATTCTGTTGAGGTGTTCTTGGTGCAGAGAAATTATGTTCTATGCCATTTTCTTCATAGAACTTGACAAACTCTTCATTCTTGAATTCTCCACCATGATCAGATCGAATACTAACTATTTGACATTTCTAGTTCTTATGTACTAACTTACTGAACTTCAGAAAGGCTGAAAATGTTTCTGATTTGGCTTCCAAAAATGATATCCAAGTGTACCTTGAGTAATCATCCACAATTACATAGCCATAAACTTTTCCTCTAAGACTAACTGTTCTCATTGGTCCAAACAGATCCAAATGAATGGGTTCCAAAGGTTTGGAAGTTGTTACTATTGTTTTGGATTGAAAAGATGTCTTGGACTGTTTTCCTTTTGCACATGCTGTACAGATTCCAAATTTCTTCAATTTAAGCTTCAGAAGACATTCAACTAGATCATGCTTGATTAATTTCTTGATCACTGATGTGCTCGCATGTCCTAGTCTTCTATGCCATAAATCTGTCTCCTCATTCTTTGTAGTTGCAAGACATAAATTAACTTCTTTCAATTATGCTAGTTGTAGGGTGTATAGTGTTGCCCAGCTAGCTAGCCCAGAGGGGGGGTGAATGGGTTATTAAAACTTCTATCTCTGATTAAAACCTGTTTACTGAAAGGATTGCACAACTTAATAACAAGGTTAGAGTTAGAGCAAATAAGACAACAATCACACAAAACACATCCACAAGACACAAGGATTTTTATCCTGGTTCGGAACTCCTCTCCACAGGAGACCTACGTCCAGTCCCTGAGCAATACCTCAGGATTTCACTACCAAGGGTACAATCCCCCTTATGGATCCTTACACCCAGCCTCAACTAGTCTTCCTTCAACCTGAAGGGAAAACAATCACCCTGGATACCACCAGGTCTTCCTTCGTCCAGAAGGGAACACAACTAAAGAAGAAAATGTGTGAACAGGCTTCAGACTCTAGCTTAACAGGCTACAAGCTGAAGCTACCAAGGCCCGAGAGAGAAAGAGATTTAACAAGGTTTTCTCTCCAAGGACTACACAAGCTCTCACAAATAAAATCTCCTTTGATCACTGAGAGCTAAGAGCTAAGAACAAGGTTGGAGTGGAAGCTTCGCTCTTGTTTCAATCTTCTGAAGACTCGAAGAAATGGTATTCTTTCTTTTCGAAATGCAAGTCTTGTTCTCTCTGTCTTCTGTATTCTTCTCCGTCTTGAGTCTTTTATTTATACTTCTGATTCAAATTTGAACGTTGAAGTGTCCGTTGTCTCTTATCCTGGTGTACGTTAGACTGGTCACCAAGGAAGCTTCTGATCTTCAGTCTTTTATCCTTTAGTACACGCCAGAGAAATGTTTTGGAATCTTGTATCTTGTATCTAACGTTGTACAGATGAGTCTTGTCAGATATCTGCAAGCATATCAACAATAAATAGAGGACAGCTAGGACTGTCGTCGATTGTTAGTTACAGATGGAACATATATTGCAATATATAGCAAGGCTCCGTTCTGTCTAAAAAGTACGTAGACAGAGTAGCATGGAAATGGAAGATATTGTCTGCATGCATGGGAGATACGATCAGAGAGCATTTAATGCGTAGCAGTCAACAGACAAGATATGACTTTGACTTTTCAACGCTATTAAAAAGCATTATACTGATACAGCAAGAAATTCGATATAAATAATCCCGATGCTTTCATGACTTATGAAATCGTTATGAGTTATAGCAAGTCGTTATGAACACTTATCAAGTCGTTATGAACTGTAAAGAAATCGTTATGAATTCTAAAGAAATCGTTACAGCAATCAAGTCGTTATGAATGATAAAGAAATCGTTATGAATCATAGCAAGTCGTTATGAACACTTATCAAGTCGTTATGAACTGTAAAGAAATCGTTATGACTATCAAGTAGTTATGAACTATAAAGAAATCGTTATGAATTCTAAAGAAATCGTTACAGCAATCAAGTCGTTATGAATGATAAAGAAATCGTTATGAAAAGTCTTAACAAATCATTGCACAAAGCAAATCGTTATGAGAATCAAAGAAGTCGTTACAAGTTCTAAAGAAATCGTTACGAGTTCTAAAGAAATCGTTACGGCTAGAGAGTCGTTGCGAGTTCTAAAGAAATCATTACGAGGTCTAAAGAAATCGTTACGGCTAGAGAGTCGTTGCGAGTTCTAAAGAAATCGTTACGAGGTCTAAAGAAATCGTTACGGCAAGAGAGTCGTTGCGAGTTCTAAAGAAATCGTTACGAGGTCTAAAGAAGTCGTTACGGCTAGAGAGTCGTTGCGAGTTCTAAAGAAATCGTTACGACAGTCAAGTCGTTACGGGTTCTAAAGAAATCGTTGCGATGTCTTAAGGAATCGTTGCGATATCGATTTGTTTTGAGTTTTCCGGTCAAAGAGGAAATCATTCTGCTTATCAAAGAAGTCGATACAAAGACTTGGACAGAATGAGAGATGAGACTTACCTGATTGTCTTGAACTTTCATTTTTCTTTTATTTCCTGTTCTCAAGGCTCAAGTAATCCATTAGTACTATTTTGTTAATCATCAAAATTAATATATAAATAAATGAATTATTTATTATGGGGACAGTTTGGTCATCAATCTCCCCCTTTTTGATGATGACAAAATATACTAAACATCATACAAAAAAAAATTAAACATTCATGTTTTTCAGATTGACTTTAGTTTTCTCCCCCATTTTGTCAATAAGCAAAAAGATAGGCTGAGAGACAAAGAAGAGAGATATCATTGGATTAAGTATGAGAAAGGTAGTACAAGGGAGATAACAAGGAGGCATGCTGTGAGATGACAGCCCATGCCTTGATCTCAAGGTCTTCAAACGTCTGTTGGAAAACCCCAGAAGCAACAGAGAAGTTAGGACCCATGGATTGGGTGGCCCTTTGAATGTACAAAGCCTTTGCTGATCCAAGAATTCTGCATACTGATCTGGGTCCAGAATGAATCTGAAGTAAGTGCTTTTTCCGAAGCTGGCACGATGGAGAAATCTATCCAAAGAGATTGGATAGAAGATCTTCTGATCTATCAGATCCTGCTTCAGAGCGAAGAAAGCTGTATATCTAGCTGCCCACTGAACATAAATCTCTTGAATAGGATTTATGGAGTTGAGATCCATGAAGGCTTCAGCTGAGAGAGAGGGCTTATTTTGATGAACCAAGGAACTGTTGATGGCCTCTAACTGAAGGTGGGTTTCCTTGTAGATGATTGCCCATACGGAGGGAGTAAGCCTTTCACACTCAGAAATGAGTGGAGCCAAAACCTGAGAGGAGATGCGGCCAGAGTGGTATTCTCTGAAGATAAACCGCAGGAAGGAGGGCAGTCTGCTCTGCTTGGCTGACATTCTACCCATCTGCTTGGCAAACATGTCAAATGCATGGGATCCTGCATCTGAATCAAATACTAGGGAATGCAGCTTTGGCAAAAGGACTAGAGAGTCAACCCGGATATCAGCAAAATTCACTGTTAGGGGAATATTCACTGGACGTTCGGATCTTAACATTACTATAGCTGAATGGAATTGAGAGAACTGGACTTCTGGCAGTTTGTTCAGGAAGCAGAAGTCACTGTACTGCTGGAAGCTTTTGGCAATGCGGATCTCTTTCAAGATGAAAGGACCCCACAAATTCTTATGCTTGAGAAAGAACCACTCAGAGAGAGTGAGAGAATGAGCTCCATGTGTAATGGATTCGGCCCTGGCAGTCAAGAACTTGTTGTATTGAGCTTTGTTGCCCTTGACATTTGCCCACTGATCTTCAGTCTTGAACTCAGTCCCCTCAAAGATTTTGGATTTATGAAAGTGGGATAACTGGGTAAGAGAAGAACAATATTTAGGTGCTCAGAAAGGTTGAGGAAGGGAATACCATAAATGGTGGAGAGGATGCACTTTTGAAGATATTCCTTATAAAGGAATCTTTTGTGAGGTTCAAGGGTAAGAGAGTACCAAAGAGGAGGAAATAAGGAGGAGGAGATGGAAGCAGAGGATGATTGTTTCCTCTTTTTCTTGGCAGGACTGGGAGGATCAGTCCTGTGGATATGAGTGGCAGTGAAGAGAATGGTGGAAAGGGTATTTCTCTCAAAGTCATCCGGCAAGTTTGTGTCAAAGACACCAAGTAGAGGAGGATTTTCTGGAATAAAAGTAACAGAGGAAGGAGGAGTAGGAGGATAGAAAAGGTGTTTGGGATTGAAGGAAGAAGGAGGGTGAACTTGAGTGGGTTGAGTGAGAGGTGATGAGGGTGAAAATGATGATGGACCTGAGGTGTGAGAGGGAGTAGGAGAGAAAGAGGGTTGAGATGTAGTGAGAGAGGAAGATGGTTGAGTGCGAGGCACAGGATGTTTAATGGTTGGTGGTGCAGGAGGGGCTGTAGAAGGAGAGGTAGGTGAGGATAAAACTGGAGTTGCAAGATTTGAAGTGTCAGGGGCCGAAGTAGCTGACATGGGCTCTTTCCCTTTGACTGCTCTGACAACTGAAGAGGGTCCTGATGACCCTGAAGCTTGAACTGGTGGCCCTGTTGGCCGAGAGACTTCTGCTGGAGGCCCTGGTGGCCTAGGAACTTCAGCTGGACTGCTCTGAGTGGGTGCAGGAGGGACACCACTAGACCTTGAAAGATTAGCCAGCAAATTCTTCATATCAGACATCTCTTTATTGAACCACCTCATTGCATTTCGAATTGAGGATAGGTCAGAGGAGGTTGAAGCTTGATTAGAAATAATGCCCTGAACACTTGTCTGAACGGATGACAAGACTTCTCCTTGAGCTTTCAGCAATGCCATAATAGGCTTCAGATTGACTTTTCTGTGACTCTTTCTTGGCCTTTTGTGAGCCACTCTCTTTTGCTTCCCTTGCTGAATGACAGGCTCCTCAAGATTGATATTGCTTGCACCTGGGCCTTCACTAACAGAAACACTGGCAGGAGGTGGAATTTCCTCAATGCCTACTTGCTCCCCCTGAATAGGAGCGGGGAGTTCAACACTTTCTTGCTCCCCCTTAGCAGGAGCTTCTTCCAACACAACTTTCTCCAAGTGGCCTTCTGCCACGGATTCAGGCACTTCAGGTTCAAAGAGACTTTGCTCCCCTTGGCTAGGAGCTTCGTCCATGACCACATCTTGTTGAGTACCTGCTTGTATCTCAACATTAGCAATTGTTTCAGACTGAATTTCTGTATGGCCTGGTGCCATAGCTTCTTCTTCAACACATCCACCTTCTTTAGAAGTAGCTAAGGTGGAGGGAATGGAATCCAATACTTCTCTTAAGATTGAGGCGACTAAGGTGGTGGGCAAAGAGTCTGCCACACCAGCTGCACCTTCTTCCATCTGAACTTCTGGAGAATGAGAGATAATCTCCACAACAGGTGAGACTGAACCTTCTGCCTGGCTGGACACAACTGGTACTGCTGCTTCTTGAACAACTGCTGCTGCTGCTGCTGCTTCTTCTTCTGCTACTGCTGCTTGCTCTGCTGCTGCTGCTTCTTCTTCTGCTACTGCTGCTTGCTCTGCTGCTGCTACTTCTTCTTCTGCTGTTGCTTCTTCTTGAACTTCTGGGATATCCCCAATAATTGCTTCTCCTTCAGCCACAGAGGACTTTGACCAAATTCCATCTTGCACTGAAAAACCACTCTTCTTCAAATTTCTGGACCTTATAGACTGGCCCATCTTCTCTACTACAGCTCCAGACACATCTACTCCGAAATGCTTGAAAATCCTGCTGAGTAGATGAGCATAAGGCAATGAAACATTTAGCTTGCTCTTTGTTTCCCAGATTTGAGTACTGGCAAATTTCATTCTCTCAATCATGACTACGGCCAGATTTATCTCCTTGTTCTGGATTACCCAGAACATCAAGTCTGAGTCTGCCCTAGTGCATGAAGAAAAGGTAGCACTCCGAGGAATTATGATTTGGCAGACAATAAAGTGGAGCAACCGATTGAAAGCTGACATCTGATTTATATCGAATTTTCCATCCTTCAGCTTAAACCCTGGACCAATAATGCCAAGACCCTTAGCTTCATCATTTACTTAGTCCACACCACTAAAGCCTGATGTCTTCACTCCAAACAACTCATGCAATAGATCATAATCTATCTTGATCTGGGTGCCCTTTACTGTGGAGACAAGGGACCCATCTGCCTCTGACTTCAAACAAATGAAAAAGGCTTTCACAAGGTCCGGGTAGCATACCTCGGTGAGAGTAACAACATCCATCCACTGCATTCTTCTCAAGGCTTCGACTAAACTGGACATGCCACTCTTCTCAAGATTCTGAACATCCACTGCCTTATTTCCGCAAATCTTCGTCTTCACAAACGTAAACCTCTCTTGCTCCTTTGGGGACAAATACTCAGCACTGTAGCCCCCTACGCTTCCGGAGATCATCGGAGCGGCCATGGGTTAGAGGAGAAGGAGATTCTGGTGAAGGGAAATGATGGAAGAGGTGGAAGCTCTCGAAGGGATTCTTCGCGGGAAGAGGAGAAAGCTTCGAAAGTTGCAGAGAGTCGATCCCAAAATCGTTAGGGCATCGGCTTTGGGTGAACGGATAGAGGATAAAAGGGTAAAGGTAGAAGACAAGTCGTTCTCAGAACGATTTGAATAAATTATTATTATTTTATCGAAAAGTGAAGCGCCAAAGGCGGTAAAGCCAGAAAACGACAAAATCGTTTGACGGGTCAAACAGCTTTTAATACGATAGCGGTCAAGGAATGTAGACAAACTGAATTTTGCTCATTGTTAAAGAGGGAAATTTCATTTCTATCTGAAAATTTTTATGCCAATAAAATTACAGAGATCTTTTCACACATTGCACATCCCTAATTCCCTTCTAAGAGATGTAAATCTCTCTTCAGGTAGGGCTTTTGTGAAGATGTCTGCTAATTGACCATTTGTATCTATAAAAGAAATTTCTAAATTACCACTAGCTACGTGGTCTCGAATAAAATGATATCTTACCTCAATGTGCTTAGTCCTTGAGTGCTGAACTGGATTTTTGGTGAGGTTGATGGCACTTGTATTATCACACAATAGTGGAATTGATTTGATGTGAATTCCGAAATCCTCAAGTTGTTGCTTTATCCAAAGAAGTTGTGTACAGCAACTTCCAGCAGCAACATATTCTGCCTCAGCTGTTGATAAAGCTACTGAATTTTGTTTCTTGGATGACCATGATATTAAACATCCTGCAAGAAACTGACAACAACCACTGGTGCTTTTTCTATCTACTTTGCATCCAGCATAATCAGCATCTGAATATCCTACTAATTCTATTTCACAAGATCTAGGATACCAGAGACCTAAATCATGAGTTCTAGCCAGATATCTAAATATTCTTTTTACTGAAATTAAATGAGACTCTCTAGGGTCTGCCTGATATCTAGCACACATGCACACACTAAACAAAATATCTGGTCTACTTGCAGTTAAGTAAAGTAATGATCCTATCATACCTCGATAATTCTTTTGATCTACCTTTTTACCTTTTTGATCACTGTCCATTCTGGTTGATGTGCTCATTGGGGTTGATAATGGCTTTGCATCTTCAAATCCAAATTTCTTTAACAGCTCTTTGGTGTACTTGGCTTGACAGATATGAGTGCCATCCTTCCCTTGCTTAATTTGCAATCCAAGGAAGTAGCTTAGCTCCCCCATCAAGCTCATTTCGAATTCTCCCTGCATAAGCTTTTCAAAGTACTTGCAAAGAGATTCATCAGTAGATCCAAAAATAATATCATCTACATATATTTGCACAAGAAGTATATGTTTATCCTTAGACTTTATAAATAATGTACTATCTACTTTACCTCTAGTGAAACCATGATCTAATAAGAAAGTACTGAGCCTTTCATACCAGGCTCTAGGTGCTTGCTTTAAACCATATAAAGCCTTATGTAGTTTAAATACATGATTTGGAAATTCGAGATCATCAAAACCTGGAGGTTGTTCAACATAAACTTCCTCCTTGATAAAACCATTTAAAAAGGCTGATTTGACATCCATTTGAAATAGTTTTAAATCAAATGCAGATGCATAAGCAAGTAAAATCCTAATAGCCTCAAGTCTAGCTACAGGTGCATAGGTTTCATCGAAATCTATGCCTTCCTCTTGAGAGTAGCCTTGAGCTACCAATCTGGCCTTGTTCCTTAAGATTATTCCAGACTCATCCAGTTTATTTCTGAACACCCACTTGGTGCCAATAACTGAATGATTGGATGGTCTAGGAACAAGTGACCATACTTGGTTTCTCTTGAACTGATTTAGTTCATCTTGCATGGCTAATATCCAAGATTCATCAGATAAAGCTTCATTGACTGTCTTAGGCTCTATTTGAGAAACAAAGGCTAAATAATCACAAGGAATTACATTACCTCTTGTTCTTACCCCTACAGATGGATCACCAATAATGTTTTCAGGAGGGTGATCTTTCTGATGTCTCCATTCTTTTGGAAGATTTTCATGTTGAATTTCAGTTTGCTGCAGTTCTTCCAGAGGAGGATCTTCCTTGTCCTTAATTGAGGTATTCTTTAATTTTTCAGACAAGTCATCTGCATCATCAATGTCACTAATTTCTTCCTTTTTCAAGGAAGGGTTAGATTCATCAAAAATAACATGTACAGATTGTTCAATTAATAAGGAACGTTTATTGAAAACTCTATAACCTTTGGGTTTAGAAGAGTACCCCATAAAGATGCCTTCATCTGATTTGGCATCCAACTTACCAATGTCCCTTTTTCCATTGTTGTGGATGAAGCAAGGACATCCAAATATTCTGAAATGGCTGATCTTTGGCTTCTTTCCTTTGTAGAGTTCATAAGCAGTCTTCTTCAGAATCGGCCTGATCATCACTCTATTAATGATATAACATGCAGTGTTGATAGCTTCGGCCCAGAAGTATCTTGGCAAATCATATTCTGATAACATGGTTCTTGCCATATCCAAAAGAGTTCTGTTTTTCCTCTCAGCAATTCCATTCTGTTGAGGTGTCCTTGGGGCTGAGAAGTTGTGCTCGATTCCTTGATCATCACAGAACTTTGCAAACTTTTCATTCTGAAACTCACCACCATGATCTGATCGGATAGAGACAATTGTGAACTTCTGATCTTTCTGAACTTTCTTACTGAAGCTGACAAAATTTTCAAATGTGTCATCTTTGTGCTCTAGAAAGGATACCCAAGTAAATCTTGAATAATCATCAACAATAACAAATCCGAAATTCTTTCCTCCTAACTGGTAGTCCTCATTGGCCCGAATAAATCCATATGAAGTAGTTCTAATGGCTTTGAGGTGGTTACTACAGTCTTTGACTTGAAAGAGCTCTTGGTGTGCTTTCCTCTTGCACAAGGTTTGCAAATGCTGTCCAAGCTAGAATTGACCTTTGGCAATCCTTCAACTAGCTTTCTTTTTCTGAGCTTATTCAAACCGTCCAAGCTGCAGTGGCCCAATCTTCTGTGCCACAACTCTGTTGATTGATCTTTGTTAGCTGCCAAACACACGTCTTGATCCTTGAGTTCTTCTAGATAGAGTACATACAGATTTCTTTCTCTATAAGCTTCAAAAATGACTGCTCCATCCTTTAATATACTGCACTTTGATTCTTGGAACTGAATCTGATGGCCTTTGTCACACAACTGGCTGATGCTGATGAGATTATGCTTTAACCCTTTGACCAGCATTACATCTTCAATTACTGATCTTCCTTTGATGTTTACGGATCCACTTCCTATTACTGTGCCTTTTCCATTATCTCCATATGTGACTGTTCCTTCTTCATCTTGGAGATTAACAAAAAGCTTCTGGTTCCCTGACATGTGCCTTGAGCATCCACTATCCAAATACCATTTGGATGCTTTTGATTTTCCCTGAAAATTAAACACTAAGTTTTAGGTACCCAAGTTCTTTTGGGTCCTGAGAGGTTAGTACCATTTATTTTTCCTTTTATTATCCATTTTTTGTTCTTAGTGGGACATGTTGCTTTGTTATGTCCTAGTTTGTTACAATGGGTACAGCAGGTTATTCTAGTTATTCTTTCAACTGGAGTATATTTAAATTTTTTATGTTCTTTATCCTTTTCGGATATAAATTCAGGAGTTGGATAAATGTTGGGAAAGACTTTTGTTTCTTCATTTTCCGAGGGAGTATAACCAAAACCATGTTTCTTCTTGGTTGATCTTTTAGCTCCACTCATCATTAGAAGAGGTTTGTTATTTGTGAACTTGTTTATGGTGCTTGTTAAATGTTCATTTTCTTTATTTAATTTTTCTATTTCTGTTTTAAGTTCACTCAAGTCTTCTTGTTTTTCTAGATGATTTATTTTCTTATTCTTCTCTTTTAAATCTTCACATAATAATTCACTCCTTCTTTTATGTTCAGTTATTTGTTTTTCAAGTTCTTCATTTTCTGTTTTTAGGTCTGAGTTTGTATTTTCTAAACAGATTATATTTTTCTTACTAATTTTAAGTAATTTACATACTTCTTTATATTTTTCATAAAGTTCATTAAAAGCACTTTCTAAATTATCAGAATCTGAATCATTGCATGAATCAAAGGAAGAGTCAGAAGTTACCTTGTCTTCGGTGTTGGCCATGAAAGCCAAGTTGACTTCTTCACCTTCACTGCTTGAGCTTGACTCACTGTCTGAGTCACTGCTGTTCTCCCAAGCAGCTGCCATTGCCTTCTTTTTATACTTCTTGAATCTTCTGAAGTTGTCCCTCTTTTTGTGATCATTTTTCTTAAGCGTTGGACAGTCTGCCTTGATGTGTCCAGGCTTCTTGCATTCATAACAGATCACTTCTCCTTTCTTCTGATCCTTTACTTCTGGTTTTCTGAAGTCTTTGTTTTTCTTGAAAAATCTTCTTCCGGACTGATACTTCTTCTTCTTTGCAAGAATCCTTTGAAGTCTTCGAGACAGCATGGCTTCTTCATCATCATTGTCTTTACTACTTTCACTATTATCCAAAGATTCTTCTGAATTGTCTTCACTTGCTTTGAGAGCATTTGATTGTTTCCTTCTGCTGGAGGATTCTCCTAATCTCTCCATGTTTATCTCGTGAGCCATGAGAGATCCTATTAGCTTTTCCAATGACATTAATTTTAAATCATTGGCTTCTTCAATGGCTGTTACCTTTGGAGTCCATGAAGATGGTAGAGATCTGAGGACTTTTCTAACCATGTCTGGTACATCATAAACCTTTCCCAATCCAGCTAATCCATTTGTAATGTCTGTGAATCTGCTGAACATCTGAGTTATTGATTCACCTGACTGCATCTGGAATCTTTCATATTGAGCTACTAGAATATCTATTCTCGTTTCCTTTACCTTGTCTGTCCCTTCATAGGTAATTCTGAGCTTTTCCCACATCTCCATTGCGGATTTGCAGGCTGAGACTCTATTGAATTCTTTCTTGCTTAGGGCACAGCATAATATGCTCTTGGCTTTGCAGTTTAAGGATATTCTTTTCCTATCATCATCTGTCCACTGAGCCTTAGCGTTTGTGACCAAAAGATCACCTTCTTCTACAATGGACCAGATTGTGTAATCATGACCTTGTAGAAAATATTCCATTCTAGTCTTCCAGTAGGTGTAGTCTTCTCCATCGAACAAGGGAGGCCTGTTGACTGACTGACCTTCGAAGTTGCTTTGGGCTGCCATAGATCTTTGCTCTTCAGATCGTTGGATCTTCTTCTTTGTCGAAGAGACGGGCTCTGATACCACTTGTTGCCCAGCTAGCTAGCCCAGAGGGGGGGTGAATGGGTTATTAAAACTTCTATCTCTGATTAAAACCTGTTTACTGAAAGGATTGCACAACTTAATAACAAGGTTAGAGTTAGAGCAAATAAGACAACAATCACACAAAACACATCCACAAGACACAAGGATTTTTATCCTGGTTCGGAACTCCTCTCCACAGGAGACCTACGTCCAGTCCCTGAGCAATACCTCAGGATTTCACTACCAAGGGTACAATCCCCCTTATGGATCCTTACACCCAGCCTCAACTGGTCTTCCTTCAACCTGAAGGGAAAACAACCACCCTGGATACCACCAGGTCTTCCTTCGTCCAGAAGGGAACACAACTAAAGAAGAAAATGTGTGAACAGGCTTCAGACTCTAGCTTAACAGCTACAAGCTGAAGCTACCAAGGCCCGAGAGAGAAAGAGATTTAACAAGGTTTTCTCTCCAAGGACTACACAAGCTCTCACAAATAAAATCTCCTTTGATCACTGAGAGCTAAGAAGAACAAGGTTGGAGTGGAAGCTTCGCTCTTGTTTCAATCTTCTGAAGACTCGAAGAGATGGTATTCTTTCTTTTCGAAATGCAAGTCTTGTTCTCTCTGTCTTCTGTATTCTTCTCCGTCTTGAGTCTTTTATTTATACTTCTGATTCAAATTTGAACGTTGAAGTGTCCGTTGTCTCTTATCCTGGTGTACGTTAGACTGGTCACCAAGGAAGCTTCTGATCTTCAGTCTTTTATCCTTTAGTACACGCCAGAGAAATGTTTTGGAATCTTGTATCTTGTATCTAACGTTGTACAGATGAGTCTTGTCAGATATCTGCAAGCATATCAACAATAAATAGAGGACAGCTAGGACTGCCGTCGATTGTTAGTTACAGATGGAACATATATTGCAATATATAGCAAGGCTCCGTTCTGTCTAAAAAGTACGTAGACAGAGTAGCATGGAAATGGAAGATATTGTCTGCATGCATGGGAGATACGATCAGAGAGCATTTAATGCGTAGCAGTCAACAGACAAGATATGACTTTGACTTTTCAACGCTATTAAAAAGCATTATACTGATACAGCAAGAAATTCGATATAAATAATCTCGATGCTTTCATGACTTATGAAATCGTTATGAGTTATAGCAAGTCGTTATGAACACTTATCAAGTCGTTATGAACTGTAAAGAAATCGTTATGACTATCAAGTAGTTATGAACTGTAAAGAAATCGTTATGAATTCTAAAGAAATTGTTACAGCAATCAAGTCGTTATGAATGATAAAGAAATCGTTATGAATCATAGCAAGTCGTTATGAACACTTATCAAGTCGTTATGAACTGTAAAGAAATTGTTATGACTATCAAGTCGTTATGAACTGTAAAGAAATCATTATGAATTCTAAAGAAATCGTTACAGCAATCAAGTCGTTATGAATGATAAAGAAATCGTTATGAAAAGTCTTAACAAATCATTGCACAAAGCAAATCGTTATGAGAATCAAAGAAGTCGTTACGAGTTCTAAAGAAATCGTTACGAGGTCTAAAGAAATCGTTACGGCTAGAGAGTCGTTGCGAGTTCTAAAGAAATCGTTACGGCTAGAGAGTCGTTGCGAGTTCTAAAGAAATCGTTACGAGGTCTAAAGAAATCGTTACGGCTAGAGAGTCGTTGCGAGTTCTAAAGAAATCGTTACGAGGTCTAAAGAAATCGTTACGGCTAGAGAGTCGTTGCGAGTTCTAAAGAAATCGTTACAAGGTCTAAAGAAGTCGTTACGGCTAGAGAGTCGTTGCGAGTTCTAAAGAAATCGTTACGACAGTCAAGTCGTTACGGGTTCTAAAGAAATCGTTGCGATGTCTTAAGGAATCGTTGCGATATCGATTTGTTTTGAGTTTTCCGGTCAAAGAGGAAATCGTTCTGCTTATCAAAGAAGTCGATACAAAGACTTGGACAGAATGAGAGATGAGACTTACCTGATTGTCTTGAACTTTCATTTTTCTTTTATTTCCTGTTCTCAAGGCTCAAGTAATCCATTAGTACTATTTTGTTAATTATCAAAATTAATATATAAATAAATGAATTATTTATTATGGGGACAGTTTGGTCATCATATAGATTTTTGACTCTTTGTGCTTTAAAAACTATTTTCCCATCCTTTTGAATTATGCACTTATCATTATGAAATTTTACAAAATGACTTTATCACACAGTTGACTGATGCTGATCAGATTATGCTTTAATCCTTCTACATACATAACATCTTCTATTAAATACTTCTCTTTTGTTCCTATTGTTCCACATCCTAACACTTTGCCTTTTCCATTGTCTCCATATGTGACTTGACCAACCTCATCTCTAAAGTTTGTAAACAGCCTTCTGTCACCTGTCATATGTCTTGAGGACCCACTATCTAAATACCATTTGGATGCTCTTAGGCGACCCTGGTCTAGTCCTGCCATGAGGGCTAGGTTGACTTGTTCCTCCTCTTCTGATTCTGAGCTTGAAGGATCTGAACTTGTGACTTCTTCATTATCCCACGTTGCGGCCATTGCCTTCTTTTTGTACTTTCTGAATTTTCTTTCTTTTCCTTTCTTTCACTCAGACTTTTTAGCTGAGTCTTTCTTCTTAAGCTTAGGACATTCTGACTTGTAATGTCCAGGTTGATTGCACTCATAACATGTTGGCTCTTTCTTCTCTTCTCTTTTGAAATATTTCTTGGAGTCAATTTCTTCTTCTTGGCAAGAATTCGTTGGAGTTTTCTTGACAGCAAGGCTTCATCATCACTATCTTCTGATCTCTCTTTTGAATCCTCAGAGGAAGAAGAATCTGTAGCTTTCAAAGCATTTGACATTTTCTTTTTCGAAGTACTTTCAGAAAATCTTTCCATATTTATTTCATGAGCCATTAGTGAACCAATTAATTTATCAATGGGAAGTTTTGCTAGATCATGAGCTTCTTCAATAGCAGTGACCTTAGGGGTTCATGAATGAGTTAATGATCTGAGAATTTTTCTGACAGTTTCTTCATCAGAAAGATCTTTACCAAGAGAACTTAAACCAACTACTATATTTGAAAATTTGTTATACATTTGAGTGATGTTTTCATTTGGCAACATTTTGAATTGTTCATATTGTAAAACAAGAATATCTATTCTAGTTTGCTTAACTTTATCTGTTCCTTCATATGTTACTTGTAATTTATCCCACATTTCTTTTGCAATTTTACATGCAGATAATCTATTGAATTCTCTTTAGGATAAAGCACAACATAGGTAATTCTTGGCTTTATAATTTAAAGACAAATTTCCTTTATCAGCTGCAGAAGGTGCAACAGCATTTTCAGCAGTAATAGAAAATTCACCTTTTTCAATTATCTGCCACAAATCAAAGTCCGTGCCTCGAATGAAGTATTCCATTCTCATCTTCCAATATTGGTAATCCTCACCATCGAAGAATGGTGCTCTGGTGACTGACTGACCTTCATAGTTGTGAGCTTCAATTGCCATCTCTTCTCAAATCTTTCGATTCTTCTAAGAAGACCTTGCTCTGATACCACTTGTTGGATCGAGATGGCACTATAGTTGTCCTAGAGGGGGGTGAATAGGACTTCTCGAGCTTTAAAAAATTATCTAAAAACTAGATGACACTTAATAGAGTTGTTAGTAATTAGTGTGATGGTGTGAAACAAGTGAAAACTTGGCGGAATCAATCACACAAAAATACACAAGGATTTTATCATGGTTCGGCCCTTCCCACATAGAAGTCCTACGTTCAGTCCCCAAGAAACAACTTGGGATTTCACTAACTGCCAAGAATACTTGGCCTTCTCTCAAACTTGAGAGGTATTACAAACCCACTTGCTCCCAAGCAAGTCTTCCCATTACCAAGAGGTACAAAAACTACCTACACCTATAGGTCTTCCCTTCACAAGAGGGGTACTATAGAGAACAAACCCCCTGCGGGTTATCTTACATAGAAGTGAAAATACACCAGTGTGTCTGCTCAACAGAATGAGCAAACACAGAGAATCAAAAAGAGAAACAAATAGAAATGAGTCTCTAGCTCTTTCTGAAACTGAGAAGGTGGACAAAGAGAAATTTGCAATACATACTGCCACCCAAGAGGACAAGACTTCTTTGAATCAAAGAGGAGCAAGGAAGTCAAAGACTGAGAAGCAGCTTTCTCTCGTTGTAATGGCACTTCTTGCTTTGGCTTTCAGAATCGAGTGGAGTGTGTGTCTAGTCTTGTATTCTCTCTTTCTGTTCTGTATCGTTTTGAACTTTAGCTTCTCTATATATAAGCTTCAAAATAGCTTCCCGTTTGAATTTGACCGTTGGAAGCTAGCCGTTTGAAGGATATCCGTTTGAGCCTTGGATGTTGATGTCTTTGAGATTTCTGTCATGACAATCATTCATTTCAGCTTTAGGGGTTCCAACATCTTCATGCTATGTGGGTAGCTTCAAGGCTTGATAGACAGCTTTAAGGAAGTTCTGTGAGTGTTATGCTCAAGGCTGAAGGCTTAGGCATGCTTCATTAAATGTTCTGCAAAGCTGAAAGGACAAGACGAACGCATATACCTCCATGCATACCTTTGAAGGTAGGTAAAAATAAAAGTATATAAAGTATGAGGAAGTTCAGACAGAAGTTCAGAACATTTAAGAATGAACAGACAGTTGCACACGATCTCTTTCTGAAAGTCATGGAGTTTCTGACAGTGGCAGGTAGGTTCTGACAGATAGCCCATACAGCTTATACATGTCAAACATTTAATTCTTGACCATCTATCGATTAGAGATCATCCTTATCTTTCTGACACTGGATGAGATAATAAGAATATTTAAATCTTTACAGATCTCAAAAAGGATATTTCACAGATGAATAATATTGAATAAAATATTTTTCCCTCCAAAAAGATAATTGAAATTTATATTAACTGAAGAAAAGTGGTTTATAGGTCTTAAGTAAAGTATTCTTATGTAAAAGATATTTCAATGTAGAAACTCATTCAATAATCAAGATGATGATATATTGAGTTGTGCTCACTGATAGAAACCTAAAGATTATCTAAGTATAGGTACACAAAAGTTGATATGAGAAACTTCGACTTTCAAGAAGTCGGAGTGAGAAACTGTAAGACCCGGCTTCCCGGCTTTCCGTCTGGTGTCCTGGATGACTGGCCTCTAACGTGTCCAGGCTGGGCGAAGTGTTAGTGTCGCGTCGTGGGTGTCCGACGCGACAGTCATCCTTGTCACGACGAGGGTGTGCGTCGTGTTCTTGTCGCGCCCTGCTTGCCTGTCACGTTCTTGTTGCGACCGGTCAATGGGTCGCGACAGTGTTTATCATGTTCCGCTGTGTGGTCGTCTGACGCCTGTCAGAGTGGTAGGTGTGTCAGTACGGCCTGTCGCGTTGTCGCGGCATTCGTGGAGGATGCATTCTTGTCGCGGTCCGTTGACCCGTCGCGTTAAGGTTCTTAACGCGATGGGGTGGTCCGTCGCGTTCTGGGTGCCGTAGGCTAAAAGCCTTGGCCGGCTACCCCTTCCCCCTCTTCCCCCTTCTCTCCTCTTCTTCCCTTTCCCCTCTTCTCTGGCGATGGGGAGGCTCCCCTCCGGCGATCGGGGTGTGGTGGCGCCGGCGAGCTCGTGGTGGAGCGGCGTCGTGGAGCGAGGAGGAGGTGTCGTGCCGTCGTGAAGGCCCTCTTTGGGGTTTGTCCTTCGTAACTGGTAGGGATTACTTGAACTCTTCTCGATCCGGGCAGATCGGGAGCTCTTCGTGCTTTCTAGCTAGTTTAGATAGCCTCCCATGCTCCCCTCCCCCGTGTGTGATGTGTTTGTACCGTGTAGGCAGCCCGGGATTGAGAATCCCGTCGGTATGCCTCTCTGCTGATGTCACGACGGCTCGACGTGTCGCGACATCAGAAGAGGCGTCGGCCCGGTCGGGTGCGACCTTATCGCGCTGCAGTTGGCGGTCGCGATAAGGGTCGTTGTTGCGATGCCCTTTCTGGTTGCGACAGGGGTGCTGTCGTGACACGTTGCCCCATCGCAACAGGGTGGCTGTCGCGGTGCCCTTCCCCATTGTGATGGCATTGCGACAACTTTGGGGGGTCGCGACAGTACCTGTGTTGTCTCGGGTGCTTTCATGGGCCTGGTTGTGTGTCGACGTGTTCCCCAAGTCAGGCTTTGCCCTTGGGACATTCTGGTAGGGAACGCGGTAGGTTGCCTCCCTGCGTTCAGCGACAGAAGGTGACACCTTCGTAGCCGTGTCCTGGTAGTGGTGCTAGGAGGGTCACGTTTGTCTAATAATCGATTGACTGGCGGTCAATCGATTATTAGAAGAGCAACGGGTTTCCATACTGTCCGGTGGTGTTCCAAGGTTCTAGCCATTCGTGTGTGCCTTGGTTGGCCGATGGCCCTTTTGAGGGTCTGTGCGTGCCTCTCGCTTGTTGGGCTTGTCGTGTGTTACAAGCCAGCAGTTCGGCACAGTTCCTGTTGTGCTTGCCTCGCCTTTCGCCCAGTGCTTGGCACTTGAGGGCTTGTCCCGTTCAGAGGTTGTCTCCGTTGCCTGGGACCCCTATCCTCGGGAGCCTGTTGAGGGAGTTCTCTAGGCTACGAGCGTGCTCGAGTTGGCAGCTGATTGGGCAGACTCTAGAGCTGAGGGGAAAATGAGGTTTAGATAGCGGCACTGAGTCGTTTGTAGAGCTCTCTTGTCTGGGGTGGGACGCCGAGGTCGTTGAGGCGATTCTCTTCCCAACGCGGCCCAGACAGTCCTTTATCTCACTGCCTCGCTCTACGTTGGTTTCGAAGCCGCGTAGGGAGGTCAAGCATGAGGCCGCAGCTTGGCCAGGCTGCGGTGTTGCGTGTGTTGTGTGTTCTTGGCATCTCTATCTCGCCCTTCCGCGGGGGCTGAGGCAGGAGCTAGGCTAGCGAGCAGAGCGTGCGGACTACGGGTCCCCATCTTGGCTGCTAGCAGTGGTGGCTTGGTTGCTGTTGTTGTGACGGCGTTTCCTCACGATGTTTCCAAGTGTTATCCATTGCCCTAGCTTGCACGGAGGTTATATCCTGGCTGTGCCTAGTTTCCATGGGCGTCGTTGGTCAGGTCTTGTGCAGACCCGTGCTTCTGGTGGTTTTCGCCCGGTGTCCTCCCAGTTCCGTAGTCCCGTTCTTGGGTGCCAGTTTGTGATGGCACCGGCGTGTGTAGCTTCCCGACCTTGCAGTGTGTCCGGGGTCCAGGGTGGTTCTGCTTATAAGCCCTCGACCTTGTGGAGGTTTAAGGTGGCCGTGATTGTGGTGAGACGTCGTTCTCACCTGGTTGTTGCATGGTCTCGACGGGTGTGCTGAGGGTTGATTCCACTTTGTGCCTGACTCTGTTGGTTTCTGCGGGAGTCGTGTGTGTGGCCCGACCTTGGTTGGTGGTCGTGGTGTTGCGCTGTTCTCTTCCGCTGCTTAGTAGTACCCTGCTATAGGTGTTACTCGCTTTACAGCTTTCTAGGGTAGTTTCCTATTTTCAGAGTTCCTGCTACTCTGGCTGGTGAGGGACTGGTAATCCCTACTTGGTCTTGTTCGCGAGGCTCACCCCCCTACTTCCTTCAGCTAGGGGCTCGCCGTCGCGGGAGCTCGGTCGGACGGGTTGCGGAGGCGACTGTGGCGCCGTGTGTTGTCAGCAGCAGTGAGAGCTAAATGTTGTGAGCTCTTGTACCGAGTGAGATGAGAGTCGTGTTTTGCAAGTCCTCGGGGTATGCCCCTTAAGGACTGCGCATTTCTTCTTGTACCTGTGCTTTTGCTTGGAACACATTGTACCGACCTTTGTATATTGTACATATTGTTATAGTTATTTAAATTCAGTACATATCTCACTAGACTATTTCTTCTAACCCTTCTGGATCTTCGGATCCATGGGTGGCGACGCGACCTTCGGGGTCCCTAGCGGGGGTCCGGGAGGTCAGGTCGTTATAGTTGGTATCAGAGCGGGAGTCTACTGAGATTTGTAAGGAAGTAATAACTATAGTTGTCCCAAAGAAAGGTACTAGTACGCCACTGACACCGTCCGACTAGTGTTAGGCTTGTGCTTTCAATTGTTTTGCAAGTGTGCGGCTTCCCTGCAAGTTTCGTGTGCGCGCTGCAGTGGGTTGCAGTTGTTGCTGCATCGCATGCATGGCGAGTGTGGTCGCTCGGGGTGTTCATGCCGTGGTGGCGCGGTTGTCGGTGGACTCACTGACAGCGGTCTTCCCCTTATGGAGGACGGTTGCAGGCAAGTCCAGGTGCAGTGCCCCTGGTCGTCTTCGGCACATTTGAGTGTGTGTTCGTCGCGAAGGCTGAGAGAGCCTACGTGTGGTGTGGCCTTCACCGGTGTAGGGTTGTTGTCATTGGAACCGGTCGAGGTGTCTCTGCCTTGTTGGCTGCCCCTCTGTTGTTGGGGTGTGTGCTGTGTTGGTCTTGTGTGTGTGGTCTCTTATTTGTGCGTTGTTGTGCGTTGTGCTCTACTTGGTCGGCGTTGTTGCTTGGGCTAAGCAGGTGTAACACCCCGAAAATTTAGTGATTTAAAAATTTTGGAAATAAAGGGGGATAAATTAAATAAACATATTAGAGAGACTTCCAACACCATGTATTAATGACCCATTAACAAGATTGGGCCAATGGAGCACATTTGGCCCAAGGAAATAAATAAACTAGGATAGGAAATTACCCAGAAATTCGTGTATAAAATTATTCCATAAGTAGAGAGGGAAAGTTAGGGTTAAAATTAAGGTAGTAGTCATGTAAGGTAAGCCAAAACCGGACCCAACTCTAAGAGGTGGTTTCCTAAACCTTTGCTACCTCTTTTGGGTGAGAGAATCCCAGATTTTGTGGAAAGTGGGAACAGAACTCGCAGCCCCTTTCCTAGTCCCGTTAGGACTCATAACTACACCCTAAAACATAAGAACTCGTCCCTAAACTCTTGGGGAAGGTTTAGCAACAAGTTGGGGTCGAGAGTAGCAAGTTTGGAGCGCTGGGGAAGTGGAGAACGGCTGGGGAAAATCGTGGTCTTCCTCAACCTCGCTCTGCATCAACCCAGAAATCTGTAGAGAGTTCTTAGCATCCAAAGGTAGGTGTTCTCGGGCCAAGATTAAAGAAAACCAACACCATCATGTAGTTCTTTGAGTCTAGGTTCATTTGCACTTGGTTTGACTAGTTTTCATGGAGTATACATTGTGTATTCATGGTTTTCCCGAAGTCTCGCACAGTTAGGGATTTTCCCATTCTTCTTATTATGCATGTGATTTGACACAAAATTAGACTAAACTTCCTTCATGAAGGTTCTTCTACTTGTAGTCACGATCATCTTTTATGTTGGACATTTTGTCCAAAAGCTTTTTTTAGAGAGTTATAGGCATGGTAAGAGAGTCGCTGCATGATACTGTGATTTCGGGCTGCACTTAGCTTTATGTTCTTCATATGTTTTTTCAGGATTCGAGACCGAATTATATCAAACCCCCAATATAAAAGTTCTTCTACTAGTTGTCCTCGTAATCTTTTGTGTTGAATGTTTTGTCTAAATGTCATTCGTTAGAGAGTTATAAGTGGGGTAAGTAAACCGCTGCATGAGATGTGTTTTCGGGTTACACTTGACCTATGGGTTTTGTTCTGGGAGGGCCTCTAGTGTCGGCACTACTTGAGCTAGTGTCGACACACTATCCCAAAACAGCCGAAAAAGGTGTTTTGGGAAGGCCTCTAGTGTCGACACTACTTGAGCTAGTGTCGACACACTGTCCCAGATTGGCCAGAAGGTTTCTGGGAGCTGTCTCTAGTGTCGACACTACCTAATCTAGTGTCGACACTACTTGACCATTTTGCCTTGAATTTGAAGCACTGTGTCGACACTACTGGATTCTGTGTCAACACCACTTGATCATTTTTCCTTGTATTTGAAGCATTGTGTCGACACTACTTGATCTAGTGTCGACACTACTTGACCAGTTTTGCATTATTTTGCCTTGTGTTTGAAGCATTGTGTCGACACCAGTAAGGGGAGTGTCGACACTACCCTTACAAAAAATTGCATATTTTGGGTCTGACCATTTCATGATGTCTTCTAGCATGTGCATGATGTTATATAGTATGCATGGACCTAAAATAAATCAACCCATTGAAAAATAGTAATGATATGAATATGATTCTAATGTGTAATTGTGATTGATCTTATGTCCATTGGATTATCTTGTGATCTTGCTTATTGTCCATTGATAAGATAAGAATATGATATGAATGTGGGGATGAATACATGTTAGTATGGACTCGCTAGTGGAGTTAATGTCATAATTTGCATATGAGTTTCAATAGTTTTATGTTTTTCGGTGTTCAAATAATCATTTGTCAATTGTATACATGATAGGAAAGATCTGTAACTAGTCATTTACATATTTACACGAATAGGCACACTCTTCTTGGGAAATTGAGAGCACATGTTCCGCATACGATCTGTCTTTAGAAACATCCTCATGTCAAGACATTAATGGATTATGAAACATGATACGTCATTATACTGCCTTTTGTTCTCTTGAGCTATTTGTCATACCTTGACTCTATGAATGATCATGTTCCTTTTACTACGAGCTTGTTATTGAAACTCTGTGGCCATAATATGAATCTGTTTGTTCGGCACAACGTGGGACTCCGGTCCAAACTTGATCCAATGCCTGTGCAAAAAAAAGGGGCCTGGTCCGGTCTTGGGGAGGAGCACCCCAACGTTTATTAACCGCGGGAGTATGGACTTCTGGTGCTTGGCATAGCACAAACAAATAAGCAAGATTAGTGTGAATGTGCCTTTGTATGATATGATAAGTCTGCTTTGATCTGATATGATATGATTTGATATGATACGTCTGATCATGCGAATGCATGATATCTATCTGAATATGGCCAATCTCTTTTGATACGACTCTACTCTTGAAATATCTGTTCATTGTATATGCAACTCGACATTTTGTTCTGATATGATATCCGTTCTATTATGCTATTCAATCTGGTAGTATTGCATACATTGTCATCATATTCATGTGCATATCTGCCTATTTAAAATGTTAATCATGTATATTAGTGCCCACACAATATTGAGATGTAAATCCTACTGAGCTAGTTCGCTCACCCCTATCATCCCGCCCTTTTCAGGAAGTGATGAAGAACCAGTGGAGTCCGATGGGGCAGGGCAAGAGTGATGAGCACCCGCCATATGAGTAGATGATAGTTTAGAAATAGACAATTGAGTAGTTGATGTATTAGAGAAACATTGTTATTTGAATAATGAACCCTTTTTAGTGAGTTCTTCTTATGTAAGGTTGTAACTAGTTGAATGGAATGGAATAAAGTATACTTTTGGTGACCATATTATAGTCTCGAATGTGTTATTATATTCAATTGTGACTCTGCGCTATTCAACTGTGATACACCTATTTGTATCGTTCACGCCCCCGGTATTTATTCCGCTGCTAAATATCGAGGCATGTCAGCAGGTGTTCTGTGTGCCGTGTTGCATCGCTTGTTGAGCGCTGCAACACTTGCATGTGGCTGTTGTCGGCCTGGTGCTAACTAGTTGTTAGCTCTAGTGAGGTGCTCCTGGAGTTCTTCTCTGTTGGTTCTGGCGGAAGTGAGGTTTCCCCAGAACTGTGTTGTGCTCATTTCTGGTTGCTGTTGCGCTGCCCTCGAGGCTGAGGTGCATCGTTTGGTTGCCCTGTGTTCTGGTGAGGTTTCCCAGAACCGTTTGCTATTGTCCTGGTAAGGGTTTCTCTCAGGACTGTTTTGTGCTCGTTTCTACGATTGTCGTGCTACCTCAGAGTCTGAGATGTGCTGTTGGTTTGGCTGGTGCGTTCTGGCAAGTTTTCTCAGAGCGGTGCCTTGGTGGTTCTGGTGGAGGTTCTCCCAGGACTTGCTTGCGTTGCTTCTGCAGTTCTGCTTGCTGCAGTGTTCTCTCTGATGGTCTGTGTTGTTTGGTTATTAGGTTATGCATTCTGGTGAAGGTTCTTCCCAGGATCGTCCTTTGTCGCTTCTGGCGGAGGTTCTGATGATCAGATTTTCCCCATGTAATTTAAATAAATAACATATCTATTTTGGTGATTAACAAAACTAAGACAATGTGCATTTCTATCATATTTTCCATGAGATTTGAGCACAGGAAATCTAACAAAGAAAAACAAGCTAAGCTGGTAAGTATTCTTCATACTAGCAATTTAAAGTTCAGGGCATATAATTTTTCTAAGTACACATCGACTCCCTGTGAAGTGTAACGATTTCAGTAGAGTCATAACGATTTCCTCATCCACATCGATTTTTTGTTCTATAACGATTTCATAAGTCATTCCAATTTGTTTTGATCTCATAACGATTCGCTAAGAGATCGCAACAATTTGCCTCTCATAACGATTCGCTAAGAGATCACAACGATTTGCCTCTCATAACGATTCTCTAAGAGATCGCAACGATTTGATCTCAGAACGATTCGATAAGTGTGCACATCGATTCCGAACTCATAACAATTTGGTTATCACATCGATTTCTTAAGTGAGAACAACGATTTGCTCTCATAACGATTTCGGTTTCACAACGACTCGTTAAGTTTCATAACGATTTGGTTATCGCATCGATTTCTTAAGTGAGAACAACGATTTGCTCTCATAACCATTTCGGTTTCACAACGACTCGTTAAATTTCATAACAATTTGGTTATCGCATCGATTTCTTAAGTGAGAACAACGATTTGCTCTCACAACGATTTCGGTTTCACAATGACTCATTAAGTCTCATAACGATTCGATAAGTTACACATCGACTCAGTCACCGTAACGATTCATTAAGTTACATAACGACTTGGTCGCCGTAACGATTCGATACATTAAACAACGATTTGTTCACTATATCGACTCGATCAGTGAAACAACGATTTGCTCATAACGATTTGCTTACACTGTCATAACGATTTGTCTCTACAATGATTCAGTTATTAATGCATAATGATCTGTGTGTACATCGATTTGCTTATGAATGTATAACGATTCACATGAATAACGACTCGTCAACACAACGATTTCATAAGTCATGATCATATCGATTTCATGGTGTATAACGACTTGATATTCAAACCTATTCTCAGATAGTTTGAAAAGTCAAAGTTTTCCCTCGCTTTTCTCTCACATCCATGCATTTATTATGACTGATCATATCACTGCTCTGCATGCAAATGATATCTTCAATTTCCATGCTTATACTGTAAACATCTTTTTAGAAGAATAGAATGGAATTTCCATTTCCGTATAAAATCACTCTAACATTGACTGACAACAAGAAACAACTTAGCTGTCTATTGTTTTAACATTTAATGCATGCAGGTCTCTGACAGCGCACCTCAATATAATGTTGGACAATATGGAAGATGACGGACATCAAAGAAGATCCTCTCTCTTGTTGCGTGCATGGAAAGCTAAAGAATGTTGAACAAGAAGCTCTACAGTACCATGCAGTCTAACGTAAACAAAAGCTTAGAGACAACGGACACTTCAACGTTCAACTTTCAAATGGAAGACATATATAGAAGACTGAAGCAGAAATAGAAGACTCACGACAATCTTTTACCAGCTTTCTATGAGCATCTAAAAGAGCGAAGCTTCACTCCGTTGCTTGTCTAGCTCTTAGCTCTCTGCATTCATTGTGTTAGTCTTGAGAGCTTCTGTGTACTGAGAGTGTTCCTCATCGTAGAACTTTGTCTCTCAGTCGTTGCTTCAGATCAAGTGTTGGTCATTAAGCTTGATCTAGGGGCTTGTCTTCCTGAACACTTCTTTGTGTTTGTTCCCTTCGTGTTGAAGGAAGACCTGGGGGTTTCCAGGGTGTTGTAATTCTTCTTCGGGTTGTGAAGAGAAGACCAGCTGCGGCTGGGTGTGTAAGTGTCCTTAAGGGGGACTGTACCCTTAGGTAGTGAAATCCTGAGGTATTGCTCAGGGACTGGACTTAGGACTCCTGTGGAGAGGAGGTCCGAACCAGGATAAATTTCTTGTGTCGTGTGTTTGATTGCCTTGTGTTTGCTATCTTCTTTTTACTAACACTAACAGTCATCGAAGTGTGCTTTGTGTAAATGTGTTTGTGAACAGGGTTTGTAATCACGGGGATTGTGCGCCCCTCTAAGACACAAAAGAGCATGCGATATATATAGAATGAAGGAATGTGATCGCCACCAAGATGATTGCCTAAATAAATACTCCTAAAGCATGGGCTAATCAACTTGGAAAAAGGAAAGAGAAGGCCACTTACCTATTAACGTGTCACCGAGGTGCGACGCGATAACAACCTTGTCGCGACCGGGTCCCTCGACGCCTTCTCAACAGTGCGGGAGTTGAATGGCGGTCCTCCTTCCTCCTCTTCAACCGGCCAAAGAGGAAGAACTTCCTCACTTGTTCTTTGTTCCGTGTACCTGCCAAGTCATGAAAAATGAAAGGGGAACTCAATTAGACATTCAAATAAGTGTAGCATCCATCACATATGAGAAAGCATGTAGAGAGCATGGTGAGTGTGTACTGGGTGGTTTTGGAAACCCCTTTTGGTATGGAAAAACTAGGAGGGAATATGCATGGAGAGAAATCATGGAAGAGGAGAGGGAGGAACCCTAACTAGCATGTATACATGTGCAAAATGTGGAAAAGAAAGAAAAAATCAAAACTGAACAAATACTGCCCCTTTGATGTGATTCCAGTTGAAATTCGTAGAGGAGGACATCGTGAACAACTTTCATGAAGACATCTTGAAGAGATCTGGCCTGGTTTGGGCTGTGGAAGGCATGATAATCTCATATGTGCAGATCTCGATATGAGAGAGAAAGTGAAGAATAATCCACTGTAACTTTGTGCACAAGCCACCAATCGATGTGATTCCACTTCGAGGTTGTAGAGGGCTCTGTGGAGAGTAACTTTGATGAAGAAATCTCGAAGAGATCTGGCCTGGTTCGATCTCCACAAGCCGTGCAAGTACTACTGGTCCTGGAGGCGATATGAGAGTGAAAGAGGAGAGAGAGAGGAGGAAAACGTGAAGTACAGCTTCCTCTCTGCGTTGGGGACGATGGGACCTCGTGAGCAGAGCCTCCAGGGACCTCTCCTTGTAGTGGTAGCCTTCCTCTATCCCCTAGAGAGTCCTAGGGTGTGTTCAAGTGAGAGATAGAGTCCAATCCCGAGTTTAGAGAGAGAGAGTCCAAGTTGTATGAGAGTTTGAGAGTCTATCTAGAGTTTGGATGGACTTGGGGGCTCCCTAGGGATGAGGATAAGAGGTTTGGGTCGTAATCCAACTCAAAGGGACTTTAGATAGGCTCTAGGATGGAAGGATAAGCCAAAAATCACGTAAAAATGTGTTTACGTGCATGGCGCTGTCGCGACGGGTCGTGGGGTCACGTTCTTGTCGCGACCATGCACCAGATTGCGACTATAAGACAATCCGCGTAGGTCCCCCAAAATGGGCCATAACTCTCTTGACCGACATTGGATTGACAAGCCATTTGTTGCGTTGGTTTCTAGACTCAGAGGGCTACAAAATGATAGTATGATATGCCAAATTTGGATTAGAAATGAGGAAGTTATGAGCTCTCAAAGTGAAGGTATGTTTAGAGGATAGGGCAGACTGCACAGTTTTGATGTTTCAAGTGGATCTTGGCCTTGGGCTTAAGAATAGACTTGAAATTGAGGGTGAATGGGCTCATGATGGGCCAGAGAAGGACTCCAAAGTGATGACCAATTTGGGACATCAATGATATGAACAAGAAATATGCCCAACTTATAGGCCAAAAACTGGTGTCTACAGAGTTAGGTACTCAAACTTTAAGAATTCCATTCACCCCCCTCCCCCCCCCCCCCCTTTGGGCTTGCTAGCTGGGCAACAAGTGGTATCAGAGCTAGTCTCTTCAATAAAGAAGAAGATCCAACGATCTGAAGAGAAAAGATCAAATGCCAGCCCAAGGTCACTTTGAAGGTCAGTCAGTTAACAGGCCACCACTGTTCGATGGTGAAGACTACACATACTGGAAGACAAGAATGGAGTTCTTCTTACAAGGTCTCGACTATCAAATCTGGTCGATTGTTGAAGAAGGTGACCTTCTAGTCACAAATGAAAAGGATAAATGGACGGAAGATGACAAGAAGAAGATCTCTTTGAACTGCAAAGCCAAGAGTATCCTATGTTGTGCTCTTAGCAAGAAAGAGTTCAACCGCATATCAGCCTGCAGATCCGCTATGGAAATGTGGGAGAAGCTAAGGATCACATATGAAGGTACTGACAAGGTTAAAGAAACCAGAATAGACATTCTGGTAACACAGTATGAAAGGTTCCAAATGTAGTAAGGAGAATCCATTACTCAGATGTACAACAGATTCACCGATATCACTAATGGGTTAGCTGGTCTGGGTAAGACTTATCAGATGGGAGACATGGTGAGGAAAATACTCAAATCTCTTCTTGCCTCGTGGACTCCAAAGGTTACAGCGATAGAGGAGGCTAATGACCTGAAGATAATGTCATTAGAGAAGCTCATTGGGTCCCTTATGGCCCATGAAATAAATATGGAAAGGTTGGGAGAATCCTCCAGCCAAAAGAAGCATTCCAACGTACTCAAGGTAGAAGAAGATGAATCAGAGGAAGAATCGTATAGCCAAGAGAGCATGAACAGCAGTGAAGATGAAGAAACAATGATGTCCAGAAGATTACAAAGAGTATTAGCTAAGAAAAAGAAATATCAGTCTGGTAGAAGACACTTCAAGAGAGGGAAAGACTTCAAAAGGTCTGAAGTCAAAGATACAAAGAAAAATGAACCAATCTGCTACGAATGCAAGAAGCCAAGACATATCAAGGCAGAATGTCCAAAACTCAAGAAAGCTGAATTTAGATAGAAAGATAGTTCCAAGAAATTCAGAAGGTATAAGAAGAAAGCTATGGCAGCAGCTTGGGACAACAGTAGCGACTCGGACAGCGAGTCGAGCTCAAGCAATGAAGAAGAAGAAGCAAACCTGGCATTCATGGCCAACATCGAAGACAAGGTAACATCATACTCATCTTTTTCTTCATGCAATGAATCAGATTCCGATAATTTGGAAGAAGCTTTTAATGAACTATATTGTAAATACAAAGAAGTATGTAAATTATTAAAAATAAGTAAGAAAAACATCGCATGTTTAGAAAATACTAACTCAGATTTAAAATCTGAACATGAGCAAATGGAAAAATAAATTACGGAACTAAAAAGAAGAAACGATTTGTTATGTTAAGATCTGAAAAATAAAAATGAATAGATAGTTAAACTAGAAAAACAGGAAACTCCAGATGAACTTAAAAAGGAGAATAACACACTAACTGAAGAAAATGAAAAGCTATTAAGTACATTAGATAAATTCACAAATGGAAAACCATCACTAATACTAAAGGGAGCTAGACAATCAAGTAAAAAGAAACATGGATTAGGATACACACCTCGAGACAATGAAGAAACAATTATACATCCTAAAACATATCCAACACCAAAGTTCATAGCTAAACAAGACACAACATATAAATCAAATTTTAAATACATTCCAACTGAAAAGGTAACCAAGATGTCTTGCTGTAGCCATTGCAACAAGTTAGGTCATACCAAAGTATCATGTCCAACTAAATATAAAATATGGATAATCAAAAGGAAAAATGATGATACTAACCAACCAAGACCCAAAAGAACTTGGGTACCTAAAGCTTAGTGTTTTCATTGCAGGTAAACCTTCGAGCATCAAAATGGTATTTAGACAGTGGATGCTCAAGGCACATGTCAGGAAATAGGAAGCTATTTTCTCATCTCAAAGCTGAGGAAGGCACAGTCACCTAAACTGTGGCACAGAAGATTGGGCCACTGCAGTCTAGATGGCATGAGAAAGTTGATTAGGAGAAGCTTGGTGGAAGGCCTACCTAAAGTTAGCACAAGAATAGATGGTGTTTGTGGGCCATGTGCAAAAGGAAAGCACACCAAGTCATCCTTCAAGTCAAAGACTGTGGTAACAACCTCAAAACCCTTAGAAATCCTACATATGGATTTATTTGGGCCAATGAGAACCACAAGTCTTGGAGGAAAAAATGTTGGATTTGTTATAGTAGATGATTACTCCAGGTTCACATGGGTTTCTTTCCTAGAACACAAAGATGATACTTTTGACAGTTTTGTAAGCTTCAGCAAGAAGGTACAGAGGGATAAGAAGTATAGTATTATCAGCATTCGATCGGACCATGGAGGAGAATTCCAAAATGAGATATTTGCTAAGTTTTGTGATGATCAAGGCATAGAGCATAATTTTTCAGCACCAAGGACGCCTCAGTAAAATGGAGTTGCTGAAAGAAAGAACAGAACACTATTGGATATGGCAAGGACAATGCTGTCAGAATATGATCTGCCAAGGTATTTTTGGGCCGAAGCAGTCAATACGGCATGTTACATTATCAACCGAGTTATGATCAGGCCAATCCTAAAGAATACTTCATATGAGCTATACAAATAAAAGAAGCCCAAGATCAGTCATTTCAGGACATTTGGATGTCCATGTTTCATCCACAACAATGGCAAAAGAGACCTCGGTAAGTTAGATGCTAAATCAGATGAAGGTATCTTCATGGGGTATGCCTCTAAACCTAAAATATATAGAATATTTAATAAGCGTACCTTGTTAATTGAACAATCAGTGCACATTATTTTTGATGAAACTAATCCTTCCTTGAAAGAAGAAGAAGACAGTGATATTGATGATGCAGAAAAATTGTCTAAGAAATTAAAGGACACATCCATTGAGGACAAGGAAGATCCACCTTTGGAAGACCTGCAACAAAAGGATAAATCTCATGATAATCTTCCAAAAGAATGGAGGTATAAGAAAGATCACCCTCTAGACAACATCATTGGTGATCCGTCAGTTGGGGTAAGAACCAGAGGTAATGTAACCCCTTGCGACTATCTAGCTTTTGTTTCACAAATAGAGCCTAAGACAGTCAATGAAGCTCTTACTGATGAATCTTGGATTTTAGCCATGCACGATGAACTGAATTAGTTCAAGAGAAACCATGTGTGGTCACTTGTTCCTAGACCATCAGATCATCCAATGATTGACACCAAATGGGTGTTCAAGAACAAATTGGACGAGGCTGGTGTAATCATAAGAAACAAGGACAGACTGGTAGCTCAAGGCCATTCCCAAGAGGAAGGCATAGATTTCGATGAAACCTATGCACCAGTAGCTAGACTTGAGGCTATTAGAATTTTACTTGCTTATGCATCTGCATTAAATTTAAAACTCTTTCAAATGGATGTAAAATCAACATTTCTAAATGGTTTTATAAAAGAAGAAGTTTATGTGGAATAACCACCTGGTTTTGATGACATTGATTTTTCAGATCATGTATTTAAATTGCATAAAGCTTTATATAGTTTAAAACAAGCACCTAGAGCATGGTATGAATGATTAAGTGCATTTCTATTAGATCATGGTTTTATTAGAGGAAAAGTAGATAGTACATTATTCATTAAGTCTAAATTCAAAAATGTGTTACTTGTTCAAATATATGTTGATGATATAATATTTGGATCTACTGATGAATCTCTTTGCAAGTATTTTGAGAAGCTAATGCAGGGAGAATTTGAAATGAGCATGATGGGGGAGCTTAACTACTTCCTCGGATTGCAAATCAAACAAGGAAAAGAAGGCTCACATATTTGTCAAGCCAAATACACAAAAGAGCTACTAAAGAAATTCGGTTTTGAAAATGCCAAGCCACTGTCAACACCAATGAGTACATCAACAAGATTAGATAGTGATAAAGATGGTAAGAAAGTAGATCAGAAACTTTATAGAGGTATGATAGGCTCTCTGCTTTATTTAACAGTGAGTAGACCTGATATATTATTTAGTGTTTACATGTGTGCTAGGTATCAGGCAGACCCTAGAGAGTCTCATTTAATTTCTGTCAAGAGAATTTTTAGATATTTAACTAGAACTTATGACTTAGGTTTGTGGTATTCAAAGTCAAGTAAAATCAACTCAGTAGGTTATTCTGATGCTGACTACGCTGGATGCAAAATAGATAGAAAAAGCACCAGTGGTTGTTGTCAAATTCTTGCAGGATGTCTGATATCATGGTCCTCAAAGAAGCAAAATTCAGTAGCACTGTCTACAGCTAAAGCTGAGTACGTGGCTACTAGAAGTTGTTGTACACAACTTCTGTGGATTAAGCAACAACTTGAGGATTATGGACTCAACACCAAGACAATTCCCTTACTCTGCGACAACACCAGTGCAATAAACCTTACCAAAAATCCAGTGCAGCACTCAAGGACAAAACACATTGAGGTTAGATATCATTTCATTCGTGATTATGTAGCAAATGGTAATATAGAAATTTCTTTTATTGATACTCAGAATCAGTTAGCAGATATCTTCACAAAAGCCTTACCTGAAGAGAGATTTACATCTCTTAGAAGGGAATTAGGCATATGTAAATTGTGAGAGATTTACCTGCAAATAACTGAAATAATAATTACTACTGAATATTAAATATTCTCTCCTCTGTAGTTAAGCAAAATTTCGTCAATACTGGATGTCGCGTTTTTATCAGAGTCGGTTTGTTTATTTTAAAGCTTTCTTTCATCTCAAAATCATGCTTGTTTGTCGTTTTTTGCCCTTATGGCGTCAGCACCTCAAAAGTCACTTTTTTCTATTCTATATATCCCAAAATATGTGTTGCAACGATTCACCTCCCGCCTTCATCTCTTTCGACTTGCCTGAGACGATACCTTAACGACTTCGGCATCGACTCTCTGAGATTTCAAGCTTCCAACTCCTTCCCGTGAGAAATTTCTTGAGGGTTTCTGCTTCACCTCTCCTTCCAATCATCCAGAAACTTTCCCCATTCAATTCCATGGCCTCTTCTGGTGTTTCTGGCAGCGTCGGGGGCTACGGAGCTAAGTTTCTTACAGTAGAGTAGCATGGTGTTGGGTTGAGTGTGAATATAATTCATTTCTCTTCACATTTTGATGATGACAAGTTGTGATTTTAATGCATAACATTTGGAACATGTGAAATACATCACACCTGAAATAACAATATTCAAAAAGCATGTTCCGAACACATTTATCATTTATATTCATGATAATACATTTGACTAATGATTTATGTGTTTATTTCTCAGGGACAAACATTTATTGCAAGGGTAGTGTCGACACACCCCACACTGGTGTCGACACAATGCTCCAAGCCCTAAGCAAAAAGATGAAGAAATGGTCAACTAGTGTCGACACTAGACCAGGGTAGGTCGACACTAGAGACAGATCCCAGAGAAACAAATCAACAGGCTTCTATCTCAGGTCGACACCAGATGCAGTCAGGTCGACACTAGAGAGCCTTCCCAGAAGGCCTGTTTTTCAGCTGGCTACGGCAGGTCAACACTGAACTATCTCAGGTCGACACTAGATGCCTCTCCCAGGGAAATGCTTTGCCCAGTCTGGGACAGTGTGTCGACACACCCTATGGGCAGGTCGACACACTCCGGAAACTTTTTGACTTAAAGTTTCTCCTAGACATGTGGCACCCTAGGGAAATGATGGATCAACCTTAGATCGTGTGCCCACGTACCCCAAGGGTACCTTTGGACTATTTGGGGTATAAATACCCTCTTATTGGCCATCCATCACATCAGAACCCTTCAGAGCCTCCCAGAAACCTGTTTTGGTGGCAAGAAGAGTTCACCTCCCTGCTCCTGCTCTCCTGGTGATTCCTCAAGCCAATTCTCATCTGTCCAAGCATGAGAAGTGGAGTTTGATCATTGAAGATGCAACTGGATCACTTCAAGGAAGCCAATCAAGTGGAAGCAATCGATTGAGAAGACCTCAAGGAAGATCCCAAAGTTTAGAGTGCAGAGCATCGGCCAGGGATTTCAAGAACTCAAGTCTCTTCCCAATTCAATCTTCTACAAGGGAGTATAATTGAAGAGCAAGGATTTCTTTATACAATTCTTCATGTACCTTTGTTCTTCTGAGTCATTGTGAGACTGTGCAAGAGTTGCTGCATAAGTCTCATGAATGAACTCTTGTTAGACTAGATCTGTTGCTAGAGGATCTAAGTCTTGTGTGTTTTTCTAGCAAGTTGTTTGTGAGCCATTGTGCTCAGTGGTTTTGAGTCTTGTACTCAAGGTGTTGTTGAGCAGTCTTGCTCAAGATTCTAGAGTAGTCTTACTCTAGAGGTTGTGTGAGTTGTAAACTCAGGTTGTTGGAGTTGTCAGGCTCCAATGGATGTGGTGTACCCAGGTTGATTAGTGGATCCTCACTGTGTGAGGGGTGGATGTAGGAATCACATGGTGTGATTTCCGAACCACCTAAAAATCTATGTGCATTGGTCTGATTGTGGTTTGAATTTACCTTTCGTTAGATGTATGCATAGGATCGTTCGAATTGATCTAATCAACTTGTTCACACACCTCTTTTACACAACTCACTCAATTTCTTTTCAGATCTGTGAAATTCGTTTTTCAAATTGTCTCTGATTCAAAAAGTTTTTCTAAATTGATTAAGCTTCCACAATAGTTGGCATAGATCTATTCAACCCCCCCCCCCTTCTAGATCTTGTCCACATCATTTCTCAATCCTTCAATTGGTATCAGAGTGGGTTTACACTTGATCTGATTTGATCTGAGTATTTTCTGAGTGTTCTGTGTGTCTTGATTGTTTGCTTGTTTGTCTGCTAAGTATCTCTTCTTTGCACCATTTAATTGTCTTAATGGATTCAAGAGGGTTCATGACTGAGGGTCACTCTATTAATAGGCCACCCTTTTTCAATGGAACAGACTACACCTATTGGAAGAATAGAATGCAGGTCTTCCTTAGAGCTCAAAACTATGAAATATGGAAGGTAGTCGAAGTAGGTCCCTATGAGAATCAGGGAGAGGAAGAGACCTGGACTAGGGAACATATTAGGAGGGCCACTCTGAATTATAGTGCCATGAACATGATCCAATGTGTAGTCCACCCTAAAGAGTACTCAAGAATCTCAATGTGCAAATCTGCCAAAGAGATGTGGGATAAACTTGAGTTACTCTATGAGGGAACATCTCAAGTGAAAGAAACTAAAGCTAACATTCTTGTCTCTGAATATGAATTGTTTATGATGAAATCTAATGAGACAATTTCTGAAATATTTGTCAGGTTTATGATAATTGTGAATGGACTGAAGGCCTTAGGTAGGGATTATATAGATGCGGACTTGGTAAGGAAAATTCTACGTTCTCTCTCTTCAATTTGGCACACAAAGGCCACTGTCATTGAAGACTCTAAAGATCTGTCCAAAATTTCTTTAGATGAATTGATAGGGTCCTTAATGACTTATGAAATCAACTTAAAAAGAAATGAAGAACATATAATTAAAACCAAGCCAGTAGCACTAAAGGCCTCATCAAGCAATAAAGACAAGAGTCAGGAGAAAACCAGTTCTGATGAGTCTGAGTCAAATGAGGATGAGATTGCCCTCATAACCAAGCAATTTAGAAAATTCTTGAAATATAGAAAAGGAAAACTTTCTGGGAAAAAGAAGTTCTCATCAGGTAAAAGAAACACTTCCTTTTCTAATGCTAATTCTAATAAGAATAAAAAATCTGACGAAATTGTCATCTGTTACAGGTGAAACAAGCCAGGACATATGAAGGGAGAATGTCCTGAAAACAAGAAGGAGAAGCACAAGAAGTTTCACAAGTTCAAGAAGCCAAAGGCCATGGTAGCCACTTGGTCTGATAAAGACTCAAGTGAGAAGGAAGAAGACGAAAAATCCTTAAGTTCTGATAGTGAGGAAATCTACTTCATGGCGAATAATTCTGATGGAAAGGTAAGTACATCCTTCGAAGATTATTCAGTTGAGGATTGGCAAGATGCATATGCCGAACTTGTTGAAAAATACACTAAAATGAGGAAAGAAAACAAACACATCAAAAAGAAAATTGAAAATATCTTGCACAACCAATACTTCAACAAAAGAATTTGTGAACTGGAAAATGAAGTAACAGAAGTTAATGAAGAAAAGGAAAATCTTATGAACTTAATTGATGAGCTTAAGCTTGCCTCTCAAAAGGCCACCCATGAATTCAAAGAACTATCTGAAAAGCTAGAAATGGAAAACAAAGCTAAACAACAAAAGGTTGAAGAAATCAAAACCTTGGAAAACCAGCTAAAAGAAAAGGATGAAGTTATTGAAACATTCACAAAAGGTAAAGATAATTTGGAGGCCTTGCTGAGAGCAAAAATGAAATCAATTTCTCATGGACTAGGATTCAATAAACAAAAACCTAAGAAAGACAAATCTGGTGAGAAAAAAGGATAAAGCACCATTGATTAAATTTGTCAAAGGTCCTAGTCTTGAGAACAATGAAATCAAGCAAACATCAAGCAAAACACCAAAAATCTCAAAAACTCAGAAACAAAACAAGTCAACCAGGTCGACATAGTCACCTGACAGGTCGACACTAGTCCATAAGAAGAAGGATTTTGTGGCTGTTGTGTCGACACCAGTCAAGGAGAGGTCGACCTGCTCAACATCAACAAAAACAAACCACAAAATAAAAAATTCAAATAAAAATTTGAAAAATAAGAAAATTCCAAAGGAAGTCATTCATAAAAAACCTTGGACCTCCAATACAGCACATCAAGCTGATTGGAACCAATGGTATCATAACCCATGTTGGTATCATCCTCAATTCTTCTATTCAAATTTCTTGATGTACCAACAAAATCCTTGGATTCCACCTCCTCATCTACACTCTCCTTATATCCAAATGAAAAACACCCCTCCTACTAAAAACAAAAACACTGGTGTTTTCATTCCTAAGGGAAAGAATAAACTAAAAAAGACTGAGAACACCACTGTAATAAAACAAAAATCAAAACAAATCAAATTTGGGTGAGAAAAGATTTGATGACAATGTTCAAACATTCTGATGGTCCCAACACTGTTTAGGTACCAAAATCTTCTCTCCACTGATTGATTTTGCAGGAAGGTCGTGCATCCAATTCGAATGTGTGGTTCCTTGACAGTGGGTGTTCACGACACATGACTGGAGATAGAGCCAAATTTTCATTCCTGATTGAGAAGGAGGGAGGTTCAGTAACTTTTGGAGGTAAAAATAAAAAAAAGATCATTGGATCTGGTAAGGTTGGTCAATCTTCCTCAAACTCTGTTGATAATATTTTATTAGTTGATGGTCTGGATTACAATTTGCTCAATATTAGCCAACTATGTGACAAAGGTCACAAAGTTGTGTTTGAATCTGATTTCTGTAAGATAATTGATTCATCAACTGATAAAATAAAAGTTTTTGGAAAAAAAGAAAAAAATGTTTATATGATCAACCTCAATAAAAACTTTTCTGAAAACCTTTGTTTTGTTGCTAATAAAGATGAAATTGCATGGACTTGGCACAAAAGACTTGGCCATGCAAGTTTCAAAACAATGAATAAATTGTTAAGGCTGAATTTGGTTAAGGGTCTTCCTGAATCTTTTTCTAATATTGAAAATCAAGTTTGTGGGATTTGTGCCCAAGGAAAACAAACCAGAAAATCTTTTAAAACTTTCAATGAGGTACTCACATCTAGGCCACTAGAATTACTTCACATGGATCTCTTTGGCCCAACAAGAATTCTAAGTCTAAGTGGTAAGAGATATGGGTTTGTGATCATTGATGATTTTACCAGATTTACTTGGGTTATCTTCTTGTCCCACAAAAGTGAAACTTGCATTGAGTTCAGGAATTTCTGTACCACTACCTTAACAACTTATCCATATAAAATAAAAACATTTTGACTGATCATGGGGGTGAGTTTGAAAACAAATCATTTTCTGATTTATGTGCTGAACTTCAAATATTTCACAAGTTTTCTTCACCAAGAACTCCAGAACAAAATGAAGTTGTGGAAAGAAAGAATAGAACTCTTGTGGAAATGGCTAGATCCATGCTCTTAGAAAGTAATTTTGTCACGCCCCGATATTTAGCAGCGGAATAAATACCGGGGGACGTGAACGATACAAACCGGCATATCACAGTTGAATAACGCAGAGTCACAATTGAATATAATAACACATTCGAGACTATAATATGGTCACCAAAAGTATACTTTATTCCATTCCATTCAAATAGTTGCAACCTTACATAAGAAGAACTCACTGAAAAGAGTTCATTATTCAAATAACAATGTTCCTCTAATACATAGACTACTCATATGTCTATTTCTAAACTGTCAACTATTCATATAACGGGTGTTCATCACTCTTGCCCTGCCCCATCGGACTCCACTGGTTTTTCATCACTTCCTGAAAAAGGGGCAGGATGATAGGGTGGGCGAACTAGCTCAGTAGGATTTACATCTCAATATTGTGCGGGCACTAGTATACATGATTAACATTTTAAATATGCAAGATATGAACATATATATGATGACAATGCATGCTTTTCTAACAGATTGAATATCAGAGTAGAACGGATATCATATCAGATCAAATGTTGAGTTGCATAAACAATGGACAAATATTCCAAGAATAGAATCATGTCAGAAGAGATTGGCCATATTCAAACAGATCTCATGTGTTCACATGAATAGATGTATCATATCATGTCAAGTCAAACTTATCATGTCAAACAGGAGGCACATTTCACAATCTTGCTTGTTTGTTTGTGCTATGCCAAGCACCAAGAGTCCATACTCCTGCGGTTAATAAGTACGTTAGGGCGCTCCTCCTCAGGACCGAACAGGGCCCCTATTGCACAGGCATTGGATCAAGTTTTGGACCGAAGTCCCACGTTGTGCCGAACAAACAGGTTCATGTTATGGCCACAGAATTTCAATAACAAGCTCGCAGTAAGAGAAACATGATCATTCATAGAGTCAAGGTATGACAAATAGCTCAAGAGAACAAGGTAGGATAACGACGTATCTTATGTTTCATAATTCATTAATGTCTTGACATGAGGTTGTTTCTAAAGATAGATCATATGTAGACATATGCTTTCCTAACATGTATGCATATGACAAGTAATTAATTTAACACCGAAAAACATGTAACCATGAAACTCATATGCAAATCATAACATTAACACTAACATGTCCATTCTAACATGTATTCATCCCCACATTCACATCATATTCTTATCTTATCAATTGACAATAAGCAAGATCACAAGATAATCCAATGAACATGAGGTCAATCACAATTACACATTAGAATCATATTCACATCATTACTATTTTTCAATGGGTTGATTTATTTTAGGTCCATGCATACTATATAACATCATGCACATGCTAGTAGACATCATGAGATGATTAGACCTAAATCATGCAAATTTCTTGTAAGATAGTGTCGACACTAGATCAAGTGGTGTCGACACCATGCTCCAAACACAAGACAAAATCATGCAAAACTGGTCAGGTAGTGTCGACACTAGTTCAGGTAGTGTCGACACAGTGCATCAAATACAAGGCAAAAAGGTCAAGTAGTGTCGACACGAGATCAAGTAGTGTCGACACTAGAGACAGCTTTCAGAAAACCTTCTGGCCAATATGGGACAGTGTGTCGACACTAGCACAGGTAGTGTCGACACTAGATCAGCTCCCAGACACTTTCTGGGTCAAACTGGGACAGTGTGTCGACACTAGATCAGGTAGTGTCGACACTAGAGACCTTCCCAGAACACTTTCTGGGCTGTTTTAGGACAGTGTGTCGACACTAAATCATCTAGTGTTGACACTAGTGCCCTTCCAGAACAAAAAAAAAAGATGAGTCAGGTGTAACCAGAAACTACGTCCCATGCAGTGATTCACTTTCCATTCCTATAACTCTCTAACAAATGACATTTAGACAAAACATTCAACACAAAAGATGAAGAGGACAACTAGTAGAAGAACTTTGATGTTGAGGGTTTGATCTAGTTCGGTCTCAAATCCTGAGAAAATATATGAAGAACAAAAAAGTCAAGAGTAGCCCGAAATCACAGTATCATGCAGAGACTCTCTTATCATGCTCCTAACTCTCTAACAAAGGATTTTTGGATAAAACGTCCAACATAGAATATGCTCGGGACTTCAAGTGGAAGAACTTTCATGAAGAAAGTTTAGTCAAATTCGGTCTCAAATCATGTGCATAATAAGAAGAATGGGAAAAGCCCTAATTGTGCAAGACTTCGAGAAAATCATGAATACTCAATGTATACTCCATAAAAACTAGTCAAACCAAGTGCAAATGAATCTAGACTCAAAGAACTATACATGATGGTGTTGGTTTTATTTAATCTTGGCCCAAGAACACCTACCTTTAAATGCTAAGAACTCTCTGCAGATTTCTGGGTTGATGCAGAGCGAGGTTGAGGAAGACCACGTTTTCCCCAACCGTTCTCCACTCCTCCAGCGCTCCAAACTTGTTGCTCACGACCCAAACTTATTGTTAACCCTTCCCCAAGAGTTTAGGGATGAGTTCTTATAGTTTTAGTGTGTAGTTATGAGTCCTAATGGGACTAGGAAAGGGGCTGCGAGTTCTGTTTCCCACTTTCCACAAAATCTGGGATTCTCTCACCCAAAAGAGGTAGCAAAGGTTTAGGAAACCACCTCTTAGAGTTGGGTCCGGTTTTGGCTTACCTTACATGACTACTTACCTTAATTTTAACCCTAACTTGCCCTCTCTAATTATTGCATAATTACACACACGAATTTCTGGGTATTTTCTTGTCCCAATTTTTATCCTTGGGCCAAATGTGCTCCATTAGCCCAATCTTGTTAATGGGTTATTAATACATGATATTGAAAGTCTCTCCAATATGTTTATTTAGTTTATAGTTGGGTTATTTTTCCGTGTTAACAATTTCCCGACTTAGTTTCCTAATTCAGGTAACTTGGTCACGTGTGACGTACACTCGACCAATCAGATTTTTCGTTCCACGAATTCCTTCGTGGAACACTTAGGGACAATATTTGGGGTTGATTTATAATTTTACGAAATTTTATGATGTGTTTTCTCACGTACAATAGTGGTACGTAAGTTCTATCATTCCGATAATATGGAAGTTATTTATTTACTAATTTCATACTTGAATTTGTTCATGTGACATAAGTTGTTCATTGATCCAATTTCCTTTATGGACTATCCCCTCATATTGTTTGGAGTCCACCATAAATTTCTCATTTAGTTTATGATCTCATTTATACACCTAATAATGGGTTGTCCAACTTATTTCCTAATTACGATAAGAAGTCACACTAACTCTTAAATATATCCCAAATGACTTTTATTGACCCATAATTCTTGATGGATCATTAGAGGATATTATTTGAAGTCCATCTGTGATTTTTATTTAATTTCCTGACTCATCTAAGTATGTGTGATACTAATTTCCTAACTTATCCCCTGATTACGATACTCAGTCGCAAAACGCCTTAAACTTGGACCATCCGATTTTCCTTTGCACGAATTTCTCTGTGGTTCATTAGGGAGTATTATTTAGAGTTGAACTATGATTTTTATGAAATTTTTCTAATGGTTTTTGTATGTATGATAATGACACGTGCATTTTTGCTATTTCACAAATATTGATTTTATCGTTTTCGATTTATTTCTAATTTTTCAATTACCGAATTTTCGGGGTGTTACAAATTTGCCCAAATCCTTCTGGGCTGAAGCTATAAACACAGTAAATCACATTCTAAATAGAGCTTTGATCAGACCAAAAATCAAAAAAACCCCTATGAATTATTGAAAAAGGAGGGAAACTATACATATATCAAGGATTTTTCACATCTTTAATTTTTCCTTTTTCCACTTTGCTTGCTTAGATTACATGGCTCTGCATGTAGCATCTATCTATCTTCCCCTTTACCAGACATCTCTTGTGTTATCCCAATTTTTTTATCTAATCTACAGAAGGAAATAAAGAGTGAGAAAGGAACTAGAATGCATCTTTTAAGAGTGGGTTTAGAATACCAAGTAGAAGAGAAAAAATATCTCTAAGTTGCTCTTCTGATTCTCTTACAATGTATGTAAAAGAAGATGTGTTTTCTAGATAATATAGAACGTAGATGGTAGATCAGTTCTACCTGTACCGGCTATATCATCCATTTGAGGACCAATATATTCTAAAAAAATAAAATAGAAGGATCAATTCTAGTTAGATGAGAAATTACTGTGCAAACTTTTGAATTTTTATGTACATATGTATGCATACATTATATAGATATGAACCAAATAGGGGATAAGTTAACCCAGGATAAGGAGGGTATAAAAGTAAAAGTAAAAGTTTTATCCCCACATTAACACTGTTCTTACCAAACAGAGAATGGGGTTATCTTCAAAAATCTAATCCTAAAAATACCAAACAAGAGGCGGATTAGGAATAAGGATAATGTATCCCCAAATTAATTTATCCCTATCCCCATTTAATTTAATCTCATACCAAACATGCCTATGAGATTAAAGATTCAAATCTCATGAGAGTCAAGTTTAAAGGGAGGTTTTAATTGCAAGGATAAATAATGTAATAGGCTATAATAGATATACGTATATCTTAAAAAATAAAAACAAAAAACATTCCAAGCGGCTGGCAAGCAAGGCCAAATGAACTGGTGGCCTTAATATGAAAGTGTTAATTACATCAGCAAAGCATGTAGTCAAGGTAAAATCAGAAGAAATATGTAGAAAGTAATAAGCATATTGTTGCACTAAAGTAGTTCTGAAAAAATATGAAATAAAAATAAAAAATAAAATCAACCCCCCTCTTTATTAAGTTCTGGAAACATAAAATAAAAAAATAGAGGAGAAAAATGAGGATAGGAGATGGGGATAAATTATCCCAGCAAAAATATGGGATGACTTATCCTCAACTTATATCTATGTTTTGTGAATATTCTCAAAATACTCAAACCATATTTGTCCTTTTTTTTTTTGCACACCAAATATGGGATTGGGTTAGATTCACTCTTATCCTTTATTTAACCCCATGCCAAGCAGGGCCTAAGGATTACTACTTCTTTCTCCATGTAATTGAAGAGGATCGTGCCATCATGGCAAATATATATGAAGAAGGTGGGTCAACACGTGTTGCCTTCAAACATTTTATTGCTTTGTTCTGTACAAATCTTCAAAACAAGTAGTAAGTTGAACTACAAAAGTATCATCCATCTCCTTTCCCAAACGTTTTTCACTTTTTTTCCCTTGGTAATTAGATAATGACACCCATAGAAATAACAAACTAAGTAAACAAAATTTTTATCCCCTATAAAGTGGGTTTTTGTTAGAAGACACAACCCCTAATATGAATGAATTAATGGCATGTAGGAAGAGGACACAACCCTGGTTCAAGGTCATTGTGAATTTTTAATGTGCAAGAAGTCACAATCCTCTCCCCTCCCCAACTCTCTTGGAGCCATGGGATAGGCGTTTAGAAGTGTGTTACACATCACTTATTAGACATGGGATAGGCATTTGTAAAGAAGCCCAATACAAACACCAATGAGGTATACATCCCAATTTAGGAAAAAAAAATTAGTACAAACTCTTCCTTCTAGACATTAGTTTAGTTTACGTTTAATTGTTCACTTTCAGTTTAATGATTAGTATTATACTTCTTATTTTAATGTATTTGTTTAATATTGCACTTGTTTATATGTAATATTTTTTGCAAGGTGTTGAACAACTTCAAAGGAAAAAAAAAAGTGGGTGCACTAGCCCTATGTTCCTAAATTTCACCTACTTACACGGTAACCAGTAGCTGACAGGAAAAGATTTGGGGGAGTCAGGTTCGGAGAAATGGAGAGGGACTACCTACTTGCCCATGGGGCCGCTGCGAACCTTCACGAACGCCTATTCACATTCGCAACTCTAGTGCATGTTTGTCAAATATGTATCTGTGAGGAGTCACTGAGTGTGAATAGACGTTCGTAAAGGTTCGCAGCGGCCCCATAGGCAAGTAGGCAGTCCCTCTCCATTTCTCCGAACCTTACTCCCCCAAATCTTTTCCTATCAGCTATTGGTTGCCGTGTAAGTAGGTGAAATTCAGGAACACAGGGCAAGTGCACCCTTTTTTTTCCTTTGAAGTTGTTCAAATACTTGTAAGAAAATTTTTTACTACAAAATTTTTTCTTTATTAGCATTGCAATTCTTACTTTAATGTAATTCATTTAGATGTATGTGTGAATTTGGTTTAATATTGCACTTGTTCACATGTAATATTTTGTTTTCATTTTCCTTTCATATTTATGTGGTTTTTAAATTTGATCTATGCATGTATAGCAATTTATCACTGCACACACCTCACGAGAGTGTGTTAAGCCCTTGTCAATGAACCTTCCCGTTCAAGACTTTGGGATTGATGTGCACGAGTCTTATTTTCAATGATGAGAATGTGTATATCTAACTCAAAGTCTTGAATTGTCCCATTTTGGGCAGTCGGTGAATGTTTGATCGCAGTTAGGTGGCCATTTACTATGTGTTTGTATTATTTGTTGAAAATTTTGGGTGCGTCTACTCACTCCTCTCTGATATATCTTTATTGATTTAGAATATTTTCTTAACCACTTATTAGTAAGTGTTTAATAAAATATCTTAATCAATAAATATTTTTGGTATATCAGAGAGGTGTGGGGAGATGCTGTCGAAATTTTCAGCAAATTATACAAACACATAGTAAATGGCCATCTGAGTGCGATCAAATATTCACAGATGGGTAAAAAGTGATAATCTAAATAATATATCCTTCCTATTCATTTCGGTTGCGTCGAAGGATGTGTGCGTTTGAATTTTAAAGTTATTTGTCTGTTAATATTGGTTGGGCGCAGGAAAAAATGGCTTCAGACCGTTCATGGATGTATCGTAGAATAGTTGATCATGTGGTGTCTGTGGAGTTTAGGGTCAGAGTTGAGACTTTCATTCAGTTTGCATTGGGGAATCCAAATGCAACAGTAGACAACGAAGGTTGCATTCAATGTCCTTGTATGATTTGTAAAAATTTGAAGTGGAATTCACCATGGGAGGTTCAACGCCATTTATACAGAAAAGGGTTTGTTGAAGGTTATATGAATTGGACATGTCATGATGAGGAGCTCTAGTCTCACGAGCCTAGTAATGTGGAAGGCACAAGTACATACGTGGATATGGTTGTAGATGCTACTGGTCTGACATTCAATGTACATGAGGATCCTGTATACGCTGAAGACGTTTCGAATAAGGGAGCCGAAAGATTCTATTAGTTACTTAAGGATGCTGATGAGCCATTGTGGGATGGTTGTCAAAAACAAACTTGGTTGTCAGCGGTGTCACAGTTACTGAACTTGAAATCTGAATTTCATATAAGTGAGAATTGCTTTGATCATCTCCTCCTCCTCATCAAGAGCATTTTACCTCGAGATGAGAAACTGCCTCCAAATTTTTATCGTGCCAAGAAGATGGTCAATAATTTAGGACTTTGATATGTGAAAATAGATGCATATCCTAATCATTGTATGTTGTATGACAAAGAGGATGCAGATAAGGTATCATGTTTAGTTTGCCATCATGATAGGTTTAAACCTAAAAGAGGGGCCAATTCTAGGGGAAAGGATATACCTTATGCGTCATTGCGATATTTCCCCCTTACACCCAGACTGCAATGGATGTATATGTCTTCAAAGACAGCTCGACATATGAGGTGGCACGTAGAAAGAGTACGTCAGGACGAGGATATTATGAGTCATCCTGAAGATGGCAAAGCTTGGACTCATTTCACGTAATGCGAAGCTTGGTTTATGCACTGACGGATTCAATCCATTTGGAGATTCAATGGCTTCCTACTCCAGCTGGCCAGTGTTCGTGACACCATACAACCTTCCTTTGAGCATGTGCATGAAGCAAGAGAATTTGTTCCTGTCCGTATTGATTCCTAGTTCGAAAAGTCCTACAAAAAATATAGACATCTATCTCAGACCATTGATTGATGAATTGAAATTATTATGGACTGAGGGGGTCAATACTTATGATGCATCTAGAAAGCAAAATTTCACCATGAGGGTAGTATTGATGTGGATGATAAGTGATTTTCCTGCATATGGAATGCTATTTGGTTGGAGCACATATAGGAGGCTAGCATGTCCTTACTATATGGATAATCATTTGTACTTAAACATGGTGGGAAGTCCTGCTGGTTTGATTGCCATCGACAGTTTTTAGCAGCTGGTCACCCTTTCAGAAGACAAAAAGATGCATTCCTAAAGAACAGAATGGAACGAGATGAAGTTATATTCGAGAGGTTGTCTGGTCATCATATGGCAGCACGTGTAGAAAATTTTCTAGATATCACACAACTGATGGGCAGTACTCGACACCTTCAAGGTTTTGGGAAGGAGCACAACTGGGTGAAGAGAAGCATTTTCTGGGAGCTACCTTATTGGTCGACTCTTCTTGTGCGGCACAATGTAGACGTGATGCATATCGAGAAAAATATCTTTGATAATGTGTTCAACACCGTTATGGACATAAAAGGTAAAATAAAGGACAACGGGAATGCACGTTTAGACTTGTCCATGCTTTGTAAACGTCCAGAGTTAGAACTTGTTGAAGTAAATGGGAAATTAATTAAACCAAAAGCAGTTTATGTGCTTAGAGGAGGACAAGTAAAGGAAGTGTGTCAGTGGCCGAAACAGTTGAGATTTATTGACGGTTATGTGTCTAATATTGCTCGTTCTGTCAACGTCAGTGAGGGAAAAATATATTGAATGAAGAGTCATGACTACCATGTGTTCATGCAAAGGTTGCTACCTATTGCATTTCGTGACATGTTTTCGAAGCCTCTATGGGGAGCATTGTCTGAGCTGAGTCAATTTTTCACGATTCCGTGTGCATCAGAACTCAGGCTTGAGGATGTGTAAACTATCGAACAGAATGTGGTCACCATCGTATGCAAGTTGGAGAAGATATTTCCGCCTGCATTCTTCGATTCAATGGAGCATTTACTCGTACATCTACCATATGAAGCTAAAGTTGGAGGGCCAATACAATATAGATGGATGTATCCATTTGAGAGGTATATGCAAATATTAACTTTTTTCTTCTTAGAATTGCACCTTATATATGATATGTTTCCTATTTGTCTTGTACATTGTTGATGTAGGTGTATGCATGACCTCAAAATGAAAGTCCGAAATAAAGCAAAAGTGGAGGGTTCTATTGCTGAGGCATACATTATGGAGGAAATCTCAAACTTTTGTTCAATGTACTTTGAAGCAGACATACAAACTCATCATACTCAACCTCCACGTAATGATGATTTGGGGGAATCTGTGTGTTCAGATCGACTCTCCATATTTAATCATCCTGGACGTGCCTTCGGACGTTCTTCAACTCGCATGCTGGATGACAGAGAGTTATGCGCCGCAGAGATATATATTCCTTTAAATTATGCTGAGCTAGAGTGTTATGTTCAGTAAGTGCTAAACTCACAATTTATTATGTATATAACTTCTTTGCCCTTATTCTAGCTATTGAAGGTGGTCTTCTATTCATATTGCAGACAATTTGATTCAGAAATAATTCAAAGAAATCCACATCTCACTGATTATGAGGTTCAAAAAGAACGAGAGAAGTCATTAGCCTTATGGTTAAGAAAACGCGTAAGTGTACATGCTCAAAGAGTACGAAAGATAAGTTATGTTCACTTTTTAACTAGTCTTCTCTATACGTAGGTTGAACAAAGTTTAATTACTGATGAAAGAGTTCGTCAGATAGCCTATGGCCCATAGAAAATTGCACAGAACTATCCTGGATTTATTGTGAATGGGTATAGATTTCATACAAAAGACTATGGGCAGAGTAAATCTACCATGAACAGTGGCGTATGTGTTAAAGGAAGTACATACAATGAAAGTGAATATGACTACTATGGTATTGTAGAGGAGATCTTACAGTTGCAATATCTAGGACAAGACAATCATATATTCTTGTTCAAGTGTCGTTGGTTTGATCCGAATTCCATTCGAAATGACACAACGCATGGGATTGTCGAGCTTAAACATAAGTCAAAATTGAATACTTATGAGCCATTCATTTTAGCCATACAAGCCCAGCAGGTGTACTATACAAGCTATCCATCATCTACAAACAAAGAATGAAATGATTGGTGGGCAGTTTGCAGAGTTAAGTCAAGACTATTCTCTGATTATGAATTGGACATGACTGATCAGACACCTGAAGAGGTCAACGCAGAATTCTTTCAAGAAGACTTGGTTGAAAATGTAGAGTTGACAGCTCATATTGGAGAAGACGAATCTGAAGTGTCAATTTCCTTGTCTAAAGGAAATGAGGTCAAAGAAGTCGATCCACATGAGATAAAAGGGAGTAGTGGAAGGCGAACAGATATTGAATGTGAAAGTTCTGATAAGGAGGAGGAATATATCAGTGATGAATGTGAAGATGATGATGAAGATGGGGCTGAATTAGATATATTGTCATCATCTGAGAAGGAAATGGATATCATTTAAAAATGGGTAGAATTTTTTCACATCTGTTTAGTATATTTAAAGTTGCCCACTTTAGCCAGTTATAGTACTAGCAAAGTCAGCACCTTAGTTAGTAGCTTCTACAGCCAGCGAGAAGCCAGAGTGTGTACACTGCGGCAAGCGTCATGGCGAAGATTTGTGTTGGACAAAGGCAGGAAGATGTCTCAAGGGCGGCATCCCAGATTATCAGATTAGAGAGTGTCTGAAGTTGAAGATGTTCGTTCCACGAGGTGTTCTAGCAACAGCAGTAGTGAAACCAACAGCAAGACCACAAGCACTGGCCAGAGAGTATGCGTTAGCCAGAGACGACACTGACGACATTACCACAGGTACTTGATCCGATCTTCGAGGACAAAGTTCTTTTTAAGAGGGAGAGAGTGTAAGGCCTAACAAGTTTCTATAGGTTTGCAGTTTCAGAAATTCGTTTGGTCGGCGTTTGATACCCCGGATGACATGTTTCGGCTGAATCAAAGGTTTTCTGCAAGGCGGCTCTTGACGTCAAGTATATGTGACGTCAAGATGTGATTGACATCAACATGCCTTGACGTCAATCTGCTACTTGTTCTGACGGCAATTTCGATTGCCCTCTTTTTTTGTTAACGTCAACTTATTTTGACGTCAAGTTTTCTTGGAATCTTGGCGTCAATGACAATTGACGTCAAGATTTCTGTTGACGTCGACGAAGTTTGACGTCAAGTTTTGCGTGTTCCAGTCTGAGTTTTTCTCTGAAAGTTGTGGTTTTCTTTGGATAGGTTTGAAGGAATAAGTCGTGTTAGGGTAAGCATCTTACCCGAATCACGACCCTTGGTTCTCTATATATAGAGAGGGTTCATTTTGGGGAGAGAACTTTTGCTCTTGCTTCAGTTTGGGTGTTGTAAGAGGAGAGAGAGAGCAATCCCGAGGATAGATCGGTCGTGTTAGTGCTTGTTCGAGGTTGTTGCTGCGAAGAGAAAGCTTCCATGACCTGAGAGGAAGGCTTTGGACTATAGGATATCGTGGCCGGATCGTGCTCAAGATAGAGGATTTAACCATGCTTGGAGGATACCTCTTTGGGTGCAAAAGAGGGCTTCATCGACTAAATTCTCATGTTGTAGAATTTTTTTTGGAGCAAGTAAGTTAGGGTTTCTCTCCATGGACTTGTCCCTTAGGGTTTTCCTATTTTCTAGATTTTTAGAAAATTATTTTGATGTCGTTTGCCATATTTTGTTGCCCTCGGTCTGTAGTTTATGCAGTTTGGGAGGTTGACGGCAAGGAGTGTGCCGTTAATCAGAACTTGACGGCAACATATGTTGACGTCAAGTTCATCTTGTCTAGAAATTTACAGTTTCACCATATGTGATGATTTTATGAGATTCTGTGATAGTTTTTGAGTTCTTTTTGTTCTATCTTGACCTGTTAATCAATAAGATGAGTTTGAGTTACCCTAGATTATTTTTTGTTAATTATGGTAATTAGTTGAATTTCTGTTTATATGAAAAGGCATGTGAACACTTGATAAATTTGATTTTTTTGTTGTATGCATGTTATAAAATTTATTAAACTTTATATTTTAGTTTGTTAGAATACTGTAAGCATGATTTATGATTTGTTAACCTCATTTTATTTCCATTCATGAATAATTAGTAGTTTTGTGGATAATAATATGATTTCTGACTTTAACTATGAAAAATAGTTGTACTATTTTGAAAATTATGAAAAATTACTGATGTGTTATGTCTAGTATATGTACCACATGGTTAAAATTTGAGCATATTCTGATCACTATACAATTAGTTATGAATTTTTGAAGCTTTTAGTACCATGTTTTAATAATAAGCCTCAAATATGTTTAAAAATGTGATTAGTATCATGATTAGGTTCTGTTGATTATTGTTCTTGATTAATATGAGTATCTGGAAGTGATTATTATATGTTTCATATTATATGTGTGCATTTGCATGGAAAGAGAGAGAATAAGTGACATGTGTGTGTGAAATATGTGTTAATGTGAAAAGATAAAAGTTGTGCCAATGAGACACTGCCAACATAGATTGCGTGGAACCATACTGTGGTAGTGGCCCTACGGGAAGACTCAATTGTGTTACGTGATACCTGGGGCAATGGGTCATGTGAAATGTTGGAGGTGGACAAGTTCCACTAGTAATGGTGGGGAGAGCTTCCCCCAGTTTTATGCAGTAACCAAGACTTGATCGTTTTGCCTGGCGATTAAGTATGTGTATGTGATTGTGTGATCTTTCTAATGGTGGTTTGAGCTGTGTCTCGACTTGTGAAAAAGTGAATATGTGAGTAATGTGTAAAGTGATATGTGAATGTGGCACATGGTATGTGCAAGTGATGTGACATGTGATAGTGAAAAGTGAAAACTATGTGAAAGCTATGTGAAATCAAGTGTAAGTGAATACGAATGTGATAAATGTGAGAATAAGCGCATGTGGAAGAAAAGGTAAAAGTGTATGTGAATATTCCATGAGAAAATAATGCGTGTGTTAATGTGATTTATGTTAATTGGGATATCATGTTAGTAACATGTGTAGAAGTATGTTAATTATGTTCATGAGTTAGTAATTACTTGATGAGCATGTTAGTGGTATCATGTTATAAGTTTTAATATAAGCAATGTGTTAGTGTTATGTGAAAGTAAGATTTGCAAGCATGTGACTATATGAATACTCTCATGTTAGTGACACCATGCTATAAGTGACCATGTTTAGAATTCTTGTTATATATGAGTGAGTATAGCTTTGTTTAATAGATTCCATGTTTAATCATCTATGTTATGCATGGACATGTGTTAGTTTAATTGTTAATTACTAGTAAGTTAATGTCAATGTGATAGTTAGTAAAGTGTTAAACTATTAGAAGCATGTGTGGTAAGTGCATGGTTTGCAATTCTAAATTGTTTGTTGAGTCTATTGCGTAGACTCACCTTTGCTAACATTTCAAGAGACTTGGAAGCCAAAGAGTTAGCAAGATTCGATGTGGAGCGCGAAGAGTAGATTGAAGATTCATAGTTTATTTCTTAGTATGTGATGTTATTATAATATGGACTTTTGTTATTTTGTACTTGGAAACTGACTATGTTTAGTGGATGTTATGTTATGTTATTTTTTTTATTTGGACTATATAGACAGTGGTATGTGGGTTATAAATTTGATGGAATAAGAGTTGTTCATTTTTCGCTGTAATATTCCTTTCTATTTGTGTATATCTCAGCCCATGTGACTATCATTGGGGTTTTCTCCCTTGTAGCGATTTACTCTCATTTGATGTGGGTTGGTATAACCGTACCGGGAGGAAGTGGGCCGTTACATTCAGTCATGGGCATAGAGCTTGCAGAAATTTATTGAAGCTGTGAAATGGCGTCATGAAGCTATCTGCATAGCCTGAAGCTGTTGAGATTCAAGGGCTGATGATCTGATGATGGACATCTTAGTTGTCTCAAGTCTCAAGACCCAACGTTCAAATTCAAACGGCTACTTTCAAACGAGAAGATAAAAGATCTGAAGATTATATATGAAGCTAAAGTTTGAAAGTGAAAGAACAACAGATACAGAGTGAAACATACAAGTGTATGAGCGACCACATTCTACACTCAAAAAGAAAAGAGGGAAGCGCACGAGATCTCAAGAGAGCCATCTGTTCAAGCTTCAACTTCCAAGCTCTCTTGCATTCAGAAGTTTTCTTTTGGGTGGCATTCTGCTAATCCAAATCTTCTCAGTCCACCCTTAGTCAGAAAGAGTTAGAGTAGTCTTTCCTATTTATACAACTCTTTCTGATCGTCTGTGTTTGCTCATCCTTCAGAATAGACACACTAGTATTCATTTCTATGTTGTAACCAACAAGGGGTTTATTCTGTGTAGTGCCCCTCTGTGAAGAGAAGACCTACAGTTGTAGGTGGTTGTAATACCCCTCTGTGAAGGAAGGACTTGCTTGGGTGCAAGTGGGTTGTAATACCTCTCAGGTTGATAGAAGGCCAAGTGTTCTTTGCAGTTAGTGAAAATCCTAAGGGGTGCTTAGGGACTGGACGTAGGACTCCTGATTGATAGAAGGTCAGAACCAAAATAAATCCTTTGTGCACTTGTGTGATTGTTTCCGCCAAGTTCTCACTTGTTTCACACACACCACACTAAGTACTAACGATACTATCTAGTGTGATTTATTTTTCAGATGGAAGGTGGTGTGTGGTTCGAATGTATTTACTGTCATGACCCTTGTCATTTGATTTACTATACTTGAACTTTTTAGATTCCATTAACTGGAGTGGTGTGTGATTTTGTTTTTAATCATATACCCATATTACATTTCCATTTAGGTATAGGCCCAAAGTATCAAATCTTCAAGAGTCTTTTTATAGGGAAAATTAATTTTCGGTCCAAATTAAAAATCACAATTAATTTTAGGTCCATTGACTCAAATTATTAACTTTAGGTCCATTAACTGTTAGTTTATTAATTGTAGCTCATTTCCGTCAACAGGTTAGGTTCCTTTTTATTTAATGGCCAAAATACCCCCACCCTAACCCACACGAATTAGCATCTCAAGGGACAAGTTGGGGCAAACCCCATTTGGTAGGGTTCCGCAGAGAAGCTTCTCTGCTGCAGACGGGAAGAGGGAAAGCCAACGACGCATCTCCGGTGGCTTCTACAGTGAGGACTCACGGCGGCGGCGGCGAGCGGCGGCCCATCTCCAGCGAGTAGCAGAGGAGGAGCGGCGTCGCATCTCCAGCAAGTAGCAAGGGAGGAGCGGTTGCGAGGGGCGGTGCATCTCCACCGAGTAGCAGAGGAGGAGCGGCGGCGAGGGACGGCGCATCGCCACCGAGTAGCAGAGGGCGACTGCCTTGAAGTCGACTGTCGAAGTCGACTGCTGAAGTCGACTGCCTTGAGGTGTGCGAAGTCGACTGCCTTGAGTGTGCGAAGTTGACTGCCGAAGTCGACTGCCTTGAAGACTTCGACTCATTCTCTTCTGTAAGCCAAATTTAGCTTCCGGGGGCGCTGCCCCCAGAGACCCCTGCAGGGGGCGTTGCCCCCCTTGATCCCCCACAGGGGGCGCTGCCCCCAATCCCCGCGACCTGACCACGCAGGTCGATCCGCGACTCCGAACCGGTCCACTTTGAGAGTTCAGGCTCCACACTCTAACAAAATCAGCTAATGAAAAGGGAAAGTTCATACCCGAACTATGACATATGCAGCTGGGAAAACATCTTCTATTCCTTACTATACTATATTATAGCACATGCAAAGCTACCAAAAAATCTAATTTCATATGCAAAAAATCCATGTCTGTCCGAATCTATGGAAGCTCCCTAACAGTGGCAATTTTCATCAAGGATCATTACCATACTGTCATTGGACTTAAAATTAACTCTATTGGACCAGAAGTTATTATGTAGTGTTTTAGTGAAAATTTAGTATTACTACAAGGGGTGTTTTAGGTTTTTTACACAGCCACCGATAGTGGGGTTAACAGCTGCCATCCATATTGGATTTGAAGTTAAGTCTTTTGCAACTTTTGGACCGGAACTTAAGTAAGGAGGTAGATTGGACCTAAAATTAATCTGGTACCTCATTCTTGAACCAGATGTTAAATTCTCGTTTCTTTAATTCCCCCGCTACATAGGCATCAATAGTCGCGCATACGAAGGCGCAAGCCGTATCCTCGGGGGCGCCTCGTGGCCATCTAGCTTGGCCTCGAGAAGCACGTCCAGGATGATCTCGTCGAATAGGCCGCCTGTTCGTCCCAGCTACGATCATGTCCCCCGGCTCGATCCGGACGACGATCCTGCTAGCGCGTGCCGGCGGGTCACCCTTGTCCACTCGACCCACCTGATACGTCCGGTTGAAGCGGCGGTGCTAAGGCGTCGAATGGTACACGCGACCTCGGCCCGAAGGACAACCGGGAAGCCACTGTCTCCGATGTCGACAACACGCACTACCAATTGCCCGTCGACCGTCGCAAAATGCAGGCCGTGGAAGTAACTCTGGTGGTCGTCCTGGCCAGCGCCCGCTCCAACAAGCCATCCAGCGGGGATGTCCCGTCGGTGCGGCGACAGGTTAAGCCGCCTCCAACTCGACCCCGCACAAGGACATGAGTTGCCGGGAAAACTCTCCGGCCATCGTCGATCCCTCGACCCGTCCGCTACACCGAACTCGTTCAGCACCGCCCTGTTCATAAAGTGGCCATCCTCGCTTTGCGGATAGAGATGTTTATTAAATTATTCAAATCGAATTTTGAGTTGATTGGGTTCGATTTTTGTGAGCTTCACAGTTTAGTTTTATGTTAAATAATTAAAATGAATCGAATATATATATATATATATATATAATAATATATATTTACACAAAAATATTTGTAACTCAGTTGATTAGGTGTCTTCGGATGCGGATCTTCTCGCGACAATCATTAAAAAACTTTTTCAATTTATTGGAAAGACTGAAGTCGATTCGATTTATGTAAAAATAAGAATGAATAGTCAGACCCGTGTTCAACCTTACCCACAGATATAATAATCGATGCACCCCTTCTCCTTGGGGGTACGTAACGTGGAGGGGCGCCGCCATGGGCTTTGGGAACAAGGAAGGAAACCCCCATCCTCCGTAATGCAAGCACTGACTTTGGTTAACATTCTCCGTAGTTCCTGTGTTTGCACATGGATTGCATTACCGAACAAGCAGGGTTCAACTATATACAACAGACCGTCATCCGTTAGCGACTGTTAGAGTTGGCTGCGGCTTTTACATATGAGAAAGATTTATTGTATTTGTATATTGTACTGTACTTTAAGTGTAATATGATTAGATAACAAATTTATGTGGTATCTAATAATTAGATTGTCACTTTATCACTTCTCATGTGAGGAGTGTCACATGAATTATTATCTAGTCATATTGTACTTAAAGTGTAATATACAAGTACAGTAAATCTTTCTCTTTACATATAAAATAATTGGGAATCTTACAATTAACTGCATTAATTTACTTGTTCTGATTTAGTGAAATTTCAAAGTGATTTTTCCTTCAAGACTAGACGTAGGTAGGAGGTCGGTTGGGGTGTGGAAGAAGAGTCTATATATATATATAGCTAGCTAGTGCAGAGGAGAAGGTGGCCGGTGATGGAGCTGGAGGAGGCCTGCAGGCGACATGCAGTGGCACAACGATCGATGGGCCAGAAGTCAACCGGAGAGGAGAGGAAGAGGATCTCACGTACGTGATCAGTGTTGGGGGTGCGATTAACTGGGGTTGTGCGGATGATGGCGGAAGGGTGATGCAACATTAAAGTTCAGAAGTAGAGGAAGAAAGAGGAGCTAGCTAGGGGAAGGAGAAGGGGAAGAGGGGTGAGGCGGCCCACACTGACCCTGTCGTCTCAGGATGGGGACCCCGGTAAAATTAAATTAAGAGAAAATTTTGACGCATATATATCCTGCGGAGGGGGGAGGGGAGGTGAGCACACATCGGACAACAATTCATTGCCCGGTATTGCGCCATGATAGCATGGCGCCATCATGGCGCAGTGTGTTTACACACTCCCTCCGGAGGGTGTGCAGTAAGACTTTCTCTCAAATTAAACCACCAGTTAAGACCAATTAATCCCTCTCAAATGAGACTGTCAATGGGTTAGATTCACAGGTCTGGCTTGATTTTGGATCGGGTCATAAAATTCTTTCGATTTGTGTATTTTTAATCGGATTTAAAAACTCAGCTCAACTAGATTTAATGGTTGAATTTGGATTTTGAGTCTGATCTGACAAGTCAGCCCGGTCCGTTCTGTTTTTCTTTTTCTCCTTTCAAATCTTAAATTTTATTTAGTTAAAATTATATTATTTTACTTATTTAAAAGTTCAAAACTCTCTTTTCAAACAAATTAAGTAAATAACATTGAAATTCTACTTAATTGAGTGAAATTTTAAATTTTATATTATTAAATATATTTTATTATTATTTTAATTTTTATTTAAAATATAAAATTTGACTAAGACTCGACCCGACATAGCTCGGATTTGGGCTGGACTTGAACTTTTATATTGATAAGTTGGACTTAGGTCAGACTCACTTAAATCCGGCCCGAGGCCAGCTCATTGAGAGCCCTACTCTCAAATATAATCTTACATAGCTATGAGAGTTGCCCAAATCAAAGGAGGCTTCTCGCCTCCCAATGGATTGACGAGAACCAAAGAGATTAGAGGAAGGCCATGTAATTCATTCTATGATGAGAAAAAATTAGAACACACCATACGAAGGTGGTGTGTACACACAGTACTTTTTGATTGAGTGTTCACTCACATTAATATAATGAGTACTCAATGACAAGAGTATATGCATACTCATCCTCTTGTAAAGATATGCTTCAAACCTTCCTCTTATATTTTCATTTCCTAGAGATTTAACTTTACTACTATCGAGCATATTGCAAGGTGGTTGACTTTGTAGATGCCACCAAACTACGCACGTATTTTATCAAATTTTGGTGATTTTTGACTTCATTAAGTTGGAGTGTAGTTCTATTTTCCTAATCAGCAAGAAGAAATTCCACCAACAATTAGATTTTTAGATAAATTAATTAAAAGTTTCTAATTATAATAGGGAGATTTTTACGGTAACATGATTTAGCGTATACTGTAACTAGATATAACACTTACTATAATGAGTTATAGCTCTGTCAGGACTAAAAAATAAATTAAATATCTATTAAGGACTCCTAATTAATTTACCATAGATTTTTTATAGAGCATGAGGTTCATGGAGCTAGTGGACCTTTTCCTATAGGGCCATGAGCTGTGAGGCCTTCATAAAGAGGCCGGCAAAACCAAAGGCCTACCTTTAATTATCACAAGGAACTTATCACAGTTTGATATTTTAAGGGAGTAATCTGACATGAGCCTGGAGGCAACCATAGATTGCATTCTGATCCAAACTTTGTTAGGGCTATTCAATTTTGAGTTAGAATGTTGGGTAATTTATATAATTCCAAGCTAGATTACATTTAGAGGGCCATGAGTCCAATTCTTAATTGAATTCTTCTCTTATCATATTCAGAACAAGATTCATAAATTAAATATCTCACGTTTCAGATAGGTCTAATAATATCAGAATTCTTTCAATATTGCTTTTATACATAAAGGTTTTCTGCATGTACATCTCTGATAAAATATAGTTGGACGAAAATTTCCATTAAATTCACTTTTATAAATAGAATATTTTTGGATTCTCTTGTTCCCTGATTCTGAGTTATACCACCCTCTTTCCATTGCAAGGAAGAGAAAGAGGGGTGAGGAGGGGGAGATATTAATAAAAAGGGATTTTTTTTTTTACTATATTCCAAATAGTATCTTATATTTTGTTCACATCAACATATATTTTCTAGGACGTTATTCTTTTAATCCAAACACAATTAAAGAGGTTATTTCTAAGTACTAAGATTTCAGAGTATTAATTGAAATTTTGATAGAGTAGATGTTAAGATTTCAGGGTTATTATTTAAAAATATCAATAAATTTCTAGAAAAACGCATATATTTATCCTAATGGAACTCTTTCCACTCACTTCATCACATCTTAAAGGGATCACCCACAGACGAGTAGATTGCACTTGCAAAGGTTAACCTTTTGTTGAGATATACTTAAGGATAAATTAATTAAGAGTCTCTAATAGATATTTGATTTATTTTCTAGTCTCTAACAGAATTGTAACTTATTACAATAAGTGTTATCTCCTATTACAGTACACGTTAAATCGTGTTACAGTAAAGATCTTCCTATTACAGTTAGAGACTTCTAATTAATTTTTCCTATACTTAATGAACCTTTTTTTTTCATTTGCGAAGAACCTTAAACGGTGCAGCACGTGTTACTAAAGTCAATCCAATACCCATCTGTTTCGCAAGCGGAGCTGGGTGGTTTTATCGGGTCTGGTTAATCAGACCCGACGATACCGGCCCATTTGCCGGTTTGGAGCGACAGGAAACTCGATACTGTCTGAGACCCATTGGAATCAAATATAACCGTTGTAATGAAGAATCAAATCAACCGTCCGATTAAAATTACAACGGTTATAATTTAATTTTGCTCTCACCCGCCCGCTCGCCCGCCTCCTCCTCCATCCCACGCGGTCTCTATCCCCACTCCCACTCGGACTAGGATTCGGAAAGTGGTGGGTTTCTTAAATCCAATCGATCTGCTCATCTCCTTGCTCTGCTCTCCACACTGTGGAACAGAGCAGAGCAGCTCTGTCGCCCCGCATCTTCTTTCTCCCCGCCCACCACCTCCTCCTCCACGAGGAAACGAAGATGGAGAACCCTATGCCTTCCTCTCCTCCTGCGCCTCTTGCTGCCCTCCTGCGACGCAAGCGCCCACGCCCAGAAGATGTGCCCGCCGTTGACGCCTCAACAACTCGTATACTCCGGAGAGCCATCGCGGCCCCAAAGGAGGAGGAAAAGCGCCCTCCCGCGCCCAAGAGGCAGTATCCCCGTCTTCCTGCTCCTGCTCGTCCCGTCCGGCCTCGTGGTAAGTTTAATTTTCTGTTCCCGGCCGGGCTCCCTGATCAAGACTTAATCGAGGGATCTCTTGTCCCACCACATTGGCAGGTCCACTGACCACGGTATGGGGTTTCTTTGTTCTTTCTTGGATGCAGACTCCACAGCATCGGTGCCCGCCCGTTCCTCTGTCGCGGCTGTCCCTCTCTGGGGGAAGCCCACGGCGGCGCCCGTCGGTGTGGCACCAAAAGCAAAGCTACGTATTCCGAGGCTGAAGCTGGACTTGGGGTCGTTCTATGTAGCAAAGGAAGGGGTGCATCCGCGGGGCGAGGATGCCCACTTCCTGAACAGGGCTCTGAATGCGTTCGGCGTCGCGGACGGCGTCGGCGGATGGACGGCTCATGGGATCGACGCTGGGATGTTTTCCCGGCAACTCATGTCCCTGTGCGAGGTCGAGCTGGTGGAGGCTTCCTGTCGCCGCACCTCCCTCCTTCTAGAGGGATTGCTGGAGCGGGCGCTGGCGAGGACGACCGCCAGGGGTACGTCCACGGCCTGCATTGCGGTGGTCGACGGGCAGCTCCTGCGTGCCGTCAACATTGGCGACAGTGGCTTCCTGGTTGTGCGGGGAGACAAGGTCGTGTACCGTTCGGCTACTCAGCAAAGCCACTTCAACCGGCCGTACCAGGTCGGTCGAGTGGACAAGGGTGACCCGCCGGCGAGCGCTAGCAGGACCGTCGTCCGGATCGCGCCGGGGGACATCATCGTAGCCGGGACGGACGGCCTCTTCGATAATCTCTTCCACGAGGAGATCGTGGAGGTGCTTGCCGAGGCCAAGGCGGATGGCCACGGGGCGCCCGAGGACATGGCTCGGGCCTTGGCATGGGCGGCCGTGGAGGCCTATCTAGCGGGGGAAGAAACGCCCTTTTCGGTCGCGTGTCGGAAAGCCAAATTATCATGGAACGGCAGCGGAAAGCCCGACGACGTGACGGTCGTAGTGGCAAGAGTCTGGTGATTGATGCTGCACGATGGCTCCACCGGCGGCTAGGCTATATGTGAGACTGGAGGGCGCCCATGGAAGCTTCAGGTTACACTACACGCCCAGCTGTGGGTGCTATGGTGGTGTACAGAAGTTGTCCATGCTGTAATTAAAATTGTAGTTAAACATACGGATTCATACCTTATTCTTGTACTTGGGAAAAATGTCTCGTTTGATCCAATGCAATAGACGGAGACAATTGTCTTGCAGCAGAAGATTGGGAGAATTTAACAGTCTTTTGCTGCAGCACATTATCTCAAGCTAAGCCTGTCGTGGGTGCTTCTTCGTTCGTAGACACGTACATGTGTGAACTGAATTTAGCATTAGATAATCCGTCCCTAACCATCCCTTTCTCATTACTCACTCCATTCTAACGTACGTTTAAACAGAGGGACAAGCAGTTCCTGCTCCATTGAAAACATTGCAGAATTAATATCTTTTGCAGCACATTTCTTTAAGTTCCTATCAGCTTTCCAGGCCTTTAGCCGAGGGTAAAAGTATGGAAAATTGAATGGTATGTGCGCAGAAAGGGGCAGGCACACGGCGCAATCCAATCTGATTAAATAACAACTCAAAAATTACCGTGTCCTGTTCTTTTGCCTCTAAAAATACAGTAGGAACTTCAGAAATCCCTCACCGTTGGTTATTCTCTAGTTCCCCATACACGTACCAAATCTGCAGCAGTTTCCGGATAGCTACACAATTTACACCTATTATACACACTTTGGACAAGCGTAAGGCCATTGCAAATAGGAGGAAACTCCGGCTGCCGACGATGTTCCTAGTAGCGTCTACCTCCAGCGGTTGACAGGAGGACCCTGGTTGGTTTCTTCCCTTTCTTACCCAACCCGTCGGCCTTTGGGACTTCCAGGCTGCTGACGGCTTTAGATGCCGACATGACACTAGCAAATGACAAGGAGGTCGTCCTTTGGCCTGTGGAAGAACGCAAAAAAGCAGATTTAGTTACGCTACTGAAAGTTCTCTACGTACCTACATGTGATGCAAGACGAACAGGAGATTCCTGGAATTTTCTTCCAAAAATAAAAGTGGGTACGACCGAAATGTGAATACATCCACCAAACTCAACGAAGAAAAATATTCAATTTACCAGATATGGTTGGGGAAGACGTGTCCATTTAGACATCAACATGGAAGGTCCAACAGTTTTGTTAAATAATCAAGACAGAAAAGAAGGTAAAAGTATGTCAATATGCTATTCGAACTACCTCCAATCCATAGTTGTCAAGGCGACCAAGGCGTAGGTGGGGTCTCGGATCGCCTAAGCGCTTAGGCGCTCGCCTAAGCAGAGCCTAGGCGTTTAGGACGAAACCAAGTATGAGTTGTTTTCAAGTGTCCCTCTTACATGATATTTATGTATCTATAAATATATATAATGATGAAAATTCAATAAAAAATATCATAATATGGCAGACATAAAGACAATGAAAGCAACAAAAATTAAACTCCAAGTAAACAAACTCACATTATATATCATAAAGTCATAAAAAATCTAAATTGACATCTTCAAATAAATAAGCACACTAAATAAGAACAAGAAGTGCAAATATCATTCTATCATCAGAAAACTAATTTTCAACTTTTAAAACAAACTAGTGAATACACATACATGTAAATATGTTAAATAAAAATAAGAAGTGCAATATCTTAACACACTTAAAACAAGTAAAACTAAATGAGTCCATTACATAATCCCACAATATGTCTAAAAATTGAAAAGAAACTAGAAAATGACAAATCTCATGTGTTTGGGTGATGATAGTTTAAGTTTGACCAAATCCTGAGAGATCTCAAACAGACTAAGTGTTGTCAGTAGGAGAGCGGCTCCCTTAGAGAAGTCATATGCACGTTTGACTTGTTTTACCGGACTTTGGATTTTTAGTGTTCCATATGGTTTATTTGAATTATCAAATTTTTAAATAGGTCAAATTATGAGAGATTAGAAAGTTAGCATTTCGCTAAAATCATCGAAATCGTGATTTTCTTCTTCGATGGGAGAGTTGACTTTTTTTTGGTAAGAGATATGATTTTTTTGATATTTTTATTGGATTCAAATGGGGGGTACTTCCTTATTTACATGTAATATCTTAAGTAAACGAAACAACAAATTATAACATTTACTTAAATGATATTCAGGTAAATAAGATGTTTCCTGAAATCGGGCTGGAGTCAGCCCTGAAAACCGACTTGAATCTGCTGTCTAAGTGAGATATTGCGGACCCCTAGAGGGTCTAGGCGCGCCCAAGCGCCCCTGGCGTCCGCCTTAGCGGCGCCTTGGGGCGCCTTTTCTACTCTTAGAAAGGCGAGGTGTTTTAAGGCGGCTAAGGAAGCGCCTTGGCGCTTAAGCGGCGCCTAGGCGCCGCCTAGGCGTCCGCCTTGACAACTATGCTCCAATCAAAGCCCCAAAGCATGGAAACCTACCAGAATACCGGTATCCCTAGACTCCCAAACAGTAGAAAATAGGTAAAAGATAGCTCTCCATATTACATGGGAGTCTTGCCATTCCACTACAGAACCACAAAATAAAAGAAAACTCTCTCTGGCCGTGTTTTCAGTTGCCTCCCATGTCTCCAGAATAGTTTGCAACTAAAATAATCACGGGGTTGCAGATCCAATTTTGGCAAAAGGATGCTTGGACTTGTCTGAATGAACAATAACTCATACAAATTTCCACTTGGGAAACAATTCCCGATGTCTATTGAGAAGAGAAACAGACATAACAGCCAATGCACCAGCATAAAATAAACGAATATAAGAACAATGGCATGAACTTACCCCCAACATTAGATGCCTCGCCTGTCACCTCTGTGTTGCCAGGAACATCACCTAATTCGTTAGCCCTTAGGGCAGGTGAGTCATGACCAGAAGCATAACCAAGCCTTGTAACATCAGAGAACCGTTTCCTTTCACCGACAGTGGGAGGGCTCGTGGATGGAGGAGCAGAGTTACCCAAAGCTTGGGAAAGGACGATCATAATCAGTATCACCAGAGAAATATAGGCATTATATCCGAAGTTACAAAATCACAAAAGAAATACATTTTTACATTTATACTAAATGAGGGCACTGTAGATTTCTGCTGAACATGGAGTGTAACACAATTTTAGCAAAGAAAAGAAGAGAATTTACATAAATGGATATTGTATGCTCTATCCCATCTAGAGACCTAGGTAGTTTGCCGCCACCACCCACAACCATCCACAATCCAAAAAAGTCCACATTAGAAAGAACTCTGTCCCGTTCCTTTTATCGAGTTACAAAAGTAGCTACAAATCTGGTCGTCTAAATAAAATATGCATGCAACTTATATTAGCATTTAAATTCATTCAGAATAATAAAATAACAAATTTCCAACACTAAAATTGATAGACAATTCTACACTAGCACATGGCCATCTACAAGCAAAAACGCACTTGCTCAGCATTTATTTAAAAAGTTCCTCAACATTTGCTACAATGATTAGCTCAAATGAAACCGTATTCTACCTTCAAATTCCTCTAATGAGTATGCCGCAGCACCATAAGATGAGCGTCTGTAATCACTTGGTACAGGCATTGCATGCAATGCAGCAGCTTCTGCACGGTCTTTCTCCTCCTGTTCCTGAGACAGAAGGGAAAAGATACAACCTTAACAAAACAGCAGAACTGATTCAGCATGATTCACAGAAAATGAAGTTCTGTATTTGATAAAACAACCACAACAGAGAGTCAGGATTCAAAACCATCATAATAGAAAAACCCAGAATCTGAAAGTTCTCCGATAGATCCATCACTTATTTTGTGCGATCAGCCAAGCCACTGAGTGATCCTAAGGTAACTGGATTGCTAACACTATACATGGAACAGAACATGTCATCAAGGTTTGCCATATCGGATCTCGGCTTTGTCTCGGGAGGGTCAAAGAGATGAGATCTCGGACAGATCTCGGTACGATCTCGGGAGATCAGGATAACATAAAAGTGTGGATCACATAAGTTCACATAGATAATTCCTTAAGGAACATAGATAGTTGCATACATTCTCAAGTGACAAGTCTCAACCATGGATGACATAGGTTCACATATATCATACAACAAGCGTGTGGGAATTGGGATTCAAGATGTGCATTTTCATTTTTCTCTCTGTAGGATTTTACTTTAAGCATAAAAACATTTAATTCATGACATGGGAACCTATGGCAAAATATTTTATTTATCTGAATAACACAGTGGACCATGACTAAGACTTGGTTGTTGTCAATAGGAGAGTGGCTCATTGGAGAAGTCATATGCACATTTGACTTTTTTCACCGGACTTTCAATTTTTAGTATTTTATTAGGTTTATTTGAATTATAAAATTTTTAAATAAGCCAAATTATGAGGGATTAGAAAACGCTATTTTGATGGAATCATTAAAATCACAATTTTCTTCTTGCATGAGAGAGTTGACTTTTTTATTGGTAAGAGAGATGATTTTTTTTTATATTTTTAGTGGATTCAAATGGGGGGTACTTCCTTATTTACATGTAATATCTTAAGTAAATGTTTAACATTTACTTATATAATATTCAGGTAAATAAGGGATCCTAACAACCCTACCTGAAGAGGATCCTGACAACCCTGCCTGAGGAGGATACTGACCCTGACTACTCATCTCGGCCTTCTCGTTTCTCGGGAAGCGGCCGAGACCGAGATTCTCGCGGGATTACTTACCATGCATGTCATGCAGCATATTTGTAGTGCATGTGGTGCATATTTGAATCATCCTACATCCTTTTCATTCATTAAGAAAGAGAACAGAACACAAAAGGGATTCCACACACTCTCTTTAACCACCCATAGTTGCAGGTTCATCCACTGTCCACATACAAACCGTCTAAATGTTTGCCTCCGGTAGAAAGTGAAAATGCACATTTCGGTCCACATGGAATATCACAAATCACTATGAACTTTTAATCAATTTCCTCTTTCAACATTGCTGTAGGACCAGCACCCCATGGACTGTCCTTCCTGTCTGCCTCCTCCATCCCCCTTAAACCCAAGTAAATTATAAAAAAAAAAAAACAATGCAGGGTCTGAGGCTAATGCTTGTTACAAAGGACTCTTAGACATATAAAATTTGTCTGAGGCTAATGCTTGTTACAAGGGACTCTTAGATATATAAAATTTAACTCCTCTAATCCTCATATATATTTATAACACCTCATAACCACATGCTATTTGATGACCCCAGAAATTTAGAAATAAACCCTCGAAGTTTTCATAAAAATACCTCACAAAATAGGTTTAACAAAGAACTATCAAGAATAGAGAGATTAATGCATCAACATCATAGATATTGAGGAATCTTAAAATCCCAAAGCAATAAAGGAAAATTGATATACGCTGAACAAGATTTTATGGGAAATATTAAAAAAAAATCCCAAAAGTAAGTATAGGAAAACAACGCAATTCTATGAACCATTCAAACAAAAGACAGAAAATAGAGGTATACGAGATAAAAAGAGTTCCTACAACAAAAGGTCATGAACTATCCAGAAGATAAATCAGAAGAATGAGAAATAAACAAAAGAAAGGATCCTCCACAAATAAAAGGGAACAGGGAACATCCTCAGGAACTAAAAGCCTTCTACTGTGAACATATTCCGGACAGGAAAGATTGGGAATGCAGCTGCAGAATGCCATCCTTCATGAATATTTCAGGATCCCAAGCTGTCTCTTAAAGTGGGGCAACATCGTCATAGGGGCAAATCACCCAACACCTGCAAGGTAGCCGACAAATCGAGGCGAGATGCTCACATTAGGTGGCATTGCATTGAACTGTCATGCAACGGGTAGGCGAGACATGGGTGGCTGCCTCAGGCTGGCTTGCTGGTAGGGTGCACTGGCATGAGGCAGTACTGGCTGGGGCTTGTGGGCTGCTCAGGCAGCCGGCACCACTGACAGGCTGTACTGGCAGGTGCCGGCATATATGTAGGCAGCACCACCAGGGCTGAGGTGAGCGTGCTGGCGGATGAGCTGTGCGGAATGAAGTGAGAGGTGCTGGAGACAAGCCGGGACAGCCGCAGTCCGAGGGCCAAGCCATGAGACAGCCCAACAGGCCCAGACAGGGACAAATGGCTGGATGGACAATGCTTAGAACATTTGGCACACAGAACTCTAGGGGTGCAGGCTGCCAGGCAGTGGCCAGTGAGGGTGCTGTGGAGGTGGACTGGCAGGTGGTGCTGGGCAGAGGAGGTATCAGATCTCCAAGTGCTGGTTGGCTGGCCTCCTTGTTGTGGGGAGGTGCAGGATAGTACCACAGAGGAAGAAGAAGAGGAAGAAAAGGAGAGGCATGCTGTTGGGTGAGCAGTGCCAGACAGCAGGCAGCAGCAATCTGGCAGCAGTACAGCAGATCCACCTGGCTAGGCTGGGGCGTCGCACTCTGGCCTGGCTGGGATTGGTCCTCCCTCACATAACCAAGGAAGAAGGAAAAGGCTTTGGGAGCAAGAAACGCAGTCTTTTCTTCTGCATTCTCCTTCAAAAAAATAGAAGATAATTCCCCTTTTATAAGAATAGGGCAACCCTTGGACCACAAGAAGTGCTTGGGCCTAACCACTAACAAGGGCCATGGGCCACTAGACAACCACTAATCAAAAAAGGAAATTCGGAATTGAAAAATACATACAAATGTGAAAGACCACTAATGAACCTATATACATACTACTCGGCACAAACATCTCAAGCCCAAAAGACAACAAGAAGTCCAAACACTTGATGCGCCCATTCGCAAAGGGAGGCCCAACCATGCGCCCGCATCATCTCTCCATCTCTCAACCTACAACTATTAGTTTCACTCCAAAGAAGCCCATGACTGTAGGTAATGACTGGGAACAAAACAGTTAAACTGGATTATGTAAAAAGGATGCAGCAATAGATGCAAACCTTGTCCTTTTCCAATCCTTTTTACAGTTCAGGATAAAAGGGATCAAATATGACAGACAAAGAGGCACTGAACCTAATAAAAGAAAGGAAAACCATGAAAAATGGGTCACAAACAGAAGCACCGAGCAAGACCACAACTATACTTTACACAAAGAAACTCACCTTCATAGCCAATCGCTTCCTCTGTTTCTCACGTTTCTTTATCTCATCAATAAATAGGGACAAAGCATCGGCAGGCAGGATATGACTCAGATCAATTTCGCAAAGCTGCAAAGGTTGCAGGTAACAACAATTTAACATTCTAACATGCAAAAGTAGCAAAACTAGTAACTGTACCTGAAAACTAGTAGTCAAAGAAAAATGACTTAGAAAGCGGTAGCGCTTTCTTGCAGCTTCTGACTGAGTAACAGTTTCCAACTGTATGATCTGCCCACCAATACTGTAGATGTACAAGTTAAACAAATGTACAAGATAGATGTCAGAAGCAGAAATCAAGAAAACCAATGTATGCGCAAGTTAGTTACACTATGTTGTTAAATAGATAAACAGCAAACTTCACAAAATTGACAAAAATCTGAAAGCATAAAGAATAAGTCGCAAAAGGCATCCGTCACCATCTCCTCATGCCCCCTTTTTTCTATCCTCCTTTTTGCTTTAACTTTTGATGGGAAATGAAGGATGACAGTTTCAAGACCAAAAGTTTCTATTATGTTTTATTTAGCCCATTAAAGACCAATGGTTGTAATTTTATTTGCCTTCATAAATTTATAAAGTCATTAAAATGGTAAAGTCTACGTCCTTTGGGTTTCCTAAGAGTCTTAAATACGGTCTTTATTAAGAGTTTTTTCATATGAAGTATCACTTTGTTTTGAGAGCTATATATAATCATGTAACCAAGGATAATGACACAGTGAAGAAAATGAAGAATGAGTTAGCCTTGAAAGCATGGAGCTTTGCTTCTTCTTCCTCCTGCGATGGGAGGATGGTAACCCTAGGGCTCCTGAGATAGGAGGGGGTGCAAGGCCCCACGGTAGCCGTCCTTCCGATTTGGCCTTCTCTTCTACCCTGTTCTCCTCCTACTTCCCTCTCTTTCCTAGCCGTTCCGCATCAATTTGGTATCAGAACCTAACTTTGGCTTCTTCCATATGGAGCTTAGATCCGATCCGCACCACCGCAACCGCCGCCGCCATCTTCTTATTCCTCTGCTTGCGACCAGGTGCCCACCGCGGGGCAGCACCATCGCAGCCCCAACCGCATGCCCCTGCCTCCGCCGCCTCTCCCTCCTGCCGCATCACACCGACTTGACAGAACACAACACCACTGCAGAGAGAGCCATGCGCATGCCTCGCCTCACCCTGTGTTGCCACCCTGCCCCTGCTTCCCCTCCCTTCTTCTTTCATCCCGTGCGAAAGCCCCCCCCCTTCCAGCGTCATTCCCTTGCTACGCACGGAGCTGACCCCGCACTCGGCGTCGCGCGAGTACACCTCCGCCGCAACCCGCAGCGGATGCAGACCGCACCCACACGCCGCCCACAGGACGCTCCGTCTGCACCCCTCACCTGCGGACCGCCCCCGCCGTCCATGCTAGTCAACCGGGGTAGGCCAACTATGCCCCCGTCGCGGCCCACCCCACCAGTGCGGAAGCCCTCCCACCCTCCCTCCCTCTCTCTCTCTCTCGCTCTCTCTCTCCACCGGCAGAAGAAGAAGTAGAGGAGGGAGGAGTCGGAGCTGCCGCCGTCCTCCAGAGCTATCGACAGCCCCGCCCTCAACTGCCTTCCCCGCCATCGCAGCCGCCACGGCCTCCCTTTTCTCTCCCTCTCTCTGGCTCCTCCCTGTGTGAGGGTTGGGAGAGAAGGGGAGAGAAGAAGAGAAAACCACTTTAAAGTTTGACCCCGATTTGCTACAGTAAACTGGCCCACTACAGTGTACAAGCGGTGCACTAAGATGATATCGCACCGCCAGCACTAAGGCTTCATTCGTGCTCCGATTCAAGTGTCGTCAGCATCGTTAACTTCATCTCAATGAGGCCGACTCGATTACCATGAACTTCAGGCCCGATGGCACAAGGACCAATTTGTTCTACGGATCTTAGGTAATTCATTGCCAAATGTCTCCATATAATTTCAACTTTGATGTCCTCCTACCGAACAAGAAACGAACAAGAGTATTTTTGGATGATCAATATCATGAGAGTTATATTTCCAGACCTATTGTTAACGGACTGTTGAAGACGGGTGAAATTGTTGTTAAGGGTGATAGAAATTTTGTGGAGTTTCACTAAATTGTTGAAAATGTCACAACATCGCAAATTTTTCGTTATTTTGATGGGGGATGGTGCATTATTGATTCATTGGCTATCTATATTCATATGGGATTGGATTGGATAGCAGCACATCATGTTATCATAGAACCTGATCGATCGAGTTGCAGTCTCCAGCCACAACACATTTGCAGGGAAGTTTTCGCTTTTCGAATTCCAATTTTATTTCACCTCATGCAAAGTCGATGTCCTCCCAACAGAGAGTGACAGATAAAGTGAGAGCAGACATGATCACTATTACTCGTGATTGTGCCAGTGTTGAGCCTATGGTTGAGTTTGCTTGGGATGCTATGTTATTTATTGACTCAATACTTCATTTGATATCGGACGATTTGTTCGAGGTTGATCTATCACCGGTTGTTTGCACAGATTCTCTAGTTGAAAGTAAGGAGGATCCACCACTGTTAGCTATTGGTTGTTCCCTTGCCCTCGTGTTATGGGACCAAGCACTGAATGTGAAGAACTTTTGTGATGCATTGATCGCAAGGTTTGCCATATCGGATCTCGGCTTCGTCTCTGGAGGGTTAAAGAGAAGAGATCTCAGAGAGATCTCGGTACGATCTCGGAAGATCAGGATAACATAAAAGTGTAGATCACATAGGTTCACATAGGTTCACATAGATAATTCCTTAAAGAACATAAATAGTTGCATACATTCTCAACGTGACAAGTCTCAACCATGGATGACATAGGTTCACATATATCATACAACAAGAGTGTGGGAATTGGGATTCAGGATGTGCATTTTCATTTTTCTCTCTGTAGGATTTTACTTTAAGCATAAAAAATATTTAATTCATGACATGGGAACCTATGGCAAAATATCTTATTTATCTGAATATCACAGTGGACCATGACTAAGACTTAGTTGTTGTCAGTAGAAGAGTGGCTCATTGGAGAAGTCATATGTACGTTTGACTTTTTTCACCGGATTTTCGATTTTTAGTGTTTTATTAGATTTATTTAAATTATAAAATTTTTAGATATGTCAAATTATGAGGGATTACAAAGACGCTATTTTGATGGAATCATTAAAATCGCAATTTTCTTCTTGGATGAGAGAGTTGACTTTTTATTGGTAAGAGAGATGATTTTTTTTATATTTTTAGTAGATTCAAATGAGGGGTACTTCCTTATTTACATGTAATATCTTAAGTAAATGAAACTACAAATACTAACATTTACTTAAATGATATTCAGTTAAATAAGGGGATCCTGACAACCCTGCTTGAAGAGGATCTTGAGAACCCTGCCTGAAGAGGATCCTGACCCTGACTACTCATCTCGGCCTTCTCGTTTCTCAGGAAGGGGCCGAGACCGAGATTCTCGCGAGATTGCTTACCATGATTGATCAAGGAACAATTTGAGTTGATTGATATGATTATTAACACCAAGTTCTCAACTTATAGTTCCGTAATTGTTTTCCTCATACTTCACCATTTCAAAACTAGAGGATGAATTTTTTCGAAGTGGGGGAGAACGATGGGAAATGAAGAACGATAGTTTCAAGACCAAAAATTTCTATTATGTTTTATTTGGACCATTAAAGACACAATGGTTGTAATTTTATTTGCCTTTACAAATTCCTAGAGTCATTAAAATGGTAATTCTACGTCCTTTGGATTTCCTAAGAGTCTTAAATAGGGTCTTTATTAAGAGTCTTTTCATATGAAGCATCTCTTTGTTTTGAGAGCTATATATAATCATGTAACTAAGGATAATGACATAGTAAAGAAAATGAAGAAATGAAGAATGAGTTAGCCTTGAAAGCATGGAGCTTTGCTTCTTCCTCCTCCTGGGATGGGAGGATGGTAACCCTAGGGCTCCTGAGATAGGAGGGGGTGCGAAGCCCCACAGTAGCAGTCGTTCCCGTTTGGCCTTCTCTTCTACCCCGTTCTCCTCCTACTTCCCTCTCTCTCCTGGCCGTTCCACATCACTTTTTTTCCTGCCTCTTCCTTTCCCTTCAAGCTTCTTTTCTTTTTCCTTGAGCATTTTTTGGTTGACCTTTTTGTATCTTACGGATGGTCAATCTCAGAACTAACAACTCTTTCTTCAAACTAAACAATACCTGATCATTAATACACCAGGACCAGAATCATGCAACTACCACATCCAATCCAAAATGCACAATCAGAAGTTTTGAGTGTTGTATGATGGATATTTTCCAGCCTGTACCTCATCCAAATCTTTCGACAAATACATGACAAACCATTTTGTACAGTATACATCCTTTTCAAATTGGCATGTGCTTCTACGGCCATTGATACAATGTTAAACCAAAACCAGTTCCTTTGAGATACAGCAAAATATCACTAAACAATCTGCAAACCCACCAACACCATTCTTTAACTAACTTATGTATGAAAAGTGTTCACCCAAAAGGTTTATTGTCCGCCCATGCTTTTTTGCCTCTGTAGGAGAGTAGGCATTCAAACTTTTATCATGAAAAAGAGAAAAGATTGGTTGTCAAACAGTTCTGAAAAGGGTCCTCTACACATCATTCCAGTTTGCCGCAAACCATCTTTAAGTTCAATAGGAGATCATTGAATAAAGAAAGTTACATCTTTTACGCAACAAATAAATGTACGTCTTTTCTGTTTTTTAAACCAATGAAAGGAAAAAAGGAACAGAAATCAGAAACCTCTTTATACAGAGGGGAAAAACCCTTCTGCACCCCTAAAGCTCTACAAATATACATTCCAAAATTGCACAATGGAAAGTCTTGCACCAATCATCAAAATAGAACAATATTCAATACCCTAGACAGAGTTGATCTAACAACTTAGCTTTTTCTACACTCAAAAAGTCTACAAACGTACACCCAAGCAGCACAACCATAAGGTTTGCATATAATTATTCAAAACTCAAACAATTTCAGTCAGATAAAGCACTTGCATAAAATTAATGCCATGAAAAGAATTCACATAGTTTATCCATTCTGTATGTACCCTTTTCTCTACATACCTGTCAGGCAATGAGTCATAACTCTTGTAATGGTGAAGAAGGCATTTCATGTTCAATGGATGAAGAATAAGGTGCTGACCATCAATTGCCTGCATAACCATAAGAATAAAAGAAATTTAGAGAGCTGAGACACATTTACTCAGATGTAGCAAGGCTACTCAAAAGGATAAACAGTTAAATATAACCTAATGGGCAAAGGTGTGGATGAGTACACCAGAACTTTTTTTTTTTTTATTTTTCCTTTTTTTGTTTTGGTGGGTGGGGGTGGGGAGCTGAACAGAGAATATACAAATTTCTGAAATGGCATCTGACACAATCTACCAGATAGCCATTACCTTCTGATCTCTAGATAGAAAACAGCATCCACATATAACTCAAGCGACTAGATTTATTGTGCTTACTTAACAGTTTAGCACAACTTTATAGAAGAGCAATAAGATTTTTTTTTATGCCTATAATCTCATAATTATCAGAAAAACAATAAACCAATTGGACAGATGGACAGGGCAGATAGAAACAGCAACTTACAACCAAACGTATTAAATAAATGACTTTGCACTTTAATTTAAACCACCTGGTAGAAGAAGTATGAGTCCCTTTCATTGGCATCAAAAGGATGCTTTTGCAATGCCTTGTTTCCATAACTAGGTGATAGCTTCTCAAGACCTTCACTGTGTTCAGCTACATGAAAAGGTGGCAGAAGATGAGTCTGCTCATCTATTGCAGAACTGTTGGGCATCTCTTCCTGACTAGTACTCTGTTTTCTGACTGCTGATTCTGAAACTCCAAAAAATATCTGCTCCCTATTCACAGTTGTGGATGAGGTGCATGGTTGGATCTTATCAGAAGTGGCTGATAATACTGTGGAATTTGGAAATGCACTTCTTGAGGCAGGACTGCAGCTTAAAGACTGGTAGTCTGCCCAATTTTTTATTCTCTGATCTAACTGATCTAGAGCAGCACAAACATATGGAAGCCTCTCCAAATCATCAACCAGCCCCGACTCTGCCTTAGCCAACCAATCACTAAGGTCCTTTTTGCCTTCACGCGCAGACAGCTCCACATCTGACGTCAATGTGAACTTAGAAAATGAATCACAAAGTTCATCACTGCCACATGGAACGGAACCCAACTTCTGATAATTCCTTTGTAAGGGAACTGTAGAATCTTTTGATCTTGTCAGTAATGTGAAATCTATATGATCTCCCACATTATAAGGCTTGACATTATGTATATTGACTGTATACAAGTCCTTCACAGATAACATCATAAAACAAAGGGGACATTTTTTCCAGTATTCACCTTGATGATCTTCTTCTCCCATCAACAAATACCGCAAAATGCAAGGAAAGCAATATATGTGACCACAAGAAGTTATTTGTGCACTCATGGGGTTTTCCAAGCAAATCGGGCACTGGACATTAAATGGGGTTGAATATCTTACACAAACAACATCTTCCCAATGCAGCATCTTATCTGGATTCATGGACCCAACAACATAATTACCAGTGTCTAACACAAAAAAATTATAATTTGCTTGGAGGAAAAGGTCTTTGTTATAAGGTCTAATCTTCTGCTGTCTCTTGGAAGGTGTCATCCTTGGTTGTGGACGAGAGATAGGATCAAAATGAAAATTTAGCAAATGGTTACCACTTATGCCCTGGTTTCTCCTTCCACCTGAGTGGTTCACACTATTATGAAGGCAGACGGATGTATCTGCATGACCAGGCTGCTTCCCTCTGAACTGTGTCAGTCTACGTTGATCAGATCTAGTTTGAGGAGTTGCAATTCCTTCACCTGATGGCTGCCACTGGGCAATGGTTCCACTGTGTCGGGCACATGAGACTTTCTTGACATCTTGTGTCCTTAATTCTGTCATCTGCAAAGAAAATGCCCATCCAATACTTGGTATAGCTAGCATGTCATGAGAAAAAAAGCATCAAACAAATTCTTGAAGTTCTGTTTAGGACAAAGTGCAGATCAAAACCAAAAACAATTTATTCAATGGGAGACGTACATGTCTGAATCACATAATTGCCTGAATACAAAAAATAGCCAACAAGAAGGTAGATTGAGCAATTTGGTTCTGCCCAACTCCTTTCCCTGATTTCAGGAAAAAACTCTACTAGGAACTAGGAATTTAGACAAAGTTAAGGGCAGTTACAGTTTTGTTAAGTACAAATCATGTATTAGTATGCTGGTGTAAATATTATTTACCTAGAAATATCCACACAATTACACATGCATCCTTCTCTATATGACATGCTTATATGAATATCAAATTTCATGTTCGACTCTCAACCTTGTCAGATAGGTATTCATGAACTCTTATTGATTTTCTCTTTATTAATCAGTTACTATATGTCATTTACTCTGGTTTTGTTTTTTTAGTATAGATGTACGTGCTGAGGATTTGCCTATTTCAATTCAGTTTAACTAAAGATAGAATTATGTGGTAAAAATTGTAGAGCAGCATTTACAGGCTGGGTCTGGGTTGTTTCATTCTTGTAAACTGTGCTCTGCCACTATGGCAGGGACCTAAAAAGAAAAAAAGCAGTCCACTAGTTTTCTTAAACCATACTCAGTAAGCTAGACTTCACCCTCTTGCCTAAGCAGTAAGACAGTAGGCTGATTTATTAGACTGAATTACAGGGAAAGATCCACAATAATCCACAAATGAAGAAAGAAAAGATTACTTAGTCAGGTTGCATAAGAAATATGCACTTACAGGCAAATTAACGGTTTACTCTTCAACCTTCACAGTGATACTAATCTAACCAGGATCGAATATAATGCTGCCTCAATTTCTTACCGAAGTATAGAAAAAGATGATGGAAAAAAATTGCCAAATATGAACTCTTAATACCTGTTCAGATGAGCTGTCAGATTCTCCAGAAACTGAAACTGCCATGACTGTGATGAAAAAAGGGAAAGTTTTTCTTTCAGTTATATACAGATCACAAGTATATAGAATATGACAATCCAGATAATCTACTGCAAGTCAAGAGTACACTGAACAAGGCCACAATCCTGGTTAGCAACAGGACATTTCTTTCAATGAAAGCACTTCATCATTCCCCTGTACTGCATTAATATTTGAATATCAACATAGCAATAAAAGTTGATAGTGGACAAACAGAATATTGCTTTGATGATTTACAGCCAAGGTAAAAGGATCAGAGTATTGAAGACTACAGTTCCATAAGCAGGATGTGGCGACAAGCTGCATGCAGCTGAACTTCTTTGGACAACAAGAAAATTAAATATATAGGGGTTGTTTGGAATCTTAAAGTAAAATAGTGATGGAGCATGCCATAACTTATTTTTGTAAAGCTCGCTTATTATAAATGCAGTTTCTACAACCTCAAAGTTGTTTGTTCTTGAAACATCATAACTCTAGCTTTATAAACTCATTTATCAAATGCACTTTATGTAAACTTCTATTTGCTTGTTCTTTAAACTAAATTCCGACTGGATGAAAACTCCAAGTTGGTTTATGAAACCTCACTTGTCTTGTGGGGTTTTAAGTTTACAATGAAGCAGAATGATTTTCCATTTGTAACCATCCAAACTAAGGTTACACTAAAAAAATACGATTGCAGTAGACCCACATCTCCTTATGCCTCGTATCCAAACAGAACCTAAATTATGGGGCCCATTTGGATTGTTTTAACATTGACAGTATTATACAGAAAGGGAGAATTATTCATCTACTTTCTGAGAGAAATATTCACTATGTTATCAAAATATCATGGGAGCTTGCTCAGGCAAAGAGGTGAGGCAATGTGACAACGAGTAGACTCATCATAGGCCATTTCACCCATGTAATTGCCAAATTCTCACGGGGAAGTGTCTTAGCATGTCTAAGTTCACCTCTCTCACCTCGGCCAATTGGGTGAAGCTGGGTGAAGCAAGTTCAGCTATGTTTTCCCAACCAGTGTTGCAAATATCAGTGTCCCCCACGCCAAAAGTAGTATGGGAGCATTTGACTTCCTTGTTCCCACGCTGAGCCCTCCAGCACCTCTATGAGCATGTTTATCACCTCTTTCATCTCATGCACAGTCCTGTCACAACTCTCTGAGCATGTTATCACCTCTCCATGCTATGCTATCAACGGCAACCAACAAAGCCACCTAGGCAATCATGACTAGCACCCAAGGCACTTGGGCAGTCCCCTCACGTACCCTGGTCACCCAGCCTATCTTGGCAAACCCTGCTACGCGACCCACAATGTAAAGTTTGCTCATTCAGAGAGGGATATAAGGAGGCCTTTGGCCATTTCCACCACCTCCACTCCAATCCCATTCATCCCCAACCTTACACGGCTCCTCTGAAGTCCATAGTGAGCGCAGCAACTGTCAACCCTGACATTGACAGTAAACTACAGCGATGGCGGTCAACCCTAGTTCACCATGCTCCCTCCCCTCTTCCCAACACACACAAGGAGGGTGGTCCAACCACCCTCTGTCTATTTTCCCTTCCATCCCTCTCCCTCACCCCTCCGATATGCACACAAGAGGGTAATCTAACCACCCTCTCTTTGAGTAGGCATTTGAGGCTAAGGAGACCCCTCAGTTGCCTTGGCCACCTCTCTCCTCTGATTACATAATGTGTTTTCCCCCCTTCCCTAGCACAACTCCTTTATTCCCCCCCCACCCCCCACACACCTTCCATTTTCTTCCCCTAGTTCAATAGTTCACTTATTGTGTAACTGTCCTTTTTTCCCCACTTGTTTCATACATATGCATGTCTAAATTTTTTGAGGTTCTATCATACATGCTACATGATACAAAAATTCTGTATACATCTGTTTTTTTGCATAGTTTAAAATAAAATGCCACTTCAAATGCTTAGGCCATCGCCTCAGCATTTGAGGCTAATGCGACCCCTTGGTTGCTTCCACTATCTGACTTCTAAGTTCCAATTGCATAGGTTACTCGTCGTATATGCTAAAACCATGTTGGAATTTTACTTGTCAGAGAAGATGAGTCAAACTCTGGCCTGAGAAATCTCACTAAATAAGCAAATGATAGTTGTTGGTTATCTGATCCAACCCATCCCATAGGGTATAGGAGAAAGTCGTCACAGTCAGTTATCATGAGGAATGAAAGCTAATAGGCGGATGGTCCTTCAGAAATAAGCAGTCAGGTTAGCAACGCCGGTCCTCCAAAGTAGCCTCCAAGCTCTTTTTTTGTTTTTGAGTCCACGGCAGCCAAGCCTTAAAACAACCATGATACGAAGACTCCCGAATCTATAAGAAAAGCCACCATTACGGTCCAAAAATATTTTCCTCTCTTGCGGCCTTCATCAAAACGAACATCCAACAACGTCAAAAGTGTTCCACCAAGAAAGAATGCAGTGCACTGATACGCAAGGTTTGCCATATCGGATCTCGGCTTCGTCTCGGGAGGGTCAAAGAGAAGAGATCTCGGTACGATCTCGGGAGATCAGGATAACATAAAAGTGTGGATCACATAGGATCACATAGATAATTCCTTAAGAAACATAGATAGTTGCATACATTCTCAAGTGACAAGTCTCAACCATGGATGACATAGGTTCACATCTATCATACAACAAGAGTGTGGGAATTGGGATTCAGGATGTGCATTTTCATTTTTCTCTCTATAGGATCTATATATATTACTAAAACTCAAACCTGACCCTGCTCATATAGAGCACCACGTGGCATACTCTTTCTCTCTCTCCCACTAACCCACTCCCGATTTTCTCTCACTATATTATTAAAACAGTTTTAATCCTACAACTAACTGCCTCTTTAAACAAAATTGTTTCTGCTACTCCCACGTTGCTGCAAACAGAATCCCGACCTTGCCATCTTAGGAACCCATTAAGGCGCAACCGCATAACTCTCCTAACCCCTCCCTTTCTCCATCACGATCTCAACTCACCACGTTTGCCCGCAACCGACTTCTTTTCAAAAAAATAACCATCAAAATTCAGTTTCCTATTCATTCTGTTTCAAATTCATCTCTCAACTATCTCTCTCTCTCTCTCTCTCTCTCTCTCTCTCTCTCTCTCTCTCTCTCTCTCTCTCTCTCTCTCTCTCTCTCTCTCTCTCTCTCTCTCTCTCTCTCTCTCTCTCTCTCTCACTCTTGCACTTTGTTAAAATTTGTCTCCTACTTTTCCCTCCCCTTCTTCAACCTCGAGTTCATGCTGCTCACCGACCACTTCGCCATGAACTTCCAGCTCGTGCTGGCGGACGCCATCGCGAAGGCCGCAACCGTGCTCGCGTTGGCGGCCTACGGCGCCGTTTGCGGTAGCAAAGACAGCCTCGCCTGCGCCGTGAAGGGCTTCTCCCTGGTCGCCTTCAACTGCATCGGCACATCCAGTTGTCTGCTGAATTCGAATTGCTGCTCCGCCTGGTAGTCGACGGCCCTCCCGTTGAGCACGTCAACAACGGCGCCGGAGAAGAGGACGTCGTGGGTTGACATGCACAAACTGCAGGTGGCCTCCACCGATTTACCCTCGCCTGCCCCATATCTTAATCCACCAACGGTAGGTCGCCTCGCCCGATTTTCCTTTTAATGTATGCATTGTAGCATGCAACCAATGACTGCCTTCTTTGTTGAACATATAATTTCTGATATAAAAGATGCACTTACCCGACAACGGTGAGACCCGCCGTGCCAGCAAGCTGGCGATCCTAGATCATCCATCACCCTCCCCTCCTTCCCCGTTACCTCAAATTAACCTCGCCGGGCAGCACAGAAACATGGCCACCTCACATACGTAATGTGTTTTATCCATGTTTATAAACAGAATTTATAAATTGGAATGCTTATTGATACGAATGTTGTAACATTAAGAAGTGTTTTGCTTATGTATCATAACACTGCTTGCAAGTCAGAAATGTGACTCATCTTGCATGGACGTACACGCAAAGTGGCATTTTTTGCCATAGAACTGGATATCGGTTGCCGCTTCTCCTCCTTGGCAGTGATGGGTATCTAGATATTTTTTGCCACAGAACTGGGTATCGGTTGCCACCGCCGCTGCAAGGTGACAGACACAAACCAAGACCGGTTAGATCTTCACCTCGCATGTCACCCTCCTCGACAACATCCTCATCCCCACAGTTCTTCTGTCATGCATGCATGCATGAGAGAACTGACGTGTTCAGTCTCCTGCACCGTCTCTTCGCTCGCGATGCCCGTATTCAGTGCTCCTGCTCCAACTCTATTGATGATTGATGAATACCATCCATGAGGCAACCGTGGTAGTAGTGCCGCCACCGCTTACAACAGTTTTTGACACAGTTCTGAACAACATGACCGGCAGATCTTCACCTCACATGTCACCCTCCTCGACAAGATCCTCATCCCCACAGTTCTTCTGCCATGCATGCATGCATTAGAGAATTGCCATGTTCAGTCTCCTGCACCGTCTCCTCACTCACGATGCCCGTATTCAGTCCTCCTGATCCACTCCACGTACAGGAACACATAACCAATCAAAGATGCAGCCGTCGTAGTACAGCAGCACCAGCTTGCTGGTGGCCTCGCCAGTGAAGGACAGACGCCATGGGCGGTCCTCATGGATTCCCAAGAATGCCCAACAGGGGTGACGGTGATGCGTGTTGGATGAAGGTCTCGATTAAAAAGGGTTTGATGTTTTAGTTTGCTTATTTTAGTCCAAAATTTGTTCTCTTGCTCATCTGGCTTTCATGGGAGGAAGCTTCAGGATGGAGGACAGTTGCATGTGCTTTAGAATCATGGAGGATTAACCCATGGCCTCCCCCCTCCACCCAGACTTGGACTCCATCTCTTTTCCGTATCTAATTAAAAGTAGTAGTACTACTTACAGATATTGGGGGGCACTTTCGTGAAGGAGTTCTCTTATGTTTTTTTTTCTTTCCTTTAAGCAAATTTGTTTGGATATTGGATATACATATTGCTTACAAGTAAACTATTAAACATTCTTTTGCATAGATTTTTTTTTGTTGCATCTGTAAGTAGTTATCCTCTTCAACAGCACACCCATATGCAATTTATCTCATTGCAATTTTTATGTTTCATGCGTTGGAAGTCCCAATTTACTTTCGCAATAGGCATAACACTTGCACGCAGTCCAGATAGAATTTTGTTGTGTTGTTATTGTATTGTTAATTTTAGCATTTTTTTGTGATGTGTTGTGAGTTTTTTTAAGAAAAAAATATTATTTTAAAAGTTTATATTATTTTAACATTTATCTAAAATTTATAATTATATTTATCTTAATTTAAAATCTTAAAAAAATACTGTGCATCGCACGGGTAGAGATCTAGTTTTACTTTAAGCATAAAAACATTTAATTCATGACATGGGAACCTATGGCAAAATATTTTATTTATCTGAATATCACAGTGGACCATGACTAAGACTTAGTTGTTATCAGTAGGAGAGTGGTTCATTGGAGAAGTCATATGTACGTTTGACTTTTTTTCACCGGACTTTCGATTTTTAGTATTTTATTAAGTTTATTTGAATTATGAAATTTTTAGATATGTCAAATTATGAGGGATTAGAAAGAAGTTATTTTGATAGAATCATTAAAATCGTGATTTTCTTTTTGGATGAGAGAGTTGACTTTTATTGGTAAAAGATATGATTTTTTTATATTTTTAGTAGATTCAAATGGGAGATACTTCCTTATTTACATGTAATATCTTAAGTAAATGAATATTTACTTAAATGATATTCAGGTAAATAACGGGATCCTAACAACCCTGCCTGAAGAGGATTCTGACAACCTTGCCTGAAGAGGATCCTAACCCTGACTACTCATCTTGGCCTTCTCGTTTCTCGGGAAGGAGCCGAGACCGAGATTCTCGCGAGATCTCGCGAGATTGCTTACCATGTTGACACGGTATAAATTTTGCGTCCTGAGAAGGATGCAGCTTGTTGGATGCCGTGTATGTCATTTGTTTACTTCTTTCAGTAGGATTCTTATGTGATTCCGGCGCATTATTCAAAGTCTAATCCATAATCCAAAATTTTCGAGCAAAAGCATCTCCCTTCTTACAAACTACAATCTACAAGAAATTCCGCTGGCCGAGCACCACTTCCAACCTCGGCTCCCTTCGCTCCGCCCACAAATCAAAACTCGATAGACAGAAACAATCCACGAGTTCGGAACCCTAGCAACGCCCCTCAGTACAAACGAACCCTAAATTGGACAAGAAGAGGAGCAAACCCACAGAGATTTGAGGGCAAAGAGCTCACCAGCGTTCCCAGCCGTTGCGGCCATGCCCTCGGGGGCGGCGATGTGCGGCGATCCGGCGAGCGGGCGGCCAGCCCCGATCTCGAGAGAGCGGCGGTGCTCGCGGGGAGAGCCATGGTGGGAGCCGGGGCTTCGGGGAGGAGCGCACGACGAAGAAGGGACGGATCGTTGGCCGTCGGTGGGGGAGATGGACATGAAAGGTCTCAGAGGGACAGGGGGGGAGGAGGGGGGACACGGTCTGAGAAAAAGCGTGGCGTCGCAGCGACGAGAGCTGCGCGCCCGCTGTGGCGTTTTTATTAGGGAGTGGGTGGCGGCGGGTAACGGCAACGGGAAGAGCGGTTAGGAATATTCCGTCAGCCGCACCCGTCTATAAGATCATATATACGATCTCTAGGTTTGGACATGCTCTAGTTTATGGACTTAAGATCACTTTTTCATTGTGACATTTATACATATACCTCGTTTTGCTAGGGGTGTAAATGAGTAGAGCCGAATTGAGTATTATGTTAAGTTCTTTCATTAATTTGTAATCGAGATTGAATCAGACTCGAGTTTTATCGAGTATTAAAAATAGTTGTTTAAATTTGATTCGTTTAGATACTCTCGAGTTTGAGTTTTTAACGAGTATCTTAACGATCTCAATTAAATTTACAAGTTATATACATATATATATATATATTCAATTCAATATACAAATAAAAATTTAATTATTTATAAGACTCAAATCTATCTTATTTCAAGATCATACCTCAAGATTCTTCATAAGTTACTTATTTAATTATTTTAGTGTAATATTTAAAATATTTAATAACTATATTTATAATTTTTATAATTAAAAATTTAAACGAGCTTGTTTACGAGTTTAAACGAACCAAGTAGGCATTTGCTCATACTCTACTCGTTTACGAAACTGAGTTAAAATTTTTGTTTGAACTTGACTCGTTTAAGTTTATCTTACTAAACGAGTCGAATTCCAATAACATCTGACCCAAAATCGAGCTACTAGTCGAGTGTATTGGTTCGTTTCCAACCCTACGCCCCATTATCGCACTGCTTTTGGGGAAGTCTTTGGCCTTTTTCCTCAGAGTTTGAAGGGTCTGCTTGTAATTTTTTGAGATACTTTGCAAAATAATTTGATATTTGGATGGTTCATAAGTAAATATCAAGTTTGTAGCCTCCATTCCTAAATATGATGTGGCATGGTTGTTTAAGGCACTGATCGGGAGTATAGTGGAAAAAAGTTTACATTTCAAAATCTTTGACAAAAGTCAAAATGGTGCCAAATGTTTAGGGGGAGTTTCGACTAACAAGTTGATTTCAATAGGAGGAGAGACATAGAGAAAAACGATTGTCTTCTCACCTCCGTGCCCAAAAATGGGTTTCAAGCCGTTTTCAAAAATTTTATGGCACAAGTGATGAGGGAAACCATCGGTGTGCTTGTTTAGCCGACAAAAAATCAAAATTTTCACAACTTTTTTGCCTTCATATAGTCTCATCGGTCGCACAGCAAAAGGCGCGGGCAACGAGGCGATAAATCACCCCACTTATATATGTCATGCTTTGAGAAAAATTGATTTTTTTGAAATCACCTTTCTCTATTGCACTTCCAAACGGTGCCTAAAATTGGAAGTCGCTTTTGATCTTTCCCAAGAAAGAACAAGTTTTGGGAACTTTAAATCCATGTTAAAACTTCATTTTCACCTCACTTAATTGTTTAATAGACATAAATTTTGGGAGATATAAGAGAGAGAAAGAGAGATCGGAGTGGGAGAGGGTTATTAGAGATGGATCTCTCTCTTTGGCTTTAAGAGAAATACTTACTATCTATTTTAACATGTAATAAAAATATTTATCACCCTTAATGTTATTTATCGATCTTACTAAGGGTGACAAATAAAATAAAATATATTTGTCCCCTTATCATTATTTGCCATTTTTACCGGAGTAAAAGTGACAAATAAATTGTAGATGATGACTTTTCATATTTAAGGCAAAGATTAATGCCCAACCTGGGACTGAACTAGAGTACTCAACCCAGACACAAGGGCTAGGCCCCACTAGCACGTGCAATTCTATGTGGAGCTTGGCCCTTGTGCCTAGACTGAACAATGTAGCACAGCCCCAAGCCGTGCACGAAGTCCTTCTCCACTATTTATTCATATGGATAGTAAACATTTCCATTTGCATCAATACAAAGGGAGAGTGAGAAGATGGGAGCGGGAAAGAAAGTTATGGCATTAGATAGGGATCTCTTTTTTGTTGAACCACTCTATATTTTATCTGTATATTTTAGTGATAACAAAATTTATGATTAATTAAATATTATTTAATATATTTAATATCATATATTTTTAATAAATATAAATTATGATATTTTTTATGATAATAAAACTTATGATTAATTAAATATTATTAAATATATTTATAAATTTATGGAATTATCACTGTGTGTTTTACACTAAAAAGCTAAATCGATGTCTATTCAATATACATCGATTTTAGTTCACAAAGTGCCACATCGATTTGTTTGAAAACATATATTTCACTGCAACATCGATTTGTTTGAAAACATAGATTTACCTCTCACATCGATTTGATAAGTGAAATATCGATTTGCCTCTCACATCGATTTGATAAGTGAAACATTAATTTACCTCTCACAACGATTTGCCTCTCACATCGATTTGATAAGTGAAACATCAATTTGCCTCTCACATCGATTTGATAAGTGAAATATTGATTTGTCTCTCACATGGATTTGATAAGTGAAACGTCGATTTACCTCTCACATCGATTTGATAAGTGAAACATCGATTTGCCTCTCACATCGATTTGATAAGTGAAACATCGATTTGTCTCTCACATCGATTTGATAAGTGAAACATGGATTCGCTTGAAAACATGGATTTGCTTGAAAATATGGATTACACTTAAACATCAATTTTCTTTATATTTCAAAATATTTTGACATCTAGTGAAAAGTTATATATACTTCTGATAGAAGATCTCTTTTATCTTTCTAGATCTCTTCTCTCTTGTCAAAACAAAAACAACTTACCTACCACTTCTGGGAGACAACAGGAAACATAGAGGTATAAATTTTTTTGACAGAAACACTCTTTTATCTAAACACTTTCTTCTATGCTTGTAGATCTCGTAGACCATAAAATATCAGAAGAAAGAGAAGATGAGCAACAGTTAGAACTCCAACGGATTTGTTCAAAGCTGCTCATATAAAAGATGAAGCAAGGCTGAAGAAAAAGCAATAGATTTCCTGAAGATTTTTTTTAAGAGTGTACATCCTGTGAGGAACCTCAACTCCATATACACTCAAAGGAAAAGAGAGAAAGAGCCCGAGCCTAAGAAGAAGTGTTCAAACATCTGAAGTCCACAAGCTTCAAGCTCATTCTCCTCTCTTCTCTCTCTTTGTGTGCATCTTTGTAATCTGGGGAGAGAGTCTTTTCGCTGAGAGTTTCTTTTAGTTGGTGTTCATCTATTCCAACTCTCAGCTTTGTTCTTTCTTTTCTAAGAAAGATCTTTGTCCAGCTGTAGGACTGTATACAGTGTAGAACCTAGCTGGGGGTTTAAGTCTAGCAGAACCACACTGGCATTTGTACCATGAGGTTTGCTTCTTGACCTGTAAAAGAAGTGGGTTGCCTTTTTGCCTGAGAAAGAGAAGAAGACCAGCTGGGGTGTTGGGTGTTATATTGTCCTTGAGGGGGACTGTACCCTTGGTTAGTAAAATCCCAAGAGGTTACTCGGGGACTGGACGTAGGACTTCCATGTGGGAAGGGCCGAACCATGATAAATTCCTTGTGTCCTTTGTGTGATTGTTTATTTGTTTCCGCACTGCTACTCTTTATCACACTCAACTAACCAAACTTTCAAGTGATAATTTTCTGTGTTTAAGTTTCTATTTCAGATTTCAGAAAAACCTATTCACCCCCCCCTCTAGGTTAGCTTGTTGCCCTACCAAAAGGGCCAACAATTAGTATCAGAGCGAGGTACTTTGATCAATTAAGAAGATTCAACGATCTTAGAGAAGATCCATGGTAGCTCAAGGATTTGCTGAAGGTCAATCAGTCACCAGACCTCCATTCTTCGATGGAGAGGACTACCAATATTGGAAGATGAGAATGAAATGCTTCATTCGAGGCACAGACTTTGATATGTAGCAAGTAATCGAGGTAGGTGATTATGTTATTGTTCCTGTTCCAGGCACTACTGCCATTACAGCAGCAGATAAAAGTAAATTCTCTTTAAACTTTAAAGCTAAGAACTACTTATGTTGTGCATTATCCAAAAGAGAATTTAGTAGAGTATCTGTATGTAAATCAGCTAAAGAAATATGGGATAAACTGCAGATAACTTATTAATGAACAGATAAAGTAAAACAAACTAGGATAAATATTCTTCTCTCATAATATGAGCAATTTAAAATGCTTCCAAACGAAAATATCACTCAAATGTATAATAGATTTTCTATCATAGTAGTAGGTCTAAGCTCCCTTGGCAAAAAAATTTCTGATGAGGAGACTGTCTGAAAGATACTTAGATCTTTAACTCTTTCATGGACCCTTAAGGTCATCGCTATTGAAGAAGCCTATGATCTAACCAAGTTTTCTATTGATAGTTAATAGGTTCTCTCGTGGCACATGAAATTAATATGGAGTGATTATCTGGAAGTTTATCCAAGAAAAATTCTAATGCTCTTAAAGTTATAGCTGCTCCTTCGACCTCTTCTTCTTCTAGCTCAAAAGTTGCAGGATCTGAAGACAATGATGTAGATGAAGTTCTATCCAAACTTCAGAAGATTCTCAAGAAGAAGAAAAATGGATCGAGAAGGATTCAAAAGAAAGAGAGAAAAGAAAAAGAACCAGTCTGCTATGAATGCAGAAAACCTGGATATCTAAGACCAGATTGTCCAAGACTAAAGAAGACTGGTCAACTAGAAAAATCCAAAAAGAAGCACAAGAAATTCAAAAGAAAAGCCATGGCGGCTGCTTGGGAAAATGAAGAGACCACAAACTCAGAATCATCAAGCTCAGAATCAGAGAAAGAGCAGGTAAGTCTAGCCCTCATGGTAGGACTAGATGAGATACATTCTGACCCTTCTTTTAGCTCTTGCACTGATTCAGGATCAGAATCTGAAGACTTAGAAGAAGTCTTTAATGAACTATATGGAAAACATAAAACTGTTGTAACATAATTAAAGAATCTGAAAAACAACACTATTTGCTTAGAAAACACTAATTTTGATCTTAAATCCGAATTGAAGCAGCTAGAAAAACAATTAAAGGATAGTAAAGATAACATTTATCTTTTGAATGAAGATTTAAAAAATAAGGACAATGAAAAATTAGAGTTAGAAGAAAAATTAAAAACTTTAACTGAAGAAAATCTTTATTTAAAAGGATCAGTTAGGAAGTTAACTAAAGGAAAAACATCTCTAGCTCTATGTTTAAAATGATCAAAATCAGGAAACAATAAACAAGGTCTTGAATACAAACCTCCTGAAAAATAGAAAACAAGTCATAATTCTTGAAAAATATCCATTACTAAAATTTGTAAAAAAAAACAAGTTGTCTCAGAAAAAGGCCCCTGTAAAAGAAAAAGTTTCCAAAATTTGTGTTCTAAACAGACATCATAAAAAAAAAAGAACTGCAAAATAGATTATATTCATTGTTGTTCTCATTGCAATAAATGAGGACACACAGTAAACACCTGCACAACAAGGCACCTAGTATGGATGCTGAAAGGATATTTTTATGCATCTAACCATCAAGGACCTAAAAAGATTTGGGTACCTACTTCTGAGTAGTTTATTTGCAGGATAGTCTTAGAGCATCAGGAATAAAAGATGCTCAAGACACTGGTGACTGCCAGCTCTTCATCCAACTCATATCTGAAGAGGGAGTAGTCATTAATTTATTTTTAAATTTTAATATTATCAACAATTATTTGCAAGTCTCATTCAGGTGGAGTCTCTCATTCAGGAGGAACACAGACTAAGGGGGAGTTATTCATTAATGTCAATCATTGTTGAACCCCTCAATGGTAAGAAATTTTCACAAAGGGGAGAGAATGCATGGTAAGATCCTTCCTTTCTGGTTAGTGACAAAAAGGGGGAGAGTATGCATTATCTATGAATTTTCTATATTTTTATGCTTTAAGTATTTTTGTAAGAAAATTCTCATAAATTTTATCATCACCAAAAATGGGGAGATTGTTGAACCACTCTATATTTTACCCTTATGTTTTGGTGATAACAAAATTTATGATTAATTAAATATTATTAAATATATTTAATATCATATTTTCTTAATAAATATAAATTTATGATATTTTTGGTGATAACAAAATTTATGATTAATTAAATATTATTAAATATATTTATAAATTTATGGAATTATCGCTGTGTGTTTTGCACTAAAAAGCTAAATCGATGTCCATTCAATATACATCGATTTCAGTTCACAAAGTGCCACATCGATTTGCTTGAAAACATGGATTTACCTCTCACATCGATTTGATAAGTGAATCATCGATTTGCCTCTCACATCGATTCGATAAGTGAAACATCGATTTACCTCTCACATCAATTTGATAAGTGAAACATCGATTTGCCTCTCACATCGATTTGATAAGTGAAACATCGATTTGTCTCTCACATCGATTTGATAAGTGAAACATGGATTTGCTTGAAAACATGGATTTGCTTCAAACATGGATTTCATAAGTGAAACATGGATTTGCTTGAAAATATGGATTTCACTTAAACATCAATTTTCTTTATATTTCAAAATGTTTTGGCATCTAGTGAAAAGTCAAATATACTTCTAACAGAAGATCTCTTTTATCTTTCCAGATCTCTTCTCTCTTGTCAAAACAAAAAGAACTTACCTACCACTTTTGGAAGACAACATGAAACATAAAGGTATGAACCTTTTTGACAGAAACACTATTTTATCTAAACATTTTCTTCTATGCTTGCAGACCTCATAGACCACAAAATATCAGAAGAAAGATAAGATGAACGACGACTAGAACTCCAACGGATTTGTTTAAAGTTGCTCATATAAAAGATGAAGCAAGGCTGAAAAAGAAGCAAGAGCTTTCTGAAGATTTTTTTTTAAGAGTGTACATCCTGTGAGGAACCTCAACTCCATATACACTTAAAAGAAAAGAGAGAAAGATCCCGAGCCCAAGAAGAAGTGTTTAAACATCTGAAGTCTACAAGCTTCAAGCTCCTTCTCCTCTCTCTTCTCTCTCTCTCTGTGCATCTTTGGAATCTGGGGAGAGAGTCTTTTCGCTGAGAGTTTCTTTTAATTGGTGTTCATCTGTTCCAACTCTCAGCTTTGTTCTTTCTTTTCTAAGAAAGATCTTTGTCCAGCTGTAGGACTATATACAGGGTAGAACCTCTAGCTGGGGGTTTAAGTCTAGCAGAACCGCACTGGACCAGGAGGTTGACTTCTTGACTTGTAAAAGAAGTGGGCTGCCTTCTTGCTCGGGAAAGAGAAGAAAACCAGCTGAGGTGTTGGGTGTTGTATTGTCCTTGAGGGAGACTGTATCATTAGTTAGTAAAATCCCAAGAGGTTGCTTGGGGACTGAACGTAGGACTTCCATGTGGGAAGGGCCGAATCAGGATAAATTTCTTGTGTCCTTTGTGTGATTGTTTATTTGCTTCCACACTGCTACTCTCTATCACACTCAACTAACCAAACTTTCAAGTGATAATTTTCTGTGTTTAAGTTTCTATTTCAAATTTCAGAAAAAACTATTCACGCCCCCCTCTAGGTTAGCTTGCTGCTGTACCAAAAGGGCCAACATTTTTTTGGCATTGATGAACAGTAAGTGGGTAAACGACATGTCTGTGCCACTCCTAACATACTAGTTATGTCACCTTCTGAACTTCTCTATGATTATCCCAGATTAAAAGAAGATATCATGCATGATCAATTAAGGTAGAGTATAATGAGAAAAAGATTATAAGAGTGTATAATAGAATATAATATTTATAGTGATATCTTAAATGACAAATTAATTAGGAGTCTCTATCAGATGTTTTATTTTCTAGTCTCTGACAGAGCTGTAACTCATTACATTAAGTGTTATCTCATGTTACAGTATACATTAAATTCTGATACAACAAGAACCTCCATATTATATATAGTCAGCGACTCCTAATTAATTTACCCTATCTTAAAACTCATCTCATTTATTGTGTATGCTTAGTTAGAGGCACATATCTTTTGAACTCCCTAAGGATAGGTTATTAACCTTTCTTCCTATCTTCTCTTTACTCTCCTCCCCTTCACCCTAGTCATCAACATTATCACTGGAGCCTTATCCTATTATTTGAGGTAGACTACATGAGTCTTATTTTGTCAAAGATTTCTATTAATTGTTATATTTTTGTTTAAATCTAATAATAAATTAATGTTATTCCTAATAACATCGCACCATCTCATTTTATGTCTTCTTTGAACTCTTTTACGAGTGCCTACTAAGATTTGATCACATCTTTTAACCGATACTAAATTAGGACAATGTTACACATGTATAAATTACTTGAGTCTATTTTTCTCTCATTTTACTATCAATTGGAGCTATCACTAAATATTTGTAGAAGTGCTCATTCATAATCTTATCTTTTTTAGTTGTACTACACATATATCTTAATATCCACATCTTTGCTATACACATTTTGTTAATATGTTCTTTTCATAATACCCATCACCTAAGTTTTTTTTCCTCAGTTATGCCTTCTTAAAACTTTTAACATATTAATATTAGAGTTTTTATGTATGGCTGTTCCTAAAATATTGTTAAAATATCATTATAAAAAATAATACAAATATGGCATGGAAGTTAATGGTGTTACTCCACATCTATAAGTTAGTGTAACCTATGAGGTAAAATGTCAATTTTTCCCATAATAGAAAAACGTGGGTTCATTGTTCACAGAGGGTATGGCTATTTTGTCAAGAATCAAGATACATGGGAAATTTTGTATTTTTATGAAATATTCAATTTTTTTACAGAAGTTAACTATGATTTACTGGTAATACTTTTAACGCTATTTATTAGCAATGATGATATATTTGTAAATTTTCGTGTAAGAATAATTTATTGGCAAAAAAGCATTAATATTACTACATTTCAACGTCCTGTGGTGACCTTTTAAGTTTTACAATTCAAAATCTTAAAATAATAAGGTGCTCTGTTAAATAATACACCAAAATGTTATAGTCTTGAGTTCTAATGTGCTAACCTATCAAATGTTAAAATTAGCGTGTCAAAGAATTGACCCGATTACTACCACTATTACTATGGTGTGGTCAGTTTCAAGGTTGATTGGAAGAGGTAGTAAGATGAAAGAACCTAACACAAAACGAGAATGGTCAGCAAGAAGTTGAATAGTAAACTAGCTCTATGCCTATGAGGCACGGGAAATTTTTAAGAATTGAAATAAATAAATTTTATAATTAGTCTAAATAAAATTATTTTTTATTGGGCATAAATAAGAATTAGAATAATTTTAATGACAGACCTCAGAAGAAAAATATTAGAATAACTATGAAAAGTTTAACATAGTGAAATGTTTCCAAAAAATTATTTTGGAAACGAGGGTTCCCAAAAAACTGTTAGTTTGGGGAGGTCATTTTTGGGTAGATGGAGATCTAGCTTCCGTAAGAGTTAAATATTACGTTTGAACTTTCACTATTCTGCATTGTGCAAAAGAAGAGAGAATTCCTCTTTGAACTATTGCATGCTTCTGATTTGAGCATGGCCCCTCTTCGGTGGTTCTGACTTGATCATTGAAACTTAAATAAATTGCTTTAACCTAATATGGAGCTTGCATGCTAAGGCGTGTAAACTGTAATCCAATGTTCAGATATCACCACCATGTTAATGTCTCGTTTGATAACACTTAATCAATATCTAAAGTCTAAAATATTTAATTTTTAAATTTCATATTGTTTGATGAAATATTTGAAATAATATCTAAATTAATCACTTAAATCTAAAAAATTACTTAATTTTTAAGTCAAGAATAATCACCTTTTTTTTTTCAAATCGTCGTCGGCGACTCTCGTTGGATCGACAGTCGGCGCCGAAATCCGGCAACCGCCGACGGCCGGATTCCGACGACCACTGGCGGTCGGTGCTAGAATTCGGCGATCAACGGCTGCCGAATTTCGGCTGCCGGTGTCGGAATCCGGCAATCGCCGGCAGTCAAATTCCGATTACTCAATTAAAAAAAAAATATTTTTAACCATTCTGAGTTTTGAACACAAGACCTATCTATTAGAAATGTAACATCTTAACTAACTATACTACAATTTAGATGCTGTTTAAGTTGGTTATCAAACACTTCTTAAGTTTTCTTCTCTCTACCAAAGAAGCAAAACCAAAGAGAGTTTCCAGTTATGTATTGGCAACCCCAACTGACTGTGTGGAAGGCAGGTAAAAATGGACATCTACAAACATTGGACAACTATTTCTTGTTCATCCATGAAGAGACCATATGAAGAAGATAAGAACATCTTCCAAAGTAGACTCAAAATGTTGGCCATTACCCTGACCAAATCACTAAGCTCCTGTTTGGTATCGAGATAAGAAAGGATATCTCCGATCTATCTCAAAACTTAAGTTTGGTATCACCAAATTTTTGGTGATATCCTATGATAAATTATCCTGGGATATCCTTGTAAACAGGGATATCACCGAGGATAGATCATTCCCACTTTTTGTGGGAATGATGTATCCCTCCGCGTATGCTCCTCTTTTTTCCCCTCTCCCACCCCCCTCTCCCCCCATTTGCGAAGGCCCCTTCGTGCCCTAAACCCAGCGACGCGGCCTTCTTCCTCTCCGGCTGCTCATCGGCATTGTCTTCGCCGTTGCATTCGCCCCCGAGGCCCCTTTGTTCCAGGCCCTAAACTCTGCGACGTGCCCTTCTTCCTCTCCGACTGCTCATCGGTGCTGTCTTCGCTTGCCGTCACCATCGTCTTGTCTCTCCGCTTGGTCGTTGCCGTCTGGTGAGTCTTCACATCTGCTCATTCCTCCTCCTCCTCCTCTCAGAGCTCTCATCCTCCTCCGACGAATAGTCGTTCTCCTCAGAGCCCATCCTCCTCCTCTTTTTGCCGCCTCGAAGGGGTATCATGTTGATACGTATTCTGAGGTAGGACGCCCAGCTAGGCGCGATCTTTGTGCAGGCAGAGTTGCCACGGTCGCCCGCTTCTAATATTCTAAAAATACCCTAAAAAAATCAGAGATGCTCCTCTGTTGGGGGCCGCAGCTGGGCATCGCTAACGGCGCTGTCATCCGGGGCCTGCCGCTGTTGTAGCAGCTGGGTGCCCTCAGAGGTGATGATAGGATCCGCACTCAATTGCAAGCCATAAATAGGTGAAGATTAACAGGGGGTTTCTAGTAGATACATCTGTGATGTCCTCATCCTTTTTCTGCTGTGGAGCAGTCTCCTTCTGCCTCATAAATAGGTGATATCTACTTTTTGATGTACATCTGGGGCATCTCCTACCGCTGCAGTGAAAACGAAACATTTCTGGTACCTGTTCTTCATGGGAAATCATCTTAGAGTGGTTAATATCTTGCATGACTCAGATAGAAGACAATTTCCCACTTGTCAAACACCTTGAGTTTTCTCTAATCTGTCCATGAATTCCAAGCAAGTCGCCTCTAAATGTTATCTAGAACCAGGTGTTGTCGTTGGATGGCTGATAAGCCTTGCTCTTGATGATATATATATACCTGATGTTCTGTAAACATCTATTGCAAGCTAGGTCGATGAACCCGGGATCAGCTAAGAGCCTTGCTAATTCAATTGAGATATATATACCTGATGTGCATATATATCTAATTAGTATGTCTGCTGCACTCTGGATGCTAGATAAAAGTAGGTTATTAATGTGGGCATGTCAAGACTTCTGTTACGATTGGCAACGGAAGAGATATATGATGATGCATGATATATATTTTATTTTTTCTATCTAACTGAGATCCATGAATCGGAGGAAATGCATACAATGTTAATTCCAAACTAGTTTCGTGGAATTGGAAGGATCTTAATTAGCAGTTTTGTAACTTTATTTAGCTATCTATGAAAGTGGGCTGATCTGATTTTTTTTTCTTATTTTATTGCACACTTCAGAGGTCATGGATTCATCGAAGACTAGGGTTTCAAATTGGTGTAACGATGCAGATCGTGTTTTAGCTGATTTACTTGCTGAACAGTGTGTTAGGCGAGATGGTTTTACTAATGACACTTTCACAAAACAAGCATGGAGAACAGTGCATGAGAAGTTCAATCAAGTGTACCAAGCAGGGTATACTCTAGCAAATTTAAAAAATCGTCTTAAGAATTTGAAGAGACTATACAGTCTCTATAGGAATTTAAAAAACAGATCTGGTTGGGGTTGGGATGACGCAAATCATCTACCAATCCCTGGAACAGTTGACGCGTGGGATGTACTAGTTGCGGTATGTATATTGTTAACATCCTTTTAGAAATAATTCCCAATATTTTTTGATAATATTTATATGTTTACCCCTTTTCAGAGTAAGACATAGTACACTCATATTCGAGACAAACCATTTCTCATATGGGAACAAATGGACCTTATTTGTTCCAGCAGCATGGCTAGTGGACATCTTGCAAGTAGTTTTGTGGCTCAGGAATATAGCCATCCTACATCCCAATCTTATCAAAAAGATGTTAGTGATGATTATGAGATAGACTTAGATCTAAACACGAGTGGGATGGGTCTAGAGGATGATGCACTAAACTCTATCACTCAACAACCACATGTACAAACAAATGATGAGGCAACTTCACACTCAAAGGACATACCATGTGCATCTACTAGTAGCCGTAAACGTAAATACAACTCACAAGTCAGTGTTGAAGCCTTTGACAGGTTATTAGAGTTGGGTGAAGAGAGACTCAAACTTACCAGAGAATTAGTGGAGAACCAGCGTAGGACAATACCACCACAAGTTGATGTTGCATTGCAAGAGTTGCTAAAGGTGGAGGGGATACCCCAACATTATCTTTACAAGGCCATTAATCTGTTGAAGGACAAGGATGACAGATGCATCTTTCTTGCTTTACCCAATGAAATGAGACTTGGATGGATATTGTCCCGCCTTGAGTGATTTATGATATCCTTTATTTACTTTCACAGTCATTATATTGTTGTAGTGATGTTATATAATTATGCTTTGTTCACTTGTTCATTGTGCTTTTGCATGCTTTGTTCACTTGTTCCATGAGAAGATCCATAGTGACCCAAAGTTCTACCCTTTTTTTAAGGTAAGTACTGGTAAATTAATTAATTACACATATAATACATGAATGTCATCACTATGTAGTAAGAACTAATTAACATTGTTTTAGAATGCATTGGGTGCAATTGATGGCATGCACATACCTGTGAAGGTGGCTGGAGATGAGCAAGGTCCTTGGCGTAGTCATAAAGGCTGGACATCCCAGAATGTAATGGCGTATGTCAATTTTGACTTGCTATTTTTATATGTTACCGTTGGATGGGAAGGATCTGCTTCTGATATGAAAGTTTTGACATGGAGCATTGACGATGGTAGTTTTGGTGTTCCTGAAGGTAGGATCAATTTGCATGACTTAATTCTTATTAATATTTCTGTTTACATTTAGTTTTTTCTAAAGGATATTCATATATTGGAATATAGGCAAGTTTTATCTCGTTGACGGTGGCTATGCAAACACTCACCAGTTCTTAGCACCGTATCGTGGATATCGCCACCATCTTTCGACATATGAGACAGGGAGGTCAAGAGTTTCATATCGAGATCGAAAGGATCTTTTCAATCATAGACATGCTCAGTTAAGGAATGTTGTTGAACGAGCATTTGGTGTGTTGAAGGCTAGATTTGCTATACTCACAAAGCAAAGGAATTACCCTATTAAGACACAAGTAAAAATTGCCATGGCATGTTTTCTCCTTCACAATTTCATCAAGAAAGAACAGGGAAATGATTACATATTTCGAAGAGTAATGGTGAATCCGGTGAGTGGGGTTGACCATGATGATGGGGTTGAAATTATTCTTCGTGGTACTGACACTATGCGAGGAGAGAGCCTAAGAAGTGGCATTGCAGCTCGCCTTTGGGCTAGGCACAATAGAAGAGGGTAATTCTTTTTTATACTTGTTTCTATACACTTTTTACATTGTCGAATAGAAGGATTTGGCATAATTTAATTGCTTATTTTCTTTGACATACAGACGAGGAGAGCAAGAGGTGGAAAGTAGGTAGTGAATTCTGTGTGTCCATTTAGTATGTTGCTAGATGGATGCTCTGCCATTGTGGCAGTTTGTTTGGAGATCTTATATCTTGCATGCAGCTTTCCTATGTAATATCAATAAGCATTGATTTTCCTTCCATATCTTGCATCTATAGTATCCCCTAGCTCCTGAAAAGGACTTTCTTGTTTTATGTAATCTTAATTTTTGTAATATATTAGAGCTTTTAGCTCCTACTCTGACCCAAAAAAGGAGGAATGATATGAGGCCTTGTATTGCAACTAAAACCATGATGTTTGATATTAGAGAAGGGAACATTATGAAAGAATGCCCATTTAGCTTCATCTAAAGACAGATGTGTAACATTTGTGTACTCCTTAAGCTTGAGGATTTCATAAAAATTATGAGGATTGCAGTCTGCAGCATTATACTTTCAGTATGAACAGTGCTCAACTCTTGCCTATGGTTGTCTTAGACAATTGCCGAGACCATTGGTGATTAGTATTTTGAGAGAGGAAATGCTTCAGAAATTGACGGTGCCTATTCTTGCGATCATACTCGCCACAACGCCATACCATTGGAACAGGTACGTCTCTAGGAATTCATGGATTTTGCATACATCCCCATTATGGATGGAAGATCATATATAGACTGTTCTCGTCTGTATCATTTATCAATTTTCAGGAACTTGTGTGACGCGCCAGCAAAGGATCGACATCGATTTTCTTGGGACACTTCAAACAAGACCAAACGGATTATATTAGTAATCCATCACTAACTTACTCTATAATTCTTGCATAGGAGTCGAATATTGAGATACACCGAACATCAGGAATATGAACGTTATTGGTGAAACCCAAAATTAGTTCTCTGAATCTACCAGGCGGAATCATCCTCATGATCGTAAACAGGTATACCTGTTTGTAGAAACATACAAATACATACCATTGTACTGTACAAGATGATAGAATAAAGATGCTATTGAAGTCCATCGAGTGGGGATTCTTTGGCCCTGTAGAATAGCCTATTACATAGAATTTCTGTATTTGTTGAGCTACTACTGGAAAAACCAATACTTAGCAGTATATCAGAGGTTGTTCCCCTAGAACAATTGAACCTTGTATTTAAGCAATTGAACCCCTGTTATGGATGTTGATTGAGCAGGTGTAGGGTGATGTGTAATTAAATGGATAATTATATCATGTCTGTTCACACATCACAATCGATATTTTTTTTTATGAACTTCTATTTGGGCCCATTACCAGAAATATTTACCCTCATGTGTGAGATAGGAGGGCCCAATATTATTGGTGCTCCATCACAGGTTTGTATTATTTATGCTTGTTATTGTACAATTTGTGTGTGCTCTTTTTAAGGTTGCACGTTATTAGCATATTATTTCTTTGACCTTCTTAACAGACTTTAGATATGACAGATGAGAAGAACAATATGAAGTTGGTGGATAGAAGTCTTGAGTTTTATCATGATGTTTAGAAGAATATTATATTGATTTTAGTTACATTGGTGGGCATTGTATGCGTTTAGAAAATTTAACTTGGTGTTTGGACTAGTTGTGTTGACGGAAATATATTTTGGTGTTTGGACAATTTATTTTCACAGTTGTTAAATAGATGGCGAATGTTGAACATTAGATATTTTTTTGAATAGATGGTGAATGTTGAACATTAGAATGAATGCAAATTATGTTTTTCCACTATTAATCATTTTATTTTTTCCATCCACATTGTGATATGCTTATGAATGACATTATCTGAAAACAGGTGATTGACATTGATTTGTGTCGATAACAATTGCAAACAAGTGATTGGTGTTTGACAGATTATGTATGTTTAAATGAGAAACAAGTCAGATTCGTAACGTATGAACAAAAATATGTTATATAACACAGGTTATTCAAGCATGTATAAGGCAGGTTCATGGGCAGCCTTCTCCACTAGTTAAATTAAAATTTAATGTTGATAAATGTTCTGGAGATCACGTAGGTGCTTCTGCAAGTGTTGTTATCCTTAAATTTTATATTTTAAGTATGCAAAACAAAAGTTCAACCTAGGATCGAAAATATCTTTAATATAAAAAATTATAATTTTGATTTAAATTATAATATTTATTATGTTAAATAGATGCACTACAAGTATATAAATTAAGATTTTAGTTTATATATATATATATTATTTTTAAAGTTAATAAATAAATTATAATTTAATATAATAAAGATTACGTGAAGATTTCATACACACAATTTTTTGTTCAAAGATACATCGTTCTTAGTGTGCATATTTTTTTTTAAAATTATCTTGAAATGACCTCATCGAAGAGAAAATTTGTACAAAAAACTTAAATTAAAAGATATAATAATATTTAAAAATTTTTAATAAGTTATCCCCATTCTTATCCTCTTTTGCACCAAACACATTTTAATGATATCCTCTTTTCTTATTCTTGACTATATCAAATGACATGGGGATCGATAGGATACGGTACAAGGGATGACATATCCCTATCTTCATTGCTTTTATCCCGATACCAAACAGGGACTAAAGGATAACATCTTATCAGACCTTGGGTTTTACACTACAAGAAAAATTTCTCTATTCGGTCCCTAAACAGCTCAGAGACCGAATAGTGACTGAATTTGTCAGTCAAGAATTTCTGGTCACAAATCTGTGACCGACTGAATTCGGTCCCTATTCGGTCACTAAATAGGGACCGAATAGGGACCGAATCAGGTCGGTCCCTATTTAGGGACCGAACCGAACTGATTCGGTCCCAGTTCAGTCCCTAAAATAGAGACCGAATAGGGACTGAATCAGGTCGGTCCCTATTTAGGGACCGAACTTATTCGGTCCCTATTCGGTCCTTAAAATAGGGACCGAATAGGGACCGAATATTCGGTCCCTATTTAGGGACCGAACTGAGTTGGTCCCAATTCAGTCCCTATTTTAGGGACCGAATAGGGACCAAATAAGTTCGGTCCCTAAATAGGGACCGACCTGATTCGGTCCCTATTCGGTCCCTAAAATAGGGACCGAATAGTGACTGATTATAATCGGTCTCTATTTTTTAAATATATACTTTTTAGGAAAATAACCTGCGTAAAATAAATAATATCCACAACAATAATAATTGTCCATAATAAAAATATCCACAACAAAACAATAATAAAATGTCCACAACATCAACAATAATAAAAATATCTACAACACAACAATAATAAAAATATCCACAACACAACAATAATAAAATGTCCACAACTTCAAAATAATAAAATGTTTACAATAAGAATACAAATATCCACAACATCAAAATAATAAAATACCAACAACAATAATAAAAATATCTACAACAATAATAATAATGAAATAAAAATCATGAATCCTCGTCCTCGTGCTCGTCTCCTCCCACTCCACCCGAAGAAGGAACCTACAATACATATATAACAATAATAAGTTAAAATTAAATATTATTATAAATAATAACTTATTTTAGAAGCATAAATTAAATACTATTATAAGCAATAAATTATTTAATTTCATAAATTTTTATTCACTCACTTTCGGTCAATAATTTGATCGCACTATATATTTTTGTCACATAAATCGGGAGTTCGAATTGAACTCCGTTAGTTTCCACAAGTCACACTCATCGTCCCGACCGTGCTGGAACAAACCGGAGGCCAATCGGATGCGTATTTCTAATTTTGGACCCTCAAACCTAAGTTTTCCATTTCTAAACTAAATTAACTTGTTTATTGTGACTTTGAACGCCGAACTCAAACCGGGAGTCCGAATTGAACTCTGTCAGTTTCCACAAGTCACACTCATCGCCCCGACCGTGCTGAAACAAACCGGAGGCCAATCGGATGAGTATTTCTAATTTTGGACCCACAAACCTAAGTTTTTTATTTCTAAACTAAACTAACTTGTTTATTGTGACTTTGAGCGTCGAGCTCAAATCGAGAGTTCGAATTGAACTCCGTCGGTTTCCACAAGTCACACTCATCGCCCCGACCGTGCTGGAACAAATCGGAGGCCAATCGGATGAGTATTTTTAATTTTGGACCCACAAACCTAAGTTTTTCATTTCTTAACTAAACTAACTTGTTTATTGTGACTTTGAGCGCCGAGCTCAAACCGGGAGTCCGAATTGAACTCCGTTAGTTTCCACAAGTCACACTCATCGCCCCGACCGTGCTGGAACAAACCGGAGGTCAATCGGATGAGTATTTTTAATTTTGGACCCTCAAACCTAAGTTTTCCATTTCTAAACTAAATTAACTTGTTTATTGTGACTTTGAGCGCCGAACTCAAACCGGGAGTCCGAATTAAACTCCATTAGTTTCCACAAGTCATATTCATCGCCCTGACCGTGCTGGAACAAACCGGAGGCCAATCGGATAAGTATTTCTAATTTTGGACCGACAAACCTAAGTTTTTCATTTCTAAACTAAACTAACTTGTTTATTGTGACTTTGAGCGCCAAGCTCAAATCAAGAGTCCGAATTGAACTCCGTCGGTTTCCACAAGTCACACTCATCGCCCCGACCATGCTGAAACCAATCGGAGGCCAATCGGATGAGTATTTTTAATTTTGGACCCACAAACCTAAAATTTTCATTTCTTAACTAAACTAACTTGTTTATTGTGACTTTGAGCGTTGAGCTCAAACCGGGAGTCCGAATTGAACTCCGTCGGTTTCCACAAGTCACACTCATCGCCCCGACCGTGCTGGAACAAACCGGAGGCCAATCGGATGAGTATTTCTAATTTTGGACCCACAAACCTAAGTTTTTTATTTTTAAATTAAACTAACTTGTTTATTGTGACTTTGAGCGCCGAGCTCAAACCGGGAGTCCGAATTGAACTCCGTCGGTTTCCACAAGTCACACTCATCACCCCGACCGTGCTAGAACAAATCAGAGGCCGATTGGAGTAGTATTTCTACTTTTAAATCCCCAAACCTAGCTAAGTTTTTTATTTCTAAACTAAACTAACTTACTTAATGTGAATTTGATCCTAAATAACCAGTGAAATGATCCACAATTAAAAAAGTGATTCAGAAGAAAAATCATTGATAAGTGGTATTGAACCTTTTTTAAGTGAATGATACCACAAGTATATTAATGAAAATGGGAAAGAATGTACAAGTGTAGGCATACAAAAAGGCCCCAAAAAACTGCCAAGCCCGCCTATACAACACCACCCAATTATTACAGATGAAGACATTAGATCTACTTAATTCTAATGTATGGCCCAAAGTTTTCCATGAATTCACATTAAGGCCTGTGAATTGGACTACTTAATTCTAGCTTCACAACTAAGAAATAAAAAAAAGATGCAGAATATTTGAAAGATCTGATTCCATCAGTGTTATCTCCAAACGAGGGGGAAACCATTCAAGTTGCTGGCATGTTCTCATATCATATATTCTACTTTACATTACTGTGTTAAGATCAGTTCTTTGTCTTGAAGTTGCAGGGATGGTGACTTCCCTGTTTCTGTGTTTCTCTACTCTTTGAAGCATACTAATAATAAGCAGTGGGTGGCAATGGACAATATCGATTCATCAAGTATCAACCAACAGGAAATTTAAGGCATGAACCATTTCTCTTTACCTGGAGGAGTATATCTCTTCCACTGCGAATTGATCCATCTGTTACAAAATAAATTGCACATGAACAATATTATAAATTTGTTGATTCAAATAACATCTACAAAAGAAGATGCCTTTTCCAAACAGATTGACAGAGAAGTATGATGTTAACAGAATATTTTCTTTCTTGGGTTAATAGCATTATGCTAGCAGAAAGATTATGTACATACATGAGGATGGGGATTCTATTCACCTCATTTCTTCAGATTCTCATTAGTGCCTATGCCCTCAAAGGTCAACACGGGTAATTATTATTTGTGGATATTGATACAATATTTACTAGAATGTAGATAGGCATGACATCAGAAGTGAGACTGTTCAATTTGGTTTTTCAGCTGCTAATCAGTTCAGAGAATTTGATTTATTTTTGTACATCCCTTCTTCTGAATCCTGTGAAGCTATTACCTACTCTAGAGAAAACAAAGATGACTTCTGCATCACATGAGCTTAGACATGTAATTGTTAACAAATCCTGGCAAGTGATTAATGGCCAATTGGATCCATGGGCTTGATGATTATTAACATAAGCCTTTGCAGAAAATCAAGAGATTTCAGTCCATCAAAGAAGGCGAAAGAGGAGGAATCTAAATAGTATGAACTTCCATCATCTTGGAGATATGAAAGAACATTCTCATAGCAAAAAATAAGTCTTTAAGTTCCGCATAAAGGAAGTTCCTGAAATTTCACATGGTGATTAAAAATCTCTGTATTTTTAATATATGTGGATATTTTTGTGTTTTTTACAAAAAAAAATATATAGCCTCTGTGATCTCCTACAATTAGCTTAGTCCTCATAACTTGACTATTTAGCCATGTACCCAAGAATCTTAACTTTCTCTAGAAGCAGCTCCTTTCGGGGACTAAAAACTAAACACAGAAATTATAAGGTCCCTGAAAAGGACTTGTTTCTGAGGAAAGCTAAGCTTCCTGGGTCCAAGGCTACATAGACAAATTATGGAGGCTAAAACAAATTGCAAAAGGCTACAGGGATAAAAAAAAACTAAAAAGCCCATCTTTTTCCAGCACAATACTGTAGGATAAAATTAAGTTATAACACCCCAAACCTCCATTAAGATCGCATTAAAGTCAACTATTAGAAAAGTTGAGAAACAGATGAAAAAATAATGACCTTGACCTTTGGTTAAAGTCAGGTATGTTTAATCCTCATGTAAAATTTCTTATGCCTCTGTGTGAAAGACCATTAAGTGTGCCTTTCTTAAAATTTTCTCTATTGAACATGGTTGCATGAAAGGTGTTGTAGTTGTTTTTTTTTTTTTTGATATAATAAGCAGTTATAAGCATATATAGATTTCAGTTATAAGCATATTACATGTTTTAAAACACAACTCTCTTAATTAAGTTTCTTAAGGTTTTAGAGATTTTCTCACCGAGTCCAAATTCATCCCCAAATAATTTCTCCTCGATCAAATGTAAAATGTCCATTATCTGAAATAAAATCGTAAATCGCCTCAGTTTTCCAAAAACTAGCACCAAAATTTTGAAATGAATTCTGCTAAAAACATTATAGAATGACAGTGACAATCCTATATACTATGCTCAGTGATATGCAAGGCATATGAAGAAGTCAGGAATAGGAAGAAAAGACATCAAAAGCACAGTTGACATCTAAAGTATATATCATCAGAGTCTGTCCTCCATGTTACTTATTTACAAAAGGGGTTGTGAGCCATTTATGTTGTTTTTTTCTTGAATATATTTCCTAATTGTTATAAATATTTCTATTTGACTTAATATTCTTTTCTCTTTCATCCCTATTATTTTTTAATCATAAGCATGACCATCCACGAAATCCCCAAGTGATAGATGTTACAGAGCAAGATCCTGAATAAAATTTTTGTGTTTTCAATTTTTGAAGCTGTTGATCTAGGACTGACTACGTTTACCCCCCAATTGACTGACAAGGGAAATCTGATAATATCTGGACCAAAATCAGACATGGCCAACTAATTTATCAAACCCAATTTGGTTTTCTGTAACATGGTGTTCCATGCTTCAGCTAAAATGAAACAAAATAAGCTATTGCAGAATCCTATAATCAAATGATTCCCAGCAAAAGGATTCTAATGAGGTGTTGGACATCACGTTGTGGAACAAATATTGCTGCTTCTGTTTTCATTCAGTTAACAAAATAAGGATATCATTATCCATAATATATCATGGTGTAGCAAGAAAAGATATATACAAATCAAAATCCAAAAAAATGGAGTTGTCCTCAGGAAACAAACAAGTTTCTAGGTACGAGACCTTACCCCACGATAATACCATAGAACAGGAGAATAATGATCCAATGTTATGTATATCTTCTCAAGAAGGCCAAGAAGTGCATCTACTTCATCCCCCAGCACATCCACCTAAATTTCAGTAAATTTAATAAAAGTTTACCTTGCAAATCAATTCTGTGCAGTTTTTTCTTTCTCAAGTTCAAATAAAATAACAACAAAATGATGAAACATTGTGTTGAAAGATGACTGATAAGAAAAAGTGTTCAAATATTAGTTTATCACAGAAAACATGTGAATTGAATGTTTCTAAGAAAGATCTTGTGTTCAGCTCAAGACATCATAGATTAAACTCCAAACTTCGTAGATCTGAAACGTGAATGAACATGACATGAGATCAACAAGTAATAGGATATGTAAGTACTAGATTTACTCTGACAATAATATTATTTTCTGATGCAGAGGTCCTCATAAACAAAATAAGAATGAAGATGGTGGCAATTTGTTCCACCACATGATCAACTCAAATATCCTAGGGTAGAAAGGAAGTGAGGAGTTAGCATTTAGTTGCCTAGTTGCAAAGAATAAAGAAACGAAGATAATTGAAGCTCTGTTCATGGATGTTCCACAGTGAAGGTAGAGACTGAAAGAAAATTTTCAAAAACACCTTTGTCAGTCACCAATACATGAGCTAGGTGTCTCACGTACAGTCAACAATATCCGTGCATCCATACAATTTCTCAAGCTAGTGCAAAACATTACTTGACTTCTTCCACAAAAAACTGAAATAGATGATAGACATATATAAAGTGAAACCAATAGGGACACATGAAATCAGGAGTATAGAACCTTGACATAGCACAATTAAGCAGGTAACTTATATCTTTCCATTTTTTCTAAAAGATCAAAGAAAATATGCCAGCCAAACCTCAGCTTCAGCAGTTTGGAGATTATAACATCTCCTAATAAAAGCCTTTCGGTAAAGCAACTCTGCTTTCTTTAGTGAGGATGCTTGTCGAACAAGGAGATTCAGTTGGCAGTTCAATCCTTCCAACCTGTGAAGTTGTCAGTTAGTGTCTGACACAATTTTGGGTTCTATGGAAACTTGAAAATATAATAAAGAGCAGAATGGAGGTGGAAGACAATTAAAAATCAAGTGAAATGCTTACTACCCATCCGGATGGGTAGTACTCGTCCAGAATCTATTTGTAACACGGGCACTTTTACTACCCATCCAAACGGGTAGTAAGCATTTCTCAAAAATCGATCATCATGTTCATTTCCAAGATACAGATAAAAATCACCACGCCTCCTCCAAGTTTCTGCCATATAATTTCTCAGGAAAAAATTCAAAATATTTTGTGTAAGGATCTTATACGGTGTCAGAGTAGCATCAATTTGCACAAGAAAAAACATAAGACTTTCATATACTGAACATTGTTTAAAAAGTGGTGCCTAGGCTTAAGCCTCGAGGAGAGGCACTACTAAAAATGCCTTGAGGCATGCACCTTAGGCCACTTGCCAGAGGCTTACACCTTTTGTCACTTGAATCCTGAATCAATCTACCAAAAACACCATCATCCATATGATCTAAAGGATCAAACAATGAAAAAAATGGAAGTTTATATAGCTAGAAGAATAACACTGGTGCCCTAGTCTATACATGACTAATGTTCATCAAAAATATTGGTTTTTGGTAAGTGACTATAAGTGGGATGCAGGATAACATGCTACTAAATCTATATGACAAGGTTCACAGTTATAGACCAGAATTATTCCTAAAAGGTAGGCACTTACAACCTGTTCTAAGTTCAGGTACAGGGGCAGCAAGATGATGCAAACTTCAGAAGACTTTCACCTATCTAATAGAGCATGTTTCATCAAGAGTTATTTTTTGTACATCAAAGTCAATTGGTTGAAAAGAAGAAAATGAAGTCATTTTGTTGGCCATCTTTATTTCTTGTTCAGATTTATCAGCTGCATACTTTTTTTCTTCAACCAATTGCATTTTGTTCTTAGTTAACTGCTGCAAGGCCTTCTCTAGTTTACTCTTCACTAAAGAAAATGCCTCATCATCATCATCATTATCATCATTTACATGCTCCTTTTCTCCAAATGATCCTCCCATGTCTGGTCCAAGTTCTGTAAGTTGCAATTTGTTCTTAGTCAACTGCTGTGGGGCATTTTCAAGTTTACTCCCCATTGAAGAAAATGCCTCATCATAATCATCATCATCATCTGCACGCTCTTTTTCTTCAAGTAATCCTTCCGCATCTGATCCAAGCTCTCTAAGTTGCAATTTATTCATAGTTAACTGCTGCAGGGCCTTCTCTAGTTTACTCCTCACTGACGAGAATGCCTCATTATCTTCATCATCATCATCAAAGTCTACAGCTTCAGTGTGGGTCGCACTCTGTTCAGAAGCCAATTGAGAGTTCCATACAAGATGCATTTGTGGCTCCACAATTTCAGACTTCGGATGGGACAGTAAATCTTCAACTTCAAAAGACAGAGATAGCTTATCTGCCACTTTGACTATATCTTCACCAATATATGGACCTTGAAAGAAAATGGTGCAACATGATGAGTTTTCCTCAGTATGCCTTTTGGAGCCAAGACCAGCAGCATTATTTCTGACTTTAATTAAATCACTAAATACAATTTGATCCCTTTCTTCATTAAAAGCTCTTTCAGAGTCACAATCTTCTATTCTATGATTCCTTTCTTTCATAATCTCATTGAAAATTAGCCTACATAGATCCTCCCGGAAAAGGGTCGAGTTCCCTTGCGTGGGAAGGGCCTGGCGTGAAGCCCGCCGAGAAGACCTCATCTCCCTGGCCTTCCCTCCTTCCTCCCCGTTCTTTTCTCCTGCTGGGGACTTTCCCCCTCCTGTTCGCTACAATTACAGGCCGGACGCGCCAGCCTGCACCCTCATCTGCACCGCCCTCGCAACTGTCCACACCGTTGCCTTGAGTTAAATGCCGCATCATAAATCAATTAAATATTTTTTTTTCAATTATATAGGAATCGGTTTCAGAAATTTTGCAAGTGAAATAAAAGATCAAAGGAGAAATCAGAGTCTTAGAAATAAGCATGAACCTGAAAAATGAAAAAACTTACAAGCCTAGCCCCACCAATATCTAAGATAAGAACTCACTATCCATATTGTGTTTTTATCTCTCTCTCTCTCAAAGATGACCATGGATACACTAGCAGAAGAGGATGAGAACTTGATGCTTTCTCAGGTGTTCATTGGATTATTTTTCCTTTAAAAAAAATACTAACCTTTGAATTTATCAGAGGTATATCTTTATACAATATATACTTTGATCAGATTCTCATGTGTCTGAAACAATACTTCCCCCTTCAACAAAATTTCACAACAAAGAATACATAGTCAATAGACAGTCAAAAATTGTCCGCCTAAACCAAAAAGACAAAAAAGAGAAGCCAAAAGGAAGGAAACAAAGATATGACTGAGCAGAGTTCCGCAAGTATGCAACCAATACTCCAGATATCACAAGGATAGTCCCATCCTAGACCTGAAATCAACATTCAATAATGACAATGAGCCCTCAGGTCAAACACATGATGCCAGATATAGTTCACACTAAGAAGGACAAAAGAAAGAAAATACAGAAAAGTGAACGACTTTTGAACAAGACGAACATTGTTTAAGGTTGAATCTCCTTTTTCACCAACAAAGGTGTCTATGTCTTTGTATCTCCTTCTGGAGCAGTGGTTTCTGCTTATAGTTTGATTTTCTTAATAGTAATTTGTGTTGATTCTAGTAAAATTCTGAACAGTTAAAGCTGTTGGTTGATGAACACAAAAGTCCCATAGAATTCAATCAATCTCAAGCAATTTTGATCTGATTTTGACAAGCATTAAAAGCATAAAATAAAATTGTGATAAAGAATGCAAATGCTACATAATCAATATGGCCAATGTCAAAAGACTCCAATATCTGGCCAAACAAAATGAACTTCAAAGACATTCTTAAATGGATGCAGCAAAAGATTGCCAGCCTCAGATGTATATAACTCTTATTATATATTGAACCTGGGCTCCAGACTGGTTTGTATTTGCTGGGAGACAAAGTTGTGACGAAGACTCTTTTGATAGATTGTAACAAGCTAATATAAAAGGATGTGAACAGACATCATCTTCTGCAGGAGTATAGTTTAAGATTCAAACAGCAGACCTTTTCCTTCTTCCCCCAGTCCACACTCCAATTTCGATTGAGATGAACTCCTCTTCCTGCATAAAACAATTACACTAGCATTTGACAAACAGAAGAGTCAAGATGTGAGTGTATGAATCAAGGAATCTGCATACCGTTCCAAAAGGAGTGTAAACGGTATAGAACTTACAAGAAGCATCCGGAATGTGGAATTGCTGCCTATGTCTGATATAGCATGATTGTAAGTGACAACCAGTATCTCTGCTAAATAACTTTTGTCTTCTGCTTTCATGATATCCATCTGCTTGATATCATCCAGAGTTAATATAAAAGAAGTGGCTGGGATCATCAATGAACTTATGAAAAGATGGCATAAAATCCTCACAGCAAATTTATGTGGGTCACGGTCCACCAAAGCTCTGACTTCCTCTAGTAGAGCATCTAGGGGTGTTCATGGTTTGGTTTGGTTTGGTTTAGAGGGAATTTTTTAAAAACCAAACCAAACCATCACCAAAGCCAACCCAAACCAAACCAAACCGTAATTTTTTCAAACCAAACCAAACCGAACCGATATAATTCGGTTTGGTTCGGTTTGGTTTGATTTAACCCGAAAATAAGTGGACCTTTCACAAACAAGACTTTAACCTACTATTTCTTTTGGAGGTAAGGCTTTAATCACATATTCATATGTTGACTCAATTTAACCATCAACCTATATAATGAGGAAATATTATCTATAAGTGAAAATTTGATGACCATATTACTTTACACAATGTGTAATATTTACATATATACATATATATACATGTATATATTAAACAAATCTGAATACTTGATACATATGTATAAATTAAAATTTGGTTTTATCGGTTTGGTTCGGTTTAGTTCGGTTTACAAGATCTGTAAACCGAACCAAACAGAATTTACAATTTCGGTTTGGTTTGAAACCAAACGAATTTTTTTCACTTTCAAACCGAACCAAACCGAACCAAATTGATCGGTTCGGTTTGGTTTTTCGGTTTGAACCAAATAGTGAACACCCCTAAGAGCATCACTGCAGAGAAATTCCCAGAAACAAATCAAAAACAGAAACAACGGCCTTTCATCATCTTGAAAATCTTGACTACGAAGATGTTGCCCTTTTTACCACCACCGAAAACCCATCATAAAGAAGTCAAGTAAAATACCAGATAAACAACATCCCATGGATTAGTTTAAAAGCGCTTAGTAAAAGCATAACCTTTATGAGCCAAGTTATTTTGGGTGGGGCGACAAATTTCAGAAATCTTAAAAGAAAACTACAGGAGAGTATACAGAAAACTTAAAATTTTACAAATTTCAGCAACACTATCCCACCAATTTCAAAGCAATTCAAGGTATACAGAAAACTTAAAAGAAACTGAAGAAACGACGGGAGACAGTGATTTTTTAAAAGAAAAAACCACCGGCAGCAGCTGAGCAACTAGGCCGAATCGCCGTGGCCGGCCTCAAGCATGGGATTGCTTTCTTGCTCCTGCTGGCGCTGACCACCTCTCCCACCGCCAACGCCGATGACCCGGACATCGTCTCTGACTTCATACCCCCCGCGGGCAACGCATCCGCAGTCGACGGCAACTACTTCACCTACACCGGCTTCAGACAGGTGGTCAATCCCGAGGGGGCGCCGTCAACCTTCACGGTCGTGAGTGCCACCAGGATGGAGTTCCCAGCTCTCGAAGGCCAGAGCGTCTCCCTCGCCATGCTTCTCTTCCCCGCCGGCGCCATCAACCCCCCTCACACGCACCCCCGCTCCGCCGAGCTCCTCTTCCTCGTCGTGGGCTTCGCAGGGGGCGACGGGGGGAAGGAGGAGGGGGCGGAGGCCGGGGCTTCGTAAAGAGGGGGGGGGGGGGGGGGGCGACGGGGGGGAAGGAGGCGGGGGCTTCGCAGGGGGCGACGGGGGGAAGGAGGAACCGAGGATTTGGGGGAGAACAACAGGGATTTGGCGCCGGGGAGGGGGAAATATTTTGAGGATTTGGCGCGGGGTGGAGATTTGGCGCCCGTTATTTTAGGAAGATTTTAGATTTATTATTTAAAATATATTTTAAATAAATATATTTTTATTATTATTTATAATAGTAAGATATATTATAAGTTAAATATTAATTTTTTATTATTTGTATTTAAAATAGTAAGATCTGATGCGATGACGATCACAGGCTGTGATGGCGATCACAGGTGAGGATGGCCTGCTTCACGAGGATGCAACTTCGAGATCGATGGCGTGAGGTCAAAAACAAGTAGGAAAGCAAGAAAAATAGTTGATACTTCAGCTAACAAATGATCTGCCTTATCAAAAACAAGTATCTTCATCTCCCACACGCTCAACTTTTTCGCAGATATCCACTTCTTAATTGTACCAGGGGTTCCAATAACAACATGTTCAGGGACGGGTGGTCTCTGACCGTCACCTGGAATCACCGATAGACTAGTAAAACCTCAAGTCTTCTCCTGAGACAAGTATGAAAAATATAAGTATCACCAATGCAAACCCATCAACATATTGTCCTGTTATTGGTCTGTCCACACTACATAGCAGCAGAACCCAAAAGGAGAACATTGCAGAAGAACACAGCCATCATAGTTCTTACCGCTTTGATAGCAGAATCCTCCGGCTCCTTGCAGAAGTCTTCTCCTGCTGACTCCTCTCAAGACTCAAGACTTGATAATCATGTGAGCAAAGGCAGAATAGAGTAGCCCTGATATAGAAGAAGTGCTTCCTGATAAGGCCATTTACTTGTGCTGTGAATTAGGAAATAAAAGTAATGATCCAATTTACGACCACAAAATATTTTTAAATAGCATATCTAACTACAAATGCTATAAAGAACAATCATTAATCCTTAGTTTTCTTCACCAAACTACAAAAGGAAGCTAGGTTAGTATATGCCCTTACAAGTTTGACAAGCTGAGCTGGATCTTCAATGGTCAGTGTTAAGTCTTCATTCCACTCAGGGTTAACATCTTTTCTTATTACACACGTCTTCAATTTCTACAGCACAATCAAAAGAGGACAAATGGAATATTATGACAAGGAAGGAATATATGCAGCATGATGATAGAGAATTTGACAGAAGAAAACTGAAGTTTATGCAGCAGAGTCAAAAAAGAAAAGAAAAAGGGATTACTAAGAACTTTAGGTAAAGAAAAGATGGGGTATTCATCTTATTACGAGAATAGTCCTCAAAACAAATTCCACATGTCAACTGCCAAACCAAAAATATTCTGTTAACACAAAAAATCATGAATCCCGGGTAATCTAATGATGACAAAACATAGTGGATTCACTATAAAATGTGTCCATCTGAAGAAAGATAACAGAACAGATGAAACACGGGACTTACTTCCCTAGCCATTGGCATTTCAATAGGTTCCTCCAACAATCCCACAGCTTTTCTAACACTTTATTCAACTTTCTTGTAGTGTGAGGTTAATTCTGTTAAGACCAATCTCTTGATTAGCAGGTTTAGAAAAAGCCAGAGAGAGTCCATTTACAAAGTCTATCATGGGTCTATCTGTAAATTAGACAAACAGATCAAAATAGACTAACAGCATGCCAAACAGATCAAAATAGACAGTTCAGGAAGTATCTCTTCTACCTGGAGGGCCGGAGGGGAGGGGGCAGGGCCGCGCCGCGTCTGCAACAGCAGGTCGCCGCCGAGGAGCCGCCGGCCGAGATGACGAGGGGAGGGAGGAGGCAGGGCCGCGCCGCGTCTGCAACAGCAGGTCGCCGCCGAGGAGCCGCCGGCCGAGATGACGAGGGGAGGGAGGAGCAGGGCCGCGCCGCAGGAGCCAGGAGGGGATTTCGAGCTGAGAAGATTTGGGGGAAACAAACGGGGGAGAGGGAGGCGCGGCAGTCGCCGGGTCGGGTAGGTTTTGTAGGATATATTTTTATATATTAAATATGCACCATTAGATGTAATGGCCAAAATTAACTCATTTCGGATCGGATCTTAAACGGAGCGGATCTCCTATTTCTGTGTTCGCTTCGTTTAATAGTCGGATAATATCCTCATTCGGATCCGCTTCGTCGGATACCTGTTAAACGGATATTGATATGCTTAATCGGATATGGATTCGGATCGGATCCGAATATTATTCGGATCTGTTTACAGCCCTACTACCCAGTTGCTGACATTTGTGTTCTGTAGCTCAATGATATTTGCCACAACTAAATCACTTAGCGGTTTTGAAGTTGTGCTTATGTAACACTTCAGTTTAGGTAGGATTTTGAAACAACCTGATGCATTTTATTGTAATGTTTCCATGTATTATAAATCAGTTTAGCAAGATTTGTTTCCCAACTCCAAAAGATCTATGAAGGAACTAGGAAAAGTATTGGACTACCTTTTCTTAATAGTTGAAATAGCAAAATGTTATAAGTTTATTTACATACTCGAACCACTGCAGAAAGGAACAGTCATGAAATAAGACCTGTCAAAAATAATCACAGCTCAATTCTTTTAGTCCAGCAAACAAAATCAACTCCAATGACTAGCAAAAAGTTACATTCGCAACTTAGAACCGAAGAAAATGGAACCGAAAGAAAAACTATGTTCTCTTCACTCTCACACACTTTCTCAAATGATCTTTCTGCATTGGTCAGAGAGAACCGTCTTCTTTTTTTTTTGTTCATACAAACTACATTGTAATATATAAGCAAACTTAATTATATGAAATATGTTCATTCAGTTATATGACATCCTTATTGCGATCTTTATACATTTACAATGGTTGAAATGTCTCAAGTATGTCTATAGGTAAATATAGTTTTCATGTGCATACCAACATTTGTATTTTATATGCATGCTTTAGATTTCAAAGACACATACACAAAGACAAATACACATTTGACAATTTTTTTATGTGTAGAGAAAGTAGCATACTACTCAGCTTTTGTCCAATTATTCATTGCATCAACAGGTCTTCTTTTGTTCTTCATTTATTTATATTTGTTTCAACAACATCATTTTCTTTTTCTTTAAGCAAAATTCGAAGTTTTTGAAATTATTAACTTTCGGACTATTTAATTTTGTTAAAATGTCATTATCATCATATTATTTTGTCCTTTATAGTTTGTCTATAGTTATCTTTACTTCTAAATTCTGATTCCTATCAATGGAGTCTTTGTATTTCTATTCATTAGTCTAAAACTAAGTGAGGTCAAAATCTTGGTTTTTCTTTTTGCCAACACTTCTCAAAATCAAAAATCGATGGATGACACACTTTTAATTTCATGTTTTGACATTTTACATCAATAAACATCTGAAAATCAAGTAGAGGGAATCTGAAAAAAAAAAAAAAGCTACCATTTAAACATCAATTCAATAGAAAAATCTGAGACTTTAACAAAGTTTAGTTGTCTTCTTTGGGTGACAATTATATGAATCTTATGCTTCTTATTATGTTGTACATATGTTGTTTCTTTTTTGTATATATAAAGATGTTGGAAAAATTGTATTTTTTTTGACATCTAACTTGAAAATTTATAGTCATATTGTAAACAATTATTCAGAATAAACATGTAATTCAATCTAATTTTAATATAAAAATATTATATATAAAAACAACTAACTATGTTAACTTTCTGAAATATTATTATTTATTAATTTTTAAATATTTAAAAACTTCCCGTGCAGAACTAGTATATTATTAAAATTCAGTTTTATCTGTTTAGTTCGGTTGATAAGATCTGTAAACCGAACTGAATTAACAAATTCGATTTAGTTTGAAACCGAACCAAATTTTTTTTCACTTTCAAACCAAACCAAACCAAATTGATCGATTTGGTTTGGTTTTTCGGTTTGAACCGAATAGTGAACACCCCTAGTGGGGAGGAACTAGGAAGGGTTAACGTAGGTTTTTTTTTTTTTTTTAATATTTTCATTAATTTTTAATTAATCAGAAATCAGTTTCGAAAATAAGTGGTTCCAAATCCGATACTGATATATTATCAAAAAACCCGATACCCATTCCAATAAGAAATCAGTATCATCTTTTAATTCCGAACCCATTAATTTTTATCGGTATCAGGTCGAAAAATCGGAATTTTGGGTTCCATTTACAGCCCTAATTTCGATAGATAACTCATTAATAATTCGGTCCCAAATATAGAGACCGAATAATTTCGGTCCCTATTCGGTCCCTAATATTCGGTCCCTAAATAATTCGGTCCCTAAATAGAGACCGAATTGAGACTGAAATAATTCGGTCTCTATATTTGGGACCGAATTATTTCGGTCCCTATTCGGTCCCTATTTAGGGACTGAATAAGGACCAAAATTATTCGGTCTCTATATTTGGGACCGAATAATTTCGGTCCCTATTCTGTCCCTATTCAGGGACTGAATAGGGACCGAAATTATTCGGTCTCTATATTTGGGACTGAAATTTTCAGTCTCTATTCGGTCCCTATTTTGGGACCGAATAGGGATCGAAAATTTCGGTCTCTAAATCGGTCTCTATTTGCACTTTTTCTTGTAGTGTTATGGTCTGGCTTCTTGTTGAAAACCAGACAAACAAATTTGGAAAATGTCAGCTTCTTGGCATGTGCTGGAGGGTGAAAAATATATAAGACCAAAACCTTATAATCCACAGAATAGCAACACTTGCGTTAAGGGACTGGGTATGCTGGTGAAGAAACTTGTAGAGTCTAACAGCAGCTAGTAAGAATCCGAGGTATATGACTGGTCTATTTTACCAACTGCATTAATTCTTTAGAGCTATAGGAGAAAGATGTCACTGAACATATGTAGACAAAATTCTGAAATGTAATAGGACCTCCAGATGATCACTTAAGAATCTGGATACAAATGTTGTGTTCACATTTTGTCAGATGATGGTTCCCAAATAATAAGAAAGAGCAAAAGTTTCTACGTGTTTGACTGCACATGGAGTGTAGTTTTGAGGATCTGTAATCTCAAAGAAATGAATAGTTAACATCCACCAAATTCCGAACTCTCATGAAAACTGCATGGAAACAATTACTCGTCCATCAACTGTATACCAGTACAACGGTTTCTAGCTAGAAGAACAGATACTGCAAATAAAGACTCATAAGACATCATAAAGATGGTTCAGCTTTACTTCACAAATTCTCCCACAGTACAGGTAAACCCACTGTTTAATAGTGTATAGATAGATATGCAGGCCACAGTAGAAAAAAGTGTACTAAAACCCGAATGAAAAGTTAAATATGCATCCTTAAACATAATTAGATGCGATTCTTCAAGGATTTTTATTCATTGTTTCAGTGTGACATTATTTACACAACTTCTGAAAATATTAAGCATTATGTAGGTTGTGTTCTGCTCACTAGATCTTCCACAGATCACTGTGTTCAATTCTAAGTCAATATAGTTTTACATTAGATTACCAAAAATCAGAAAGGAGTCAGCTTCTTGTTGTACTGGAAATTAAGGATGTAAACTTGATAACAAATATATATAGCATCAGACATGAATGAAGCCTGCTCTATATCATATCATTTATTCGAGAATGTGATGTTAGTTCAAACAACATGTTTGATAATTAATAAATATCTGCCCCAGTTTAATCCCATCAAGTAACCTCTTATCAATCAAGTCTATTTTTCTGCTAGGGTCCTGAATAGTGATATAAGTGTGCACCCGTTCTCAATGTAATATCAGGCTTTGTCTTTTCAAGGTCCCTTTATTGATATTACAGAAGAAAAATATCCAAATTGCAACTGAAAGGAAATGTGCTATTCAAGTAATCTGGTTCCCTCCGCCGTGAATGACCCAAAAATGAAGACTTGCTCAGCGAGTTTAAAAGAAGAAAAAGGCAATCAGGAGACTTGAGGCATATGGACAAACATCGCGCAGTGCATATTCTCAAACTAAAGTGCCATTGGTTATAGAAGAGGCATATCACAAAAAATGGAGCAATATATCCAAAGAATATAACTTTAACATGTCACACATGCATGTTTGCTTAATTGGTAAGTCCCCTAAACGATGTATGATCGATCAGGAGTTGTTAATTAAATTTGACATTCAGAAAAATATAGCACGGGGAATAGATGATGATGTAGAATTTTTTTTTTTTTTTTAAAATATGTCAAGGTATTGCGCAGAGATTTTATTTTTTGTTAAATTATTTATTAAAATATTAGTCTATTACATTATGGAGGATAAAACCATAGCAATTCCTCACAAGTCTACCATCACTGGGAGTTGAACTCCCGACCTCCGAATATACGGCAATTAAAGTGTCCAACCAACTGAGCCACCCCTTGTGTGCTACCTTGACATATTACTATTTAATTGCTAACTCAAAATGATGAATATTATGGTGTTTATTAATCATCTAGAATACTACAATAATATAACTCCTTGCATGAGAAAACGAAAGTATGTCTCCCAAAAGCAAGCTAGGAAAGACCAAGTAATTAATGCGGCAGTAACTAAGCATTATAGAAAAATCTGCATCAACCACAGACAAATTATCCTTGGTACGAATGAATACAATATTTACAACAATCCTTTCTCAAGTATGGACATTGGGGTGGGGTGGGGGCTCTTCCACCTGAGATCGAACCCGGGTGGCGCCGGGCTTTTCCAGTCACGGATGTTAATAACAAAAAAAAAAAAACTGAACAATGTTCAAATAAGTTCCTTCTCGAGTTGACATGTACAAATATTCTCAAGGAAAAGCGCAAGGACCCTTCGATAGAATCACTTGCCAAATCAGAGCAACAAACACCACACACACACACACAAAAAAAAAAGGTTAAAGAAAGCACAAACAATGCAAGGAGATTGTAAACATGGAGAAGACCAAAGGAAGGAGGGAGACAGAGGACACAAAGCAGGTAACGGAGAAGAGAAGAGGATTAAAAGGGGGAGAAAAGGAGGTAGAAGAACGACGTCCCTGTCAGACTCTGCCCCCCTTAAATACTCTTTTCGCCTGCTTGTCCACAACCAAAATCAACGACAGGTTCTTGTTGCAGAACATGGTCTGAGCTAGCGTGAACGTTGCATCACCGGCCGGCTTGGGGATAGGCGGCCTCAACTGAAGTGTTGTTCTTAAAGGTAGAGGAGATCGGGATTTCTTTAATGGCATTGACTGGCATTTGGGGTTTGAAACTCCTAATAGCAATAAACACATCATGGAAATAGAAAGAAATCGGATCCTCTCAGACTGGGTCAGTACAAGCTACAAGGGGAGATGAGATGATGTATTTTTACAATTTTATCCCTGTGTAAAACATAAAAAAAAATATTACATATAGTGGGATAAAAATGCATCCTCCTCCTTTGTACTGACCCAGTCCCCTCCTGAGGATCCAATTTCAACTAAGAATGATCAGCACATAAGAGATAGAGACAGAGAGAGAGACGCGGGTTGAAACTGCCAAACAATTTTGTTTGGTAGTTAGTGCTGAGAGAAGAGAGAGGAGGGATATTGGGATAGTGGGTGAGAGAAGAGAGAGGAGAGAGTTGGGAGAGGCATGTGTTGAAACTGTCATTAGTGTTGAGAAGAGGGGTATTGGGATAGTGGGTGAGAGGAGAAGAATTAAAGAGAGAGGATTTTAAGAAGATGATATGTGGCTTCATAGCTAAATTGGCAGGGTTATGATATATTAGTTTTATGCTATGTACGGGTAACATCAAAATTGAAGTAAACTAATTTTTTTGTTTATTTAAAATATATAATTATAGAAGAGAAAGGCAAGCAGGTTAGTTTGAGGAGCTCACAAGAGCTTTGAAACTTTCTTGCGTGAGAAGAATGAAGAAGGAGCAATAACATATGAAACATCATCTATATATAGAAACAGTAAATATTATGAAGATAGAATATTTTTATGTTGACTGTTTAATAATTAAGAATATTTTCATATATTCTCATCTCTAAGATGAATATTTTTTTCTAACTTTTTCTATTTATTTATATTTCTGCTTGACATTCTTTTTCAATATTTTTCTTTTCTTTTTTTATTCCAATAATGTTAAGCCAGAGTTGCTTAATTCGTTGATCACTGAATTTATAAAGAGAAAAAAATTGAAGATACTTTCGTAGCATGTTGTTTCAGATATTCATAAAGATAAATGTACCAACAAACTAAGGCCAACTGTTAATGAAATTCATCTAAGATTAAACTTGATAATAATAAGTCAAATCAACTTAATGACACATAAAATAAACTAATTAAAGCTAATTTGGCTTTCAACTAATAAGAATAATCCTAATTACTTTATCGAAAGAGACTTTTTTTAATTATCATGCAAAAATTACACTTAATGCATAACACTAAACCAAACTGTATGGTTTCATAACACTAAACTTCATATAGAATTTAACCACCTATGTAATGTAATGTTGTGAGTAATCAGATTCAAGTTTAATGGGTTTAATGTGTTGTTTTTGGCCAATGTGTGGTCGTTGGGTCTTGTTTGAGGCTTTAGTGTGTTGTGTGGGTGTCGTGGGCCGAATATTTGGGTCCACAGAGCCCCCTAATTCTCTGGTTGAGAACGCGACGCGGGCGGACATCGTTTTCTTAACGCGGCCTTCCTTACGACGTGTTCTCATTGCCGTCTTTTCTGGGCTTTTGTCGGCTTGCGCGATGCGTGGCGCGTGTTGCGCTGAAGTTTGGCAATGTCTTTATGAATGCGGCCTCTGAGTATGTCGCGTTCTTAATGCGACAATCGCCTACGACGCGTTCTCATTTCCAAAGTGTTTAAGTGAGTTTGGTTGGCCAAACAGATGAGGAAGCTTTGTTCGGATGAGAAGGGGTTTTCTGGCGTGGTTCCTTGACGATTCGGCTTGGGAGTTGCTGTTTTAGTGTGGTTTCCTACAAGGAGGTTGTTCAGAGCGTGGAATCGCCATATCTACATCGTTCTTCACGTTCTTGGAGTTAGTACGGGAACTTCTTTCATTTTTAGCGCGGTTTGTGTGATTTGAAGCATAGATTGTTGTGTGTTTATGACTTCTAATTGACATAGATGTGTTGTACGAGTTTAAATTGGATTAAAAAAGTGTTTCAGAGTGGTTTCTGATTGAGCATATGTGAGTCGACATTCTGTTTAAGAGTGTGATGGGTCGGGGGGATGCATTCTTAACACAACCTTCAACCCTGACGCGTTCTCATTGTGAACGCGGCATGTCGGGCCTCTGCATTCTTAACATGCCCAGTTGGTCTACCGTGTTATGAGTGCGACTTATCTGGCCGTCGCATTCTTAATGCGACTGTTGGCTCCTTCACGTTCTGGTTCCTAATGTAGGATCGAATAGGTGGATGGATCAGATCTAGAGGGAGGGGGGTTGAATAGATCTGACACCAATTACTGTGGAAGCTTAAGCAATTTAAAAATTACTTCGAATTAAGATATCTATTCAAATAAAACCCCATTGAACAGATGCAATATGTGTGATTAGTGTGTGTGAGCAAATCAATTAGTAGTGTGAGAGCGAAATCCTATGCAAGCATCTAGCGCAGACAAGCAGATCAAACCATTGCACAAAGGATTTTTAGGTGGTTCAAAAATCACCTCCAGTGACTCCTACGTCCACCCCTCATACAGTGAGCCACACTTGTAACATCCATGTTACCTTGTGGGTTAGGAGCTCTCGGTTGGGATCGCGACATGCAGGGCCGTCGCCTTCTGAAGGCGACGAAGGTAGCCGTCGCGTTTAGGTTGGGAACGCGTCGGCCGCCCCTGTCGCGATCTAGTTCTGACAACAGACAGTTCTTTTGTCGTTTTGGTATCTAGACGGTGGAGACACGTGTGGGCATGCATGCTTGAACGCGACATACTGACCCGTCGCGATCAAGTGTCAGCGTTGCATGCATACCACGTGTTGGGTTTGGCAGTTTGGGTCACAGACTTTAAGATCGCGACGTATGAGGGTGTCGCGTTAGTGTTGCTAACGCGATGACCAGGGACGTCGCGTTCTTAAGGTTTGTGTTAAAACTGCTCAGTCCGAGAGCAGAAGTCCCATTTGGCCATTTTGCTATCTTCTTCCCCTCTGTGGCGATTCCCCTGTGTGTTGAGCTCCGTGGGGAGCTTGGATGACCATTGTGGCTTGAATTGGTAAGTTTGTATGGATTGCACCTTTCACTTTGTATTCTTCTTCTTCTCCTCCTCCTCCTCATTCTCTGTGTTCTTCTTGCTTGGTATGATTTCTCTCCATCGACCTGAAGGAGGAGATTGAGCTCGGTTCGTGAGACGGTCGTGGAGCGTTGGAGCTCGGAGGTGGAGGGGTGCAATCCTACGAGAAGACCCTAACCGGGTGGTTCTTCAAGTTGAGGTAGGGACCCAAACCTCCACCTAGTTCTCCATGCTAGGTCCCAACCCCAATTCCAAGCCTAGAATCCTTGTTCTAGGAGTTGCTTTCGTCCCATGATCCAGGTGTGATGATTATGTGGTGTTGGTTTGCATGAATCTATGTTTCTTGGGTTGTGCATATGGGAAGTAACTTATTTGCATGTGAGTGAAGTGAGTGTTTCCTTGACTTTTCATGCATGCAAGGGGTTTCCTTGGGTGGTTTGTGCTATAATTGAAGTGTTTCCATCGTCTCCTTGACCCCCTCCCCTTTGTGTACCACTTGTGAGGCTTTTGGGGTGTAAGGGTTGCTCTTGTTGCGCAATCGGCCGTGGTCGCGACGGGTTTTCCAATCGTGACCAGGTCGCGACGTATCGGGGCGTCGCGTTCTCTTGAACGCGCCCCGGACCCGCCGCGTCATGCTGACGCGACAGGTACATGGCTAGCATTCAAGTGTTCGAGGTCTTCCCGATTGCGACCTCCATCTCCATCGTGATGAGATCGCGACGGGGTACGTGTCGCAATCAGTCGACTCAGGCTTGTTGCGGTACTCTTAGCCGCCGCGACCTTATCGCGACGCGCTTACGGGTCACCTTCTGTTTTCCTTGTCGCGACAGGCAGAACCGTCACGTTTTGGTCGAGAAGGGTCGATACGTCGCCTCTCTGACCGAGAGTTGACTGTCGGACCTGTTGTGTTTCCGCTTCCGCTGCGACTCAATTTTTCTTGGCACCTGTGCTATTCCTAGTGCAGTGCTACTACTAGTCTCTCTTCGCCGGATGCTAGACACTTGAGGGCTTGTCCACGAGACAGGTTGTTATCGTTACCTGGGACCCTCAGTCCCTGCGCGCCTGTGTCAGAGGGTGTTGCTCCGGGCGGCGGGTTTGCTCGAGTCGTTGACTCTGGTAGCAGTAGGGGAAAACGGTGGGACAGCGGCGTGAGTCGTTTGTAGAGCTCTCTTAGCTGAGTCTGGGACGCCGGTGGTTGGTAGCTCGTACGGCACATATCAGCTAGTCCTTTTCTCACTGCCTCACTCTACGTGGTTCCGGAACCATTTAGAGGGATCAGGCGTGGGACCGTAGTCTGGCCAAACTACGGCAGTTGTGGTTGTTCTTGTTCCGCATCTCACTCCGACGGGAGGTGCTAGACATGGACCGTTGGTCGAGGGTAAGGCGCGTGGCGCACCTGACCGGCTGACTAGTGTAGTGTTCTGTAGCTAGTGTGTTTGTCCAGGCGGTGTCTACTGTCTGTGTTACAGGTGGGTTCTTGTGGTGCCTTGGTTTACACGGGTTTTCCGGTTCCGCTGTGTAGCCTAGACCGACGACTGTGTAGTTTCTTTCACGCTTCCGCACTTGACTCTGTTTAGTAGAATATACTTTACTGCTTTATTTATTTATTGCACTTAGTTCTATTATGTTGTTAGAACCAGTGGGAGATTGGTAGTCCCTACTGGGCTTCTTCGTGAAGCTCACTCCCTATTTTGTAGGTGAGACTTCACAGCAGCTCCCTCCACGGCGGACTGAGGAGACGGGCCCGCAATAGTCGGCGTCTCTAGTGGCAGTGTTCCCCCAGCTCTTGTACTTCACCATCGGGGTATGCCCCTAAGGGACGTGTTCCTTCTCGTTTATTTCAGCACTTGTACTTCATTTACTTTGGGACTGTACTAGACTGTTACTTAGTGTTGGACACTTTTCGTTCACTTGTGGTGCACTTTAGTACGTTTGTTGTTATTTATTTCTATTACATATCTTGTTAGACCGATCCGTTAGCCCTTCCGGGTCTCTGGACCTGTGGGCGGCGGTCCCGATGTTCGGATTCTTAGTAGGAGCCGGGATCTGGACGCCGGGGTCGTTACAACACTACTCAAAACCTTGAGTACAACACACACTGGAGCACGACGACTCTAGAACACCCTTGAGCACGACGACTCAAGACACAACCAGAGTACGACGACTCCAAACCCTTTGAGTATGACGACTCAAAGAAAACTCAGGAGATAGGCACAATGACCTACTCCATAAACCACTTGTGAGTACGACGACTCACAAGTACATGAGCACAACGGCTCTAGAGCACTAAGGCTCCAAACCAGAGCACTACGGCTCCAAACCTTTGGACCATGAAGGATCCAAGTTCTGCTAGAACAAGCTCAATTAGAGAATAGATCCTCTAGCCCAATCTATCTCAATACAATGATAAAAATAGAACTGACAGAATTAAGTGATCTGTGTAGAACACATACACATATCACACAATAAAAAACTGGATGAACACTCTAAGAAAATAAATGAAATAGATGTGACTTGGATGTTCCTCGATGAAGAAAACTTGTAGAAGCTTGGATTGAAGACGCTTGAAGGAATTCGATGGAGTTCTTCTTCAATCCACGATGCTCTGCTTCAATGGCATCCGGATTGCCAATTCTTCTTCTTCCTTTGCTGCTCTTCTGCTCCTCAATCTGATGGTGCTGCTCTGCTCCCTTTCTGGATGCAGATACTTTATCCTCTCCCCTCGTCTCCAGTTAGGAGTGCCATATGTCACGGGAACTGTTTGGACAAAGACACTAGCCACAGAGAATAGCTACCACTAGTCAACCAGTTAGGAGTGCCATGCGCCTGCTACCACTAGTCCGAGTCTGCCACCTCCCGTCAGAGTGAGACCGTGGAACAAAAAATAACCACACAATTGCCATAGTCTGGACGGACTACGGTCCCATGCTTGACCCCTCTAAATAGTACTGGAACCACGTAGAGTGAGGCAGTAAGGAGGACTAGTTGATCTGTATCGGATGAACGACCAAACCACCTCGGCGTCTCAGACCAATGAAGAGAGCTTTGCAAACAACTCAACGTTGTCCACCACCATTTTCCCCTCAGCTACTAGAGTCGGTGACTCGAGCATGCCCACTGCCTATAGAACTCCCTCAATCGACGCTCGGGGACGGGGGTCCTAGGTAATGATAACAACCTCTAATGGAACAAGCCCTCCAGTGCCAAGCACCGGGCGAACGATTAGTGTAGAACCATTCTAGGAATAGGACAGGTGCCAAGAAACTCAGAGACATTACGGAATGGACTTCAAATAGGGCGTAGGTCATTCTCTGTCTGAGAAGGCGACAGGGTCACTGTCGCGTTCTCAGAGGAGGAGACGCAGTGGTAGTCGCAACCAGAAGGCGACACACAGACTGACATGACCTGGGTCAGAAGGTAACACACCCCCTATCACAATCAGAATGCGACATGGAGGGTGTCGCGACCAGAGTCAAAAGGCGACAGGGGAAGTGTCGCATTCTGGGTCGCGATAAGGACCTTGTCGCAACCACAATAGAGATCTGAGTGCCCACCCGAGACCTCCAAAAACACCCCAAAATGGCAAATCCGGTGTGCACAAAGGGAGGGGAGCATGGAGAACAACAAATACACATGCTAGGAGTACAAACCACCATCATCCATGATCATGCATGATAATGTGAATCTACACTCATGAAACCTCATATGCACATACATGAGATCACTCGAACCCCCAGCCCCATTCAAGATCAAGGAATCCAAGATGCATTCAAACACCTAGCATGGATTCTACAAGACTTGGAGAAGGGAGAAGGAGATCCTAGCATACTAGAACTAGGGGAAGGTTGAGGATCCCTACCTCAAAATGAAGAGCCAACCCATTGGAGTCTTCTCGTATGCATGGCCGTCTCCTCCTTGCCCCACGCTCATGCTGTCCATGTGCAGTGCCCGTCCTTCTTCACATCAGAGAAGAGGTCACACGTCGAAGATGAAGGCTGCCATGCCGAAGGGAGCACCACGCTAGAGGAGGAACAATGAGCCGGAGATGCCACACTCACCAAGAACACCTCCAAGAACTCCCCCATAGGGAGGTTTCACACAGAGGGGTCAGAGGAAGGAAGGGAAGAAGGAGAAAGGAGGAAGAAGAAGTATGTTCTGATGGCCCAGCTTATATAAAGCTCGGGTTTCAGATCGTGACGACTAAGCTGTCGCGATCTGCCTCAAGGTGGCAACTATGCTGTTGCGACCTCAAAGGCCTGGTCAAACCCGATAGTCGGACCCGCCACATGTCACCCCACATGCCTGCCACCCTGAACGCGACGAGTGGTATGTCACCTTCAGGTTACATGCGCCCCGACACATGTCCCAACTGTCCCGATAGCAAGATAACAAGAAGGGCATGAGACAACTAGAAATTGTCAGAAGGTGAATGCGACGACGAAGCTGTCGCATTCCTAACCAAAACATGACAGCCATGTCATTGCCTTCAGGAGGCGACGGCCCGACTCGTCGCTACCCTCAACAGAGGGTGGTCGACCAAGGAAAACGGGATGTTACAAATCACTATTCATTGCAGATGTTTCTTAATTTTTTTTGCTTAGTTTTATTTTTTTTTTTAAGATCAGATTGGGTAAATTATATTATTTTGATTTATAGTTTTTTTAATTTAAAAAATAATATTAAAAACTATAATTTTTTTTATGGAAGTTAATGTAGCGCATGCAACATTAATCCGCATGATTGTAGCGCATTAGTAATGAATAGTAATCACTATTCATTGAAGACGTTTCTTATTTTTTCCCTTACTTTAAATTTTTTTAAAGATTAGATTGTGTAAAATATGTTGTTTAGATTTATAATTAAAAAAAAACTTTAAAAAATATTAAAAAATTACAATTTTTATGGAAGATACTGTAGCGCAACAGTGCCCGCATATATATATATATATATAGTATACTATAGCGCAACAGTTCATGATTTTCTGAACACATTCGAACCCTGCATTTGCCGCTGCACAGTGTGCGAGGGTGAGGCACGCTGTGCATCCCCGTTTGAACCCTACGTACTCTTTATGAATCCACTTGATGCTCGATCACGATGGCCGATAGACGCCCGAGAGGTTGTGCGCGCTTGCAGCCATGGACGGATGCAGCGTTTGGGGTCACAGGACCCCACTGAAATTTTTCCTCTTCTCAAAAGACCATGGGAGTTACAACTTTTTGAAATATTTTTGTAAAGGGTGATCCCACTGGATCACCCGAAGGTGACTCGATTCAAGGGTCCCAGACAAAAATATTTTCTTCGCCCAATCCCAACCCCGCCCATGCCCCTTCTCCGCGCAAAAGCAGAAAAAAGCGCCATGTCCCAGCCCCGCCCTTCCTCATTGTTATTGAATTGTCTCATTTTTATTAATTTTTTTATTTTAAATATTTATTTATATTATTTATAATATATATAATTATATAAATATTAAAATATAATTTAAGTGACCTCACTGGACAAAATTTCTACATCCGTTGCAGCTGTTGGATCTGGGCAGAAGAATACAGCTCCATGGCTGTGGCCTGTGGGAAAACCCAGCTGCACGCTTCTTGTATATAGACGGGAGGGGTTTGCAGGCGCCGGGGTCTTGGGTGGGGCGGGGAATCGAACAGGAGGGGATCTTGTATATATACACGGTGAAGAAGTACAGGTCAAGTAATCTGCGAGAAATTATTGCTTCCAGAAGAATCGGCTGTGTAGAAGTAGAACAACATGACATGACGATGAAAGAAAGGAAGGCATGCAAAATGAGATGAACGTAGATAGAAATGCGATGTGTACGGAAATAAGAAGAAGGCATACAAAACATCTCTTTGTTGCAATGAACGAATGCAAGTAAATACAAATATTACAACAACTACAATGACGAAAACATACCTCATATATTGCAACAACGATGTACGGAGCACCAAAAATATCTGAATGTGGAGAAGTACTTCACACGGTGGGGGTGGCAGATTGGAGAGGTATCTGCAACGCCAACGCCTTTGTATTCTGGTATGAAAGAAGAATTTTTGTTTGCTGGACCTGGAGAGGCGAGACAAGTTTCTGGAGAAAGAAGGAAGGTGTTTTTTTTTGGCTAAGTTAAAGTAGACAGCTTGAAAGAGAAAGGAAGATGGTTAATTTTGTCAGAACTTGTTGGCACTTTTTGCCAGAACTTTTCAAAATTTGCAATCTTTCCTTTCTGAATGTTATATAACTTTCTTCGTTTATTTTGACAGAACATATATTATTTTGTATATATACTAATATATAATTAATATAAATTATGTCTTTAAAAGGAACTTTTGGTCATACTTGCGTGCTGGGCGGATTGGAGAGGGAGGTCTTGTGAGGGATGTGAGAACGAACAAGAAATTTTTCTTTCCTTTTTATCGTTATTAAATTTGACAGTTTCATATTTTGTCTTTCCTTGTTACACTATATCCATAATGGGTTTGGACGATGTTTAGAAAGTATAGTGTTTGCAAAACGTGTCACAGAAGTTTTTGGCCGTACAATTTTTTTTATTTTAAATTTCTTGTTTTCTTCCTTCCCGTGAGATTTTTCTTGTGCAAGTTTTTAGAGAAAGTTTTGGCGGAAAAAAAACTCATCTTGATGTTGCCACGTGGCTGCACCAAGACTAAGAATTATTATATTAGCATAGATAAATAATATAGATATAGGTATAGATTTGAGAATAGATGGTTAAATATTTCTCCTACTTTGTTTGAGAGACAGATTGGAGCATATTTTTTGTGACCGATTATAGTTTAACCATCAAACTTACTTCAAATAATGGCTTCAACTAAACTATATAGTTCATGACTTTAATTGGGTTAAACATAGACATAGTATACTAATCATCCAAATGCAGCAATCAACCGAGCTATATAGCATAAGCTCGGCCAATATCAATTCAGAATCCGATCATGTCTTCCTTGAGGGGGAAAGTTTATACATGAAACATAGTGCAGATGAGTTTACCTACAAATGGTCATTTTCTTTTCTGCAAATCTAACCAATCTGTATAAGCAACATCTGTGGCAATTTGACAAAATTAGAGCTTCATGGATGTCCGTTAAGTATGATAACTGATGGTAAACTACACCCTATCTACAAGTTTAGCTATCATAGGGAGCCAAGTAAAAACTAAGTTAAGAATTGGTCTATGGTAAAAGAATCTGCAGCCTCCATTGAAGGTTTCACAGTTCTCACGTTTATCCTGTACTGAGCATCTGATGTACCAAGTGTTTTTATGATTAATACAATCATATCAAGATCTGTCTCCACCAAAAGCTTCATAGCACAATACAAGAAAGAGTCAGCAGAGAGCATTTTTATTCCAACAACCCAAGAAAACAAAAGTGTAACAAATTTTGCCTACCTTTCTGTTTGCACCAATAAAAAAGAATAAAAGAAATTGATAATCCAATGAGCACAACAATGGTAGTATTCACAGGAAACCCTGATAAATAAGATGAAAACCACGCCCATGCTTCTATAAACTCTAGCTTAGTCTGAGCTTCCTCTTTTAATCTGTGACTTAGAGGGATGCATATAAAGCAGGGTTGGACGTACCGCAGCGGTACGCCTGACCCACGCGGGCGGCACCCAGGCACGGTCGGGTCGCCCAACCGGGCGACCCAGCGCGTGCCGCCGCGGCACGTGGGGCGGGCCGGTCCGAGCGGTACTGCGCGCCGGTTTTTTTTTTTTTTTACTTACTCTCTCACACCCGGTGTATTTAAGTCGTCTAAATAGTGTTTAATTGAGTTGAAATTTTAAACATAAGTTAATTAAGACATGATAAAAATTATAGTAATTTTAGTTTAATTTTTAAATCAATTTTCCGTCAAGTAAAAATTGTCCCAAAAATCATTAGATCGACTTAATCTCAACATCTAAGGGATCTAAATGATGTCTAATTAAGATGAAATTTCAAACATAAGCTAATTAATAGATGATACAAATTATAATAATTTTAGTTTAATTTTTTAAATTAATTTTTTGTCAAATAAAAATTGTCCTAAAAATCATTAGATCGACTTAATCTCAACATCTATGCATCAATAACTCATGATATTTATATATTTAGAATCAGTACATTTTTCTAGTAATTATGATGACTTTAGATTTGACTTTATTTTCGGAGCCAAATGTCGTCCTATTGAAGTGCACAGAGCGTTCTCCGTACCGCGACAAACCTTCTGTGCACTTAAGGGGGTCTAAATGATGTCTAATTAAGATGAAATTTCAAACATAAATTAATTAAGTGATGATACAAATTATAGTAATTATAATTTAATTTTTTAAATTAATTTTTTGTCAAGTAAAAACTATCCCAAAATTTATTAGGTCGACTTAATCTCAACATCTAAGAAATCTAAATGGTGTCTAATTGAGATGAAATTTCAAACATAAGCTAATTAATAGATGATACAAATTATAATAATTTTATAATTTTGTGTGCACTTAAGGGGTCTAAATGATGTCTAATTAAGATGAAATTCTAAACATAAGTTAATTAAGAGATGATACAAATTATAGTAATTACAATTTAATTTTTTAAATTGATTTTTGAAAAGTAAAAATTGTTCAAAAAACTATTAGGTCGACTTAATTTTAACATTTATGCATCAATAATTTCTAATATTTTATATTTTTAGAATCAATATATTTTCTAGCAATTATGATGACTTTATGTTTGACTTTATTTTTGGAACCAAATGTCGTCCCGTTGAAGTGCACACAATCAAAGACAGTACTAGAATTATATTAATAATATAAATATATTTTAAAATTAAAGATAATTATGTTTTATATAAGTGATAATGTCTTACGTATAATTTACTATCTCTTTTAAATTTCTTAGTATCATATTAATATTTTATTATAAATTTTAAGGTGTTACATTTTTGTTTTTGTTTTGGATTCTTTGTGTTGATATAATGGAATACATTGGTTATATCATGAACAACTTTCATGAAGAGCCCAAAGACTGGACGATGACACAAACTCATCATTCAGATTCTGAAGTTGACTTAGACGATGACATTCAAGTAGGCAGTCTTACCAGAGCTGACATATAACCTACTTCCCGGACTCACCACGAGATGGACACAACAGATCTAGATATGTTGATTCAGCCTAGAGCTCCCCCCCAATCTCAGTCAGTAGCTCCCCCTTCTTCTGGACCTAGGGGTCCCCCTCCTCGACCCCCATCTTTGTCTAAGTCATCTTCTACACACCGTCATGGTCAATTCCAGACCCAGGTGATATAGATTAATTTATAATACCTCATATATTTGATTTATTTATGTTACTTATAATGACATACTACTCACGCAGGCATCTGTTGGTTGGCCAAGCGGGTCAAAACAAGGAAGGAAGAAGGATACTTCACAGGGAGGACCATCGAAGAAATCTGGATGGACAACAAAGATTCTTGGTTCCAGGAAAAAGAAAAGCACGCAGGGAGAAGATCCCCTTGACATTGCAGATGCCACAACAGTGGACGATTCAGATGTGACTCCTTCACCATCTGAGCCATCTCAGAGACAGAGTACGGGAGATGACTCATCAAATCATTCTTTTCCATCTGGTACAGGTGGCAGTGGTGGTGGTGGTGGTGGTGAGAGCATGCGTTTTTCATTAGAGTCTGAGTTCACGCATGCTATCCAGGATGATCGAGATAACAGTGCTCCATTAAGCACATCAAAAAGGTATCAAGCAGATGAGAAATGGCGACACATAGGTCCTGTAGACAGTAACAGTTATCAAGGGATTCTATCCGATTTTGAGAGATTAAGCACCCAGGATAGCACAACATCTGAGGCTGCTAGTGAGGGTCACAGTTTCTTTTTAGGACATACACAGCTGGATCTATATGGACAACATCATGGGTATGGTGGCCATTATGCTTCTAGATACCAGTATGGTGATGATGGTTCTTACATGCAAATTCCAATCGTTCCACCATCAAGGTCTACAATAGTACGCCAAAGAACACATCAATATTTAGAATATCAGCGTATGTACGAAGACCTATATCAAAATTACATGTCTTATGTTGATTATTTGTGCTTTTTAGAGAGCACTTATAATGTGAGGTTGTTTAGAGATGAAAGTTATACCCCCTAGTACGAGGGTTTTGTAGACATACATGTTCAGCATGACGAGAAAGAATAAGTAAGAACTTGTTAAATATTCTTAGTTACATGTAAAAGAAGATGATATTAATTTGCAATTTTTCATGCATATGGTCGATAATATGAATATTGTATTTGGTTTATAAGAGTTAATAGTTATATTCTTAATATTAGATGAACACTAAATGATTGTGTCATGATTTTGGTATCATTGTATATATGTTCGATGAATATTAAATAGTTGTGGTGAGTTGACTTAAATGACTTACTAAATTTATTTATATTTTTCAACCTCTTTATATGATGTTCTTATGTTTTACTTATTTTCTTTTGAAGTTTGCTCATTTTAAATATTATCTAAGTTAAAAAAATTAAAAAATAAATCAAACAAGTCATTTTCCCACCGTACCTCAGCGGTACGGTATGGTACGGTACGTACCTTCCTATGAAAAATGCGGTACGATCAATCCGGACGGTACGACGAACCTTGATATAAAGAGAAACTTTACATTTTTGTCCCTTACTAGGAACTGCCAAAATCCAGGTTCTGAGTATTGATGAGAAACCTATCTATGATCAGTAACTTACATGGATCCTGCACAAATCAGTTCTACACAAACTGATATTGCCAAAACTCAAGAACGAGAAAATTAAGCTTCATACTTTGTGATCTCCATTCAGGGGTAATTTATCAGCAATTCTTCCCAGAACATCGGCAAGTTTGCTGAGAACACCCACCAACCTCTCTGTCTGGTCCTTCCTCTGGTCCCTCTCCTGTTGCCAATTAATGCTCTGGGCCTCCAGATGGGCTGCCAGGGTCCTGCTGTTCCTTTCAAGGATCTCCATTAATTGGTTCTGTAGGTCTTTCCCTGCGGAGTTCTCCAATGAGGTACGCTTCCGCTTATGCTCTTCCCCTGATGAAGACACCTTCTCTGTGTTAGCTGGTTGCTTCTCTCTTTCCATGCCTGTAGTATCCACACCTGCCAATAAGTCCATCCTAAAAACTTCAAGCTGAATATCATAAAGTTCTTGAGATTAGGTTGGACTGGGAAAATCCACAGCCCAGCAAGACCTTGCACTATACAGAAAGACCAAATATTTTACAAAATCGATCAGGGACAGCTAGTTACTTCAACAGGAATGCCATCAATAACAAAACATGAATAAGATGCAATTTTACAATCAGATTTTAGTTTTCATGCAACTATAAAAAATGATTTACTTTAGAAAGCATGATTAAATAATGGGATTTCAAGAAACTGCACATCTTATGACATTGTTCACGTCATTAATTTATGTTACCTGGTTATATATCTTATGCATGAAACCCAATTTTATCGTTAGACTGCAAGTTTCTATATTATATATATGCATGTGTACATACATACATACACACACAAGTAGAGAGAGATATTATGAATTCAAACCATAATTTCACAACATCCAAGGGAAGACCAGAAGATAAACATTAAAGCATAAAGCTTAAATTCTTCATCTCATTTAATAAAAGTTCCATAGTTGCTGTTACATAGACGAAACATTACCAAGTATTGCTGTTCTTTCCAGAATATCAAACATGTTATGCCAATTATCACCGAAAAACTGACTATTTTTCAGTCCACATATTCCACAGAAGAGGTGTAAGACCAAATCCTGATCCCTCTGTCTATATTTTCAGTGGATTTGCCCTCTTCCTTTCATTCAACCATCTGTGTTAATACTGGGATTCCGCCAAATGCCCCAAGCAATCTTGAGAGGACTTTTAACTTCTAAGCGGAAAAGGACTCTCGAACAGGCTTCTCCGGACCACTTCCACAATCCAAATTGATAAACAAATGTTCTAAAGATTCACCTTGGAAAGCGTAAAGGACAAATCAAGCTTGTGTACTTCAGAGGAACTTCTGGTGAGGACACGAGAGCCCAGGTCTGCTTCAACCCGGAGCTGGTTTATCGCCGTCGGGGAGCACAACACGCCACAGAGGCTTCGATCTGGTTGGGCGATGAGGCCATGGTGTAGAGTTCACGTCCACGAGTCCCTAGACTATAGTTTTGGCCCAATTGGGGCCCATTTAGTATCTTTTCTATTTTTATTTATTTTCTGTTTCGAATTTTATCTTTATTTTACTTCTGGTAGGATTACTATGAAGTGTTTTGCTGTGATAGGTATTTAGGTGTTTTGCTGTGATTGAGATTAGCCCAAATCTCTTTAAATACTTGTAATACCCGATCTTGATGAAAAAGAATGGATTATTTTTACTATTAAGAAAATTGGGGCCGCTGCTCTTCCCCTTCCTTCCGCAACGAATAGGTGCCCGAGAAGGGTTTGGCGTGAAGCCCCACCGAGAAGGCCTCTTCGCCATCGCCACCTTCCCTTCTTCCGGTTTCCCTCTCTCTTTGCTCGCTTGTGAACCCCGTTCCGACATCGGCCCCGCGCCCGCACCCTCCTGCGCTTGCGCTGATGCCGCGAGCGCACCAGCTCTCGTGTCAGCTCCGCTAGCCCTGCCTTCGCACGCCCCCTTGCGCCAGCGCTGCACTGCCAGCGTCTGAGGCCGCCCTGCCCTCTCCAGCACCTCACCAACTTTGCCAGCACCGGCGCCTGCGCCAGCCCTGCGTCAGCCTCGCCAACGCCCGCATCCACGCCGACCAGTCCGCCTGCGACCGGTTTTCGGCAGGACAGTCCCCGCACAGACCCAGCCGTCCAGCACTCTGCAAGTGCGTGTGCTGGTCTACGAAATCCCGAGATTTTATTTTTGTAGCCTATTACCTCCCTGGGTGGAGTGGGCCTAAATTGAATTGTAAAATTTTAAATTATTTATTCTGTAATCCGGATTCGTGACACGGTCGGGTTCTTCCCCACGCACTAGCGTGGAGGTACGTACTCTATGCTCAATCTCTTTACTTGCTTTTTCTAGTATTTGTTCGTATTTGCCGCCGACTTGTGAGGTAGGACATCTAGCCGTGACGTGCATCACTGCCGGCTTGTGAGTGCGAGAACCTATTTCCCGGAGGCTCCGTTTGGACCTTGACTGTGGATTGACTACCCTAGTTGTGGTGGCTTCTTAGCTACCTTGGTCCCGCGTTTCCCTCCGCGAGGGGCGACTTTGTGGGCTACTTGTCTTTTGGCATATTTATTTTTCTGTTACTTTGTTGGTTTAGTCGGTCTACTACTGCTAATCCTCTTGCTTATTGCTGATCGCGTCACAAGAGAGTCGTAGTTCGTCGGTTAGCATAGTCCACGTGTGTTGTCCCGCATCAACTTCAATGTCTCGCAAGTCATTTAAAACAATTTTTTAAAAGAACATTTTCACTTACAAGGAGCTTTAGTTCCACTGTAGATGATGCAACTATACTGCAGCCTCCATAATTCATTAATTCTGGACAAAAGAAAACAAAGAATTCACCATTAGCCTGGCATATCCAACATCTACTGTCTTCACATTCTTATAACAGCTGGCTCTTGACCAGGATTTTATTCATTTGTTTGAACTGCAGGATTTTATTCATTTGTTTGAAGTGCATATGCTTATATCAGATTCCTTTTGAGAAATAGGTTCAATGTCATCCATATGCATCACACACACAAATGACAATCTGACCTCTATCTTTCCCGATCACACATGCATATAATGACCAGACCATCTTTTAGAGAAATTGATGTATGCACCATTAACCTTCCCAAAACATGATCAACTTTCATTGATCTGGGAGGATCTACCAAGAACCCTTCCATGCTTGACCGGGTCTCATGCATGGATGGGCAGTTTATGTGCATGGCCACCTTATGGCCATCCCCTACTCTTTCATTTATATCCATTCATTTTAATACTCCTATTTTAGCTATTGACCATTATGGGAGCCCTACAGAATGTATAAAGGAGGCCTTAAGCCTTTGTAGAAGGGACATTGAAGGAGAAGAAGAAAGAAAGAAAAGGCAAGAAGAGAGTTTAGTCTCTCCTATAGAATGAAGGAGAGAGAGTTCCATAAAAAATATTTGCCTTCTCATCTCTATTTTATTTTATTTTCACATTGTGTGTATTTGGTGTGAGGAGTCGAGTATTTCTTCTTTACATACAGATCAAGTAGGTATTAGAGAAACATACGTCAACTCTAGCTGACCTGGTCGCCCAGGCCACAAAATTGACGCAAGAAAGAGATAGTACTATGTTTGATCAAAGCCCAAACTACTCCATTGCTATCAACAAAGGAGATGCAGAACATTCAAAAAAATCTCCCATTGACCTTAGTGGGAGAAGATGACAATGATGATAAAGATGATTGCATCATGTTGCATGGAAGGCTAGGACCATCCAAGGTTGAAGCCAAAATCGACATCCCTACATATGATGACATTGTCAACGTAGAGAAGTTGGATGTGTGGCTCGACCGGCTTAGGACCTACTTTACCTTGCATCAGTATGGTAGTCAAGATAAGGTCAAGCTTGCATGCTTAAAGTTGGCAAGCCATGCCTTGGCATGGTGGAATGGCTACCTACGAAGCCACGACAATAAGGAGATCACTTAGAGTCTTTTCAAACGACTCAACCACTGGGAGTTTTACCCTATTGGGTATGTCGAAGATCGTTAGAAGCATTGGAACAACCTTCGACAAACGCTAGGACAATCAGTAGAAGATTACACCACTGAGTTCTAGTGATGTTGGACATCTTACACTATGATTACCAAACATTCATAAAGTACACATATAGGTTGAACGAGCGAATCAACATCAAGCTAACACTCATCAAAGTGCAAGATATCTCCAGTGTTAGCATCATTGCCATGGCCATCAAGAAGAAGAACTAGCACCGCGGTCCTAAGAAGTCTCTTGAAGAGGCAAAGGAGAGCTCGTCTAAGCCCCAGAAATATAAAACGAGGAGAAAAAGAACTAGCTTGTCCAATTCTTCCAATTTCAATAAGTTGTATGAATATTGTAAGATCATGGGACACATTAAAGAGAAGTGATGGAAGCTCCATCTGGGGCTATTCGCATAAAAATGGAAGAAGGAAGACAAAGACAAATGTATGACGACAATGACGGTCAACACTGATACCATTGAGTTTGGAGAAGTTGAAAAGGCAATTCTAACTCTATCTCTGATGGCAATGCCGAAGGAGATAGACTTGATCTCTGCTCTTAAGATTGATACAAGAGAGGAGTTGTTCACCCTGGGAATTCAGGTGAAGTAAGAGGTGATCAGTGTCATAATTGGTAGCCAAAAGAACCCATGGAAGGCAGAATCAGTCGATTCGGATAGGGATTGGCCGATTCTGGATCGGATCGGCCATGGCCGATCCAGACTGATTCCTCCTATTATAGCCGATTCTGATTGGGAATTGGCCGGATCGGATTGGGATTGGCCCTAGCCGATTCAGGAGTCCGATCCGATCCTGCCTTCCATGAAAGAACCTCATCTCAACAAGTCTAGTACAAAAGTTAGACTTAGAGACAACGCCACATTAACACTCATATCCACTAGAGTGGATTTAAAGGGATATGCAACACAAGATTCACTGCCAGTGCAAATTCAAGTTTGCCATCACTAACTAGAACATCGACGAGGTGACAAGTAAAGTGGTCCCTCTCGATATCTACTAGGTGATTTTTGGCAAACCTAATGTATGAGATCATGACGAAATTTATTTTTGTCGAGCCCACTAATACCATCTAGTTAAAAATGGAAAGAAATATCTAGTTCAACAAGATAATATACACCAAAGTGTAGATCTAGTGATAGCCTACCAAATGAAGAGGATGGCGAATACTTGCCAAAAGTTCATACTACTATTGGTTCGTCTAGTGAAGACCAAACCACAGGTATCACAAGTTACCCTAAATTGCAAGGAGAGCTCAAACGAATTGAAGAAAATATTAGGAGAACACGTAGCCCTCTTTGATGAGGCTTAAGGATTTCCACACAAAAGAGTGGTGGAACATGAATTCAACTCATCTCTGATGCATCCCCACCTAACCTCAGCATGTATTGCAATTTAGTGTTGGAGAACAAGGAGATCAAGCAGCAAGTGATCAAGCTACTCAAGAATGGAGTTATCAAGCCAAGGTTCACCTTGCGGATCTCCTATGCTACGAGTGTCGAAGATAGATGGTTGTAGGCGCATGTGCACTGACTTCCGCACCCTCAACAAGATCACCATCAAGAACCGATATCCACTACCCTGAATGATGATTTATTAGACCAATTAAAACATGCAACTATTTTCACCAAGTTGGATCTGAAGTCCAACTACCACCAAGTCTGAATCCGAGAAGAGAACACTTGGAAGATCATATTTAAGACACAACAAGGGTTGTTTGAATGGCTTGTTACGCCTTCCGGATTGTGTAATGCTCCTATTATGTTTGTCGCTGATGACTGATGTGTTGTGGCCCTACCTTGATAGCTTCGTGATCGTGTACCTTGATGACATTCTTATCTACTATAGTACATGGGAAGAATATCTAATGCATGTAAAAAAGGTACTTGAGTTACTGGAACAACATTAATATCATTTGAATCGCAAGAAATGTGAGTTTGGGAAGTAGAAACTAAAAAACTCCACTTCATGGAAGGTGGCAGTGAAATATAGATCGACTTCAACAAGGTGAAGATGAACAAGGAATAGCTGAGACTAAAGTCGATGACTGAGGTCTGAAGCTTCATAGGTGCATGCCAGTGCCTTAAAAAATTCACTCAAAACTTTTCTGTGTTGGCTTCTCTCCTATATGAGCTAACAAAGGCGAATTAGAAACTTGAGTGGACTCCGAAATATGAGGAAACGTTTCTTCTATTGGAGAGGAAGATAAGCACGGTGCCAGTTCTTGCCTTGCCCAATTTATAGAGACCTTTTGAACTTGAAGCAGATACATCAGGATATGCTATGAGAACCATTTTAATACAAGATAGTCAACAGTGGCATACCATTAAGTGTTCTAAGGATCTTGAAAGAATTATCCAACATATGACAAGAAACTTTTGGCCTTACACCAGGTGGTGAAATATTGGTATGTATACCTCCTAGGTAAGGAGACGATGATGCATGTTGACCACTTTAGTATCTGTAGACTGTAGTCCCAGTCAAAGTTGCAGTAGGCTTGTAACATGAAATGGATGACATGCTTACAACAGTTCAACTTGGTGATCAAATACAGGAAAGACATTCAAAATAAATTGCTAGACTTGTTATCACATCTTCCAGTTGTGGCTCTTATTTGTCTTCATTTATGTAAGTGAAGTTAAGTTTCCCTAAGGAGTACACTAACTTGTACGCCGAAGACCCTGATTTTCAAAGAGCATTAGCAAATATTGAAGTTAGAACCGTCACTGAGTTCGTCTTGCAAGGTGGCCTCTTATATAAAGGTGCACAACTATGTATGTCAAAAGCTGCAAATTGAGTCACGTGGATCAAAGAGGCACACACCTTGAAGGTAGTTGGACATTTCGAGGTGAACAAAGCATTGCTAAACCTGCAATATTATGACTACTGCTTACCGATGTAGCCAGATATGACTTGGTTCATGAGAGACTACGTATTATGTAGCACATTTATACTTGCTAATCAAAAGTTGGGATTATACACACCCTCACCAGTTCCAATACATCCCTAGGAGAGCATCTCCATGGATTTTGCAGGAGAGCTCCTAAGAATGCGGAGGGGACACAACTACCTATTTATGGTGGTCAATAGATTTTCGAAGATCATAATGCCCGTCCCATGCAAGAGGATGATCATTGAAGAGGAGACGATATGACTATTCTTCCAACACATTAGGACGCACTTTGAGTTATCAAGCTTGATTGTGTCTGATCGTGATAATCGCTTTCTAGGCAATTTTTAGAGATCATTATGGTCCATGATAGGCACAAAGTTGCAGAAAAGCACAACCTTCCATCCTCAAACTGACAGACAAATTAAGGTGGTCAATTGAACATTGGTACATTTTCTACAAGGTTATAATGCTCGACATCCTAAGACTTGGGATGAGGGTTTGCCCACAAAGTTGAAGCAAGAATGTTGGCTTAAGTAACACAAGCATTGGTGAAAATCTAATGCCCCAAAAACCTAAGGGTTTCTTCACAAAGTTTGTCTACATAGGGTGAGTCAGAGCTTAAGATCAAGTTGAAAGGCATAGTCGACGGACAACATGTGAATAATCCTATACTACCCCTTGTTGGCCTCGAAGGATGGAGGAGGTTAGGTCATGGTTCGACGTGTTGGACCGAACTGGTTTGGTAAGCCTAAATCGTACTGTTCCATAGGCCAACCGATCTATGAGACGGTCAACATAGGTTAGTTTTTTTTTCTATTTTAAAATTTTATTATTAAATTTAATCATGAACCAGACTGGACCAAACTAGTGCGGTACTCTCCAGTTCATTACATACCTGAAGCTCTCCAGTTTGGTCTAGCTCACCAGTCTGGCCTACCTTGGGCAAGGTTAGCCGAAAGATGGCTATCAATTACAAGATGCAAGGTGTAACATCCCTGTTACCCTTTGAGTCAGTTGCTCTCAGTTGGGATCGCGACACGCAGGGCCGTCGCCTTCTAAAGGCGACGTAGGTAGCCGTCGCGTTCTGGATTGGAACTCGCCGGCCGCCCATGTCGCGACTTGGCTCTGACAGCAAACGACAGTTTTGTCATTTTGTTGTCTGGACGGCGCTTACACGTGTTGGCTTGCATGCATGATCGCAACGAATCGGTCCGTCGCGATCAGGAGTTAGTTGTGCATGCACACCACGTGTCGGGTTTGACCGTCAGGGCTGCAGGTGACTTGAGATCGCGACGTAGTGGGGTGTCGCGTTAGGCTTCGTAACGCGACGACCAGGGCCGTCGCGTTCTCAATGTCTGACCTTTAGTGCTCAAGCCCGAGAGCACAGCCTCTTTTTGGCAATTGCTCTGTATTCCTCCCCTCTGTGGCGTCTCTTTGTGTTGGTGTGCTCCGTAGGGAGCTTGGATGACATTTGTGCTTGGACTTTGGGTGATCTTGTGAAATTGGTTGTGTGTGTTGGGTTGTTGTGCTCCTCCCTCATTTCTTCTCCTTCTTCTTGCATGGTAGAACTCTTCCCTTGGTGCATGAAGGAGGAGACCGAGCTCGGTTCGTGGGCGATGCATGGAGCATTGGAGCTCGGAGGAGGCGGAGTGCAAGCTTGTTTGAAGGCCCTTCTAGGGTGTTTCTCCAATTTGAGGTAGGGACCCAAACCTCCACCTAGTTCTTCATGCTAGGTCCCAACCCCAATTCCAAGCCTAGACTTCATGGTAGGAGTTTTCTTGGCTCAGATGATCCATGTGTGATGTGTGCATGGTGTGGTTTGCATGGCTTTCATGTTTGGATGGGGGTTGGTGTTAGGAGGTACATGTACTTGTGTGAAGTTCATGAGAGTGTAGCCTTACTTCCTCGCATACTTGGGGTCTTCTTGAGGGTGGTTTGATCTTAATTGAAGTATTTCCATCGTGTGGCATGCTTCTCTTTTCCCCTTTGTACCATGTGAAGTGTTTTGGGGTTGTTGGAGTGCTCTGTCTGAGCACTCGGCGGTGGTCGCGATGGGCTTCCCAATTGCGACCAGGTCGCGACGTATCGTGGTGTCGCGTTACCATGAAACCCGTCGCGTCTAGCCAACGCGACGGGGTACGTGGCAGCTTTCTGGGTTTCGGGGTCTTGCTGGATCGCGACCGCCTTCTCCGTCGCGATGAGATCGCGACCGCCTTCTCCGTCGCGATGAGATCGCGACGGGGTATGCGTCGCGTCCAGAAGGCCGGGTTTGTTGCGGCGCCTATAGCCGGCGAGATGCTATCGCGACGGGCTCGAGGGTCGCCTTCCTGTTTCTTGTCGTGACAGATCGCGACAGGCCGATACGTCGCCTCTCTGACCGAGAGCTGACTGTCGACCTGTTTGTGTTCCGTTTTAGCTTCCGCTGCGACTCAGTTTACTTGGCACCTGTGCTGTTCCTAGTGCAATGCTACTCTAGTCTCTTCGCCCGGTGCTAGGCACTTGAGGGCTTGTCCGCGAGACAGGTTGTTACCGTTACCTGGGACCCCCATCCCTGGGCGCCTGTTAGAGGGAGTTCTCCAGGCGGCGGGCGTGCTCGAGTCACGGGCTCGGAGCGGCAGGGGAAAACGGTGGGGACAGCGGCGTAGTGTCATTTGTAGAGCTCTCTTAGCTGGTCTGGTTCTCCGAGGTAGTTGTGGTGCTCTTGCGGTGCGGACCAGCTAGTCCTTTCTCACTGCCTCACTCTACGTAGTTCCGGAACCATTTAGAGGGGTCAGGCATGGGACCGTAGTCCGGCCAGACTACGGCAGTTGTGTTTACTTGTCCACCGCGTCTCACTCCGACGGGAGGGGAGACCTGGACTTGTAGTCGAGGGTAAGGCGCGTGGCGCTCCTGACTGCTTGACTAGGGTAGCGTACTGTAGCTAGTGTGTTTGTCCAGGCAGTGTCTACTGTCTGTGTTTACAGCTGGGTTTTTGTGGTGCCTCGGTTTATACGGGTTTCCGGTCCCGACGTGTAGCCTAGACCAACGACCGTGTAGTTACTTTCACGCTTCCGCACTTTACTCTGTTTAGTAGAATAGAATTTACAGCTTTATTTAATTACTGCACTTAGTTCTATTCTGCTGTTAGAACCAGTGGGGCGATTGGTAGTCCCTACTGGGCTTCTTTGTAAAGCTCATGCCCTTCCTTTTAGGTGAGGCTTCACAGCAGCTCCCTCCGCGACGGACTGAGGAGACGGGCCCGCAGTAGTCGGCGTCTCTAGTGGCAGTGTTCCCCCAGCTCTTGTACTTCACCTTCGGGGTATGCCCCTAAGGGACGTGTTCCTTCCCTTTATTTTCTGTACTTGTACTTTGCTTACTTTGGGGCTTGTACTAGACTGTTACTTAGAGTTGAGTTCCTTCTTCTACTTGTGGTGCACTTTAGTACGTTTGTTATTATTTATCTCTATTGCATATCTTGTTAGACCGATCCGTTAGCTCTTCCGAGTCTCCGGGCCAGTGGGCGGCGGTCCCAACATTCGAATTCTTGGTGGGAGCCGAGGGTTCGGGCGTCGGGGTCGTTACACAAGGCTTCCTTTTTTAGGGTAAGAAGGAGTAGAGAAAATGCCTTGAGCCAATGTCTAAGTACCAGGGGTTACAACGCTGAAGTAACCCATGCCATACTAAAGCTCGAACGACCTTCAACAAAAAGGTACCTATATCTGAAACCAACACAGGTAGGTAGGTAGAGAATACCTAGTCGTGCGAGACAACTCTCCTTAAAGAACTTGGCAAAATAGCCCCGTAACTTCGGACCAAGCTTAAGCAACTGTTTAATAAAAACACATGTCACCTTTTGAGGTGTGCCTAGATTATCTTCCACAAATACCTTGAACTGTTAAGGAGGAAAATGACTTAGTGAAGACCCAACGATTCCTTGAAAGAATTCAATGGGTGCAAAGTGAGGTGGAGCAACAACTACAAAGAACCTGACAAAAGTACAAGGAGCGACATGACCAACATAGAATTGAAGGTAATTTTGTTGATGATCTTGTTTGGTTGCATCTTGGAAAGGAGTAGTTGAAGGATATAGGCAAGAAACTCAACCCTACTCGACATGGCCCCTTCAAGATCCTATGAAAGATTGGCAATAATGCTTGTCAACTAGAGTCACCTACCTATATGGAGATGTGCTTAGTTGTCAATGTTGAGAATTTGAAGTCTTTTGAGCCATCAATGCTAGACAATGAGTCGGGAGAAACTCTACCATTAGTCGAGGACCTAGTAAGTGATCGAAATAAACTATTGGAAGAAGATATTATTCTGGAGAGGAAAGACTAGAATGACCAAATGCAAAATGTAAGAATATATCCGTGTTGGATGGAAAGATCAACGATTCAATGCAGCAAGGTGGTTTACACAAGAAACTAGAGAAGTCTGAGTTTCCACATCTCTACTTCTAGATCTAACAGAAACTTAAATCACTCTAACAAGGGAAGTCATGATCCAAGAGGATCAACCAAGAACCCTTCCATGCTTGATTGGGCCTCATGCATGGATGGGTGGTTTATGCACATGACAACCTTATGGCCATCTCCTGCTCTTTCATTTATGTCCATTCTTTTTAATATTCTTATTTTAGCTATTTACTATTATGGGAGTCCTATGAAATGTATAAAAAGGGCCTTAAGCCTTTGTAGAAGGGGCAACATAAGAGAAGAAGAAAGAAAGAAAAGACAAGAGGAGAGTTTAGCCTCTCCTATAGCATTAAGGAGAGAGAGTTCCACCACAAAATTTTGCCTTTTTGTCTCTATTTTATTTTATTTCTGCATTGTGTGTATCTAGTGCAAGTGTTTCTTCTTCGCATACAGATCATTCATCTCTCAATTTTCATACTATTGAACATCCAGAAAAAATGGCACTTGTACAAAACCTCTTTTCTCTCATAAGATGTGTGCTGTAGACCCGCACCTTAAATTCTGAAAGCTGCAATTTGTAGTAATTTAGTCCTTCAGCTACTCAACCAATTTCCACATGCTATTTCAATAGCATGCTTTCTTCCTGTTTGCCATGCTAATCTGATCAAAACCTCCTTTAATGCTTTACACCTACAAAGAGCAAACTCTGCCTCAATTGATTTAATGCAGAATTTTGTTTTCCTGGTTGGCCTTTCCAGAAGAATGAACTCCTAAAAGATTCTGTTCTGTTTTCCACAGACCTAGGAATCTAAAGACTGATATGGAATAAACACAAAATTGGATAAAGCAATGTTAGGCAAGTCAACCTGTCACCTGATGAGAATGTCCCCCAATTTCATGCTGAATTTCTGAATAGTCTGATCCCAATTGAACTTCCTAATACATCTACCTATTCATTGAAGCCTCAAGTCTTTAATTGAAAAGTCTGCAATTTTCCAGCCTATGAAGCAGCTTCCTTCTTCATGATACCCCATTCATGTTAACTCCCACCATTTCTGACCTTGCATAATTGATGTTTAATCCTATAAATGGCCTCCAATGTTATGGATGATTCTCTGTTTTCTGTTTCATCATATTCATCCAGCAGGTTGGAAGAATACCATTAAACTACTAAGAAAGGTTTGATAGAAAGATTGGACCAAACCAGAATGAGCGAAGAACTGTCTTTGCTGTTCAAGCCTCTTTCTCCTTACCGAGTCTGGGTTTCTCACCTGCTTCCCTACTAAAAATGTATCAGCGACTTTCCCTCCTCAACCTCCATTGTTTTACCTTCTCTGCTGGAGTGATTACTTTAGTTAAAGCGCCAGCACTTTTCCTTCCACTCCCATACTTTCCTAATAATTTCTGAGTCTCTCCTGTACTTTACCTGATCCTAATCTTCAAGCTCCTTATCTGACCCATCACAGTCTGAGGAAAGTTTGCCCCATTGTATATGCAGGAAAGTACATCAGCATATTGGAGATGTGTGATCATCAATTGGCAGAAAGTCTGCTGCCAAAGTTATATATGTGTCAGTCCCAAAGAAAATAAATATGGCAAGGGATAGCATCAGCTGCATGTCTGAAGGCTACTTGAAATATTGCATCATTCCTTGCTCCAGCTGCTCTTGTTGTATGCCTTCTCAAAATCTAACTTTGGACTATAAAATCTTTCTTCTCACTTTGTGATGCATTACTGTGCTCCAAGAAGGACTTCAAGAATAGATCTACCATGATAAGTGATTCTCAATACTTAACAACAGGCTGATCGATCATTATCTCCACAGGAGTTTTGCTGTATCACTGGGGTTGCGACATAGGAAGTGTAGAGGTTATGCCCTTCTGTCTTGGAGAGTATCATCCAACAGACCATCCTCTAATCCATCATGTGTCAAGACCCAAGCCTATTCTCCAAAAATTGCTTGATAATGAATTTAAGCATAAAGGACACTGAGATTACCCCAATATAAGTGGGGCAACCTGACACATCTTCATAGCATAGACAAGCATAAAACTGAATAAGAGGTTTTTTCAATTTCACACAGTCATCTTTCCAGATCCTCCCATCAGTATCTACTCACATCTTATCTCATCAATTTGAATGCAACAAGATCTAATGAATATAAAAAGCTTTTCTTTGGGTGCAAGCCCAAATTCCTGCAACTAACTCATGTTTATCATAATTTCTTCATATTTTTTAGAGATGGAAGTGCACAAAAGCCTTGAGTGATCTACAACCACCATTGCTTTGCTCCAAGTTAATTCAAGGCTCTTTACCATTCAATAGCTACCATCTCAACAAGAGAAAAAAGAAAGGACATGAAAACAATCTAGTGACAATTGCAAAATGAACCCTTACATACACTTACAGATAAAATAGTCTTAGATCCTTACTACATAAACTCATGTGCAAAATGATCCCGCCTGTTAGATAAGCATAACTGACTCAAGTTAAAATCTACCTAGAGTTAAAACATGCCCCTAATGTCTTCACTTATCAGTCCAAACATAACTCCACTTCATAAACTCTTTTTAGAATACTGAGGATGACCCACCCTGCCTGGGATCAAGCCTGAATCACCACTAGCCTGAACCATGGGGAAGCCAAACATTTCTCGAGTAGTGGGCCCCTTGGTTCAGGTTCATTGAAGTTTGTGACGTGGAACTCACATGAGCCCTGAGTGCTGCATTTATGTATAGGGTAGAAGTTGATACCTCCCCCCTGGTCACACCTTGAGGGAAGCATAAACATAAGCACAAAAATGAGTATACTATGCAAACATGATGGCAAAATACACATTCATCTGTGCCATCATACGTTTTTAGACAGAAAAGAGACAACAATATTTTTGCGCTTTAATTTATATTGTGAGATTAATTAAATGGATAAGTACATAAGAGTGGGATCCCAGAAACTGCACATGTAAACAGGGGTAGTTTTGCAATTATCTGTAAATCTACATACATCAGATGCTACATGAGGGAGGCGGCCAGTAGACACCCAGTAATAAAGACAAAAATATGTTTGCAAGATGGACAAAGGTATATGCACCATTATATAAAAAAATGTAAACATCTTAAGCTATGAGAAGGCATGTTTTTCTTTTTGCCTCCTCAAGTCACACATATGATACATGTTTTTGACATATTTCATTAATGTATTTAGTGCAATTGTATCTGATGCCATCAGCTACTTACGAAAGTAAGCATTTAGCAGAAACCGTTGGAAGTTACTCTTTTTTGAGATCCTTAATCACAGTTGACTCCATATTACTGAGATAATATTTAAAATTTTCGTTTTGAAGGATAGTGATGGATAGATTGGAACATAAACATCAAGCTGAAAGCTTTTAGAATAGACAGGAAGGATGCTGACCGCGAAATCACTACCAAAATACACGTTTTTGAGAAGAACATACCTGAGTCAGAAGGGCACGGGTTATACTGTTCGGGTTTCCTCTCTGTCATTCAAGAGATGATGCAGTAAGCCCACACAATAGACTATGAAGAAACCAACCAGTTTTTTTTCATTAGTGCACATTATGAACCATGAAACATTGCTAGTCTACTACTTCAAGCAAAATAAGAAAGGAAGAATTTTCGGCGTAAAGATCCTAAGGAATCATGTATATCTGAACAATCTTCCGAAGTTTCAACACATGCAAAGAATTTCTAACTCTTTGCATCTCATGCAAAGACGTGACAATACATGCTATATATGATCCAGGAAGTGGTTTTCTTGAGCGGAGTTTTCGTGTATGTAAACTTATGATACGCAGAACATAACTCCCAGATACCTGATATTGGCGTAGCCAACGTTGGCGGCAGCGGCGCCGCCCCCTCCCCCTCTTCCTCGGCTTCATCTTCCTCCTCGTCCTCCTCGAAGTCCGAGAACAATTCATCCTCAGCTGCCGCACGCCCGCTGTCAAAGAGCGGCCCCTCCTCCTCCGCCGCCGCCGCTAGAAGCAGAGGTGGCACTCCTCGCATACTCCCGGGCTCTTCGTCCTCCCCTTCGTCGTCCACCTCCGCTTCCCTCGCCCCTTCGAGCATTTCATACACCACCCTGTCGAAGAACCCTGGCAGCCCCCGCTCCCTCCTCCGCTCGTTCCTCATGGCCCAGAACGACTCCTCCCCGCCGCCCGGACGCCGCCGGCACTCCCAGACCTTGATCCTCCTGTAGTCCCTCGCCAGGTTGTCCCACCTCTTCCGGCACTGCCGCGGGCTTCGCTCCACGCCGTGCCGCCGGCAGTAGTCGGACACGGCCGTCCACTTGGGCTCGCCCGCCGAGATGACGCGGCTGCGGGCTCGTGTCTCCGCCACCTTCTTCCCCTGTACCAGCACCCGGAGCTCCCGAGGGGTCCACCTCGGCAGCCTCTGCGGCCTCGCGCCCCTGCCCGCGCTCCCGCCGCCCCCTGCATGCCCGTCGCCCGCGACGGCATTCGCCATTGGAAAGAGGGAGAGACACAGGTGGGAACGCGCCCTGCCGAACGAAACAAGGAAAGTTTAAAGGGGGCGTTTCGGATCAAGCCATAAAGGCCCGGATCCGAAAGCTCTGTATTTAAGCGGGTATTGGATCCCGGGAGAGTGTGGGAGGGGAAGAGTTGGGCTGTAGAAATCTGGGCCCTTCCAAAACAAGGGAAGGCTTTGCCTCTGACCATTGCTCATCCTTTCTAAGTGGAAGGAAAGGATTCTTATTACAACATTATTTGTAAAATTTTACTAATTACTCTACTAAAAATTCTAGCATATCCCATGGTTCTTCACATGCCACTCCTTTGATCATTGGGTCATGAAAATTTGGTATATATGTTAGCTTCACGTCGTTCCTCCTCCCTCACTTCATGCCCAAGAAGGATGCGACAGGGAGAGAAAGATATCCATCAACGCACAGTAGAGATCTAGGCCCACATAAAATTTTGTTAGAAGACGTGATTTAATAGTAAAGTCTCCACGTATACTTAAGTGAATTAAATTTCAAATCTTGCTCCCGCATTAATTATTAAAAAAAAGTTAGGATTTTGGGAGGATCATGCACCCTATCCTGAGCTCTCCAAATCTCATGCATTCACATCTTACGTGCCAAATCTTACTCTTCTTGTGTACCTCGCTGCCACATTTGTCAGAATTTAGATTAGATCGGCTACTCCATTTTCTCTTCATCGCTTACGTTCAATTTATTTCAATCATGTCCCGACGCCCAAAAACCTATAGAGCCCATCAAGGGATCTCAACAGAGAGACATTCTAACACTTAAGTCAGTAGCTAGTCGAATAAAATGGCTTAGCTCAAGAAGCAGAACAACGTTCCTACATCTATAGAGTGTCTCCTCTTTTATAGGGTTAGGTTACCCGTGGATCAGTTGGGTGACCCCATGAATCCTGCGATGGATCTCCGTGATTGTCGCCAGATCGTGGTCGTAATCGCCATGCAAGATCGTCCAGCTCGTGGTCTTAATGGCCGCAATTATCGGGCACACGATCCTCGGCCATTACCTCGTCGGTTAATACTGCGACCGTTACGCCAGCCATGTTCTCGACAATCCCACGAACATGTCGTGCTCCGTGTCGGTCACGGCCGAGCCGGATAAGCCTCGTCCTTGGCTGAGCTACTATTGTCTGCCCAAGGAGTGTAAAGAGGTCGGTCCAACTAATCTGAGTCGTTGTCCTAGACGACACCAAAATCTCTAGTTTAAGCCACGTCAGGATTAGGGCTGTTCATAATGCGGTCCAAACCGTAAAACCGAACCGAACCGACCAGTTCGGTTCGGTTCGGTTTCATGGGTCAAATGGTTCAGTTCGGTTTTAAACTTGGAAACCGAAATGAACCGAATATAGATATATAATTATATAAATAATAAAATTAAACAAAAAAAATTGGTAGCACAGTGGAGGGCGGCGTCGCGCGCCCTCCACGCGCGTGGTGGTCGCGAGTTCGAAACTCGCGACCACCACAAAACACCTCATTTTGCCATATTTTGTTAAAAAATGCCAGAAAATGCTAAAAAAACCAAAAAAATGTCAGAAAAATAGGAAATCGGTTTGAATCGAACCGAACCAGTTCGGTTCAGTTCGGTTCACTGAATGAAACGGTTCAGTTCGGTTTTCTCCAAAAATGGAGAAAACCGAACCGAACCGAACCATGTACACCCCTAGTCAGGATGTCGGCTCTGATACTCTGGGAGGTCGGTCAGCCGAGGCTCCAGCCGACTTGTGAGAACTCCCCATGTCATTGGCCCTCCAGGTTCACATCGGATTGCTCTAGTGGGTTGAGGTGAAGCTGCTGTTCGGAACTACTTTGCTGACGACACGTGGCTTACCATGTGGCTCCGCCAGCCCACATGGTCTGCCGCACGTCCCATCACCATATAGCTTGCACCAACGTCATGATGGCAGTTCTCGATAGCTGTATGCGGCGTCAACCGTCACGTCACCACCTTGACTCCTGTGCACCATCATCACGCTCCTCGCAAGTCGCACTTGCCATAATCCGAGGCAAACCTTGGTAGCCAATCTAGGGCCGGTATAATTTGGACGGTCGTCGAAGACGATGAACCCCAGCCGCTGGATCTGTTCGCACCCCCCCCCCCCGCAAGTAGTGTGGTCTGTGCCCGAAACGCCACCCTTGCTTCCGTGCCCGAGAATTTCAAGCGAAACGACCAGATGATGTGCTTTGATCCAACATGTTGGAGAGCTTCGTCGTCGATCATTTGAGCTTCCATCACTCAGTGAATTTGACCTAGCAAGTAACTAGGAATTCCAAACTCACAACCTACACTATAGCATAGTTTGAAAAAATATGGTAATATACATATATAACTAGTGGTAGAATCAGTAGCGGTAAAGGTAATGGTAATACTAGTAGTAGTAATAGGAATAGAAAAAGTAATGGTAGTAATAGTAGTGGTAATAGTAACAATAGTAGTAATAGTAATGGCGATATAAAACAATGGTAGAAAACAGTAATAGGGATGGTGGTAGAAAAATCAGTAGAAAACATGGATAGAAACAATGGTAGGAAACGATGATGGGAACTGTAACAATGGTGGTAGCAGTAGCGGTAACGGTAATGATAGAATGGTAGAAATAACAGTAGAAACAATGATAGGGAATAGAAATAACGGTGGTAATGGTAATGATAGCGGTAACAGTGACAGTAGCAAAAGCGGTGCCTATATCTGTGTTAAGTCAGACACATTACCTTAACTATCAATACAAGGTCAGTTAGTTAGTTAGTACGATACACTATCACTTATGAAAATGGGTGATAAGTGTTGGTTATTGTGCAGAACCGAGAGAAGCCCTCTCCACCATATATTAGTGGTACTTGTCCACCTCTAGGATTTCACCCCGTTGCCCTCAGGACCTTGTATATATACAGTGGTGAACTTTCCTGTAGGGGTATTTCTACAGTATGGTTCAGGTAGAACCCCTATAATATCAGTGTCAATTTGGCCAACAACAGCAATGAAAGTAACTGTATTAATAACAATAACAGTTACGATGACGGTAAACAATAACAATAGCAGTGAAGGTAACAAAAACGGTGATGGTAGATAGGAACAAAGACGATAACAATAACGGTAGTCCAGACTCACTTTTTATATGTGCAAAACTTATAAAAGTCAATAAAATAGAAAATATGATTGTGAATAAAAAAGTCCTAACCACTTGCCTCTTGCTTTCCAAACTAATAACAAATTAAGCTGAAGTTCGCTTTCGATACAATTCATTTCTTCTATTAGATCACCATGATACTCCTTGACGAATGCCTCCACAGCACGTTCCTATGAGCAGAACTTCCTCCTTAGCATGAAGAGGAAAACCTCATGCTCTCCCTCTCTAGCTCTTGGCCCCCCCTTTCTCTCTCCCTGCTTTGCCATGAAGTGGTGGAATGGTGGGAAGAGATAAGAGAACCCCCTCCTATATATAGGCCTCTAGGGCCCCTAGGATGGTGCCACCTCGGCATCTTCTAGAGGATTCTTACAGTCAAATCATGCCACATATATCATACCATTTTAGATAAAATATTTGCTAACATGCCCAATCTATTTGCATATATACCTATTCCATCCCACATGAGAGTAATTCCCCAAAATGGCCTCCAACTGAGGATTGGAAAGTAATTTTGAGAACTTTTAGAATTTACATTAAACCCTTATGAAATTGGTCAATCATAGCTTAAATTCCAACTTTTAATAATTATGTTCATACTTTTCTATTTATAGATATGCATTATAATTGTATTTATACTTTCTTAGCATTTACATGTATGCCCACCTTTTTAGTGTTAAAGGATTACTAGTAATGTTTGTCAAATTTTACAGACAATATCGAGGTGCAACAGATAAGAAGGTAAAAGAGAAACTCACTTGTATCATGAGGGGTTCAACCGCTTAGCACACTTCTCGATCACATTACTTTACACTTTAAAATTACTTGAAAAATGTTAACAAAATAACGAGCATAAAAATGTTCAGTAGGTATCCTCTAATAAATTCAAATTCATAAGTTAGCAGTCAACTGCTTAATTACTAATCAAGAAGGATTAATGTATAAATTCAAAATAATCGTATAAAGTTCGTTGGAGTGATGATTGTAGGGTTTCTCTAAATAGAATCTTACAAGTTTATCATGATATCGGGACTAATCGTTATGAAACCAATCAAGAATCAATTTTCACAAGTAACATTCATACAATATCACAAAATTCAGAGGAAATAAGGGCGATAGGATTGGTTGAAGAGTTCACTAGTAGTAATATACGATCGTCAAAATGGTAAATACAGAATTGCATGAAACAAAGTTACATGAGATGATTACAATGCCAATGCTAGATAGTTCATGAAGCTGGCCACTAAACACTTCACGTTTAACACACACTTAAACTCACTATGAACTGTTCCATGCAATCATTCACGATATAAAGAACTTGCCAGGCAAGTTAATCAGGAACACTCACTTGTGGTGCATGCCAAACATCGGACCTATTGTACTATGTAAATTTTGATGATTACAAAAACACTAAGTTTAACTCATATTGAGAAAATTACCAAAACATCAAGTACAATTCATGTTGATGACCCAAGTGTTTGAATTATTTATATTTGATTTTAAGGGTCTAACTTGTGTGTTAAGTGTGCAGCAAAGTATGTCAAAAGTCCCATGAAGTGGACTTCTCAAAGGCCAAGGCTTGGATAAAGCTAGATTTGAAGACTAACTTGATTTTTGCACTTCTGTAGGATCGGTTGACAGACCTAAAGAAACCGATCGATCGACCTAGCTAGTACTACTTGGCATTGCACCAGTCAGAAGATCGGACGACCGACTTTCAAGAATTGGTCGACCGATTATGAGAAGACAATCGATTGATGAAGGGGCTTCCGATTGGTGAAGAAAAGCTCAATAGATTAAATAACAAGAAAAGCTCAATCGATTGAAGAACAAGAGGCCAATTGATTGAAGAATAAGGCCAATCGATTGAAGAACAAGGCCCAATCGATTGAAGAACAAGGTCCAATCAATTGATGACCAAGTAGGAAATTAGACGATCGATTTGGAGATTTTGGTCGACCGACCTAGCCAGTGCTGTCTGGGGCTGGGACAGTCACAAAGTCGGTCGACTGACTTGGCAAAATCGGATGACTGATTTACACTATAAGAAAAAGCAGTTTACTTTGGTCCTTATTTGGTCACTAAAATAATTAGTGGCCGAATAGGGACCGAAGTTGTCAGTGAAGAATTTTTTGTCACAATATTGTGATCGAAATTTTTCGGTCACTGATAGTGACCGAAATAGTGACTGTCACATTTCGATCGCTATCCACGACCGATTACTTCCGTTACTATTTCGATCACAAAATAGTGACCGAAACTTTCAGTCACTATTAGCAACTGAACGATTCGGTCACTATTTCAGTGACAAAATAGTGACCGATATAGTGACTGAAAGTGATTGGTCGCTATAATTCGAAATAGCGACGGATAATATGGGTCGCTAATTGGTCTCTAATTTTTTAATTATTTTTTAAAAGATACATATTTTTTAAAAAATAACATGTACATATAATAAAAATAAAAACTATACTATGACAAATGTCAACAATAATAAAATGTCCATAAAATGTCAATAATAATAAAATGTCCATAAAATGTCCACAATAATAATATATAAAATGTCCACAAAAATACATAAAATGCCCATAACAATGAAAAGAAAATCATGAATGATCGTCCTCGTCCCCTCCAACGCCACTCGATGAAGGAACCTACAATAGATATATAACAATAATAATAAATTAAAATTAAATACTACTATAAGTAATAAATTATTTAATTTTTTAGAATTTATTTTCTATGTAATTCACTTACTTTTAAACTAAATTAACTACCTTAATGTGAATTAGAGCACCGAGCTCAAACCAGGAGTCCGTTTTGAACTCCGTTAGTTTCTACAAGTCACACTCATTGCCTTGGCCATGCTGGAACCAACCGGAGGCTGATCGAATTAGTATTTCTAATTTTGGACCCCCAAATCTAGCTAAGTTCTTCCTTTTAAAACTAAACTAAACTAACTTGCTTAATGTGAATTTGAGTACTGAGCTCAAACTGGGAGTCCGATTTGAACTTCGTCAGTTTCCATAAGTCACATTCATCGCCCTGGCCGTGCTGGAACAAGCCGGAGGCTAATCAGAATAGTATTTATAATTTTGGACCCCCAAACCTAAGTTCTTCATTTTTAAACTAAACTAACATGCTTAATATAAATTTGAGTGCCGAGCACAAACCGGGAGTCCTATTTTAAATCCGTCAGTTTCAACAAGTCACACTCATTGCCCTGGCCGTGTTGGAACAAACCGAAGGCCGATCGAATTATTATTTCTAGTTTTAGACCATCAAACCTAGCTAAGTTCTTTCTTTTTAAACTAAACTAAACTAAACTAACTTGCTTAATGTGAATTTGAGTGCCGAGCTCAAACCGGGAGTCTGATTTGAACTCCGTCAGTTTTCACAAGTCACACTCATCGCCTTGTCCATGCTGGAATAAACCATAGGCCAATTGGATTAGTATTTCTAATTTTGGGCCCCCAAACTAAGTTCTTCATTTTAAACTAAACTAACTTGCTTAATGTGAATTTGAGTGTCGAGCTCAAACCAGGAGTTCGATTTGAACTCTGTTAGTTTTCACAAATCACACTCATCGCCCCGGCCGTGCTAGAACAAACCAAAGGTCGATCGGATTAGTATTTTCTAATTTTGGACCCCCAAATCTAGCTAAGTTCTTCCTTTTTAAACTAAACTAAACTAAACTAACTTGCTTAATGTGAATTTGAGTGTCGAGCTCAAATCGAAAGTCCGATTTAAACTCCGTCAGTTTCCACAAGTCACACTCATCGCCCTGGCCGTGCTAGAACAAACCAGATGCCAATCTGATTAGTATTTCTAATTTTGGACCCCCAAACATAAGTTCTTCGTTTTAAAACTAAACTAAACTGACTTGCTTAACGTAAATTTGAGTGCCGAGCTCAAACTGGGAGTCCGATTTGAACTCCGTCAGTTTCCACAAGTTACACTCATTGCCCCGGCCATGTTGGAATAAACCAAAGGCCGAACAAATTAGTATTTCTAATTTTGGACCCCCAAACCTAGCTAGGTTCTTCCTTTTTTAAACTAAACTAACTTGCTTAATGTGAATTTGAGTGTCGAGCTCAAACTGGGAGTCCGATTTGAACTCTGTCAGTTTCCACAAGTCACACTCATCGCCCTAGCCATGCTGGAACAAACCAAAGGCCAATCGGAATAGTATTTCTAATTTTGGACCCCAAAACCTAAGTTCTTCATTTTTAAACTAAACTAACTTGCTTAATGTGAACTTGAGTGTCGAGCTCAAACCGAGAGTCTGATTTGAACTCCATCAGCTTCCACAAGTCTTACTTATTGTGTAACGACCCCGAGAACTTGACCCTCGGCCCATGCCAAGGACACAATTTTCGCGGTCGCCGCCCACGGATCCGGAAACCCGGAAGGGCTATAATATAAATCTAATAGGATATGTAACGGAAGTAAACGTCAACTGCTAAACTAGAAGCGCACACGCGGAAACAAAAAGAAGAGCGAGTCCGCAACGTGCCGCTCTAAGTACAGTACCAACACACACACACACTAGTACAAGTGACAAAGGGAAATAACAAATCCCTTAGGGGCATACCCCGAGGGTGATGTACAATAGAGAAGGGGGCCCACTGCTAGCTACGGGGACCTCCACTACCGCCCCGTCTCGTCCGCTCGGCGTGCACCCTGCCGCTGCTGAGAAGTCTCACCTGAGAAAGAAAGGGATGAGCTTTACAACAGAAGCTCAGTAGGGACTACCAATCTCCTACTGGCTCTAACAGGTAGAAGAATATTTATAAATAATTTAAATGATAGCAGTTATATCTTCTACCTACGAAAGAATGTGCAGAAGCAAAGCTACTAACTAGCAACGGTACGGAAAGTACAACACGGTAGGAAATTCTGTATGACTGCTCGTCGTGACCACCACATGGCTAGCAAACACAGGCAGGAGGAAACCTGCCTAGACAAGGAATACTAGCTACGAAAAATACTACCACTAGTCAACAAGTCAGGTGCGTCCACCGATGTCTTATCCTCGACCGAGGTCCTAACCCCCACGTCTCGTCAGAGCGAGGCAGAACACCAAGTACACAACAGTAACTGCTGTAGTCTGGCTAGACTACGGTCCCACGCCTGGCCTCTCCAAGTGGTTCCGGGGCCATAAGGAGCGAGGCAATGAGAAAAGGACTAGCTGGATTGCATCGGGAAGAACTCCCAAATCTACCTCGGCGTCCCAGTCCAACCACGAGAGCTCTGCAAACGACTTAACGCCGCTGTCCTAACCACGGTTTTCCCCTCTGCTCTAGAGTCCGCCTACTCGGCTGCCAACTCGAGCATGCTCGTAGCCCAGAGTACTCCCTCGACAGGCTCCTGAGGATGGGGGTCCCAGGCAACAGTAACAATCTCTCTACGGGACAAGCCCTCAAGTGCCGAGCATCGAGCGACAACTAGTGTAGGACCGTACTCGGGAACTAGCACAGGTGCCACGGGTACAGTAAAATTAGAAATGGCGAAGACTCCACAAACACGGTACTTCACAAGACCATAACCCGTCTCTCGGCTGTAGTCACGACGCATCGGGCCGTCGCGACCTTGTCGTGACGCCCTACCCTATCGCGACCTTTTCGCGACGCATAAGCACGTCGCGGTCATATCGCGACCGGCCGGGCCGTCGTGACATGATCGTGACCTCTATAGTGGTCGCGTCTTCAGCCGAGGGGGGTTCCGGAGCAGTCCTCCTGGGAACCACCCCAAAAACACGATACATACATTCCACAGGGGGGAGGGGAGCATGTGCAACATGTATTGAAAGCAGTAAATCCCTCATGCACCCTTTAAACCCCACAAATATGGGCTAACAAGAATCTACACTCGATGGAAACCTCACTCAAACACGAGCTTGATCCTCACACTCCCACAATCCTAAACCATGAGGAAACACCATCTCTAGGGGGAGGGGAGCATGCTTAGGGCGAGAGGATCAAGAGTCCCTACCTCCACAAGAAGAGTCGACCCGTTGGGGCCTTCACGTAGGAATGACCACCTCCTCCTCACTCCAAGCACCACGAGCATGTCCCCTACACGAACGGGACGACACCTCCTCAGCACGAGCACCACAAGCACGACGAATCGGCGGGAAACCGCAGGGGAGCTCGAGAGGGGGAGAATGGGGCGTGCCTTCAGTTTTAAACTGACAGCCCCCAAAATGCGATGGGGCGATCCGGCGTGACAACGACCATGTCGCGACGCTCCCAGGCGTCACGACCTTGTGGCGGCGGCCACCCTCGGTGCGACCACCAAAAGGCGGTCAAACCTCGAAGATCGGAAAAGTAAATGCGACGGCCTGACAGGTCGCGTCAACACTGTACGCACCTGCCACTCGACACGACCGTTCTGATAGACATGACAGCGGTCACGTCTGTCAGAAAAGCAGTCGCGACACCTCCAGACGTCGTGACAAGAACGCGTCGCCCACACCCATCGCGACCATGTCGCGATGGCCAGGTGTGTTTCCACACAAACCACGTCACGACGGGCACCCCTGGTGCGACCAGGCTGCCTGCCATGACCCTGAGGACAGGGCCAAGGGCCCAGGAGGGCCGGGTCTTACATCCCACCCACCTTAAGAAATTTCGTCCTCGAAATTAAAATAAACTTGGTCTCAAACCAGAAAGCCGTACAAGGAAAGATAACATACCAATCAATCAAACAAATAGGGAAACTACTCCCTCATCTCATCCTCGTGTTTCCAAGTGGCCTCGCCACCAACGCGGTTCTCCCAGACGACCTTCACCAGCAGAATCTGCTTCCGACACAACTGCTGCACTCTGCAGTCGACAACACTAACCGAGTACTCTAGCACTGACAAGTCTGGCACTACCTCAAGCTGCGAGTAGTCCAACACATGCGACAGATCTACGACGTACCTCCTGAGCTGCGAAACGTGAAAACACTGTGCACACCTGCCAGCTCTGCTGGAAGACTCAACCTGTAAGCCACCTCGCTGATCCTCTCTGCGATAGGGAAAGGCCCAATGTACCTGGGACTGAGCTTCCCCTTCCTGCAAAATCTCATAACACCCTTGGTCGGCAAGACCCACAAGAAAACAATGTCACCTATTGAACTGTAGCGGCCTCCTGTGGACATCTGCGTAGCTTTTCTGTCTGCTCTGCGCTGTCTGAAGCCTCTAACTGACAAGTCTGACTGTGTCTACACACTGCTGCACCAACTCTGGCCCCAAAAGCTGCCTCTCTCTGACCTCGAACCAGTGAAGCGGTGTCTTGCACGGGCGACCATACAAAGCCTCGTATGGTGCCATTCTGATGCTCGAGTGATAACTGTTGTTGTAGGCGAACTCTACCATCGGAAGGTGTGACTCCCAGGTGCGACTCCAGTCCAAACAACACACTCTTAACATATCCTCCAAAGTCTGAATTGTCCTCTCCGACTGCGGATGATATGCTATACTCAACCTCAATTTTGTACCCAGAGCTCTCTGTAAATTGCGCCAAAACCCTGACGTGAACCTCGAATCTCTGTCGGAGACGATTGAAACTGGGGTTCCGTGCAACGGAACAACTCTGCCCACTTACAACCTGGCTAAGCTGTCCACTGACCATGATATTCTGACTGGAAGAAAATGCACCGACTTGGTCAAACGATCCACGATCACCCAAATGCCATCATGCCTCTGTGGAGTATGGGACAAACCAACTACAAAGTCCATGGTGATGTCATCCCACTTCCACTTGGTAATGGGCAATGGCTGCAGCTCACTACCAGGACGTTGATGCTCAGCCTTCACCTGCTGACAGGTAAGGCATCGAGCGACAAACTCTGCCACGCCCCTCTTCATCCCTGGCCACCAGAAGAACCTTTTCAAGTAATGGTACATCTTGGTGGAACCAGGATGTACAACATACCTCGATCTGTGAGCCTCTGACAAAAGCGCCTAGCGCGCATCCTCAGGAACATATAGCTTGCCTCTGAATCTGACCCCACTGACCTCGTCCAGCTTAACATCTGGCATCTGCAAGATATCTGCCAACTCTAAGTTTTCCTTCTGCGCCTGCAACACCTGCCGGTACATTGACGGACGAACTGACAAGCTGGTCATTACTGCTCGGTCTCTGCGCCACGACGGGTGGAACACTCCCTGGGACAGCTCCTCGAACAGCCTCCACTCTTTGACCATCAACGAACTCAAGCAGACATGCCTGCTCAAAGCATCAGCCACGACGTTAGCCCTTCCTGGATGATAGGAGAGGGTTAGGTCGTAATCTTTCAAATACTCCATCCATCTGTGCTGCCTTGAGTTCAAATCCCTCTGAGTGAAAATGTACTGCAAACTCTGATGGTCGGTGAAGATCTCAAACGCCTCTCCGTACAGATAGTGCCTCCACAACTTCAGAGCGAACACCACTACTGCCAACTCTAAGTCGTGGGTAGGGTAGTGTGGACGATCCATTTCCCGTGGCTCCTCGGACAACCGTGGGCATCGAGGAGTCCTCTGGAAATGACGAACGTTGCTGGCGTCCCTCGATGGCGATGAGTGGATCTCTAGTTGACCCCGTTGACTCCCCAGGTGACTAGTTTGACTGAAGAGAAAACAAAGAAAACCAGAAGAAAGAAGGGAAGTTTTGTGATCGCCAGGGGCTTACCTGTGCCTAAGGAGTGATGAATCGCGTCAGTGCAGTGGCCTCGCGCAGCGGATGGAGACGGGGCTTCAACTTCTCCTTCTTTGGCCGGCCAAAGAAGAAGAGCTCCACGGTCTTCTACGGACTGTTCCTGCCACAAAAAGGACTCTATTAGCCTAAAGGAAGAGTAGTAAATGCTCAAAACGGAAAGAGACAGCCCAAAAGGTGAGTCCCGTACCGGTTGCGGACTTGAGAAGAGGGGTGGCCAAGTGCTATGACCACCCTTCTTCCCTCTATTTTTGGTTGGAAAACCCCTTTCTAGGTGTGTAGGGAAGGGACCTACGTGCCTAGAGTGAATGGGAAAGTGTGTGTGGCATGCAAATAACTAAAGAGCAAGTAAGGAAAGAGAGAAGGAGGGAGATGTAGATCCTCGTTTAATGGCGTTGCAGCTCCTTGCAGGGCTCCTCCAGCTCGAGAAGAAGCCTCCTAGATGTCCAAACGTGTGAGAGGAAGAAGAGTTGAAGTTGTGGAAGCTTGGGTGCAATTTCTCTCTCCTTTCTCAAAGCATCAGCATGTGGACGTCCAGCCTCTCCACCCTATCTCAAAGGGCTCAAGGGAAGGTTATATAGACAGTGGAACTCGGGGTTAGAATGCCTAGGATGCTAAGTGTGAAGAAGCACACTTGCACACATGGCAATCCATGTATTAAAGCTCTAACCAATGGGGGGAGGCCAAGTAGGCTTTTTTACTGAGTCAAGGGGATGCCAAGGTGGCCCATATGCCCATTGGGAACGGCCCCATGCGGTGCATGGGCGAGAGAAAGGCGCAAGTGGGCTATATTCTCGGGGTTGTTGCGCAGACCAGGTAAACCAGGTTAACGTCCAGCGATCCTGCCGCCAACCGCATGCAGACGTCCAGGGATGTGGACGTCTAGATGGGTCAACATCAAGGAGGCTTGCCGTCAACCAGTAGTCGGCGGCCATCGATGATGCCGTCTACATGGCATCCGAGGCAGGTCAACAAACGGTCAAATGAGGCTTAATGGGCCAAAAGAGCCTTGCGGGAGATGGGCCAAATATCGCGTCTACAAATGCCCCTCCGAGACATCCGGTCTTGCAAGGGAGCAGAGCGGACTGAAAGGTTTGTGTCTGGGTAAACAAAGGACGCGGAGATTTGATGAAGGACCATCTTCGAGGATAGGAATTCTAGCGAGCCAAATGAATGAGTTAGGCTAGAAACAGATGACGTATCGTCTGAGAGACAAATGTGGGTAAGAAGAGGAGTGATCTACCCGTGTAACTACAACTGCAACCCAACGGTAGGGTCCCTGGCATGGCCGTGTCGGACTTTGATGAGTTTCCGACGTGTCTGAGTCAAAGGAGTTGTAATATGACGGTTGAATCAGGAGGGTCTCATAATTGGAGCTCGTGGGCTCGCTGGCCTAATCAGGACGTCTATCCCGAATTTAGGAGGTCTTGGAGACAAGTAGTTGGTTGATCTCTCAAAAGATTATCAAAAGATTCTAACTGGAATCAATGTTCGGAAAGCCTGAATTCCGGAATTTAGCTCGCGACTGGCGAAGGCTCAAATGAACTCAATAAGGCCGCTTGACTATTTGTGATATGCACGGTGGGACAAGTAGAGAAGGGGGGCAACAAAGACCCGATATTCAAGAAGGGCGGACCCGGAAGGCTACCTAAGCTGGGGGAACCATGGAGCAATCAGATGATCGAGGAAAATCACAATTTTTTTTTTAGTGTTAGTAAGAGAATGTTAGTAGTGAAGACCCAAATGCATGCTGGTGTGGGTTGCCTATCTAAAATGCAAGTTAGCAACAGAGGAAAATTCTAAAGGCCATACGAATAACTGAGAGATCGCAAACCCATCACAGTTTTTGGTAAAGGGGAACTCAGGGTTCACGGTCGCTAAGTTATTCGCCTCTGGTGGGGTCCTATGTTAGACATACCTGTAACACTCAAGGTCGCACGAGTGTTCTGAGCTCTGAAGCGCAACTTGTGCTTGGATATCTGCAAAACAACTTGAAGCACAAGATAAAATATAATGGCCATATGAATAATAGAATTTTGAAAATGTCCAGGGGAATAAACGTCCACATCGATGGGCGCCAGCTCCTAGTTCACGGCAACAGAGATTGCCGCTAACCAGACATTGATGTCAACCGATCAGGACGTCTACTGACCAGCGGATCAGGCCGAAAATATAGGTGATGGGAGTCCATGAGGACTCTCTCATCTTCCACCTCGGTCTCTCCCTACTCCTGCTGCGAACCAGAGGGCTGGGAGACGAAGAAAAGCAACGAAATGGCCTCCTCTTCGACCGGACGATCCATAGGAATGAACCCAGGAATTCTGAGCGAAGTTCCGGGGCACCTGAGCACCAGACTGGCCAACGGGGAGGTAAGTGACACTTATTTCTGATTCAACCTATGCTGATAATGCCCCAAACACTTCTTTTACAACCCACCTTGATGCAGGAAGTGCCTGCCTTCCCGAGCTAAGGCCAGGTACGGGCCTTCTCCTGGTTCGTGAACCTGATGAATGCCATCACGCTGGACATGCGAGGCTTCATCGGAATGTGGAACCTGAGCTTCATGGTGGTGTTGGCAAAAAACATGAAGGAGATGTGGTGGGGGTTTGATGCACTGGGGGCGCTAGTGGAGAGATGGCACCCACACACACACACCTTCGTGTTCCAGGCATTTGAGGCTAGCGTGCTGCTGGAGGAAGTGGAATTGTTTCTAGGATGGAGGCGGTGCATGGAGTACGACGCGGCGACTCCTCTCCTTCCATGGGAGGAGATTCTCGCGGACATCGTACGGAACAAGAAGGAAGTATTGAGGATGACGAACAAGCACAGGATCTTCCTAGACCGACTGGTCTAGTGGCTGATCCAGCATGCGAAGGAAATTGGCGGAGAGAGGGCGACACGAGGACTGACACTTTGCTTAGCTGGAGTCTTCCTGTTCCCTACGAGCGGCGACTTCATCCTCTACGAGCATGTGGGGATCCTGTCTCAGCTGTGGTGTGGGCAGTCACTTGCCCCTGCAGTGCTAGCACACCTGTACAGTTCGCTCACCACAATGAGCCTAGGCGGACACACATACGGGAGCTTGTTCCTGCTTCAGGTATGGATGGAGGCTCACTTGAAGTTTGATTTTACTGAAGCACAACCTACTCCCTCTAGAGTCTTCCTTCGGAGCTCGGTGTACTGCAACAGGGTGTGGTATGAGCCAGAGAATGAGATCAACTGTGTGACAGTGCACTTGAAGGGCAGAGATGCTTGGCGCGATCATTTGGCTTACCTGGTGATGGAGGACTTCATTGTGAGGCCGCTTTTTATGAGGAGTATTGAATTCAGAGTTCGAACTAGGGAAGACAAAGATTTGTGGTTGATTGGGGCTGATAGGATGGCGGTTTACCAGCCACATCGGTGCCATTGTCAGCTTGGAATCCCATGGGGAATTCCCACCTCATCCAACTGCACAGATATGATTGTCACCGGGAAGAATGAGAAGATGACGAAGAAGGCAAGAAAGACTTGGGCAAGGTACACAATGAACAAGAAGGTGGGAATGGCGGTTCAGGAGAAACGGGAAGACATCTGGAAATATGAAGAATTCAACGACACTATTCGTCCTATTTCTTGTGATTTCTACATGGCCCGCAGGGCAAAATGATGTATTTTCCCAATTTCCAATAAATGTAACACAAAGTTAGATAAATAAAAGTGAATTGCATTGTGTTTTATGGCTTGAATTGCGTGGAATTGAGTAATGGAGTGTCAATGAGCATCAAATGTGTTCAATTGAGTGTGCTGGGAGGAATGAGTGCGCAATGGTTTAACGTCCAGATCGATGGCCTCCGACTTCATGTAGACATCCAGGTAGGTGGCCGTCAACCATCAGAGAGAAGGATCGACGTCCATGTCGATGGCCGTCTATTTCAAACCTAACGTCTAGACAGGGCCGTTGACCGGACATCGAGGTCTGACATTAAGAAGACTTTGGCGTCACATGTCTGGACGCTAACGGTACGTCAGCGGCCAAGGCTTGGCGTCAGGAAAAGGTAAACGGCCCAAGCTTGACATCAAATAAAAAAACTGCTTTTTTGCCAACCGGCGCCTCACCGGCGCCATTTCACCTTCAAACGCCGGCAGCCCTTTCCTCTTCCTTTCTTCCACTCTTCTCAATTCCTGATCTCCATTCTTCCTTCTTCTTCTTCTTCTTCCAATTGCTTCCTTGCTCAAACCTAACCCCGAGCCTTTAGCTCCCTTTCGATGAGGACAAGGGGCAAACGAACCGTTCTCTGGACTCGCCGCCAACCAGAGGAGGAGGAGGAGATTGCGACGGTGGTGATGGATATAGTAGAGGAGGAGGAGGCCGGACCGTCGACGGCCGGCGGTGGTAGCGGCAGTGAACCGGAGGGGGAAGGTTCCGCCGGAGAGGACGGAGGAGACGAGACGGAGGCGGATGCACCTCGTCGGCCCAAGGTAGGCTCCTAGACCCTCGGAACCTCTTGTGGTGTGTGTTTGATGATGTGGAAAGAGGGGAAAACAGGGGAGGCTCTGTCGGGCTTGACAGGATCTTGATGTCCACATCGGTGGACGTCGAGGTCCTGTCAACGTCCAACCCCTTGCTGTTGGGGTGAACTTGACGGCAAGGGTTTGGACGTCGACAGAGGAACTTGACGGCCACCCCTGGACGCTGATTCTGAGTAAACAGCAGACCCCTTGACGCCAATTTGGGATTAACGGCAATCGATGCTGACGCCAACTTTTCTGTGTTTTCTGCAGGGTAAAGGCCGAATGAGGAGCAGAGTCACATGGGACCTGTGCTGGGCGTGGTACAGGACGCTACCGGAGGCCCAGCAGACCCGGATCGCCAGGATAGGGTTCGGCATCTCCTATCGGTATGTCCATTCCACGTGGACGTACCGTATCTTGAGGCTTTGAGGGAGAGATGGGAGGAGGACTGCAAGATATTCATCATGCCTTGGGGGCACATGATACCTACGTTGGAGGACATAGCGTATCTGACTGGACTACCGGTTCAGGGAGAGCCGATAGTGGGACAGGAGCGGAGTGACTACTACGATGACATCGTGGAGTTGCTGGGCCCGGAGTTTGTGGTAGGGAGGAGGAGGACGATTCAGAGCATCCTGCTCGGATCGTTGTCAGAGGCTGTAGGCCTGAGGGGCAGGAGGAGAGGGCCCCTGGAGACCTTGGAGGAGTTTTACACAGGAGTGCGGGGGGCGCTAGACTTGGGGGACCGGAGCGAGGAGCACTCGGTCAGGATATTCGTCGCCTACCTCTTTGGGCCACTACTGTTCGCGACGCAGTCATCACAGATGAACTGCAAGTTTGTACTGCTGCTGAGGGACCTGGCGCAGGCTGGGAGGTACGCATAGGGCACCGCGATGCTGGGGCATCTTTTCTCTCTTCTCCCCAGTAGTTCGCGGCGCTCTCAGAGCACCGGGGGCTTCACCCCCTTTCTTCAGGTACGCAAATATCCTTTTAATGCTCATCATTGATTCTTAAATTGATTAAATTGCCTGACTGACATTCTTTTGGTTGCCTTGCAGATCTGGGGGTACACCCGCTTCCCCATGGGGTGCGGGACACTAATAGAGGGGAGCCAGGCCTTGGTGCCCCTCATGGCGAGGTGGGATGTGGCCCCTGACCCCAGGGTCACAGACCGACGTGCCGAGGACGTGCGCGCCGCACTAGACCACTACCCGCACGATCAGGTATGAAACTCTCAGCTAGCTCTTGCATTCTATCCATTATTGCTTTTGATTGATGAATGTGACTGACCAGTGTTCTTTTCTTTTCTCAGGTGGTGTGGACTCCTTACATGGGGGAGGCGGACGCCTCACATCCGGTGGTGGCGGCGGGTCGACCTTTGTTTGACTGCCACCTGCTCCTACTTTGTCTGGGGACCTGCGAGGTCCTCTATTTAGAGCTCGTGGTGCGAACTCTGGGCTGGCACCAGCCGGCCATGGAGGTACCGTCCCTGGGCAGAGAGGGGCACTCCCGCCGTCGGTTCTTCGCCGAGGACAGAGACTGGGGCGAGGATCACGGGAGCACGGTCGCCTACTGGCGGGCCGGAGGGGACCAGGTGGTCCAGCAGGCGGACCTCCACGATAGCTCAGCTTACATGGAGGACTACCGGGCACGCTACGCCGGACGACTCCGGCTTGACCGGTGAGTGGTAAGTGAACTTCTATCTCTAAGCCTCTGTCATTTAAATTTGATTTTATTCTAACCTTGAAGTGTGAATGACAGCTGTCGGAGTCACAGGCGATCCGCCTCTTGGAGGGGCGGTTAGCAGAGCAGGAGGTGGAGCTCGAGAGGCTCCGAGTAGAGGTCCGGACACTGGTAAGTAACATCTCAACCTATCTTGGGTTTGATTTAAAATTGACTTGACCAAGATATGTGTAAATGTAGAAGGAGGAACTATCGAGAGTGCGGGCGGGCCGAGACACAGGCGCAAGCTCGTCCGCACAGCCTGCAGGAGGGGACCTGGCGGTCCACCTACAGGAGGCCCTGGACCAGGCGCAAGCGAGGGTCCAGGAGCTAGAGACGAGGACACGGGAGTTGGAGGCAGAGGTAAGACACTAAAACACTACCTTTTGCACATGATTCAATTGATTGATTGATTTGACATATTTGCTCATTTGTGCAGAGGCAGAGAGGAGGTGTGGCGCCCTCCAGGTGCAGATGGAGAGTCTGCGACTGAAGCTGACGAGGGTGGAGGGTCGCCTACTCGAGGCGAGGGAGCGGGAGGTGAGAGATCGCGAGAGGGAGGCGGACCGAGCCCGAGCTGATATCACGAAGAACTACGAGATCTTGAAGGATCGGGTGCTGAAGAAGCGCCGGGAGCAACAGAGGGCGGCCCAGCAGGAGGCACCGGGGAGGACAGGATCCGCCTTTGCCTCCCTAGACGACATCGTGTCCCTAGGGGACCCTTCCGTGGTGCGAGGAGGATTACCGCGTCCCGAGGCTTCGGCGGCATCGAGACCTCCTCTCCCAGACCGACGTCGGGAGAGGGAGGAGGACGAGGTGAGTAGCTCGCGTAGGCAGAGGCCTGGTGAGGGAGAGAGGAGAGAGGAGTGAGTTGTACCAACAGGGATATGCCCCTGTCATGATATGTACAGAACTTCTTCCTTATAGTGGATTTTTGTGGACTTTTGATATTTTGAGCTTGAATGGTTTGCTTTGATTCCTGCATCCACAACACTTAGAAGAAAAGGGTTAGTGTAGATCTGTCTTTAGCCCCTTGCCTAAAAGATGTACCTTTCTTGAGATCTAGTCAAGGGGCTAATTTCTAATCAAAGATAAAACATAAGGAAAAATAACCAAAGGGAAATATGCACATGCATTTTTTGTTGTTTTTTTTTTGCATTTCTTGATTTTTTAGTTGTTTTTGATTTGGATAAGAAAATAAGGAGAATGTTAGTATATATACATGTTACTACTATTTTTTTGGATTTTTGAATTTTCTATTTTTTTGGCTTTTTGAAAATAAGAGTAAAAATAAGTACATGGTGAAAATATATACATCGAGAGACTCTCTCTCTCTCTCTCTCTCTTTTGACTCTAAAATACATAATCATCACATGTCAAAGCATAGGGTCTGTGTGATCTGCTTAACCACGGAGGTCATGAATAAGGAGGATCGTGCATGAATTCTTTGATGTTGGAAATTGCCCCTAGCCTTCTTGATATTTTCCACTACGGAAGGTCTTATACAGTCGAATTTGCCCCTAGAGGGAGGAATTTGGAAGAAATAAGTAGGAAGCCATGCAAGGATTTGGTTCAGACTACTTTCTATTTCCAAACCAACACCTCATACTAAAGACTTGGTCAATAATTATTTACAGGAGAATTTTTCTTCTTATTTGATTTCAGGGGTGGATGCACGTACTTTTTGCTACCTCCTTAATTTGGTCAGCCTTTTCCTGGGTACGTACTTTTTGCTACCCTTTTTTGACCTTTTTTTGGCATTTCTTTTCCCCTTTAGGCTTGATTTGATTCTGCCCCTTTTGCTTTTCTTGATTGCCCCTGTTTATGGTAACCTTGTCTTTTAGATGGGAGTGGATGGTCCCCTACTCGTAGTTTGCTCCGCTTCCAGACACGACCGAGTGGGAGAAGAATAGGGGAAACGTATTGACCGGATTAGACTATCCGAGTGTACTTGTGATTTTCCAACTAGAGGGCAATATCTTAACATCGTGTGGTGTGTGAATAAACCCTTCCTCACTAATGACCAATTGGAAAAGTAGAGATTTAGACCCACACCATTAACAAGTGATGAATAACTGATTTGATCGGCCGACTGACTAAGGATAGAATTTCTTGAGGTAGACTGCGTTCCACGGATACGACAACTCCACTCCTTCGGCATCTACCAACCTATAAGCGTTCCCTGAATATACTTCTTTGACAACGAACGGACCTTCCCAATTTTCTTGCAATTTGCTCCTGGGATCGGGTGCCTTTATGATTTTACGCTTTAGGACCATCTTGCCCACTTCAAATTTTCTCTCAAGAACTCTTTTAGCGTAAAAACGTGCAATTCTCTGTCGGTAGACTTGAGCATGGTCAGCCGCTATCATTCGCCTTTCATCTAAGAGTTCGATTTGTGCCAACAAGGCCTCCCGACGTTGATCGGTGTCAAGTTCGGCGTCCAATTGAACTCTAAGTGAAGGGACGAAGATCTCATATAGGAGTATCACATCCGATCCGTATGTCAAAGCATAGGGGGTTTGCCCCGTAGGAGTTCGAACCGAGGTGCGATAAGCCCAAAGAGCTTCAACTAAGCGGTCTGGCCAGTCAGCATTGTTATGAGATTTGCATGTTTTCTTTATGATTTTGATGAGAGTTTTATTAGTAGCTTCCGCTTGTCCATTACCTTGTGGATAATATGGGGATGAATGATGCAAGTTGATGCCATATTTACCACACATGTCGCGAAGCTTCTGTGAAGTGAATTGAGGTCCATTGTCGGTGACGATGTCCCGAGGCACGCCGAACCTTGCAAGGATGTTGCGCTTGATGAATTTGACCACTGTTGAAGCTTTGACCTCAATGAATGCTTTTACTTCAGCCCACTTTGTGAAGTATTCCGTGGAGGTCAGGATGAAGGACTTCTTACGAACTTCTCCGGTTCTGTCCGTGAGAGGACCGACCACGTCAAATGCCCACATGGCGAAAGGCCATGGAGCGATGAGAGGGTGAAGAGAAGAAGAAGGAGCATGAATTTTGTCACCGTGCAATTGGCATTTAGCACAGTGACGGACAAAATGGCGACAATCTTCTTCCATGGTAGGCCAATAATAGTGTCTTAGCAACTTTTGGGCAATTGCTCTACCATTAACATGGCCACCACATTCACTAGAGTGAGCGGCTTCAACAACATTTTGAGACTCAAATTTATCGAGGCAACGAAGATAGACCCCACTGAGAGATTTCTTGTATAGAATGCCTCCTATGATCTTGTAACGCTCCGAGACGCGGCGAATGGCCCGTCTATCGGCAGAGGTGGCTTAATCGGGGAAAGATCCATCTTTGAGAAAGTTTTCGATGTCAAAATACCAAGGATGGCCATCTTCGAGGTCGATTTCGGGCTCTTTTGAAAGTGCATGGACCCAAAGGGATGGAGAAGGAGACGTGAGTTGAGAAAATCAGGGATCTACATGGGAAGGGACTCTCAATCTCTGGACAGAGACGGTTTCAGAAGATCTTCCCAAAGGAATAGGAATGGAAGAAGCTAGGGAAGCAAGAGAATCTGCTAGAATGTTCTGAGCCCTGGGTGTGTGCACTAGTGTGAGCTTCCTAAACTGCCGGACTACCTTTCCTACCAACTCTTAGTATGGTTTCAACTTGGGGTCCCGGGTTTGGTACTTGCTAAGAGATTGCCGGAGTATCAACTGCGAATCACCAATTATCCTTAACTCCTTGACTCCGAGCAATAATGCCATTTTCAGCCCAACTAAGAGTGCCTCATACTCGGCCACATTGTTCGTGACTCGGAAGGTTAACTAGTAGGCGTGCGGAATGACTACCCCTTCCGGTGAGAGGAGGACTGCCCCTATTCCACACCCTTTGGAATTGAGGGCCCCATCGAAGTAAATCACCCAAGAAGGTTCACCATCGATAATGGCTCCTAACTCTTCATCGGGAAAGCTTTCATCAACGGGAGAGTATGAAGGTAAGGGGTGGTGGGCCAAATGCTCAGCAATAGCATGCCCCTTGATCGACTTTTGGTTGACGTAGGTGATATCAAATTGATTGAGGAAACTCTGCCACCTCATCAACCGGTCAGTCAGGACAGGCTTCTCAAGCAAGTACCGAATTGGGTCCATGCGCGCCAGAAGTTTCACCTCATGAGCAAGGAAATAATGCTTTAACTTCTGGGCAACCCAGACGACGGCAGCACATGTTCTTTCCATGGCGGTGTACCTCTTTTCAGCTTCATTGAATAATTTGGATAAATAGTACACCGCTCTCTCCTTCTTCTCGTCGTCATATTGGGCCAAAATTGCTCCAGTTGAATCTTTAGTGGTTGACACATAGAGCAATAGAGGCCGACCCGGGACGGGAGGAGCGAGAACAGGGGGATTGAACAAATAACTCTTCATCAAAGGCCTTTTGACATTTCTCATTCCAATCAAACTTAGCCTCTCCTTTAAGCATCTCATAGAAGGGCTTACAACGGATTGAATGCTGGGAGATAAATCTCCTAATGAACTGAAGTCTACCAATTAGCCCTCTAACTTCTCTGATATTCCTAAGAGGAGGCATGTCGATTATTGCTTTGGCCTTGTTGGGATCGATTTCAATTCCCCGCTTGCTTACTATGAACCCCAGCAACTTCCCCGAGGAAACACCAAAGACACACTTCTTGGGGTTCATCTTAAGATTGTGTTCTCTAGACCGCTGGAGAACTGCCCGGAGGACCTCGGCATGGCCATGTCGAGTCTTTGATTTAACCAAGACATCATCTACATAGACCTCCATGTGCACTTGCATCTTGTCATGAAAAATTGCCATCATAGCCCTTTGATAAGTAGCTCCCGCATTCTTCAATCCGAAGGGCATGACGACATAACAATAAGTCCCCCAAGCCGTTGTGAAAGAAGTTTTCTCCTGGTCTTCCTTTGCCAAATGGATCTGGTTATACCCAGAGAAACCATCCATAAAAGACAACATCTCGAAGCCGGCAGTGTTGTCCACTAGGACATCTATGTGTGGGAGAGGGAAATCGTCCTTTGGGCAAGCACGATTAAGGTCGCAGAAGTCTATACAGATCCTAACCTTACCGTCCTTCTTCATCACAGGGACGATATTAGCTACCCATTGTGGATATAGCACAACCCTAATGAATTTAGCTTTGTGTAACTTGTCAATCTCCTCTTTGATCTTGAGTGCAAGCTTGGGGTGTAGCCTCCTTAATTTTTGTTTGACGGCTTGCGCGTCGGCTTTTAAGACTAACTAGTGCTCGACCAAAGAGGTGTCGAGTCCCGGCATATCTTCGTAGGACCAAGCAAAGCCGTCGGAGAATTCTTTAAGAATAGCTACCAGAGCTTCTTCTTCTTCAACACTCAAGTTGGCACTAATCAAAACTACTTTCGGGGATTCTTCGGTGCCAAGGTTGACCTCTTTAGTGGGCTCATCGGCAGCCATGGTTGGCTCGTCGAACCTCTTTGTGCCATCCACATAGGAGCTATGACGACCCTCATTATACCGGTATGGTTATACCAACCCACGTCGGTATAGTGAACGTTATCACAGTGGGGCATTTACCCAAACGCTATCACATGATTGAGATACACACAAATATAGATACAGAGTAGCGGAAGTAAAAGAACAAGGTCTTTCATTTCATTTCATCATCCACATTTAACATACATGATCCCATGATAATTTAAAAGAAATAAAGTCCACATAATGAAGTACTAAATTCAAATACATAGTTGTCCACAAATTACATAGTGTTTCTATTACAATGCCTCAATTTACATACGATGGAAGTCAAAATGTCACAACTACAACTTCGCCAAGCTACTCCCCGCGCTCGGAGTCGCTCTCTACGGTCTCCTCCAAAGGTGTATCACCTACTAAACCTATACGCCGAAGCAAGGAATGAGTCTAAAAGACTCAGCAAATAACACCACACACATCATATATGCATATATCACAGTAGGTTTTTCATTCCAATTCACAAAGTAAAACATATAACATGCTTGAACATTTATAAGAGACAACCTATCATGACAATTCTACAAAATTGTAACACATTGTACATGGTTTAAGACATTCCAAAATAAATATCCTATCACATGCTTTCTACTCATGTAATCACATGAAAGATACATTTCAAATGAGGCTATAACATGGAAGCAACCAAACATGGGATTCTTGCATGCATAAAATGAAACATTTCTATCATGGTTTCTACACATTCTTACACATGCACATTATCATTTTATACACTTTAAGGTTGCTGTTTTGACATGGATTTAGCAATTCACATCCTATCACATGAGAGCTACATTCTCGATTAAACTACAACGTGATAGCACTTAAATATGGAAACGTTTACACATAAGCAAGAATTGTTCCTAGCATGGATTCTACGCATTTTTACACATATAAAACATTCTTATAAACAACTAGGTTGCTGTTATAACATAATTTCACATTAATGTATCATGGATCACAATTTCACAATCTAACTTATTGGTTTTCACATGTTTGCACAATCACTCATTCACATAGTTCTCTTTTTACACATTGCACATTTACACATATTCACACTACACAATTTACACATAGTGACATTCACATTTCACAATTTAGTGCCGTGACACATAGTCCAAACCACCATTAGAAGGACACATCACATAACACATACACATAGATGCCACCTAGGCAATATAGTGACGACTCTTGGACTGCACAGACCGGGAGAACAAGTCTCCACCCTAACCTGTAACGCCCCAGAAATTTAAAATATTAAGAAAATAGAAGTAAATTGGTTAAAATACCTTAGGGTTATTAATAAATTGTGATAATTGGATGATAGACTTAATTAGTGGTAATGAACATTATCCCAGTGTCGTACCTCGAAGTGCGTGCCTCCACAGTGCGATACTGGAAAACGACAACGAAATAAAAATCCGAGAACATCATAATTTCCATAAAAATGTGGAGAAATCAAATATGTAATTATCTGAATTTTTCGACGTACGGATTTCAAGGTACAGTCGACGCGACCATTTTTCGGGTGATTTTTCACCTAGTGTAAAATAAATTCTAAAAATTAAACTAAAATCACCATAATTTGCAAAAATTTACATTAGCCTATGGCTGAAATTTCAACACAAATGGACATCATTTGAATATGTTTACGTGAGGATCTTTGGGCCAGTCGAATTAGGGGCTATTTACGATGGTGATTTTCTGGGAATTTTAAGTCTGTCTACGTGTGAGGGGCTGGGGCAGCCACCTCACTTAAGTAGGAGTTTAACACGTTTGTCCCTTAGGTGTAAGGCTTAGAGAGTTGCATGAGCTAGGTGGCCTTGCATGGTTAAAGGGGTTTATACTTCGACACCTTGATGGCCAACGTGCCATCACGCATGGGAGTTTGGTTGGGCTATAAAAGCCACTTCCCTTCCTTCGTATGTGCCTTTCAGAACTCTCCTTACTCTTGTTCGTGTCTTCCTCTGCTCCTTGCTGCTGGGATTGGTGCTGGAGGAGCTGTTGGAGGTGCTAAGCTCCACAACTACTGCGACCACTCCTGCCCCTGCTCATACTGCAACTGTAGATACTTCTACCTGGGAGTCAATTTGCTATTGAAGTTACTGTCGTGGCTAGCAAGCCACCAATTTGGGAGGATGTTCTTCCTCTACTGGGTTAGACTCTTTTGTCAAGATCACGTGAGAGTGCTTGGTAAGGTAGGATTCTATTCTCTATTCTCTTCTCAATCCTTGTATCTTGCCTTTGCTAAAAGTTCATGTCCACATATATACTTGTTTTCCAACCTTGGAAACCATCTTAAGAGTGATGAGTTCATCTCTTCTGAACATGTCTTGTTCTGTGAATTGGGGAAATTCCTTTGGTTGAACTTATGTAGGTATTAGTAGAATTCATTCTTGTGACCATCAACTTGTAAATCTCCTTCTTTTCTAAGCCTTGGAGTTAAAGCATCGGTCTTGATCCCATAAGGCATGGAATTCAGTAAGCTTGTTTGATTACCTTGTTACCATTGAGTTCTTATGCATTGATAGGACTCCTTCTTAATGATCCTCTTTCTTCTTGTTCTTATACTTCCTTCATGTTAAGAAATCCATGTATAAGTGTAGGATTCATCTCCTTTTCCGTAATCATGTTCTCCACACATGATAAATAACTCATGTTGAGTAGCCAAGTTGATATATTTGTAATCCTACTATTTTTCCTCCAGTTTTGATAAACATTCTCACATTAGGGAGGAGAAGATTCTTGTTTTACTTCCAGATCATCTCTTCTTCTTCTTCTTCCACCCTTGATCCTTGTATATGTTATAGAAGTTTGATAAAAGTCACAATACCATTAGAACTTGTGACTAACTTCTGTTCAGATGTTTGGTACTTCATACCTTGATTTAAATCCATGAAACACTTTGAGTTTTAGTATTTATCTTGTAGGAATCTTCCAATAAACCATTACTATCAAGACCACACTTCCAACACTATACTATGTCTAGTTTCTAGCTAGACAAGCTTGAATTGCAAACTTCTTGTTTCACCTCGTTTGTTCGGTTTATAAACCACTGTAAGAACTCCAATTAGACTCTTCCATTTGATATAAACCATGCCTTGGCTTATAAGTTCTATAATTAGGGTGCTTAGAATAGATTTAAACAGATTTACGGAAGTTCTGCAGCTTCCTGTCGACAGCCAGCCCAAAAGCTGTCGACAGGCGCATGTTTCCAGAACTCCAGGTTTCTGGACTGTGTGGATCTGTCGACAGATCCCTTGCATCTGTCGACAGATACCCACAAAGCCAGCAAACCTGAGCTCTGTCTGTGCCATCTGTCGACAGATCCTTCCTGTTTGTCGACAGCTACTGTCCTGCCTTGGATTTCAGCACTCTTACATGTGTAAATCCTTGCTCAAAGCTCATCCTAATAGCCTACCAAATTACCCTCTTATTTACTTTGATATTTTCTGTCATTCTACCATAAAGATTACCCACTTGAGATACCTTACTCACCCTTGAATTATCCTTGAAATTGTCAATTACGATTGGTACTCTGTTGAGTCCATTCTCCTGTATTCGGTAACTAAGTTCATATAACTTGATATTCTGAGAGTTCTTATGCTTGAACACCATGTGATATATGATTAACTTATGATGATGACATTTATTGGGTCCTTGGACCCCACCTGACTGATATGCCTGTGCAAATAGGGCTGGTTCAGTCCTGGGAGGAGCACCCAAATTCATTACGGGCCGTACGGGAGTGATAAGGACACCGGGATGTTTGGCATTGCATCACTACTTTCTGATTATAGTCATCATACTTCCTATACTGTGTGAACTGATATATGAACCAATACTTGAGTTATATACCTGAGCATAACCTGAGTTTTATTGTCACTGTATCAAGCTACTGTTCTGAGATCTAGTATTGTCTCTTTGATGCCTGTTCTATCCTTGTCTTGGGGCAATGAGGACACCGGGATGTCTGGCATTGCATCAATACCTGTTTGATTATAGTCATCATGATACCTATCCTGTGAGAATATATATATGAGCCAGATGATGAGATACGTGTTGTTCATCTTTGATATCAGTCAAGTCTTTTATTGTGTTCACATGAACTAGAACTTGAGTTTCAATGTGAATTCCTGAGTATACTCTGTGTATCAATTCTATTGTTCCACATTCACTGTCATGTTCAGATGCATGTTGGTCCATCTATGATATCACTTAAGCCTTTTCCTTGATCAACATACAGTTTAATACTTTGATTTGAGAATTTGAATCCTACTGGGCTAGTTAGCTCACCAAATCCTATTTTTCAGGTATCTACAGTTCTTGAAGGAGGGAACTTCGGATATGTGTGTGGAGAGACCATCCTTGATGGCATTTTACTTTTGAGATTTAAACTGGAAATGTTGTAATATTCATAGAATGACAATTGTCAAATTTTTATTTAATAGAGCTTCCGAGCAATTTGCTGCTCAATTAGTTCAAAGTTCACTCTTGATTCCTCTTGCGTTCACGTTCCGGAGTTTATAGTTATATTAATGACGGGATGTGACAGAATGGTATCAGAGCATTAGTTCGATAAACCTAGGGATAACCTGTGAGTACGGGTAGAAAGCCTGAGGTTAAGCTAGATTGGTAAAGGTCAGATATAGATTGTATAGAGTATGAATGGAATATATAGAGATATGTTCTTTCCTACGATTCATCTTCACTTTCATAATTTCATGATTGTGGATTCTCCATTTGTACAACTCATATGTAATAATTGTTTCATGTTCCTTAGAACTCACCTTCCTTTGATCTCCTTCTTCTATTCTTGCTTCTTATTCCTACACAAGAACCCATTTAATGTTCACCAATACATTAAGGATTCATAGGAACACTTAGTAGAATTTTATTGTGGCAGTTTTATCACATTCTGGACATTTAGATCTCAACCCCTGTCTCCCGCCAAAAATCACCTGTCCCAACAGGACCTTGCTTCCAGACCCAAAATACAAGACTGTCATAACTGTCGACAGATACCTTGATCTTTCGACAGAAATCTTCACCTTGTTTTCCACAGCCGCCTTGTTCTGTCGACAGATGTCCTTCACCTGTCGACAGCCGACTCTGGTCTGTCGACAGATACCCTCAGAACCAGAAAAACCTCGTTCTGTCTGTTGCTATCTGTCGACAGCCACTTCCAAGCTGTCGACAGACACCAGTCTGTGATGAACTGGTCCTTCTTCAGTCAGTTAGAAGAGTCATCAGGCACTCTGTAGAACTGAAGTCATACCTTATTTACATTCCATATCATTTAAGTAAATGTTATAATTTGATGTTTTCATTTACTTAAGATATTACATGTAAATAAGGAAGTACCCCCCATTTGAATCCAATAAAAATATCAGAAAAATCATAACTCTTACCAATAAAAAGTCAACTCTCCCACCGAAGAAGAAAAACGCGATTTTTTGCGATTCCATCAAAATAGCGTCTTTCTAATTTCTCACAATTTGGCCTACCTAAAAATTCATAATTCGAATAAACCTACTAGAATGTTAAAAATTTAAGGTCCGGTGAAAAATGGTTAACACCCATATGACTTCTCCAAGGGAGCCCTCTCCTACTGAAGGAAAAGTCAAACCTGCTCATTCCTTAATTTACATCAATATGACTTTGAATTGATATGTTATTATCTCCGATTCTAAATAAGAATTAGTAAATGAATGGTTTAACCGATCATATAGATTTCATGACCATCCTCGTGATATATTCCTTCCGTTGACTTTACCATATTCTTGGATTCTAAATTATGATACCATTGAGATGAATCAATTAATCATCATCTACGTCCATCCCTCACTAAACCAAGTGAGACTCTTTAATAAACATTCAAACAATTGATGATCCAAAGATTCAAGATTGCTTTAAATCTCACAAACCATACATATACAGTGAAGGATTGAATCTGTTTACTTCTATTGGAGTAGACACCCAAACAAATTAGTGAAGAAAAGAAGTAAAAAAAAAAAATCAACTCCATGGTTTCTAGAATTGACCTCAATTAGGTGATTGCAATTTTGACTAATTATCCATCACGTAGAGTTGATCTTGTAGTATCTTAGTGTCAACCTCATATATTGGTAGAGTCAACCTAATCTCCATTTGGAGTTAACCACAAGCCAGATTTTTCTCTAATGTTAATTAGAAACTTGATTAGTGTCAACCTGAGCTCCATGTAGTGATAACCTAAGAAGTGATCAGGGTCAACACCTTAATAGACCTTTTGACTTTATGAATTTTCTTATGTTTATAAAACTTGTGTTAAATATTTATTATCTTTTGTTGAAATATCAAAATCAGGAAAGTCAATAGGACTGAGTATAGTAAGGAATACTTGAGTTTAGTTGTTACAACATATCAAAACTTAGTAAGTTTTGCCAATCACTGTAACTTTATAAGGCTGACCATAGAGTTCTGTAACAGAAATCTTATGGGATAAAAAAAAAAAAAAAATTTCTGGTTGTCCATCCCCATATTCTTCACACTCAACCTTGTCATACCTTATTACCCTTCCCAAGGAAATATGTATTTACATAACTCTAAGGAATAAGGTTATTCCTTAGTAGGGGAGACTTTGAGTATGATATACTATTGCCAGTGATAAAGAACATAGTGAAGGTTGCATCTAATTGAACCCATAATCACAACATGGCTCTTTAATATCTAAAGTGCTAATATTTAGATCCTCATCAACTGACGATGTTATGATAATAAATTATATAGAGAGTGTAAACATTATATACATGGTAATCATAATAAGATTATTGAAACTAATTTGAAATAGATAAAGATTCCAAAAACTGAAAACTTACATCTTTGTGATCCATCCAAACTAAGTCAAGAAGTTTGGAGGACCAACTCTTTTTAGTGGGAGAGAGTTGTAACGCCCCAGAAATTTAAAATATTAAGAAAATAGAAGTAAATTGGTTAAAATACCTTAGGGTTATTAATAAATTGTGATATTGGATGATAGACTTAATTAGTGGTAATGAACATTATCCCAGTGTCGTACCTCGAAGTGCGTGCCTCCACAGTGCGATACTGGAAAACGACAACGAAATAAAAATCCGAGAACATCATAATTTCCATAAAATGTGGAGAAATCAATATGTAATTATCTGAATTTTTCGACGTACGGATTTCAAGGTACAGTCGACGCGACCATTTTTCGGGTGATTTTTCACCTAGTGTAAAATAAATTCTAAAAATTAAACTAAAATCACCATAATTTGCAAAACATTACATTAGCCTATGGCTGAAATTTCAACACAAATGGACATCATTTGAATATGTTTACGTGAGGATCTTTGGGCCAGTCGAATTAGGGGCTATTTACGATGGTGATTTTCTGGGAATTTTAAGTCTGTCTACGGTGAGGGGCTGGGGCAGCCACCTCACTTAAGTAGGAGTTTAACACGTTTGTCCCTTAGGTGTAAGGCTTAGAGAGTTGCATGAGCTAGGTGGCCTTGCATGGTTAAAGGGGTTTATACTTCGACACCTTGATGGCCAACGTGCCATCACGCATGGGAGTTTGGTTGGGCTAAAAGCCACTTCCCTTCCTTCGTATGTGCCTTTCAGAACTCTCCTTACTCTTGTTCGTGTCTTCCTCTGCTCCTTGCTGCTGGGATTGGTGCTGGAGGAGCTGTTGGAGGTGCTAAGCTCCACAACTACTGCGACCACTCCTGCCCCTGCTCATACTGCAACTGTAGATACTTCTACCTGGGAGTCAATTTGCTATTGAAGTTACTGTCGTGGCTAGCAAGCCACCATTTGGGAGGATGTTCTTCCTCTACTGGGTTAGACTCTTTTGTCAAGATCACGTGAGAGTGCTTGGTAAGGTAGGATTCTATTCTCTATTCTCTTCTCAATCCTTGTATCTTGCCTTTGCTAAAAGTTCATGTCCACATATATACTTGTTTTCCAACCTTGGAAACCATCTTAAGAGTGATGAGTTCATCTCTTCTGAACATGTCTTGTTCTGTGAATTGGGGAAATTCCTTTGGTTGAACTTATGTAGGTATTAGTAGAATTCATTCTTGTGACCATCAACTTGTAAATCTCCTTCTTTTCTAAGCCTTGGAGTTAAAGCATCGGTCTTGATCCCATAAGGCATGGAATTCAGTAAGCTTGTTTGATTACCTTGTTACCATTGAGTTCTTATGCATTGATAGGACTCCTTCTTAATGATCCTCTTTCTTCTTGTTCTTATACTTCCTTCATGTTAAGAAATCCATGTATAAGTGTAGGATTCATCTCCTTTTCCGTAATCATGTTCTCCACACATGATAATAACTCATGTTGAGTAGCCAAGTTGATATATTTGTAATCCTACTATTTTTCCTCCAGTTTTGATAAACATTCTCACATTAGGGAGGAGAAGATTCTTGTTTTACTTCCAGATCATCTCTTCTTCTTCTTCTTCCACCCTTGATCCTTGTATATGTTATAGAAGTTTGATAAAAGTCACAATACCATTAGAACTTGTGACTAACTTCTGTTCAGATGTTTGGTACTTCATACCTTGATTTAAATCCATGAAACACTTTGAGTTTTAGTATTTATCTTGTAGGAATCTTCCAATAAACCATTACTATCAAGACCACACTTCCAACACTATACTATGTCTAGTTTCTAGCTAGACAAGCTTGAATGCAAACTTCTTGTTTCACCTCGTTTGTTCGGTTTATAAACCACTGTAAGAACTCCAATTAGACTCTTCCATTTGATATAAACCATGCCTTGGCTTATAAGTTCTATAATTAGGGTGCTTAGAATAGATTTAAACAGATTACGGAAGTTCTGCAGCTTCCTGTCGACAGCCAGCCCAAAGCTGTCGACAGGCGCATGTTTCCAGAACTCCAGGTTTCTGGACTGTGTGGATCTGTCGACAGATCCCTTGCATCTGTCGACAGATACCCACAAAGCCAGCAAACCTGAGCTCTGTCTGTGCCATCTGTCGACAGATCCTTCCTGTTTGTCGACAGCTACTGTCCTGCCTTGGATTTCAGCACTCTTACATGTGTAAATCCTTGCTCAAAGCTCATCCTAATAGCCTACCAAATTACCCTCTTATTTACTTTGATATTTTCTGTCATTCTACCATAAAGATTACCCACTTGAGATACCTTACTCACCCTTGAATTATCCTTGAAATTGTCAATTACGATTGGTACTCTGTTGAGTCCATTCTCCTGTATTCGGTAACTAAGTTCATATAACTTGATATTCTGAGAGTTCTTATGCTTGAACACCATGTGATATATGATTAACTTATGATGATGACATTTATTGGGTCCTTGGACCCCACCTGACTGATATGCCTGTGCAAATAGGGCTGGTTCAGTCCTGGGAGGAGCACCCAAATTCATTACGGGCCGTACGGAGTGATAAGGACACCGGGATGTTTGGCATTGCATCACTACTTTCTGATTATAGTCATCATACTTCCTATACTGTGTGAACTGATATATGAACCAATACTTGAGTTATATACCTGAGCATAACCTGAGTTTTATTGTCACTGTATCAAGCTACTGTTCTGAGATCTAGTATTGTCTCTTTGATGCCTGTTCTATCCTTGTCTTGGGGCAATGAGGACACCGGGATGTCTGGCATTGCATCAATACCTGTTTGATTATAGTCATCATGATACCTATCCTGTGAGAATATATATATGAGCCAGATGATGAGATACGTGTTGTTCATCTTTGATATCAGTCAAGTCTTTTATTGTGTTCACATGAACTAGAACTTGAGTTTCAATGTGAATTCCTGAGTATACTCTGTGTATCAATTCTATTGTTCCACATTCACTGTCATGTTCAGATGCATGTTGGTCCATCTATGATATCACTTAAGCCTTTTCCTTGATCAACATACAGTTTAATACTTTGATTTGAGAATTTGAATCCTACTGGGCTAGTTAGCTCACCAAATCCTATTTTTCAGGTATCTACAGTTCTTGAAGGAGGGAACTTCGGGATATGTGTGTGGAGAGACCATCCTTGATGGCATTTTACTTTTGAGATTGTAAACTGGAAATGTTGTAATATTCATAGAATGACAATTGTCAATTTTTATTTAATAGAGCTTCCGAGCAATTTGCTGCTCAATTAGTTCAAAGTTCACTCTTGATTCCTCTTGCGTTCACGTTCCGGAGTTTATAGTTATATTAAATGACGGGATGTGACATAACCAGTG